>JAJHZJ010000249.1:9997337-11219837 GCA_023548195.1 Bettongia penicillata ogilbyi
ACTGGGTAACCTAAGGAAAGCATGATGTAATGAAGAGGCCTAGTTTTGAAGTCAGAGGGTTGTAGATACATTGATTTATGACTGGAAAGGACCTTTGAAGTCATTTAGCTGAGCTCCTTTATCCTACAGGTGAGGAACTAAGCTCCACAGAGGGTAGGTGACTCCACCAAAGTCATGTAGACAAAAAGGAAGGGGCAGAAACAGGATTATAAACCCTATCCCTCTGGATGCAAATCCAGCATTTTTCCCACTCTCTGGGTTCAAATTCTATCTCTAATACTTATTTACAAGACTGATCTCTAGCAAGTTCAAACCTCTCAAAGCCTCAGTTTCTCATCTGTAGAAATGAGGCAATTCCCCTGGATGATAGTTAAATTCTTTTCTAGCCCTAACCTTAAAATTCTAAAATTCTTGCTTGCTCAAATCTTTAGCTTGCCCATCTATCTGTAATGTCTTGCTTATCTCAAAGTTTTAATGTGAGGAAAAATGAATATGAAAAAATATATATGCATATGTAATATATAAATATGTTATTGTTCCTGTTGTTCAGCCATGTCCAACTCTTCATGACCCCATTTGGGGTTTTCTTGGCAGAGATACAGGAGTGGTTTTCCATTTCCTTCTCCAGCTCACTTTCCAGATGAGGAAACTGAGGCAAACATAGTTAAGTGACTTGCCCAGGGTCACATAGCTAGTAAGTTCCTAAGGCCAGATTTAAGCTCAGGTCTTCTTGACTCCTGGCCTGGCACTCTATCCAATATGCCACCTAACTGCCCAAATATATGTGTAGATATATAAATATATATGTGTGTGTATGTGTGTGTGTGTATATATCTGCACATATATCCGTATATATGTATAACTAGAGATAGGTGATAAATAGATAAAGGGTTAGATAATTAGATGGTGATAGATAAAAGAATAAGTCAATAGATAATAGATAAAGAAAAGGATAAGTATATAGATTATAGGTCAACTAAGTGTTGCAGTGGATAGAGTGTTGGGCATGGTCAAGAAGGCCTGTGTTCAAATCTTGCCTCAGGTACTTACTAGCTATGTGATCCTGGGCAAGTCACTTAACCTTGTTTGCCTCAGTTCCCTCATCTAGAAAATAAGCTGGAGAAGAAAATGACAAACCACTTCAGTATCTTTGCCAAGAAAACCCCAAATGGAGTCATGAAGAGTTGGACGTAAGTGAAATAACTGAAGAACCACAACACAGATTATAAATGGACAGAAAAAAATAAATATGTAGATAGATATTGTGTGGTCACACGACACATCATTCTCAAAGAGGACTGTGACATCAGGAAGATGATGACATGACTTGCACTTGAATTGTATCTGAGTGAGGCAGGACTGTGCAAAATCATCAGCTTCACTTTCTCCTCCAGAGCCATCTGGGTGCAGTGGCCAGATATAGATCAGGAGAATTGGAGATAGCCAAGGATGTAGATAGACAGACAGATTGATTGATTGATTGATTGATAAATGAAACAGTATGGTATAGTCAGGAAGACCCAGTTCTACTTCCTATATACATACTGGCTTGTGCAACTGCAGGCAGATGATTTAACCCCTCATGTACCAATGTCCATGTGGCAGAGAAGGTACCAATCTTCACTGGTAGGAAGTTTCCTTATTACAAATTTCCTATAGCAATGAAATCATAGGTCTTGTCAGAAATGTAGATAATAGATATAGACTGTAGGATTGTAGACTTAGAACTGGAAGGGAAGTTAGAGGCTATCCTCACTAACTTGCCTTGTTTTACTGATGAAGAAACTGAGGCACACAGTGATTTACCCAAAGTCACACAGATAGTAAGTATCAGACGTGAAATATGAACCCAGGTCTTAATGAATCTAAGTTCAATCCCCTACCTGCTATACCACCCTGCCTCTCCCAGAGTAAAAACTACCCCAATACTTTAGTCTCAGACCACTGATTTTGCATAAGATCCCAAAAGGAATCTGGGAAATGGAATCCTCTGTTCACCATAAGTAAGGGTGGGGTCCTTCATTAAGGAAACTGCCTCCTTAACCAGGAAGAACTGACAAACAGGAGAGGGTAGCAGTAGGTGAGTGAATGAGCTCAGAAGAGTTGCTTCATATTCAACACACAACTGTCCCTAGTATTCCTGACTTTTCATTCTGTATCAAGCAGAAATGGAAGCAACTGTCAGGTTTATAAATACATACTTGCTCCTGCCCTTGGTTACATTTTGCAGTCTGGAGGTGGCTGGTTATATGTAGCAAAGCACAAAAATCTAACAATGGGGAAAGGTAGAGACAGGTTCTGATTGTATTATTCTGATTGTCATTATAAAACAGGCTAGGGATTAGTAGTCAGGGAGGAGAGGAGAGATCAGTCACTTACAGACTGTTCCTCTGGCAGAGAGAACTTGCAGATCCTTGGAGCTAGTCCCCATTCCTCCCCCAAGAGGCTCAGCAGGGACAGCACCTGAGGACAGAGAGAAGGGAAGGCATTTCTAGGGAGAATTTTGGTCAGGGGCTTTAAAGGAAGGACGCATAGGGAGAGGGGGACCTCAAGTGCTCCAGCAACCAGGCAGTCCTCTCCCCTCCCCCACGGGTGTCATGTGGAAGCTGGGCTGAGCAATAAAGGATTTAATGGTGGGGAAGGGAAAGCATTAGACGCTGAGTCACCAGAGCTCATTCACTTGTTCATTCATTTGTTCATTCATTCATCTTTCACTGATCCCTTCACTCAAGATGCTGCTTTTGCTGCATCTGCTGAAGCTCTCTCTTTGTTCCCCTTTCTCTCTTCCCTTCCGCCTCTCCCCACCCTTTCCTCCTCCCTTCCCCCCAGCACATACTCCCTCTTTCTTCTTTCATCTTCTCAGTAAAGCCTTTTTATTTGCACTCTCATCCTTTCTTTTTCTTCCTTGCTTAACCTCCCTTCTCCTTCCCTTTCCCCACCTTCTTCTCTTAGAAAGAGACAGCTTTCCTCTTGAGACTGTATGCAGGTTTCTTATGCAGGCAAAGAAACCAGGTCAAGGTCATCCTTCAGCGACAATTCTACATGTTTGTGTTCAGCTTCCTCACCCTCTCCTTCCTGGTTTTACCTTCCTTAAAGGATCAAAGATAGGATCTTAGATTTAGAGCCCAAAGGGACCCTTATCCACTAAATAATACAACTCCTTCATTTTACAGTTGAGGAAACTGAGGGTTATAGAGACTGAATGAAATCTATAGAGGCTGAACGAGTCTGCAGAGGTTAACCTTGTCTAAGGTCATATAGGCAGTGAGTGGCAGGGCTCCAGTTTAAATATTGTGACTTGTCTGAGGTCATGTAAGATATAAAGGATGGAGCCGAGATTTGAGCCAAACGCTGCTAGTTCCAAATCCAGCAATCTTGCCGTGGGAGTGTGCAGGGAGGAAGGGAACAAAGGCAACAAAGAATGATCAGGAGGAGTGGGAAACAGCTCTTCGACAAAATCGACATCATGTAACTCATGAATTCACAGTTGCAAATGGTCACTGGATCTTGCTCCCTAGATTAGCAAATGAGGAAACTGACAGTCCGATGAGTATGACTCTCCCAAGGTCACCTCCCTCGTAAATAACAGAGCCTGTATCCAAATTCAGATGCATCTACTCTAGGAAATGTGAATGGTAACAACAAATGTTTAAGTAACTTCTGTATGCTGAACACTGAGTTAAATTCTAAGGGCAATACAAATGAGAAGGCCCTATCCCATAAATTCAAGAAACTTAGTCTAACGATGGAAACCTGACTCATAAAAATTATAAGACTATCTAAAAACAGCATCTTCTAGATTATAAACACAATCTGGATCTAATTTTCTAGCACCAGTCTTTTCTAAACACTCCAGAACACTAGGGACCCAGTCTGGTATCTTCACCAAAAGTCTGGTTGTCTGTGTTTCCTCTTTTCCTTCTTGCTTTGAATTTTGTATGTGAGCAATCAAGATGAATGATATCCTTTAGGAGAAAGGGAACAGATGAGAGAGACTGGAGAGAAATAACAGGTTTCAGGGCTGCAATAATAACCTGGAAAATTGCCTGAGATAGGTAAGTGTGAGAAAATTACCATACATGCAAATCATATGCAAATGTCTTGTGGCCCTCCTATTTGATGCATCTGCTATCAACTCCATGCCAAGAATAGAATCATAGACTTTTAGGACTGGAAAGAACTCCGTAGACCACCTTGTCTACCCAAACCTTATTTTACAGTTTGGCTAGAAGATAGAGTACATGAAGAGGAGTCATGTTCTTCTCCTCTGTGTTATCTTCTTCTATCAGAATGTAAGCTCCTTGAGGGCAGGGGCTGTCTTGCTCTCTAGCATTTGTATCCTCAGAACTTAGCCCAGTGCTTGACACAGGATGCTGAGTAAATGCTTTTCATTCACTCATAGAACATTGTCCAGCACATGTTTGTTGATAAACTGACTGACTAGGACATAAGGTCATACAACAAGTCTAGAAGACCATATTGGTAAGAAGACAGACTTAGGATTTAGATTTCATACGATCACGGACCTAGAGCCAGAAGATAACTTGGAGGATATTTGAGCCCAACCTCCTCATTTTACATATGGGGAAACTGAGGCCTAGAGAAGCTGTTCCTTGATCAAAGTCATATAGGTAAGTCTCCAGCAAAGACCTACAGGAAAAAGAAGTGGAGTTGTTTGGTTGTTTTGGTTTTTGTTTTAGAAAGTTTGTAAACTCAGATATGAGTCCTTTATATTTTCTGTTGAGTTAATCTGATGTTTTGTCAGACTAAGTCCTTTGATCCACACATAATTCCATAGGTCCAAACCACAGTTTCTAGACATGAGACAAATTCCCCAAGCCCTCTTAAATTCTAGTGCCTTCCCTCTGTTAATTATTTCCTATTTGTCCTGTCCGTAGCCTGCTTTATATATATTTGTTTGCAAGTTGTCTCTCCCATTACATTATAAACTCTTCCAGGGCAAAGACAGTATTTTTCCTCTTTTTTTATCTTCAGCACTTAGCACAGCTTCTGGCCCACAAAAGGCACAGGATAAATGTATATTGATTGATCAATCTGTGTTCCCAGGAGAAATCCTTGGTGAAGGTATGAACCAAAAAGTTAGATTATTGTGGAAGGCCTCAGGTTTGAAGCCAGTCTTTGTGAGCACAAAACTTTGGTAATGAGCCATGATACTACAGGAAATAAAGCCACCAAAAGCTTTTGGAGCAGGAGGGATGAGATGGCAGACCTGAGGCTTGGGAGCATCAGTTTGACAGCTGTGACATGTATGGGAGAGGGGAAGAAAGCTGGGTGGAGGAAGGCCCATCAAGAGGCTCTTGTTGTAGATTTGATGAGAGGTGATGAGGACTTGATAGATGAGAAACGTTCAAGATCTGGCAACAATAACATACAGTGTGAAGATAGAGGACTCAAGAATGACCCAAGGTTGTGCACCTAAGTGACTGGGAAGATGGGGGTGCTCTCAACAATCTGAAAGAAAGGTGAGTGAGTGAATGAATGGATGTGTGTGTGTGTGTGTGTGTCAGAGAGAGAGACAGACAGAGAGACAGACAGAGAGACAGAGACAGACAAACAGAGAGAGAGATTGAGAGAGAGAGAGAGAGAGAGAGAGAGATGGAAAAAGAGAGAGAGAAGAAATGAATTATGCTTTGGACATTTTAAGTTTGAGCTACCTATGGGGCTTCCAGGTAGAAATGTTCAGCAAATAGTCAGAGATGCGAAACTGGAGTACAGAAAATCAAGGCTCTACATTTCTTCTGAATGGATGTTTCTCTTATATTTTACCTTCAGTGATAGGTTATTAAATATCTACATTGCACATACATAGAGAATTATGCCAATGTTTTAAATTGTTTTGATATTGGCTATGACCATTAGATGCTCATAGGAAATCAGTACATAATAAAATTTTATCAGGAAAAAAATGATCAAAGAGTCTCAGTTTCTTTACCTGGCAAATGGGTATAATAACATTTGCACTGCCTACCTTACAGAATTGTGAGGAAAATACTTTATAAACCTTAAAGAGTTAGTGAAAAAAAAATTATAACAACATAACCCTCGCTGGCATTTATACAGCTCTTTAAGGTTTATGAGGAACTTTACATATGTTAATGCAGACATAGTACTCTTAATAAATGCTTGTTGACTTTGAATTTAAGGTAGCCTGTTATAGACAAAGAGCTGGTAGTAGAAAGAGATCACTTAGTTCAATTCCGTTTTATAAATGAGGAAACAGAGACCCAGAGAAGTGTGGCTTGTCTGGATTTGAACTCAAGTCTGCTGACTAAAATGGTATCTCTGAGATTGTATGGAAGGATGTAAGGGGAGTAGAAGAAGACTTCTTAGGAGAAGTAATACTTGAGCTCAGTGCTTCAAGGATGGATAGGATTTGGTGTCCAAGAAGAAAAAATAAACCATGTTTGGCAGGAGTATGATGTACTAGGGAATTTGTAAGGGGAGAGCAATCCAGGCAGGTCTCAAGTTCCCTGTTTTAAATTCACTGGTTAAGTCAGTTGATGCCATGTTGTTTAAACATTAAGTCAGGAAAACCTGGGTTCAAATCACCCTTTATCCACTTCATAGCTATATGACCCTGGGCAAGTCATTTAAATCTTACTCAGTCTCACTTTTGTCACTACTTCATAGTGTCTTTGTAAAGATAAAGCATATGTAAAGCATAGGTTAATGATAATAATTCTTATTTTACTTACTCACCGGTGTCAGCCACCACTGTCAGCTGGTTACACCAAGGTACAGTTCAGATCCCTAGGTTCCTGGAAGCAATGTGAAATTGCCAAAGATAAAGCCTGTCTTCTTACTATTGAAAGATCAGCATTATTTCTAGGACTGTCATAGCACTCAACAATCTCCTCTCCCCACACCCCATCTCCATCTCTGCAATGCCCACACTGCTCTCCCCTACTACATTGTATAATCTAGCAAATCTCCACAGTTTGGTACCACTCAGACATGTATACGTGAGATAATCTTTTGCTCTGTGTATGATTCAAGGTTTTAGGGGCAGGCGGACGATTTATTGCCCTGTGACCACAAACAAAAAAGAATTTTTAGATGGGATTGGGGGGGGCAGTGGAGAAAAGGAGGGTGTCTGGAAAACAAAAAGGATTCTGTGGCTGAAGAACAGAAGACTGCCCACTTTAGGAAAGGTGGGTAATGAAAGCTCTCCCCACACAGGTATTATTACTGCCTATTGTATCTCAGATCCCCCACTCCTACCCCTTTCAGCTGTCTAGCATAGCAATGTGGATGGCTTGAGAATGGAATTCACACGGTTTCCATGGTAACTGCACATGTGTTAGCTGCCTTGGAGGATGAAGGGGGAGGGGAGAGAGGAGGCAATGACAGCAAGGGGCAGCTGACAAGAGTGGTAGAGAGAGGGGACCGATGAGAGGAATGCCAGTCGGGTCAGCAAACTCACCCCCCCCCCCCCCCCCCCGCCACCACACACACACACCAATCACCCTCCACTCTAATTCCAAAAGAGGAAGCTAATGGAAGATTTTCAACCTTCCACCCCCTCATACCTCCAGCATCCCATGGAGATGCTAAAGAGGCTGAGGCCACCCAGAGCCCAAGACAGAAACCTGAAATCCATTATCATGATCACTGCAGTCACTGTTCCAAAATGTCCATTTTGCACCATCTCTCTCCCATCATTCTTTGCTACATCTATCATGTTTTGTATTGTGAGCCAGTCCAGGATATAATAGGCAGCAGTAACACCAGTCTTTATCTACTTTCTCTTATGTGAACTGGCTTCTGTTCTCTAGAACTGTGTCCTTTTTATTTCAGGATCACCCTCTCTCTTTCTCAAGTCTCAGGGAACTTTGGAAATAGAAAAGCAAAATCCTGGGCAAGTTCCTCATTTGTCCATTCAAATGGTGTGAATAATATTCGAAACTAGTATAGTCTTCTTGGTACCTTGGAAGAGCCATGTGAAAACAAAAGACTATTCCTTAGAATTAATAGGTTGGATTTCCCTCCTCCTCCCCACCCCCACGAGAAGATTCTGTAACAGATGCCAAGAGGTTGTCAAGAACTACATTTCTGTCTTTCTAACCACCCACACCCTGGTCTGGGCAAGAGGCACATATGCAGCTTTGACTCAGTATTTTTACTGAGTTCCATTTTTACTGCTGGCTGTTGTTATTTGGTTGAGTTGGACTCCTCATGACCCCAGTGAACTTGTCCACAGGATTTTCTTGGCAAAGGTACTGGAGCAGTTTGCCATTATCTTCTCCACTCTTTCCCTAATTTACAGATAAGGAACTGAGGCAAATAGGGGTTACGTGACTTGTCCAGGGTCACACACGTATTAAGCATATGAGGCCGAATTTGAACTCAAATCTTCCTGACTGCCGGTTCGAAGCTTTAGCCCTGGTTCAACTGCACCCCTTAATTGGCCCTACTGCCCAGAGCCCTTGCTTAGATCATGCTTTCTTGTTAGCCAGATTTTCTGGCCCAAGTTCCTGACCCCTAATTTCCATTCAGTCTCTTGAGCTGAGCTTCTGATGCCTACATGTTCTTCTTGGTCTATCCCCAGGTCTGCAGTGCCTACCTGTTCCTCCTAGCCCTACTTGCTTTCTCTAGAACTAAACTCAGACCCACAAGACTTAAAGTACCAATCATCTACACCTAGTTTGGCAGCCCTATTCTGTTTTATACTAAGTTCCAGTTAGTTGAGAAGTTCTTAAAAAAGAGTCCAGATCTGTGGGTAGACTTCGGAAAGTCTTTGGACTTGGATGATGAAAAAAAAAAGAGTACATCTTTAATTTCACTAACCTTTAGTTTACTTTGTAAACCCATGTATTTTATTTTATACATTTAAAAATGCACACCTATGTCACCCCCACACTCAGTAAGCTCCAATGACTCTCTATGACATCCAGGATCAAATACAAAATCCTTTCTTTAGTGTTCAAAGCCTTTCATAACCTGCTCCCTCCCAGTCTTCCCAGTCTTCTTAGACCTTATGCCCCATGCGTAAATCCTTTGATCCAGTGACATCGACCTCCTTGCTATTCCTTGAACAAGACACTCCATGTCCCAACTTGGCATTTTCACTGACTATCCCTCATGCCTGAAATTCTCCCCCTTCTCATCTCCATCTCCTAGCCTCCTTCCAGCTTCCTTCAAACACCAGCTAAGAAGCCTCTTGCCTTCTCTCATTATTATCTCCAATTCAGCCTGGATCTAGCTTGTTCATACATAGTTATTTGCACGTCGTCTCCCTCAGGGATTGTCTTTTGCCTTTCTTTGTATCCCCACCACTTAGCATGGTGCCTGAGACATAGCAGGCGCTTAATAAATGCTTTTTGATGATTTGACTCTATCCTAGGTGATCAGAACATAAAGACCAAGAGGCAAAGAGATAGAGAAAGGCAAAGAGACAGACAAAAACAGAGACCGAAAAATAGAAAGACAGAGACAAAAACAGAGAGAGAAAGGGGCGGGGGATGCCAGCACCCTCACAAGAGAAACTAGATGGTTCAGCTGGGCAAGTGATCAGGAAAAAGAGGTGCTAAATGTTGGCTCCTTTGGCAAACACGCATTGGAGTCTGACTTCTCCCCTCCCTTCATCCTCCATACCTTGTGCCTTGTTTTTCCTTCCTACCCTCTCAACATGCAGATGTATGAATTACGAAATCGGATTGTCTGTCCCTGGTTCCCAATATGACCCAGCATTTTCCTTCCCATTTTTCCATGATACGGAGAAACTAGGTACTTTGATCCCCAGAGAGAAACCCAGGTCCTCCATCACTGATTCACTAGATGACTCCAGTTAAGCCACTTCATCTGTCTTAGCCTCAGTTTCCTCATGTCTAGAATCAGGAGGTTTGACTAGATGGCTCTAAGGTCCCTTCCAAATCAAAAATAGCCCAAGTCTGTAATTCTCTGAAATATACTCCATAAAATGACAAGGAGAAGCTGAAAGAGATTGGGACGGATTGGATAGCCCAGCCCAGGTCCCCATCATTTTGTCACCTCACTCAGCAGTGCCCCCAAGTCCCAGAGAAAGTGGCTTTTATTATTTCTTTTTTATTTTTATCAAAGGGTATTTTTGTCAAAATTGTTTCTCCCCTGGGACAGCTTCTCCCGCCTCTGAGCAGTTTCCTCCTGTTTCCATGGTAACAGCAGCTGGTTCACATGTGTGGTTGTCTTGGAAACCAGATTGGTTTTTCCTTTTCCTTCTCCCTCCCCCTACCCATTCCTTCCCTGTCTCAGCCTCCTCACCATCACTACCATCCCCCACCTTTTTTTTTTTTCACACCACATGGGATGCAGCAAGACAGCAAGAAGTCTAACGGTGGGTAGAGATCTAGATCTTTCTAGACCTCAGCTATCTCTTGGCTCCCTGATGAAATGAAGAAATAACTCTCACTTACTTATTCCTCAGTTTCCCCACTGGCAACACAGGTTGGTCAACACAGTCTCTTCCTGTAGATGAATGGGAATGAGAACATAAAACCCATTTCAGTGCCACAGAGAGAGAAAACGAATAAAAGATAGTGTTACAAATATTATTATTCCTTAGCACTATTTTAGTCAAGGAACAGAAACAAAATCTACCCCTCCTGCCTCTTGCCCAGGGGGAAGAGAGAGAATGCTCACCCCACACTAACCTAAGTATGGATTAAAACTCAAACTGATCTCCTTCTTGCCAAAACAGGCATGCCTAAGAACCAGAAAGAGAAGAGGGAGCAGTATTGGATGTTGGCTCTGGGCATTTTTTGTAGGATTTTTAAAGCTAGGAGAGAATATGTAGTCATTTTACACATAATAAAATTGAGGCTCAGAGAGGAGAGCATCATAGAACAGTGGACAGGGTATTCGATTTGGAATGAGTAGTTAGGTTCAAATTTCAGCTGTCACATTACTTGTGTGACCTTGGGAAATCACTTCCTCTCTGTGTACCTCAGTTTCCTTATCTGTAAAGTGAAAGGATGGAGTTCAATGACTTCTAAGTTGTCTTCCACTTTTATTCACAGCTAGGAAATGAAAGACATCCAATCCCTTTAAACCTACTAAAGCTCGAAACTCCCTAATTCAGGTGTTCCATCAGCCTCCACCTTCCCCAGTAGCAGACATATGATACCCTGAAATACCTTCACAATGAAAATTCTTTTCCCCAAGACCAGTCCAAGGTACATTCCCAAGTCCCTTTTCCCCACCCCACATCAAAAGTAGAGATTGAAGCCTACTACTGTTCAGTAAAGCTTTTTCAAAATATCAGAGTTGGAAGCATCCTCAGAGGCCAAGCAGTCCAGTCATTATCTGAGCAAGGTATCCCCCTGCAATGTTACTGACAAGTGGTCATAGAGTCCTCACCTGCAGCCATCAAGGAGAGACTCACCAGCTCCCGATACGGTTCATTCTGCTTTCAGACAAATCTAACCTGCTGGAATGTTTTTCCCACCTAAACTAAATCTGCGCCTTGCTTCTAGCTGCTTGCAATGTAAAGAATCCTGGGGATGGTTGGTTATTAGTTCAGTGACCTATGTGTGCACACACATCTATGTCTTTGTGTCTATGGCAGGGGTGGGGAATCTATGGATTCCACACATGGCATTCTAGGTCCTTAAGTGTGATCTTTTGATTGAATCTAAATTTTACAGAGCAAATCCTTTTAAGGTCACATGTAGCCTTATGGCTGCACATACCCCACCCCTGGTCTATGGGAGTTTGTGTGTGTGTGTGTGTGTGTGTGTGTGTGTGTGTGTGTGTGTGTGTAGGGATTACCAGGAAGAATCAGTTAGAGCTTCTATTCCCAGAAACACTGATTTAAAATCAGTCATGGTAGGGATTTATTCTGCCCAGGGCATGATTGCTGCTCTCTCTAGACCACGGATTCTTAAGCTTTTTATGTCACTGACTCCTTTGACAGTTTGGTGAAGCCAAATTATGTTTTTAAATGCCTAAAATAAAATTCATTAGACAAAAAGAAAACCAATTATGTTGAAATAGTTATCAAAATGATTTTTTTAAGTTCCTGAACCTCAAGTTAAGATCTTTTTATTTCTTTATTTATTTTTAGTTTTGAACACTCACTTCCATAAGATTTTGAATTCTAAATCTTCCCCTCCTCCCTCCCTTTTCCTTCTCCAAGATGGTGAACAATCTGATATAGACTATACATATGCATTCATATTAAACATATCTTCCCATTAGTCATGTTGTAAAGAATTAGAATCAATGGGAGAAACCACAAGAAAGAAGAAACAAAAACAAAAAAAAAAGAAGAAAGAGATGAAATCATATGCTTAGATGTGCATTCAGACTCCACAGTTCTTTTTCTGGAGGTGGACAGCATTTTCCGTCAAGAGTCTTTTGGAACTATCTTAGATCCTTGCGTTGCTGACAAGAGCCAAGTCTATCAAAGTCAGTCATCACACAATGTGGCTGTTACTGTGTACAATGTTTTCCGGGTTTAGCTCACTTCACTCAGCATCAGTTCATATAAGTCTTGCCAGGTTTTTCTGAAGTCTGCCTGCTAATCATTTGTTTTAGAACAATAGTATTCCATCACATTCATAAACCACAACTTGCCATTCCCCAGTTGATGAGCATCCCGTCAACTTCCAATTCCTCAAGTTAAAATCTTTTGCCCTGGCTTGGCATTTGAATGCCAAGTCCAGTGAATGGCTGAACCATCCAATGAAAAAAGAAGCTGGTAAAGAAAAAAGAGCTGGTTTTGAAGTCTGAATATCTAGGTCCAAGTCATTCCTCTCCCAACCCCTCTTATGACTCTCTGTACTCCCCTTCCCCATGCCCCCACCCCAGCTTTGTGGCTTCCTTTTATGAGTGATCTTACTGTCTTTGTGCTTACATTTGTATTCTCAGTGCTTGGCACAGTTCTCTGGCATAGAGCAAGCACTTAAAAAATGCTTATTGACTCAATTATTTCCTAGTTTCAGGTCTTTGCAAAAGGCATTAGACTTCTTGGGATCTCAGGTGCTATAGGATATGGATAGAAACTAGACCTATGAATTTATTGGTAGAGGAAACTCCCTCTCTCTGTACAGATCCGCACCTTTTCTGCAATGTATAGTGTCAGAGAGTTACCTAAAGCACTAAGAAATGAAGTGACTTGTCCAAGGTCACACAATCAGCATGTGTCAAAGACAAGACTTCACCAAGACCTTCCTGGCTTCAGGGCCCACTTGCTATTTACTACTCCACAATATCTTTCCTACAATGCTCCTTATCATAATACCCAACCTGGTCTTCCATTCAGGTTGTTGTAAGAAAATGTACACATTGTAAGCCATGTACACAATGACTACAAAATATAAATGGGTAGAAAAATAAAATGAAACTGAGTGCTACAAAATTAGAATGAATAAGCTCAATCTTGCAAAATAGTTGAGAAAAGTCACCCGCCTCCCTTCCCCTCAGAGGTGGGGGGCTATGATCACAGTATTGCATATACATTCGGACGCCACCAGTGTGCTGGGTGGTTTTGCGGAACTATTTTTCTTCTCTTTCTTTTAAAAACTTTTATTACAACTGTAGCACCCAAGTGATGGCTTGCTGGGGAGGGGAGGGACGAAGGATATATTTGGAAATGAATGTGATGTAAAAACAAAAGGCATCAAGAAAAAAAAATAAAGAAAAAAAAAGAAAAGCACTTTGCAAAGACCTATAAAAATCTGAGCTATTATTAGCAATCAACCATTATTTGTTGAATACCAACTAGGTTCACTGTTGGAATAGCTGCTTGCAGGGTTAGAAAACAGAACAAGATGTAGTTCCTTGCCTTTCTGAGTTCAAATCTAGCCTCAAATTTACTAGCTGTGTGACCCTAGCCAAGTCACTTAACCTGTGTTTGCCTCAGTTTCCTCATCTGTAAAATTGGAATAATAATAGCACCTACCTCCCAGGATTGTTGTCACCATCAGATGAGATATTTGTAAAGTGCTAAAAAAAAATGCTTGGTAAATGATAGGTGATCAATAAACACTTAGTTTTTTCCTTTTTTCTTTCCTCCCTTCCTTTTTCCCTTCTTTTTCTTCCTTTTTTCCTTCTTTCTTTCCTTCCTTCCTCCCTTTCTTCCTTCATTTCCCCCTCCCTTTCTTTTTCCTTTCATCCTTCTTTTTTTCCTTCCTTCCTCCCTTCTTTCTTTTCTCCTCTTCATTCCTTCTTTCTTTCTTTGAATATATACTATATAAAAAGGTCCATTTGTCCTACACGGAAAGATTCATCACCCTTTTTAGTCACAACAGTGTGCATAAAGAATCTCTCCATTTTAAGTACAAAGAATGAGAAAGGACCTCACAAATGGCACTACAAATACAGATTTGGCTATAGACTTGGGTTGAAGTGTATTGATAGATAGAGTTAAGGATCAGAGAATCATAGCTGAAAAGCTGGAAGGAACATTGGGAGTCATTTAATCCAGAGAACCAGGCTAGAGCAATGGAAAGAATGCAAGATTTGAGTCAGAAAGCCTGGATTCAAATCTCTCTTGTGTTACTAGCTGTGTGATCCTGGACAAGTCACTGAAATTCTCTTGAAATGAGGAAGTTGGACTAGAAGACCTCTAATGTCTTTCAGGGCAGCTAGGTAGTGGATAGAATGCCAGGCCTGAAGTCAGGAAGACTCATCTTCATGGGTTCAGATCTGACCTCAGACACTTACTAGCTGTGTGACCCTGGGCAAGTCAGTTTCCTCATCTGTAAAATGAGTTGGAGAAAGAAATGGCAAACCACTCCTGCAACTTTGGTAAGAAGACCCCACATGAGGTCATGAAGAGTCAGACACGACTGAAACAACTGAACGACAAGAAAGGTCCTTCCAGTTCTAAACCTATGATTTTAGTACAACCCCTTCATTTCCCAGGTGTGATAATCAAGGCTTAGACAGGTGAAGTGACTTATCTAAGACCACCTAGGTCGCAGGTAGCAGCAAAGAGCTGGAACCAAGAGCAGCCTCTGACTCCAAATCCAGCATTCCCTCCACAGTTTATTCAGAGTAGTAAGTATAAAGGTCAAGAATACTTGGGCACAATCCTGATGAGACATGTACACATCAATTATTTCTTCTGTCTATATCATGGGATACAAGAGTGACTCCTGTTCAGGTCTGTCACTGAAAATGAATGGCTACAATCTAGAATATTCTAAGTCTGTGACATGGTACACATATGAGTGTAGGTAGAATGGATCCAGGAAAAGCTAGGGGTGCAGGGGTTCAATACTTCAGAGCCAGGGGCCTTCTGGCTCTCCATTTCTCAAGTCCAGTGAACAGATCTGGAGATCTGTTGTTAAATTCTCCTCTCAGATGGTCCCAGTACATAAATGGCCATCTTACCCACAGTGGCAGCAAAATACATCTTAACCTCTTTGGCTATTTCCAAGGCAGGCTGCCTAGAACTCTGAACCCAAGCCATCTTGTCCCCTTAGCCTAGAAGGAATACTCCTGAAAATTGGTTCCCAGGCATTGGACCAGACTTGGGCTGTGCCTACAGTGTTGTCCTCTACTTGGGCCTCATTTGGGAATCTTGGAATGTCCCACACAGATCCCAAAGTACAAAGGATGGAACATTTTCTTACCTGTATGTTTTACCAATAGGGCAGCTAAGTGGCACATTGGATAGAATGCCAGGCTTGGAATCAGGAAAACCTAAGTTCAAATCTGCCCTCAGAAACTCACTAGCTGGGTGATCCTGGACAAGTCACTTAACCCTGCTTGCCTCAGTTTCCTCATCTGGAAAATGAACTGGAGAAGAAAATGGCAAATCACTCCAATAACTCTGTCAAGAAGATACCAAATGAGTTTACAAAGAGTCAGACCCAACTGACAGAACAACAGTCAGAGAGCATTAATGCAGTGCTAAGGTTTACAGACTCTGTTTGCTAGGTGTTCTTCTGTTCTCAGTACACTCTCTCCATCTGTCCATTCCTCCTGAATCTTGGGGGTACAGGAGATAAGTTCTGAGTAGTTGGGAGGTCATTATTCCCACTACTCCCATGACCTTCATTATTCTCATTCCATGACAGCATGCATAGTTCCTTTAAATATAAGTCAAATTAATGTCCATATACTTTACAGGCAATGTGCCCCTGATCATGGCCCTCTAGGGCAGTTTCTCCACCTTAGTACAAAATACGAACCTCCTGATTAAGTTGATAAACTACAGCAAATCAGCATCTTAGTACATGAAAACTCCAGGATCCTGCAAGATCTCATTGCATGGTACTCATACCTCATCATTACCCTCTGTCCCTCTCCTTGAAGAGTGGAGTGAAGAGCTCCTCCCCAAACCTCCATTTAAGGAAGGTGTTCAGGTCAGCCATCTCTATATTTCACCCTGATGTACTCCTTTAGGGATGGGGGCAGCTAGGTGCCACAGTACATAGAGCACTAGGCCTAGAGTCTGGAAGATCTGAATTCAAATCTGACCACAGACACTAGCTGTGTGATCCTGCGCAAGTCATTTAATCCTGTTTGCTTCAGTTCCTCATCCGTAAAATGAGAACACACTGAAGAAGGAAATGGCAAACCATTTCAGTATCTTTGCTAAGAAAACCCCATGGAAAAAGCCAACATCATCAAAGTTCTTCACTGGTGGGGGCCTGTCCCCTGTTGTACATAAGGCCCTTTATGATGAAGTGAATCAGACAGTTGAGGGGTAGTCTTTGGAGATGGGGGGGATGGGTTTGGATCTAGATATGTCTGCTTCTCACATGTCCCCTAACCTTCTAACCCAGAAAACTCTTGGGGTGAGGGAGTCCAAGGCCGAGCAACAACAGTAAACCTCCTTTGGACTTTATCCTGCCCCTGTGCTAGGCACCTTTCTCCTTCTCTTTTCACTTTTTATCTTCCTTTTGTGTACTCTCATCCCCCATTAGATTGAAGGCAGGACTTGTCTTTATTTTTGTCATATTTTTCTCTCCCATACTTAGCATAGTACCTGGAACATAGCAGGCACTTACTAAGTGTTTATTGACTGAATGACATAGTCCCAGAATATTGCATGGGATAATAAGAGGGACTTGTCTGGGACACACAGTCAGGATGTATCAATAGCAAGACCTGAACATAGGTCTTCTGGCCCACAAGGCCAGGAATGTAATCATAATGCCATATTGCCTCCTGAGTAGCACATAAGAACTTCATGTATTCTTGGGGATTCTCATCCTACCAAATTGGCTATCCAGAATTAAGTGCTACACATTCAAGTAGCTTAAATTCTGGACATTGCATGTGCAATATGGAGAGCAGGTCCCCTGAGGCTTCCTAAGGGGACCTGCTAACCTTTTGCTAACCTAAAGTCTCATACATCTTTGCATCACCTCCATGGCACTCATCAGTCAGGCGTTGAAACTTTCTCTCCAGGTCCTACTCCACTGTGACTTGTCTTAATTGTCCATAAAGTACCATACCTCCCTTCCAACTCATTTGTAGTGCTTGAATGTCAGCTCTGGCTCCCCTACCCCATCTGAGTTAATGTTTATATTGTCAACAAAGAGAGGAGGGCATTAAGACTGGGTCATTGGCAGCTTGGCAGTGTGCTTTTGTCCTCAGGGGACCTTTATATATTGCTATCAATACAGTATACTCTTACCATGAAGACTTAAAATTAACTCACCAATGCTGGTCAACAACAGAGGATTTGATTATTAATTTCCAAGTTCCCCCTCATCCGTTTTCTCTTTCAGTGTCCCACACAGATCACAAAGTACAATGACTAGACCATTTTCTTTCCTGCATATTTTGCCTAGTAATGACAGCAAATATAATAGCAGCTAGTAAGGTTTGCAAAGCCTGTGACATAATATCACCCCCATTTTATAGTTGAGGAAACTGAGGCTAATAGAGGTTAAGATGAAGTGATTTGCCCAAGCTCACACAGCATCTGGTAGAGATTTTAATTTAGGTCTTCCTGGTTCCAAATCCCCTGCATCACCTATGCCCGATGAGCTCCCCTTCTAGAGAACAAATTCCAAAAACTTAGACTGACCTTCACATTTTGTCAAAATATTTTCAAGATACCCAGTTTCCTAGAGCTAAGACCCAGCAAGCAGAATGTATCCTGAGCTTGGCCTAACAATAACCTTTTGCACTCAGGATATCACCCTCTGGCAAAGTGTATTGCTTGGACCAGCACCAGTTGTTCACTGAGTGATTTAGCTCCCCCTGTTTCCCAGGGTCATCCATTACATATTCATAATCCATACGCCTTGTCACTGACAGGTACTCCACTCCTGTTCCCCTCACAGAACTCTGGTTCTGTGCCTCAAAGGGTGGACATGACTGTTCCCATAGGGCCCGTGGGAACAGTAATTCAGGACCTAAAAATTATTATATCATGGTCCAGCCCAGGATGCATATAAGGCATGCCTTTAGGGTAGCATGTTAAGGTGGGGGAGGGGCTTCTGTATGCATACATCATTTTCCTCACTCTGAAATTATTTAAATCTCTTTTTGTGTCTTGACTCTCCTCTCTCTAGTCTGCTCTGTTTATTTGACTCTGGCCATCCACAGGTTAGAGGCCAGTTTTAGTTCAGTTGACAATTTTGATGAAATACTTGAACAGGGCTTCAATGGAGGATATTATCCAAGTGGCAAAAATATTAGAAGAGCCTCAAAACTTTGCTGAAATAAGCCAAGTTAGCTGAGGTGGGCCATGTGGGGACTCCTTGGAATCAAAGCCAAAGGGGAAAGTCTGGAGCTCTCCAATTGGTATCTGCAGATCTGATGGTTAGCTGAAAATCACACCAAAGGGCTATGAGCTAAGAAAAGGGAGAGATAATTTGAGTTTCAGGATAAAAAGAGTAGGGACCAAGTCCTCTCTTTAAAAAAGAGCCAGCTGAGTGACTGACACAAATGGAGATGCAATCAGTCCATTGGATGGAGTCATACCTGGTAAGGTAAGTATTTTGTTACCTAAAGCAATAGCTGGAAGATTCCCCAAGGAAGGTTAACTAAGCTTATGGCTGTTCCCACTCAGCACTTCTGGACAAATACCTTGGTGAAGATGTTCTGTTCCATCCTCAAAATACCTCAGTCTTCTGTAGGGTTTTGGGTTCCATTAATGTACTGTCTTTGAATTCCTCACCCCAAGGTCTTCTGAGTTAGAAGGTAAGGCAACATCTGAGAAACAGACATATGATTTTCTAGATCCAAACTTCCTTACCCAGTCCCTAAGAACTACCCCTCAAATGCCTGATTCACTTCATCATGAAGGGCTTTATGTAGAACAGGGGACAGGTCCCCACCAGTGAAGAACTTTGATCTACCAATGAAGATAACAATTGTTCCCCAACTTTTAGTCTGGGAGAGTTGTCATTGAGAAGTTGAGATTTGCCTAGAATTGTAGCCAAAATGCACTAGAGGCAGGATTTGAACCCAGGCCTTCCCAAGTCTGAGACCAGTCCCTCTATCTACCTCCCAGCACTTTCTGATTCAGCACTCCTTTCTGTAAATACTTTGAAAAATTTGTGATTTCATTATCTTTGGCAACTCTTATCCATATTCTCCCCTAATCTTTCTCAGACCAACATATTAAGGGCCTGGGTTCGACTGCCATACAATGGATTCCAAATGAATGACATGGTCTGACCATTGGTTATCCATCCCTCATTTTTACTACGTGACCAGTCTAGCCTTAATGTCTCTGTTGATATGTTTTGCAATGTAGTCCTTCATTTGAAATGTGCTGCAGTTTGTTTCTATCCACCATGGAAAAGTTCAGGGTCATTAAGATCCAACACCTAGAGCTAGAAAAGATCCCAAAGTCTGTCTTAGTCCAACCTCTCTCCCCTTTTTATGTAGATAGGAAACTGAGGCCCACAAAGGTTAAGTGATTTGCCTGCAGACACATAAATAGTAAGCATCAGAAGCCATACTTGACATCTGACTCCAGGGTCATCAAAAACATCGGGCCATTTCCCAAAGGCAATCCTGGTTACTTTCCTCTTTCAATTCAGCCCTTGACCAAGCTCACCATCCATTTTCAGTGTCTATCTATGAGATATGTACCAACAAATCAACTCTATGAGTTTTCCATCCAACTGAATATGACCAACTCTCAGAGCTGCTCTTCCAATTATATCACAGTCTCAAAAAACATTCTTTACTGCATTGGATTTTAATTTTACTGATTATGGTAAGGACTATACCTATGACTTCATATCGTCCAAGACAAAGAAGCTCCCTCTACCAATGCAGAGCAACACCTTCCATGCAACTTACAACCTTAGAGAGTTTTGTAGGATACCGAGAGCTTAAGGCCAGGCTCAAACAGCCATAATGTCTCAGAAGCAAGACGAATCCAGATCTTCATGTTTCAAGGCTAGCTCTCTATGCTTCTCTGTAAATGAGGCTAACATATATAAATATATACAGCAGAAAGGATTTGTTAACCCATCCTATATTGATCTAGGGTTAGCTGGCATAAATATAAGTTAATTGCTTCTAAGTCACCAGAAAGAGAGCACTATAAAATGTAATTTATGCAAGATACTATTAGTAAAAGATTTCTCATCCTGGCCTGGAGAGAGGTCACCCTATGTTAATAATAGTAATAACAGCTAGCATCTATATAATGTTTTAGGATTTGCAAGATACATTGCAAGTATTATTTTATCCTCACAACAATGCTGGGAGGTAGGGGCTATAACTGCTCTCTTTTTACAGATGAGAAAACTGAAGCAGACACTTAAGTGACCAGAACCACACAACTAGTTACTTAATGTCTAAGGCTGGATTTGAACTGTGATCTTCTTGACTCCAGGTTCAGTGTTCTATTTACTTTGCCTCATCTCTGTCTTTACTCTCTTTATATTTCACCAGGACAGCATTAGAATTAATTGCAAAGCCTTTCAGGTCTAGACTGCCTATCTTCTGAAAACCAGCTTAGTTAAGGCCGAAGACATTCATTCATTTCCAGAGGGTTAGCTGTAAGGTGATGATTTTTTTTTTAGCCATAGCAACTTGTGAAATCATCTCCTGAGGTGTTGGGGGTTGTGAGCTGCGTTGGTGGAGGGAGGATACTGATGAAATCACCAATCTTTTGAAATGTTGAAGTAATGTAAGATAAGCTATAATCTTGGAAATTGTAACATGTCATGAGATAATGTTATAATGACAGGAGTTTCTGGTGCCTGGTAACGAGTCTAGAAAAAGGAAAACTGAAGTATAAAAATTTACCGGCATTTCTTCTCTAACTCTAGTCAGAGGAGTGGCTAGCTAGCCTAGCCAGATCTTCCAATTTGCTCGTGAGGAATAGCTCTGTTGTGAAGAATGGGGGCATTTGGTTATCATAAGTTAATGACATTCTCCCTTAAGGTCATCGAGTGCCTTCCTTTTCCCCCACGAACATACAGATCCTAATTTAACTTCCCAAGTATGCTCCCTTTCTGGGAAGAAAATCCACTAACTAGCACACAGTTGTCTTCCATCTACGTGATGCTAAGATTCTCTGTGCAAATTAATGAACCAACATTCTGGTTCAGGGGTGGTGGACCTGTGACCTCAAGGCCACATGTGGCCTTCTAGGTCCTCAAGTATGGCCTGTAGGAAGAAGGCTCCCCACCCCCGCCCCAGACCTTCAATCTAGTTTACAGCCCGGCCCTCCATGACATCATCCTGGGAAGCAACCCCCACAGAAACACGCCTGGAGACAGAAAAAAACAAAGTCCTTTCCACCAAGGTCCTTGGCATTTTCAAATGGCTCAACATTAGATATGGATATTATTTTTCCATGAAAATGACATTAAAGATGATACATTATCATCTGCTTTGCCACTGCACCCTAAGGTGCATATGACCTTTCCATCTGACATGTGACTGAAACCTCCTATACTCAGTGTCTCCCTTAATAGAATGTAAACTCCTTGAAAAGTAGAAACAGTCTTATTTTTCCATCAGTCTCCCCAGTGCTTACACAGTACTTTTTAGTAAGCACTCAATAAATACCTTTCCATTCATTCATTCTTTTATTCATTTTATAATCCTATAATCTATATCTGGTTCTTGTTTACACTGCCATATTTCACCATCACCTTCCCTGGTTGACTTCAGCCTCAGTTGTTTACCTAAAATATGAAAGTAATCACGCTAGATAATGTATGAAAATTGTCTTGCAAGCATAATGTTCTACAAACATGAGCTACTGACCTATCATAAGTCTTATCTTAGGATTTAGGCCTGGTAGAAACTTTGGAGATAATAATAGCAACTCACATTTATACAGTACCTCAAGGTTTACAAAGTGCTTTACATACATTATCTCCTTTTCGTCTCACCACAAGACCTGTGAGATAGATGCTGTTATTAACCTCATTTTACAAATAAGGAAACTGAGGCTCAGAAAGGTTAGATGTCTTACCCAAGATTTTTGTTCTTGTTCAATCATTGGCATACCAAAGTGGCTTGCCATTCCCTTCCAGCTCATTTTACAGATTTGAGGCAGAGTTAAGTGACTTGCCCAGGGTCACACAAAATAATAAGTATCATAGGCTGCATTTGAACTCAGGAAGATGATTCTTCCTGACTCCAGACCTGGTGCTCTATCCACTGCACTACCCAGCTGCCTGCCTAATAAGTATATTAAGTATACAGCCAACAAGTATATAAGGAGGGATCTGAACCCAGCTCTTTCTAACTTGAGGTTCTTATCACATTAGGATCTAGTCCAGGGGTTAACCTGGTATCTGTAAACTTTAAAAAAAAAATTGATAAATATGTTAAATTGATTGGATTGCTCTTCTTTGTAATCTTATATATTTTATTTTACACATTTAAAAATATTATTCTCAGATGGAGTCCATAGGTTTCCCCAGATTATCAAAAGGGTCCATGACATAAAAAGGTTGAAAACCCATGATCTAATCCAACCATCTCAGCTCCTAAATAGAGGTATCTATTTAAGGTCACCCAGGTAGTAAGGGGACCAACCAGGATTCAAACCCAGATACTCTGACTTGCAATCTGGGCATCCCCCTTCCTACACTGTCACTGTTCAGTTGAGCCCAACTCTTCCTCACCCCATGGACCATAGCATGCCAATTCTGCCCATGGGGTTTTCTTGGTAAAGATACTGGAGTGGTTTGCCATGTCTTTCTCCAACTCATTTATTACAGATGAGGAAACTAAGGCAAGCTGGGTTAAATGATTTGCCCAGGATCCCACAGCTAGTTAAGTATCAGAGGCTGCTTTGAACACTGGTCTTCCTAACCTTAGGCCCAGGGCTCTCTCTATCCACTGAACCACCTAATTGCCTTCCTCTCTATGCCCCTCCAGCCTTTTTTCTTGGTCTGGGATCTGTAAAGTGTAAACTCCCACTGTCTCCCCAGAGTTAAACCCTGTGCTCACATAGCCGACTTTAAACATCCTTGCTTGGTGGCTTCAGCTGAATCTCTCCTTCTTTGGCTAACACAAGAATATCCTGGTCTTTAGGCTACTTTTCACAGGATCCTTTCCCAAGGAGTATTTAATTCCCTGTCTCTTTAAATCTCTTTCTTTTCTCAAATCTCAACTGACTGCATCTCCTTTCTCCCTTGCCTTTACCTCTTATGGGCTCTCTCTCCCTGGGCTGTTATTTACCTCTATAATTGTATCATTTGACTGCACACGGGGTTTGGGGATGTAGTTTGTAGGAAAGACGCTACAAGAGTTGTGCTGTGCTGTGTGCCGCCGGGAGAGCCATTCCCTCCGAGCCAGGTGGCTGCTGTCTTCGGTAAACACTAACCCCCTCAGGGGCTTATTCTCTACGAAACACCCCGGGACTAGACAGCAAGTCTCATCACCGAGGTGTGCCTCCGCCGTGCGTCCAAAGCGGCAGGCTGGGCGCAGCGATCTCAGAGCTGTCCAGCTGCTCTCCGCCGGCCCACCTCCCCGGGCCCAAGGCATGGCCGTGGGAGGAGGAAGGGAAAAGGGAGGAGGTGGGAAGGGAGGATGCGCTGTCCTGGGCCAGTGCCAAGGAGCAGCTTGTGAGGAGCTTTCCCCAAAGGGCTGTTCAGAGCAAGCAAAGGAGCGCACAGCTGGGGAAACAAACTCTGCACCTTTCAGGAAGCCCATGGATTTGGGGACTGTAGCTTCCTTCCCTAGTAGGTGAGCTTCAAGGAACCCTAAGGAAAACCTGCCCGCAGTGGGAAGGCAGGCGTTTGATAAATAAGTTACGCCTAAACTTCCACTTCAACAGCCAGAATTGCATCTACCTATGCAGATTGCAACTCCTCGCCGCTTTACTAGTCTTTTTCTTGAATTAGTGAATCCAAAACAAAAAGAAACTGTCATCCAAGAGAATGTCAGCTCCCTGAGGTGGGAGTTGGGGGGGGGAGGCGGGGCGGGGGGCATTATTTTTGTATCCCCGTGGTCATATACAAAGTCTAGTATCTTCTCTTTTCGTTGGACCTCCGACTTAACTGGTGTAGGGAACACCTGAATCTATGCATGTCAGCAGCTGCTCTCCAACTTTGGCAATCTCAAACTGTGGCCAGATTGGAGAGAGGTTTAGTGGACTGCCCCATGACGCAGTTAAGCGTTGTAGGTCGGACTTAACGCAGAGCTTGACTTGGAGACCAGCGCTCCAGCAGCATAATGAATGTTTGTTGAATGAATGAATGAATGACCCAGTAACCAACCTTCTGGTAATACATTTACACAAACTCAGATTGATACGGGGAATATAGTCGCAGAATTCATCACCAGACCTATACTTGAATCCTTTACAATTTTGAAAGACACTCTCAGAGTCTGTATTTCCATCCACTGTGCTTTGGAACCCCAGTATCCATCTGGAGTGAAACATCAGGATGAGACATCCTCATAGGGCCTTAGTTGAGGAATAAATTGTTATTCAGCTCTAAATATTCTAAGTGCTGCTAGGTGGTACAGTGAATACAGCACTACACCTGAGCTCTCAAATATTTACTAGCTGTGTGACCCTGAGCAAGTCACTTAACTGTCTGTCTCAGTATCCACATCTGTAAAGTGAAAATAATAAGAAGCTACTTCCCAGAGTTATTGTGGGGTTATGATGAGAGATTTGTAAAGCACCTGGCAAAACTTAAAGTGCTGTGTAAATATTGTCATCATCATCATCGTTATACCTATTCCCAGCTTGGATAAATATTATTGCCTGTGAGATTCTAACCTGTTGAAGATCTAGGCAAGAGTACATTCTCCATTCTTTGCTGAGAGCAATAACCAAGAGAAGCAGAGATTCTGTCATCTGACTGGAAGATGATAAGGCTTTTTGGCAGGAACAGAGAATTATGGTCAAAATATGGTCTTATCTCATCAAAGAGAGGTTGGGCCCCCCAGGCTTAAAAAAGAGCAGCACCTTGGAAAAGGTCTGTCAGCTAAATGTGTCTTGGTGAGATTGTCCATGTCCATCCATTACATTAATTTAGCAGGTTGGAAATTCAGGGGGAGAATAGGATCTCTATTTAGATCATTTGCACTGGTCCCCTTTATTCCATCTCACATTTCCCTGCTACGTGAATCTCCTTTCAGCATTTCTGGGGTCCTGTACAATTCTGTAGGCTGTGCAATTATTGGCACCATTTTGTAGCTGAAAAAACTAAGGCCAGAGAGATAATAGGGACTTATTTAAGATCAGACAGAAAATGGCAGAATAAGGTATTTTAAATGGGACTTCTGACTGCATCTAGATTTGCTTCTACTACATGGCTTCTCAAGGACAATTAAGTTCACAAAACAAGCTATACATCCACACAAAGTCAAGTAACAATGCAGGAGTTAAATACCAGCACAAAGTATAGCGTAGAGAAAGAAGTTAAATGATTACTTGCCACTTGAGTTATAGAAAGAGCAATCACAGTGAAGGTTATGAGTTGATGCAATCTGGGAAGTCTTCATGGAAGAGGTTAGAGGTGATCTGAGCCTTGAAGGATGGGTAGAGTTTTGCTAGGCATTGGAATAAGGCATGGGTTTGGGGTGGGGTGGCATGAACAAAAGTATGAGGCATTTGAGGAACAATGAATGGCATGGAGAGTATTCAGGTAGAGAGGAGTGGTAGGAAATAAGTCAAGAAAGATAATGATAGCATTTATATAATACTTAAAGTTTGTAAACCTCTTATTATATTTATAACATTATCTCACTTGATCCTCACAACAGCCTTTTGGGGAAGGTACTATTACTATCCCCATTTAACAGAAGAAGAAACTGAAGTAGGCAGAAGTTAAGTGATCTGACCAGGGTCACACTGCCAGTAAGTGTCTGAAGGCAGATTTGGATGCATGTCTTTCTGACTCCAGGCCCAGTGCTCTATCCACTACCTAGCTGTCCCACCTTAGTCATTTTTCATCTATGTTCCACTCTTTATGATCCCATTTGGGTTTGGGTTTTTTTGGGGGGGGTGTTTGTGGCAAAGATTCTGGAGTGGTTTGTTAGTTCATTTTACCGATGAGGAAACTGAGGAGTGTCAGTGACTTGCCCAGAGTCACACGGTTCGTAAGTGTCTGAGGGCAGATTTGAACTCAAGTCTTCCTGACTCCAGGGCCAGTATTCTAGGTGCCCCAAGTAGGCTGGGAGGAAATATATCTAGCCTTGGTTGCCAAATTAGAAATTCTGACTTTATTCTAAGGTCTTTCAGAAGTGGGGTGGGATAGGGGTCATGGTGTGCCATAGAGGAGAGGATGATAAGATCAGCGCTGCTTTGGAAAGATTTGTCCAGCACTGGCATACAGGCTGAATTGAAGGAGATCTGTAGATGTGATTCAGATGGAACTGGTATCCTCTATTACCCTGGTCCCTTTCACTCTTCCCCCTATCTCCACCCTCATACACACATTAGGATTAACATGGTACCGTGGAACTTTTGGGTCATATGAACAAGAAAATGGCATACTAGACATTTTTCTCCTATGCCCATGGCCTCTCAAACTTTTCTAAAACAGAAATAAAAAACTTCAGTCATTTCCAGGACCTGGGATGCTCAGACTCCAAAGAAGGTAAAAAAAAATCCTCCCAAACCCAAAAACTGATGCCTACTGACCCTAAGCCCATTCAGTACCTTCCCCTACTTCTCATGACATTGGCTACAAGGCTGCAATAGCAGACCCAAGGACACAGCACAGGCTTACATCAAAACCCACCCCTGCACCTCTGTCCTCCCTCTTCCTTCCAGTTCCGCAGAGGCTCTGGCTCCAGGATGTAGAAGTTTGCTCTCATTGGCTACAGTCCCTCAGGAGCAAAAGCCTGCCAGGGTCTACAATCCAGAAGCACCAACATTGAAAAGTTCTGAACTGGTGATGCCAGGGAAAACAGGTTTTGAACTGCAAATTTTGGGCCAGAGAACTGAGGGAGAGAGGAAGTGGGAGAGGTCACCATATATGTGGCAGGCTATGCAGCATTCCACCAACCCTGAGGCAAAGAGCACAGCATCCACCTGGTGCCATTTCTGACCACCCAAAAAGTCAGTTGGGACAAAGACCTAGGTTGGTGAACTGTGAATTGCCCAGTTTGGGAGGAGGCTGAGGTGATTTAAGATCCAACCCCCAAGGAAACCACAATCAGAGGGGAGGGAGTCAGGAAGTGAGTGAAAGGTAAAGGGGGTGGGGCAGGGAGACAGGACAGAAAGTACCAAAGATTTCAGGAAAAAGAAAACTTAAAGACTTTCAACATAAACAAATAAATCAACAGGAAGAACAGTAATAACAGAAGGAAATATGGTCTTCAGCTCTAGTAAACAAGTTTAAGTAGCTATGAATAAATACCACAAAATAAAGAAAAATGATCCAGCATTTGAGAAAGAGGACCCTATGGAATTTGAGGAGGACATGGAATCATGATACTTTGTCCCTGAGTGGTTCAAAAGGGAAATGAGAATTATGAGAGCAGAATTTATGTGCTGCACAGTAAAGTAATGAACATAATAGAAAAACTAGAATCTGCAATGTCAATCCTCACAAAAGAAACAAGAGAGAACAATAGATTTGAAATATAAATACACGGAAGGGAAAGATAATCTAGGAGAAGAGAAGCAAAAAAACAATTTTTAAAAATATTCTCATTATGCAAGCAAAATATATGAACTCAAAGACAGGATGTGCAGATACAATCTAAGGAACATAGGTCTTCCAGAAAAATATAATAAGACAATAAAAACAGTAATAGTTAAAAGCCAACATTTATATAGAGTTTACTATGTAATAGGCATTATACTAAGTGATTTACAATTATTAGGACAAAAAACCTTAACACTATAATTAAGGAAATAATAGAAGAGAACTGTCCAAAACTTCTGAACATAGAAAATGAAATTCCAATTAAAAGAATTCGCAGATGGCCTCCAAAAAATTAAAAAAAAAAAACTTAAGACTGCAAACTCCAAGATACTTAGTGGCAAAATTTAACAATTCAGTTCAGAAACAACAAGTTCTAGAAATCATCAGGAGAAATATGTTCAAATACAAAGGAAAGGACATTCTAATAATGCAAGATTGTTCCACACCCACAGTTATTGTTTATCCTTCTTTCTTGAAGAGGACCATGACTTCAGGAAGGAGATGTTATGATTTGCAAGTGAATTAGATTTAAATGAGGGAGGGTTGTGCAAAGTCACCAGCCCCACTTTTTCTCCGGAGCCATCTGGATCCAGTGGCAAGATATAGATCAGGATGACTGGAGATGGCCCCAGATGCAGTGGAAGACCTTGACCTTTTTAAACTAAGTTCTTTCCCAGATCTCAGTTTGTCTGAGGCAACACCTCTTCAATGATTAAGGCTAGGTAAAAAATGAGACAAAGAATGGCCTCATTTACCTAGTCAAAAAAAAAAAAAATCATTCTGGGAAGAGAAAATCGTCAGGGTTTCTGGCCAAAACAGAAACAATTGCAGTTTACGTTGCTATGAGCCATCAAAAGGAAGGAATAAGCAAAACCCTAAAGGAAAGGGGTATCAAATGAGAAGAGGGAATCAGGGATGAGAGAAAGAGAGCCAATGGGAAGAGGGCCACCCTAAAAAAAGGCTAAGGTAAAGTAACTGAAGGAACATAATACTATGTTTAAAGCAGAAGAGGGAACTTTAAAAAACTGAAAAATTTTTGCACAGACAACATTAATGCATGTGGGATAAGAAGGGAAATATTTGAATGGAGGGAAATGTATCAATTTTTTTTTTCTGATAAGGGTTTCCTTCAGTTAATAAGTGTATAAAAGACTAATAGTCATTCTGTGATAGATAAGTGGTCAAATGATATGAACAAATATTTCTCAAATTAAAAATTACAAAGTATTAATAACCACATGAAAAAGTACCCCAAATCACTAATAATAAGCTCAAAGCAAATCAAAACAACCCTGAGGTTTCACCTCTCACCTTGTAAATTAGCTAATATGATCAAAAAGTAGCAACAGTCAATGTTGGAAGAGCTGTGGAAAGTCAGGCATACCAATACATTGTTGATGGCTATAAAGTGGTACAACCCTTTTGAAAAGTAATTTGGAATTATGCAAAAAATTAAAAAGTGACTACATTGTCCATGCCCTTTGAGCCAGAGATTCCATTACTGGACTTATAGTTCAAGGAAGCCATTGATAACAGAAAAGCCTCCACATACTCCAAAATATTTATAGCAACACTTTTGGGGAAGAATTTAAACAAAGGAGGTGCCTATTGACTAAAATTGTGGTACATGAATATCATGGAATATTACTATGTGAGATGTGTGATGAGTACAGAGAAGCATGGAAAGAGTTACATGAACTGATACACAGTGAAGTAAGCACAACTAAGAAAACAATATACACAGGAAATGCAACAATGTAAATGGAAAGGACAATGATACACCAAAAAAAGTAAATGTGAATGTAACAAAATGATGAAGATCAAGTGTGAATCAAATGAAGAAACATGAGAAGACATCTCCAAAACACCCCTTCCTACAGTTGGGAGGTCCACAGGTGTTACGTATTACACACTTTCGGATTTTTTTTCAATGTATGGATCAGTATGTTTTTTCCCCTCTCTAAAAAATACTATTTGTTATATAGAATGGCTCTCTGAGAGAGAGAAGGGGAGAGATATATGAAATACTAGGGTGATGTTGTTCAATTGTGTCCACATGGACCATGCTGTCTCTGGGGTTTTCTTGGCAAAGATATTGGAGTGGTTTGCCATTTCCTTCTCCAGTGAATTAAAGCAAACAGATATTAAATGATTTGCCCAGGGTTGCACAACTGGTAAATGTCTAAGGTCAGATTTGAACTTAGGTTCAGGCCCATCCCTCTGTCCATTAAGCCACATAGCTGCCTCCTAGACAAATAGAGGTTAAGTGACTTGCCCAAGGTCATACAGCTAGTAGGTATGTCAGGCTAGATTTGAACTCAGATCTACCTGACTTCCTGATGATGTAGGAAACAGCAAATATCAATAAAAACTTATTTTTAAAAAAGTGGAAAGAGCCTTGGCTCTGGAATCAGAGGACCTAGGTTAAAATCTTTCCTCTGACATTTGCTCCTTGAGTAAATCACTTATCCTCCCTAGGCTTCAATTTCTTCATCTGTAAAATGAGTTGTAGCAGATGGCCTATGAGGTCCCTTCCAACTCTAGATGTGACCCCCATGCACACAGCTAGAATGTCTGTAAACCAATTGACTCAGCACAAATGTGACGCCTCTTTTGTCACACCATTGTGTAATGAAAAGAATGCTGGATCTGGAATCAGGAGCCCTAGATTTATAGCTTAGCCCTACTAACTGAAGGACATTGGGTAAATACCTCCCTTGGGCTTCCATTTCCTCATCTAAATTGGACTGGATGACTCCTAGGGTCTTTTCCAGCTCTCAATTCCATAATCCTATGATCTGCCTCTAATCCAATGTCCCTGGAAAAATGAGAAGATGAAAACCAGCTAAGTGGTCCAGTGGATAGAGCACTTGGCCTGAAGTCAGGAAGACCTGAGCTCAAATCCAGCCTCTGACATTTATCAGCTGTGTGACCCTGGGCAAGTTACTTAACTGTTCTCTGACTCAGTTTCCTCAACTGTAAAATGAGGATAATAGTACCTGCTTCCCAGGGTTGTTGTGAGAATCAAATGAAATTTGTAAAGTGTCTGGTACATAGTAGGTGCTTAATAAATGCTTTTTTCCTTCCTAACAAGGGTGAGGCTAGTGGGACACTCAGACATGCAAAGCTGAGGAGCACAGAAAGAAACACACACACACACACACACACACACACACACACACTGCATATGCTATTTGAATCATGCCATGTCGTGAAGATAGCCTCCCAGGATAATTTTATATTTTTGCCTCCAGCAGCTGCTCTTTCAGTTGTCAAAGCAGATGGTAAAACAGCCACACCCTAACTCTGCCCCTGCCCCTCTACAGAGGGACAGAAGGATGAGGAGAATGGAGGATTGTACATAATAGCATGAAAAAGGAGGACATGAAGTAGAGGCTTGGTGCACCCTAACAGAAATAAAGGGTGTTTGAGCAAGGCCTAAAATTCAAAATGGCTTAGCGAGGGTCCTGGCAGGTACTTCAGGGAATCATGATACCCATAAGATCTACACGTGAATAGCATCCCCTTTACTATACCAGCACTTTTCCTCATCTCCTACAAAGGATCCAGTATCTTTTTACTTTTTCCTACCTCCTTTTCGTTACAGAATTCCTCCCAATAATAATAGCTAGGTGGGACAGAGGCTAGAGTGCTAAGCCTGGAGTCAGAAAGCCTTGGGTTCAAATCCAGCCACAGATACTTACTAGCTGTGTGGCCTTGGTCAAATCACTTAACCTTGTTTGCCTCAGTTTCCTCATTTGTAAAATGAGTGGGAGAAGGAAATGGCAAACTGCTCCAGTAGCTTTGCCAAGAAATCCCGCCTAAGGTCATAAATTTCAGACAAGACTGAAACCACTGAACAATAAGAACTTTGTATAGTACTTTAGTGTCTAAAATATTTTGCACACATTATCCCCTTTGAGTCTCCCAGTAACTCTGTGTGAAAAGCAATACCAGTTTTACCTGTTCATCCAATACCTGGATGAAATGCTGGATCCAGAGTCAGGAAGACCCAAATTCAAATCTTACCTCTTGTATTTACTGGCTGAGTGACTAACCCCGGACAAGTAACTCAAACTTTCCATCATGTCTCAGTTGTCATCTCAACCTAGATCCTCCCTCAGTGCGCAAGGTCTCCCTGCTATAGTCTCCCATTGGTGAACTCCTCCTGGTACCTCCATTTTGGGAAAGTGCTCAGGCTGTCCATCCTTCTGCCTCTTCTTCTAACTTTCTAGACTTCAATGCCACATCCCCACCATGTAGGGAAAGGAAGAGAAGGCAATAAGCATTTATATAGCAGGCCAGGCATACATAAATAAATAAATGCAGATATATAAATAAATAAATGATGGCAGTGCCAAGTATTTTTATAAATGTTATCCCATTTGATCCTCATAACAACCCTAAGGGATAGATGCTACTACTATCCCCATGTTACAGCTGATGAAACTGAAGGAAACAATGATTAAGTGACTTACCCAGGGTCTCACAGCTGGTAAGAATGTAAGACCAGATTTGAACTCAGGTCTTCCAGACTCCAGGCCTGCTGCTCTATCCACTGAATCACCATTTGCAATGTTTCTTCCTTTCCTTCCTCCCCTCCTTCTCAGCTCTCTTTGGATCATTGTCTTAACCACATTAAAATGTAAGTTCCTTAATTTAAAAAAAAACAAACTTTTTTTTAATTAAAAAAAAGATAAGATCCTTCAAGGCAAGGATGGTCTTTCTTTTTCCTTGTACTTGAATCCCCAGTGCAAGGCACATTGCCTGGTATATAGTGAGGTTTTGGTAAATGCCTGTTGTCTGTTGTTTACCTGTCTTTCTGGGGCTCATCTTTCTCATCTCTGAAATAATAACACCTAGCATGCAAATAGAACTTTAATGTTTACAAAGAGCTTTACACATGTCATCTCACTGATCTTCACAACAACCCTGTGAAGTAAAGTGCTATGAATATCCTCATTTTACTAATGAGGAAACTGAGATTTACAGAAGTTAAATGACTTGCCCAAGGTCACATGTTAGTATCTGAGCAGGATTTGAACTCAGGTCTTTTCTACCCTACAGCCTATTTACTGTGCTACTTAGCTACCTTAAGTGAGCATGATAGTGAGGTAATATAAAGTGCTTTACAAATTTTAAAGTACTGTATAAATAAAAATGGTATCTTTTTTTAGTTGATGAGGAGACTTAAGCTTAGAAAGGGTAAATGATTGGCCCTGAAAATCAAGAGTGTGCTGGTAAATGTTAAAAACTGGACCTCTGAAAAAAAAAAGGATGCCCAACCAACTTTTATGGGTATTATTTACATTTTCTCCATAATTTTCTTAAGTCTAGATGATCGACAAAACCAAAAATCAAGCCCTGATGTGTAGTATTTGCCAATTTCCAAGGTGTAAATGTTTCTGGTGAAAATTTAACAATCCGCTCTCAGAAGTCAGGATGTGCTCGTTCCAACAGACCCTTGGCCACAATCCCTGTCTAACTGGGTGACTTGTCCTCTCTTCCTAAATGACTTGTCTAAGACCACACAGGTAGTAAGTGACAAAGCCAAAATAAACCTATGTCTCATGATTCCGATCCAATTCATAAGATCATGGTCTTATGACTCCAAACTTAATGTTCTTTCCACCACACCATACAGCCTACAATTGAACAGTGATTTTTTAAAATGACTACTAAGTGAACTCACTGTCCTAGGTACAAGCGTAGAAACAAAGATGAAAAAAGTCAAGATTTTAATCCTAAAACAGGGTTACTTAACTTCTCTTGAGTCATGAATATCTTTGGTAGTTCTAGTCTATGAACCCCTTCTTAGAAACATATTTTAGACGCATAAAATAAGATAGATTACAAGGGAAACCAATTCTATTGAAACATAGTTATCAAAAGAGTTTTTTATAAAAAGTTTACAGGTCACAGGTCAAGAACACTGTCCTAAGAGAATTTAGAGTGGCAAATATGAGATGGATATCAATAACTACGCTATAAGGCAGAGCATGAGAAACAAAGGAAAAAGCCAACAGCGGGGTCTAGGAAATTTTGTGAAGGGAGAGAGGTCTCTTTTAGTTGGGGGCATCAGGGAAAGTTTCATGGAGAGGATGGCACCATTAGTGAACCTCAAAAGAAGATAAGGATGTCAATAGTCAGATCTGGATGAGAAAGACGTTACAGGCACAGAGGATGGTTTGCATAAATACATGGAACAAGTAAGATCAGGGAAGCTAATAATCCAAAATGTGGAAGGAATATGAAATAAAGTGTGGAATATAATAATGAAATAAAATTCCATGAAGTAAGAAATAAAATAAGGTTGGAAATGTGCATTGGAACCAGATTGTAAGGATTGGACTAACCTATTCTATAGGTAATAGGGAGCCACTAGAAGTCTATAAAGATGAGAGATATGGTCAGACCTAGAATATTAGGAAAAATTATTTTGGCCATGGATGGAATGAAAAAAAGAAAATGGAGGCAGGGAAACTTGGGATAAGGAGTAGATCTGTGATTTCAATGATATGGGAACCTCCATGGGGCAGCTAGGTGGTGCAGTGGATAGAGTATCAGTACAGGAGTCAGGAAGACCTGAGTTCAAATCTCACCTCAGACACTCACTAGCTGTGTGACCTTGGGCAAGTCACTTAACCCCAATTGCCTCATCCTGGGTCATCTCCAGTCATCCTGATGAATATCTGGTCACTGGACTCAGATGACTCTGGAGGAGAAGTGGGGCTGGTGACCTACACAGCCCTCCCTCACTCAAAACAAAGTCAAGTGCAAGTCATGTCATTATTTCTCTGATGGCACGGTCTTCTTCAGCAACGAAGGATGAACACAAGTTATGGGGACCTCCTAAGGTAGGGTGTTGTTGTTTAGTCATTTTTTATTTCTGTGCAACTCTTTGTGACTCCATTTGGGGTATTCTTGGCAAAGTTATTGGAATGATTTTCCATTTCCTTCTCCAACATATTTTACAGATGAGGAAACTGAGGCAAAGAGAGTTAAGTGACTTGCCCAGGTGCACACAGCTAGTAAGTGTCTGAGGCTAGATTTGAACTCAGGAAGATTCCTGACTTGAGGGGGCACCACCTAGCTGCCCCCCTGAGTAAGGACACACCCTCTATCCCTGTAGGTCAATACCTTTGCTAACCATTATAGATTTAGAGAGTTGTCTACATAACTCTGAGATGTTAAGTGACTTTCCTGGGGTATATAATTAGGATGCAGAGGCAGGGCTTGAACCTGGAATTTCCTGGCCAACCATCTATCCACAGTACCTACACTAGCTCCAGGGAGACCTGAAGACTGTCATAATAGTCAACAGGGAAGATTATCATCTGAGTGATAAAGGGCCATACTGCAGTAAAACATTGTAAATGGAAAGAAGGGATAGATGTGAGACACTGTAGAGCTCCAGACACAGGGCCTGTGTTCTTTCTACTTATATTAATTCTGATATTTTTTTGGAAGCTTTTTGTTCAGAACCATCTTTCCACACCCTCAGACCCCTGTCCCCCATCCTCTAAACCTAATCATCTACAAAACTGGAAAATGTTGGAGGGTATTTCACTGTCCTAACACATTTGAGAGCATTTGGGGTACCAAGATGGGTCCAACAACCAAGGCGGCTCCCCTCTGCACTTCCCCCCCTGGGAAATTCTCAGGAACTTTTGATGTAAGTGTTTTCAATTTCCTCTAACATCAGAGACTGAAAAATAGCAAAAGCATCCAGGGGAGAGGAGCAACACTCACTGATTACATAACTCGCCTGCTTTTTCCTCCCCTTCCACAGAACCAGCAGGGACCCTCAGGGAGCTTTGGTCCAGTAACATCAGAAAAGCAACAGTCAGAAGCAAAGACTAAAGGCAGGGACTGATCCTCCATTTCAGGAGATTACAAAGTGCTACAGAGAAGGGGAGAGAGGAGGTGTGGTAGAGAAAGAGCCTTAAGGGGAGGGGGAGAAAGGATGAATTCCTTGGACACAGATTCCAAGGACAGCACACAGCTTTCCTTTCTCCCTGCCTCTACCCTCCATCTCCCCGTGATTTTGTATTCGAGGACTGTGCACAGTTTTGATGAAACAGTAACTATTTTCTTGCTGTGATGTGTTCCTCCCTGCATTATTCATGTGTTTCCCCTCTCAGTTCCCCTTCCACAAGCTGATCTCACTCTCTATTCAAAGGAGGGAGAAAAAATTAAAAGTCCCCATAAAATAGTTTCCTCTCTTCCCTTCCCTTTTTTTTAATCTTCTGTCTTCCTTCTTCTGTTCTGTCCTTGAACCAGGAAGGGTAAGATATTGGATCCAGAAAATCTGGTGATTAGCCCTTCACATATCAATTTATTTACTCCATCCATCCATCCACCCATCCATTCATTCCTTTTTTACTCCTCAGGACAGGAGAGAAGCAGAATGGATAGGAGAAGAGAGAAAAGGAGAGGAGAGGAGAGCACAGGGAAAACCCGAAAAGCTTTCTCCCTTGTTCCTCAGGTGGCATGGACACTGTTCTCATCTTTCTCTCCAAATCCTGTGCTCCTTTCCTCAATCTAGGAATGATTTAAGCAATGGCTTAGGGAAAAGTTGTGAGGAGGTGAGAGACTGAATGGGGGAGTGACCTGGTGATTCCAATCTTCTTCAATTCCTACCTTATCCATATTCCCAGGCTTGGACAAGAGGAGCCAAATGATGTCATCCCTGAGGGTTGGGGAGAAATCTTCATGGGTGTTTGTCTTATTTCTAGCAACCTAATGGATTGAGGGGTCAAACAATAACAACTTCCAATTTCCTTTTCCAGTTACTTGGCAGCCTGATCTGCTTGAGAGTTCCTAAGCTGGTGCTCACGACAGCTAATTTCCAGACTTGTCCTAGGCTCTTTCCAATCTTGGCCTCTTTATGTTGCCTTTCCCAGAGGCTTCTCCATTTCTGCTGCTTAGCCAAGTTCCTCATCTTCCTTCTCTTCCTCTCCTCTCCTCTCCTCTCCTCTCCTCTCCTCTCCTCTCCTCTCCTCTCCTCTCCTCTCCTCTCCTCTCCTCTCCTCTCCTCTCCTCTCCTCTCCTCCCCTCCCCTCCCCTCCCCTCCCCTCCCCTCCCCTCCCCTCCCCTCCCCTCCCCTCCCCTCCCCAGTGGAGCCCCTAAGATCTCTATGTTGAATTGTCCAGGATCTGGGACACCAACAGTGATTTGTTCCCTCCAGCCTTATAGATTTCCTTTTATATTCTTTCTTGGAACACAGAGGTTCCCCTCTTTGCAATATATTCTTGTTCTCAAACTGTTGTTTTAAAGCAAACAGATTTCACAACCAGCCCTCCTTGAAGCATGCTGGCTTAAGTCATACAGGGCCATGATTCCTCTCTAGTTGGGTGATTGGTCCTTCCCTTCCAGGCATGATGAGGACTGCCCCAGAGTTCATGTGGCTGCCAGACACAGATTGCTTTTCTACAGCTGTTGACCACTTGTCACAAATGCTGTAGAAGGGGATTCCCATTTCAGGGTCAGGATGGATTAGATGACTTCTGAAGTACTGCCAGTTTTGGAGATCTAATTCTGTGAGGTTAGAGTTCTAAGTCTGTGAAACAGTTCCTCTTGGGAGTCAACCATCAGTCCAACCTAGAGATAGGGAAAGAAAGACATCTTGTGCACTGATGATATGGGCTAGACAGGGTCCTGTGTTTGGAAAGAAAAAGGGTAAAGGGCTGGGGTGCTGGGGGCAGGGGAGGAGAAGTACAATGTTCAGAGAAAAAGATGAGAACAGTGTCCAGGCTACCTGAGGAACAAGGGAGAAAGCTTTTTGGCTTTTCCCTGTGCTCCCCTCCCCTCTTCTCTCCTTTCCTCTCCTCTCCTTTCCTTTCCTGAATTGGGGATGCCAGAAAGGTCTGGCTAGAAAGGCAGGCAGCACTGCCTGTCCCTGGGGGATTCAGCTGCTAATCAAAAGGCCTGGTATCCAGGCAACCAGCTTCTCTGGCTTCAGATAAGCAGAAACAGCTGGGAGATTCTGAGGCTAAGAAGCAGCAGCCAGTGGGGAGGGGGAGAGCCAACCATGTTATTTTGAGCCAGTTATTTTCACCCTCCCATTTGTCTGCTTGGAGCCCAGGGCCTTTCCCTTGAGTTCATCAACAGCAACACCAGCAGTGGGAGGGAGACACAGCTCCCTAAAGTGTTACCACCCTTTCCCTGAGCCTGAGCACAGCATCCACAGAAACAGGGACTGTTTATCCTCTTTCTTCCTGTGGGGGTGGATAAGGAAGAAAAATTGGTGTTGGATCCCAGAGGTGGAAAGACCTGGTGGGTTCTCCGGTGGGCAGAATAATAACTTAGGGGACCAAGCCCTTGCCCTGTGTTTTGCACAATCATGGGAAAGATCACTGGATTTGGAGTCAAGAGAACCTAGTCAAGAGAATCTCAGGTCATTTAATCTCTAGCTGTAACTTTCCTCATTGGTAAAATAAAAGAGGTGGGGGTTGAGAAAGAAGTAGATTTAACCATCTTTAAGATCTCTTCCATCTCTAAATCTCTGATCCTGTGACCCTAGGGAGAGATTGAAATATGGTGGAAAGAGCACTGACTTTGGCTATGTGACCACTTACTAGCTATGTATGCTAGTATTCCTTAGATCCTCTCACTTCTTATGTAAAATATGAATAATAATACTTGTTTACTGGATTGTCACCAGGAAAGTACTTTATAAACTGCAAAACACTGTATAAATGTGTTATTATTCTAGAAGATTTATGGAACTTTTCTCTTAGCCCAGAACCATTTTGTTACAGCTTCCTATCTATTAAACTTCCATCACCATCTCCCTCCCCCTTTTTGTTGCTGTTCAGTCATTGTTTTCAATTGTGTTCAACTCTTCATGACCCCATTTGGGGTTTTCTTGGCAAAGATACTGGAGTGGTTTGCCATTTCCCTCTATAGCTCATTTTACAGATAAGGAAACTGAGGCAAACAAGGTTAAGTGATTTATTTACCCAGGTTCACACATCTAGTAAGTGTCTAAGGCCAGATATGAACTCAGAAAGATGAATCTTCCTGACTGCAGGCCTGGCACATTATCCATTAAGCCACATAGTTTCCCTCTCCCTCACCTTCCCACCCTCCACTCCAGTCCTGAAGGTAAATACTTTGTTAATGAGAGAAGCAGCTTCCTGTTTACCACTCCAGGTGGCATTGGGCCCATGGCCAGTGGGCAACAGCACCTCATAAAACAGCTGCAACCCTAGAAAGGTGAAGGGATTGTGGGGGATTGATGCTAACAGATATTTAGAGAGAAAAAGACTACCCACAGGCACCCTGGCTAAGGATAACCTTGAAGAAAAACCTCAAAGTAATGTCTCATGCCCTTCCCTTCATGATTAGACAAAACTCAGGAAGTGGGAATTTGTGTACCCTCCTGGCTCACCTTACTTCAGGAAAGATGTCTCACCCCAATCAGCTACCTGGATACATGAGGCTTCCACTAATCAAGAAAACATCTAGTTGAGGGATCCAGTTCTTCCTTAGACACAGAGCTCCTATATGAGGCAGATCATGAAAGGAAGGGCTAAATGTTTGCTTCACCCAGAAAGGGTTTCCAGAAGATATTGGAGGAAGAGGAATTGGCATTTGAAAGAAGGTACCTCTTGATCTCCCTGTGACTGTAAGGGGCAACAAACATAATAGGATGGAGTATTAGAGTAGTAACTTGCTACCCTTATCTTTTTGTTTATTTCTTGTTGATGGAAATGGTCCAGACCTGTGATTTCATTAGTATAAGGAACTCCTATCAATGCAGATGAAGTAGTCAAAGAGTTACCTGGGAGACTGAGAGGTCAGTGAGTTCCCAAAATCATAGAGCCAAGATGTGTCATTGAACCCAGATCTTCCAGGATCTAAAACCAGCCCTCTATCAACTATACCATACAGCCTCCTTTTCTATTTCCCTCTCCCCTGTTCCTTATAATGGGTTACCTGAGCAGTGCATGTCTGATAGAGAAGCCCCATGAATTTGGAAGGAATTATGTAGAAATGTATGGGAGGGAAAATTTTAAATGAAACATCAGAGTACTTCTTCAGTGACAAACCCAAATTCAGTTCCTTTTTGAGGTGAACTTGTGGGCTATTATGAGTGCTTTCTGTGTTTTCTCTATCTATGACCTTTTGTGACTCCTCTGTACATTTTACACATGCCATGGGATGAGAAAAAGGCTGCCCTCTACCCTCACCTCAAAATAAAATGATCAATGAAAAAGTTCCTCTTGCCAGCTGCCGTTAAAAAAGACCCGAGTATGAGTAGGTAAACATTTACGAAGCAAATGAAGGGGCCAACAGAATATAGTGAGATACGAGGTCAGAAGAATGGATTCCAGCTCAGATACCTGTGTGACCTTGGACAACTCATTTAACTTCCCAGGGCATCAGTTTCCTCAACTAGATTTTGAGGGTTACACTAGGTAACCTCTAAGAATCCTGAAATACATAAGTAACTGAGTGTTGAACCAAGCATGCACAAAACTGCTTTCCCTGATTTTATGTGTTATTATTTGTGCTATCTCAGTGCATGGATGCTTTAGAGGCAAAAAAGCCTCTGGCTTCTTCCAGCCATTTGTGACAGCACTGAGGGATGATTTGGGGACAATGAAGCAATCCCCTCTGGTCCATTGAGCAGAGAGTCTATGACTCAGCAGACCTTTAAAAAGGGAATGATTCCACTCCAGATTCTTTCTTCAACTTTCTAGCTAGCATCAAGTAACTCTGAAAACTTCCTAGGATGGAAGTGAAAAAAGTAGCTCCCTTTTTTGCTCCATCCCATCCACCCTGGGGGCACATAGCTACTAAAGAGCCATGTTTTTCCAAAGCAAGCCTGAGACTGTATGTCAGAACTTGAGCTGTCTTTTCTGTTTTGTGTTTCTTTACTGAGTGAACTTGACCAAATATATACCTGAGATGTATGCGTCTAGGATTAGAGAAAACTTTGTGAGTTCAAGGTGGCACAGTGGATAGAGTACCAGGTCCTGGAGTCAGGAAGACCTGAGTTCAAATCCAACCTCAGATAACTGTGTGACACTAGACAAGTCTATTTGCCTCAGTTTCTTCATCTGTAAAATGAGCTGGAGAAGGAAATGTCAAACCACTCCAGTGTCTTTGCCAAGAAAATCCCAAATGGGGTCACAAATGGTCAGACAAGACACAGCAGTGAGTTCAAGAGATCCAAAGGTCCTGGATCCACTTGGAAATGACTGGCAATGGGGGAAATTTCTGCATCAGAAATAGCCTCCTATAAGAGGAGGAACCCAAGATCTGGTCTCACTGGCCAGACAACATGGATTTGACTGAGAAGAGGCAGAGCTGAAGTAAAATGTAACAATGTCAACTCAGCAGTCATGGACTTCATGTCCTCCACAGAAAGCAGAGCAGTAGTTAGAAGTTTCTGAATCCTATTCGAAGTTTCAGCAACGCACCCTTTTGAGTGTTTTGTGTTTTAAATACCTGTCCCATATCTGATTCCTATTGTACAAGTACCTTTCTAATTCTGCCTGTCCTGTAAGACCCTAGCCATGTACCAAGACCTGAACTTTAAGTAATTTTCCTAAGGGCTCTAGGTAGGGGACACAAAGAGTCAGAGTGTGAGAAAAAGAACATAAAACCTCTCAGAAGCCAGAGTCGCCCAGGACTTAACCTCGTCTTTCCCTCAGTGAAGAGGGAAAAAGAGCAGCAATAGCAGTGTAATTGTTAGACATACAATCCATCCCCTACATAGAATGCTCTTCTAGGGTTCTCAGTTACTCTGCTGAAAGCGTCTTGGAATGTCTCTTCCTTTAAGAAAGATGGGAATTACAAACAGTACTCAGACTGCCTACCCATAGAGACATGGGACCTACAAGTTGGGGGTGGGGTATGGTGGCAGAATGGAAATCCAGAATAACAAAACACACAAAATTTCTGCCCTGTCTGCCCAAACACACAAATTTCCACAAGCCAGTCTTTCAAACTCTCAAACCCAGATCTCCTTTTTTAAAAAAGTCACTGACATTTATGTAAAAGTGAGGTCAAAGCCTTCTCAAGCTTTGTTGGACATGTATGCATATGAAAGGTCAAAAATATGGCCAAGCTCTGTACATGGAAAATAGAAAAAAGATTTAGATCTGGTAAACCTGAGAACCTTGAACCCCCAGATATTTGGAGTTATGGGGCAAATAGACCCATCCTGGATAATGACCAGGGATAGTCTAGGCCATGCCCAAAATCAGAAGTCATGAGAACACTTACCATAAACTAAGGTGAGGTCTCTGGCAGAATCTATACAAGGTCCTGAGAAGGAATTTAGTCCAAAGAAAAGACAGATTTGAGGCCCAAGGTACTAATTATTTAGCTAAGAGTCTCTGCCTTTGTTCTAAAGGGCTTGGTCCCTGGGACTGAGAATTTCCTGAGGGAGATGGGAGTTCTCATAGCCAGGACTCTGAAGGAAACAGGACAGAGGATTCTAAAATGGAAAAAAATAAATAAATTGAGGAGGTTTGGGGTTTCCTCCCCTTATTTGTGTTGTCATCTAGGCATTTCAATCATATCTGATTCTTCATGTCCCCATTGGAGTTTTCTTGGCAAAGACACTAGAAGGGTTTGCCATTTCCTTCTCTGGATCATTTTAAAGATAAGGAAACTGAGGCAAACAGGGTTAAGTGACTTGCCCAGGATCACACAGCTAGTAAGTATCTGAGGCCACATTTGAACTCAGGTCTTCCTGACAGGTCCAGCACTCTATTCACTATGCTACCTAGCTGTCCTCCCCACTTATAGGTAGGCATGGCTTATTTCTTAGTCATATGGCTGAGAAAAACTGCTTTCTTAAAACAGCTATTTAAAAAAAGAAAGAAAGAAAATTCTCTTGCTTTTTGAGTGAAAAAGATTCATTAAGTCTACTCTTCTAACGAGGAAGAGATAACCAGGCTTCAGCTCAAGCCAGAAGAGAGAAAAGCTCCCCTGCCAGATACCTCATAGGGTAGGTCTTGGCATCATCTGGAAGAATGGAAAGTCATCGGCAGAAAATTGTATAGGAGAGCCAGATCTGCCAGAGGCTGGAATCGAGCAAAAACTGTATGTCCAAAGACTACATTCACTGGAGATCAGAAGAGAACGAACCTAGGAAGAGGGTACAGGAGCATCATTAAAAGATATCAATGGCCATGAATTAATAGATTGTCCCGACTCCCATTGATATGTGTATTTGTGGGAGAGTGAGTCCCAGGTTAATATGAGAAATATTGAATTGTTACTTTTCTTACTATCCATTTTATAAAATGACATTACTTTGGACTAATTATATCCTCTGGCTGACTGTTAAAGGTAAACTCATCAGTGAGGGCTTGTGAGCCACATTGTTAGACAGTTCTTACCTACGGAGTATCATGAACCTGGGATAACTATCTCTGAGAGACCTGCCCTGAGAGTTAAGTGCACCTAGATACTACATTTATATAGGAATTTAAGGTTTGCAAAGTGTTTTACCTAGTTATATCATTTAACCCTCACAGTAACTTTGCGCAGTTGTTGTTGTGTCTGTCCTTCGTTCTCGAAGAGGACCATGACATCAAGATGATGACAGGACTTGCTGTTGCCTTTGATTTGAGGGAGCGGGGCTGGGCAAGGTCACCAGCCTCACTTTCTTCCCCTGAGCCATCTGGGTCCAGTGGCAAGATATTCATCAGGACAACTGGAGATGGCCCAGGATGCCATGGGAGACCCTGGTCATTTTAGGCTAAGGTCTTATCAGATTCTCACTTTGAGAGAGATATACCCATTCAATGAATAGACTTCTTCAAGTAGTTATCAAGGGATGGCCTTGTTAATAAAAAAAAAAAAATCAGAGAGGAAGACCCTCAGTGTTCCTGGGTAAAACAGAAATAGTTACTATTTAGTATTTATTAGTTTAATATTTAGTAGTTATTATAGGTATTATCTCCATTTTACAGATGAAAGATCTAAGGGTGATAGAGGTTAAGAGATTTGTCATGGTCACATGACTAGAAAGGTTCAGAGACAAATCTGAATCCTGATTTCAGATCTAGCACTGTACTCACTATCCCATATGACACAAGTTAGCGAGTATGAGAAATGAAGACTCAGATTGGTAAGGACCTCACTTAATCAATTATTTAAGATTAAAATCCTGCCTACTCCCAGGTTATTTCCCCTTTCTTGGACATCCAAATATCCCATTTTCCTCCTCCTCATGCTTTGAACCTCAGGCAGATTGCTCAGCAGTCTTGTTTTCTCCACTAAGGGGAGCTCAGGGAGCAAAGGGAAACTAAATAAACCCGGAGGGGCTTAGGAGGAGTATTCCAGAGCTAAAAATAACACCAGGTCATTGGGGAAAGAATCAGTCTCCAGGCCTCCTCTCTGGCCTGTGGCCCCCCCACCCTGGCCCCACACTCCCCCTCCCCCTAAGCATCCAGCTGGGGCAACAGTCACTGAGAGGACCAAAAGGCCTTGATTCATCTGGCCTCCTGCCTCCCCTCCCAGGGCCCCCTGCTGCCACCTCCCCTTCCCTGACATCAGTCCATCAGGATGCCATAGTTTGTGGGGGCCCTGGCTGCATGAAAAAGGACATTCAGGGAACCAACCTCTACTGGGCCTTGCTGCCCCACCTCCTCCTCATCCCCTTCCATTGGCTTCTTTGGGATGTGATTCCCCCACCACTACCCCAGAAGAGAAGGAGTTGTTTTAAGATCAGGATCTTCTGCTGGTGGGATCCCCCACATGTGATGTGTCTTCTTAATTTATTTTGTTTTTCAAAATAAGATACCTGGGCACTAGGAGTTAAGGGGAGGGGTGAAGGGCATCTACCCTGACGGTGACTCTCATTCTCCTCTAACCAAAGCAAGAGGGAAATGACATTAGGATTGTTCTTTGCCTGTTGCTCAAGCCTCATTCCTCTTTTCCTGCTCAGAGGGGCAAGTTATAGAATCTGGACCAAGTTCTAAAGGGTAGCAGCATTGAGTGCCAAAAATTACTGACACTCCATTTAGGGAAAAGGTTTTTACCATCCCATTTCACCCAAAATAAAAAAAAAGAAAAGAAAAAGCCAACAGTACACCCCCACCAAATCCCCGCACATAGATTAAAAAATTAGGTTATGTTTTATAACATATAAACAATACTCCCTCCCCACATATCCCCATCAAGTGAGTTGTTCTGAAAGTCTAGAGGGTGATTTCTTTCTACCTAGCAGCAACTGCTGCTCTTGATGGGGTATTTCTTGGCAGGGTGCAGGGGTTAGGGGAAAGGGGACACCCAGCCAGGTTGTGACTAGCTGAGCCTGGATTGGGAGCCCTTAGCAAAACATGAGACTTGACTGAGATGTTGCCTAGGAAACACTGCTTGGCAAGTCTGCCCACTCAGAGCTCCACCCAATTATTGGGGGAAGGTGACTGGAGGGGGAAAGAGGGAATACGAGAGCCAGAGGACCTTGTCCCTAGTAGAATTCAATCCAGGCATGGCTGGGGGAGACTAGGCCTGATCCACAAGGACTCAGGGAAATAAGCAAGAAAAGGGAAAACCCAAAACCTTCCTGAAAAGCAACAAGGCTTCTCAGAGTTCCAACAAATCGTCAGCCTGGCAGCCCCCAGTTCTTCTCCAATCTGGAGTTTGCTCTCTCCCCAGGATGTAGGAGGGGAGGAAGCAATGAGACTGTTTAGCCTGAAGAAAGAAAAGCTTAGAGGTGACTTAAGAGCTGTCTTCAGTCATGTGGAGGGGTTTTTGTTCAGTGGAGAGTGAACAGCTGCTCTCAAAAACAGAGTAAGAGGGTTTTAATTTTAGCAAAAGAGATAGATCAGAGAAAAGCACAGTATTTCAGAGTTGGAAAACATCTTAGAGGTCATTTAGACCAATCTCCCTCCCAACGCAGGAATTCCTTCTAAAACATTGCTGATAGATGATCATCCAGCCTTCCCTGATACACTTTCAAGCATTAGGGGGTTTGGGCCATTGCTGGACAGTTCTAATTCCTTCTATCTTCTGAAATATTTCTGCACTGACTCTTCTTGACCCCAATATAGAATCTGACACTATTGAGTTTCCCCTTCTTGATCCTCTCTCTTTCCTTGGCTTCCCTGAGTCACAAGTCCCCACTGATATATTTACCTTTAAATAGTCAACTAATAGACACAATAAAGCAAAGGCATTTAATGAAATGGCATAGTAAGAAAAATACCAATTAAACACTTCTCAGATAAACATAGGGCTTATTCTTAGATAAAACCACACATCAATGAAAAGAATGGTCACATGTTGGAGAGATGACTTGTACCTCTGCCCTCCTAGATCCAGCGATGTCCTTTGGTGGCACCATTGCTTGCTCTCTAGATACTGTACACAGCTGATTTTTCTCCTCTTCCTTCCATGACAACTCCTCTTTCCGATGTCATCTTTTCATCCTCTTGTCACACCTCAAAAATGAGTATCGTTTGCCATCTTCTCTTTCTACATGTCATAACTTTGACAAATCTACATCTCCACACTCAGCTTCTCCCTGGAGCTCTATTCCTGCATTTCTAAATGCCCCTTAGATAGGTCAGCCTGAATGCTACCACCTGAAAGTCAGACTACTTTTTTCAATCTTGCCTCACATTAGTCCCCTTGATTCTACTTCATAATCCAGAAAAACTGGATCTTCCCTCAATCTTCACAATAACCTGGGAGGTAGGTGTTACCCTGTTCTATAGATGAAGAAACTAGGACAGACAAAGGTCACACAGATAGTAAGGGTCTGGGACTGAACTTGAACTCAGGTCTTCCTGACTCCAGGTTCAGAATGCCATGTACTGCCCCATAGGGTTGCTCCCATTGGAACATAATCTTGCTTCTTGAGAGCAAGGATTGTGTCCTATTGATCTTTGTATCCTCTATGCCTAATACTGAGTCTTGCTCTTAATCAATCATAAGATCTAAGGCTGGGAGGGATCCTAGAGGTCACCTAATCCAACCCACTCATTTGATAGATAAGTAAATGGAGATAAGTGACTACCTATAGGTCAAGCAGGTAGTAAATGGAAGAGCCAGGGTACAAAACCAGGCCTTTTTGTCTCCCCAATCCAGCACTGAATTGAAATAGTTATAAAACTTAATTGAATTGTATTGAGCTGAAGTTTACTTCAGACAACATCTATGTCTCTCTACCGCAGAACATGACAGCCCTTCCAAAAAGATAGTCTTGCTTTTTGCATAGGTAACAACCCCACCCCACCCCTCAACACCTTTCCAAATTTAGTGCCAAAAATTAAGAATTTACTCACCTTCCCTCTCCTACCTCCTCCCATATCCAAATGCTGCTCATTCTTCAAATCTCAGATGAAGTAACACCTTCCCCAGGGATACTCTCCTTCCTCTGAACAGTAGCACTTAACTGCCTGTACTCATATAGTACTTAAGATATATTCCTTATATTGTTATCTATTTCATCTCCCCAACTAAATTTGAAGCCCTTGGAGGACAGGGATACATCTTAAATTTCTTTGTGTAACCTATAGCTCAGAGAACACCCCAGCTCTGGTCTGTCAAAGACAAAGCCCAAAATCAGCAACAAGTTGGCTTACAGTGGTCCCACCCAGAACTGCCTCTTAGAAATCTCAATATAAAGTTCAAATACAGCTTATGCCTAGCTTTTCATGATATGAATAAAAAAGGTCCCCAGATCCTGTATAAGGACCTAAGGGAACTATGTGTGTGCATTTGTATATCTACATATATACATACATATGCATGTATATAAATACATATATATATATATAATATATATATATATATATATATATATATATATATATATATATATATGTAGTGCACTTTATTGGTGACCCTAACAAAATCTTTCCATAATAAATGTCTTCATTAATCATTTGTCATCCTTGAGTCTCAATTTTCTCATCGGTAAAGTTAGGAGGTAGAGAGTGGACTAGATTGCTTCTGATGTCCCTTACAGTTCTATATCTATGATTATGGAAGAATCTGGAACAATTGACCAAAGGAGACAAGAATCTCCTAATTATGGCTATTTTTAAGGCAAGGAAAGAGTGGTCACATGTTGGAGGGATAACTTGCACCTCTGCCATTTTAGGTCCAGTGATGTCTTTTGGTGGCACCATTGCATTGCTCTCCTCCCTATGCCTCATACATACGGGTATTGATGTTGGATTCTTTCCAACATCCTGTGTTCTCCCATCACTTGAGATATTCAAGAATTTCTCTATGGAAGCCCAGAAGCCAGAACAAGTAGTAAGATATGAAAAAGGACACAGATCATATATGAAAAGAACAATTCTGAGTTATTTAAAGATTATTTGCCAACAGCCTTGTGGCTCTGTAAATACTCCCTTACCTGCTTTCCCTTTTACCAATATGAGTGGCATGGGGTAGGATGGACTTGATTTCTCATGGTCTCTGAAGTTTTGTAATTTTATCTCAGGGTTAGGATGGGTACCAGAAAAATTGGCCAGTCATTAAAGACTACAGTACAGTCAGAAGCATGATGAAGGCAGCTGGCACGCCTAGGTATGTATGGTGGGTTTTGTTCTTGTGTTGGTCCTTCATTCTCCAAGAAAACCATGCCATCAGAGAAAAGATGACATGACTTGCACTTGACTTTGTTATGAAGGAGGGAGGTCTGTGCAAGGTCATCAGACTCACTTTCTTCCCCTGAACCATCTGGGTCCAATGACCAGACATTCATCAGGATGACTGGAGACAGCCCACGATGCAATGGGAAACCTTGGCCCCTTCAGTCTAAGTCCTATTCAGGTACTCATTTAGGGTGAGGTAAGGCCCATTCAGTGAAGAGACTTGTTTAAGAAGTAGTCGGGGATGGCCCCTTTAATGAGCGGAAGAGAAACAGGTAAATCAAACTGGGAGGGAAAGAGAAACAGTTACTATTGATAATGAGTCTTAAGCCAGGAGGGTCCAGAGAATAGCTGTTAAGTGGAACCTGGGCAGGGACCTATTGTGCAATCTATAGGCTTCAGAATGCAATAGGTTTAAGGTTTGGGGAAAGGGAAGGGAAGGGAAGGGAAGGGAAGGGAAGGGAAGGGAAGGGAAGGGAAGGGAAGGGAAGGGAAGGGAAGGGAAGGGAAGGGAAGGGAAGGGAAGGGAAGGGAAGGGAAGGGAAGGGAAGGGAAGGGAAGGGAAGGGAAGGGAAGGGAAGGGAAGGGAAGGGAAGGGAAGGGAAGGGAAGGGAAGGGAAGGGAAGGGAAGGGAAGGGAAGGAAGGGAAGGGAAGGGAAGGGAAGGGAAGGGAAGGGAAGGGAAGGGAAGGGAAGGGAAGGGAAGGGAAGGGAAGGGAAGGGAAGGGAAGGGAAGGGAAGGGAAGGGAAGGGAAGGGAAGGGAAGGGAAGGGAAGGGAAGGGAAGGGAAGGGAAGGGAAGGGAAGGGAAGGGAAGGGAAGGGAAGGGAAGGGAAGGGAAGGGAAGGGAAGGGGAGGGGAGGGAAGGGAAGGGGAGGGAAGGGAAGGGGAGGGGAGGGGAGGGGAGGGGAGGGGAGGGGAGGGGAGGGGAGGGGAGGGGAGGGGAGGGGAGGGGAGGGGAGGGGAGGGGAGGGGAGGGGAGGGGAGGGGAGGGGAGGGAGGGGAGGGGAGGGGAGGGGAGGGGAGGGGAGGGGAGGGGAGGGGAGGGGAGGGGAGGGGAGGGGAGGGGAGGGGAGGGGAGGGGAGGGGAGGGGAGGGGAGGGGAGGGGAGGGGAGGGGAGGGGAGGGGAGGGGAGGAAGAAATCTAGCCAGTAAACCACAAGTTCATTGGGCATCCTCTGGCCATCCAAATTTACCTTCCTTTGGAGAGGAGAAAGAAGGGGAGGGGGAGACAGAGAGGAGAAGATGAGCTGAGTCACCCAGCTAGCTGGGTCCCCTTTCAGGCAGTTGAGTTTACTCACAGGCTGTGTTCATCCTTCATTCTCAAAAAAGACCATGACATCAGAGAAATGATAACATGACTTGCATTTGACTTTGTTTTGAGTGAGGGCACTGTGCAAGGTCATCAGACTCACTTTCTCCTCCTGAGTCATCTAGATCCAGTGACCAGATATTTCAGATATGTGTGACTTGCAATAGAAAGACTTTTTTTCCCTTGGATGGAGATACTGAGGCAAATAGAGGCCATGGGAATTAGCCATGGTTCCAGTAACTGAGGAATGATCTAACCTAATAATCTAAATTCCTTCTATTAAAGCAAACCAACAGCTGTTCTCCAATGTATAGTTTTAGGGCAGAATTTCTTAACCTAAGGTCCATGAAAGGGGTCTGGAGGTAGATTTCAGAAGGTCTTTGAACTTGGATGAGAAAAATATTTTACATCTTTGTTTTCACTAACTGTTAACTGAAATTTGGTTGTTTCCTTCAATTATGAATTTTTTCAAATAAAATATTTGAATTGCCAGAGGGTCCCATGATACCAAAAAAGTTAAGAATCTTAGAGATCCTTAGAGGGTTTCTTGGGGACCGAAGAGATTTAATATTTTGCCCAGGATCGCATAGAGCAGCTAGATGAGTCTGGAGTCAGGAAGACCTGAGACCAAATCCAGTCTCACATACTTATTAGCTATATGACCTTGGGCAAGTCACTTAACTCTGTTTGCCTCATCTGTAAAATGAACCAGAGAAGGAAATGGGCAAATCACTCCAGTGTCTTAGTCAAGAAAACCCCAAATGGTGTCATGGATTTGAAAACAACTAACCAGTAGCACAGGCAGAGTCACATAACTGTTATATGTCAGAGACAGAACTGGAATCCAGATTTTTCTGACCCTGAAGCCAGCTCTCCATCTGTTATCTCACCCTAATACTCTGTATTAAGATTATGTATCCAAAAATATGTTTAAGACTAAGTTGAGAGAGATATTTCAGTGAATAAGTAGGGGTAGAACGGATCAAGCATTAGGCCTGGAGTCAGGACAATCTGAGTTCAAATCCTGCCTCAGTCATTTAGTAGCTACATGACCCTAAGCAATTCATTTAACCACTGCCTGCCTCAGTTTCCTCAACTGTAAGACAGAGATAATAATAGTACCCAGAGGAAATGGTGGAATAAAGAGCTATGCCTTGAGAGAAGTAAGACATTTCAGTCATGTTCAACTCTTCATGAGCGTATTTGGGATTTCCTTGGAAAAAATAATGAAGGGATTTGCCATTTCCTTTTCATTTTTCAGATGAGGAAACTGAGGCAAACATAGAAAAGTGACCTGCCCAGGGTCACACAACTTGTAAGTATCTGAGGACAGATTTGAACTCAGAAGAGGAGTCTGGCTGATTGTAGGTCCAGCCCTCCACCATGCCACCTCACTGCCTTTGAGACAAGAAGACCTGAGTTCTAGTCTGCCCTCAAAAACTAGCAATATGATCTTGGGCAAGTAACTTAATCTGTTTGCTTCAGTTTCCTCTTCTGTAAATGGGAGCTAATAATAGTACATGCCTCCCAGGGTTGTTGTGACAATCAAATGAGGTAATAATTGTGCTTAGAGCTTGGCACGGTGCCTGGTATATAGTAGGTGCTTAATAAATGCTTTTTTCTTTCCCCAACTTCCAGCTACTGAGATAAATAAAATCACTTAGAGGGATAAGAGAGAGATAAAAGGGATGGAGATTTAAAAAAAGTCTATAGAGACCATCAGTCTATCCCTTCATTTTAAAAATGAGAAAACTAAGTAAGAGACTTACCCAAAGTCATACAAAAAGTGATAAAGCCAGCAATACAGATGAGGTCATGTGATACTTGATTAGTCTTTCCAATAAGTTGTGTCCCCATCCACAGTATGCAAATACTCCTCACTCTGTTTATCGTAGTAATACCTGCATCCATCACTGACCCAAAGAAGGCAGTCAATTAATGGTGAATTGAATCAAGTGAATAAATTCTTATAAAGTTGTGTGTATGTCATTTTCTTTGGGATTTGAAAAATATTTTAATGTTCTGGGGAACTTGCCAATTAAAAGAATCCTACAGGGAAATGCTTTTTCAGATTGGAATCTTTGGTAAATAGTCATCCACTAATTTGTATTTTAAGTAAATTCAATTGTCACCTGCCCCATTTGTTTAATTAAAATGAGGTAATAGTAAGATATCATAATTGTAACTTGTAATAGTAACGTATCATAATGCTGATTTTTTAAAAAATCTTTTATCTAACAAATGATGTAGATGTCTCCCTCTTTAGAATATTGCTTTTGCTTTTTCTTCATATGTCCAGCACTTAGCATAGTATCTGGCACATAGCAAGAATCTAAAAAGAACTAGCATTATCTCTCAATTGAGACAGTATTTATAAAGCTCTTTGCACAGTGCTTTGCACGTAGTAGAGGCTTAATAAATGCATGTTCCCTTCCTTCTTTCTCCCTTTTCCTGCTTTAAAGATTTGCTAAACACTTTACAAAGATCTCATTTTATTCCCAAAACAATTCTGTGAAATAAGTGCTATTATTATCTTCATTTTGCAGATGGAGATACTGAGGCAAATAGAAGCCATGGGAATTGGCCATGGTTACAGGTCTAGTAAATAACTGAGGCATGATCTGAACTCGGGTCTTCCAGAGTCGGTGCCTAGCCCTCTATCCACTGTGCCAGTTAGTTGCCTCTATCAATATTTATTGATGGGCACAGGAAAAAGGAAATCCACAGGGGAACAGTCCCAAAGAGGATTTGTGCCATGATGAACAAACACGAAAGAATAAGAATGATAATTTGGTGACCAGCTTGGATGACAAAATGACCCCTCCCTCCTCCGAACGCCATAGAGTACAGGACTAGAATTTAATAACAAGCATTCTTGTCTCAAATCTGTCATTCAGTAGCTTTACAAATGAAGTCACAGGCCTAGATACCTCCCTAAAATCTTCCAGGCATTAAGCTAAACACCAGGTACTAAGCACAAAGGCAAAGCTGCTGGAGGAGCTTACTACATCCTAGGGTGGGGATGGGGGTGCATGTAGAATGAATAAAATGTGAAATAGATGGAAAATAACATTGGGGGGCTGGGGAGGTGCTAGCAGCTTGGGAAAATCAGGAAAAAATTTCAAGTAGAATTGAGATGAGTCTTGAAGGAAGACTGGATTCTTTTTTTTAATTTATTTAATTTAATTTTTTGTTACATTTTGAGTTTCTAATTGTCTCCCTCCAGCTCTGCATTAGAGAAGGCCAACATTTGAGAGAGCGAGAGCGAGAGAGAGGGGGAGAGATGGAGACATATGGAGACATATATATATATATATATATAATCATTCTATATATAGAGCCATTATATATGTATATACAAATATATACATATATAAATATATACACTAATATGTAGTATAAATACACATGTGTATAAATATCTATAGTGCATAAATATATAAACATATAAATATATAAAATATATTTATATATAAAATATATATAAATATCTAAAAATTCTTAAGCATACGTAAACATATGTATAAATATACAAATACACATATATGTATATACTTCCATGTATCAGTTCTTTCTCTGGAGGGATAGGATTTTCCTTCATAAGTCCTTCATAGTTGATTTGAATGTTCCTATCACTCAAAATGGCTTAGTCATTCACAGTTACTCTTCAAACATTGCTCTTACTGTAAACAACATTTTCTTGGTTCTGCTTATTTCATTTTTCCATGCAAATCTTTCCATGTTTTTCTAAAACCAATCTGCTCATCATTTCTTAAAGCACAGTAGTATCCCATCACAAGGAAGGTTGGGTTCTAGAAGGCAGACATGAAGATGTGATTTCCATGCTTAGGGCATGAGGACTTTCAGGCAAAAGCATAGAGGTCTGAGGTAAGAGAGAGTCACTGGAGACTCAGGTGTGTGTGTTCATCCTTCATTGCCCAAGAAGACCATGCTGTCAGAGAAATAATGACATGACTTGCACTTGACTTTGTTTTGAGTGAGGGAGGGCTGTGCAGGTCACCAGCCTCACTTCTCCTCCAGAGTCATCTGAATCCAGTGACCAGATATTCATCAGGATAACTGGAGATGAGCCAGGATGAGGCAATTGGGGTTAAATGACTTGCCTAAGGTCACACAGCTAGTGAGTGTCAAGTGAGTGTCTGAGGTGAGATTTGCACTCAGGTCCTCCTGACTCCCGCACTGTTGCTCTATCCACTGTTTTACCCAGCTGCCCCAGAGACTCAGGTAAGAGAACAATGAAGCCAGCCAGACCCACACTTTAGGAATATCATGCTTCTAGGGCAGCTGGTGGCACAATGGATACAGCATTGGCCCTGGAATCAGGAGAACCTGAGTTCAAATGTGACCTCTAACACATGATAATAGATCTGTGATTCTAAGTAAGTCACTTAATCCCAATTGCCTAGGGGGTGGGGGGGGTCGGACCACCATGTTGCCCACAGTGTGGGCACTGGTTGGAGAGGGGAGATGATACAGAGAAGATTTTCTTAGGAGATAGCAGCTAAAGGCCTTTGTTTGGTAACCCAGACTGGTAAAGAGGAAAAGGCCCTCATGAAAACCTAAATATGAGAAGAAGAGAAGGTCCTGCATACACAGCAATCGCTAATCATGGTGGGATGAAAAGCCAGGGGCAGCAATACTGATCTCCCTCCTTTAACATCCCCTACCTTCTTCACTCATTCTTTGCGGCCCAGAGGTGCAGTATCAGACACCCTAGCTCTCCCCACTTTATTCCTCTTCCATGGTATGTGGGCACCTGAAGATTGAGAATTCCCTAATTGTATCCCCCAAATGGGAGGAAGATGATTGAAGATAGAGGGCTCCATGTAGGAGCACCTAAATTTTATCATTTTTGAAACTATTACCACTGAATGGTGAATAACTTTGTCTGTAACTGAGAGGATTGTTAACTGAGAGATGTTGCAGACATGAGGTCCTTGAATAATGGATTTCCTATTTTAAATTTTTTTTTATCAGTATTCCATATCTGGCCAACAGGAGTTTAATCTACTCAGCACCACCACTTGCATCTCAATACCCACTATGATAGTGAAGCAACCTGGGGCATTTTCAGGCAAACTAGTGATGGCCAAAAGGAATACTGCAGCTTTCTGAGAGGCTATCCTATGTATGTCCCAGAGAAAGTCTGTGGAGAACATTTATGTGGAGAACATTTAGTTGATGGATCAAATAGACTGCCACCTGATGGGCAAATCAGATAGTACATTCTCTCAATGGATAATTGGTATAGTAACACACTAGCCCCGCCACTCCCTCACAAACCTCCCATCCCCAGGGAAAGCTAGGTGGCATAATGTTTGCAGGGCTGGTCCTGGAGTCAGATCCATCTTCCTGAGTTCAAAACTTGCCTCAGATACTTACTAGCTGGGTGACCCTGGGCAAGTCACTTAACCCTGTTTGCCTCAGTTTCCTCCATCTATAAAATGCACTGGAGAAGGAAATGGCAAACCACTCTGGTATCTTTGCCAAGAAAGCCCCAGATAGGCTCATGAAGAGTCAGACACAACTGAACAACAGCAAAACTTTTCTGCAGGCTTAAGGAAGGCAGCATACAAGTCAATTTGGACCAGCTACATCACTGCAGCGTCCAGCTATGGACATGGACATGGGAATACACATGAGTTATCAAACACAATCCATAAAAATCACATGTTCAAGTAGGTTGATCATATTTTCCTTTCTTTCTTGTTTTAAATGTTATTGATGTTCTTTGACTTTACCTCACAGTCATTTCCAGGTATACTACCACCTGCACACAAACACACACAAACACACACACAGCCAGTGAGGCTTTCCTTGTAATAAAGAAAACAGTGAGCAAAACCAAATGACATAGACTTACCTTACCTCTCTATCTATGAAGGGGAGAGAAGTGAATCATTTTTGCTCTGGACCCAGTGTTGGTCATTATCTTTAACCTGAGTATACCTTTCTTTTGTTTACATTATTGTAACTCTCATATTCATTATTCCTGACTCTTCTTTCATTTCTCTTTACCAATCCATATTCCTTTGCTACTGAGGATCTCTCTTTTTTCTTTTTCTTTCTTTCTTTTGTTTTTTTTTTTTTAAGGCAATCAGGGCTAAGTGACTTGCTCAGGGTCACACATCTATCTAGCAAGTGTCTGAGGTCAGATTTGAACTCTGGTCCTCCTTGGTACAAGGCCAATGTTCTATCCACTGAACTACCTGACTGCCCTGGCAAATGTGTTTGGGGTTGGTTTTTTTTGTTTTTTTGGAGGGGGGTGAGGTTTTTTTGTTATCATTTGGTTGAGTTTTGGTTTTTTGTCTTTGTTTTTGGCTGAGAACCTTTCAAAGGAATAGGGGTTGACATCTCTGGGTGTCCTTAGGCATAGGGTGCATGCATGGGAAATGCAAGTATGAGAACTACCCCACCAAGAAGACCAATCCAGATTTTTCCTCCTTGTAGAGTTTCTGAACAATGCAGCGGAAAGGGCTGTGCAAGGGGAACAGGGAATACAGTCAGCAGCTGGTGTTTCCATAGTAACGGCTTAGGCCACCACACTGGGCTTGGGCTTCTCACTTGGCTTTCTTGGCTGCTTTCCTCACCCTCCCTGAAACCCGCTGTCTCATTCACCCAGGCCAGCAAAAGCCTTCCACCTCCCCACCATGGTCTGCCCCCATCCACCCTACCTTCTACTCTGCTCTCTTCCTCTCCCTAGCCAGAGCATCTCCTCCTCCTCCCCGCTTCTCTTCCCCCCTCTCCCGCCCCCTGCCTTCCTTCTCTCCCCTCTTCCTTCTCCCTCCTCCTTCTCCTCCTCCCCTCCTCCTTCTTCTTCTTCTCCACTCCCTTTCCCTCTCTTTTCCCCTCCCCCTTATCATCCTCCTTCCCATTCCCCATCTCCCCCTCCTCTTCTTTCCCCTCTCCTCTTTCTGCTCTGTGGCCTTGGCCACCTCTCTGTCCCCTCTCATCTTCCACCTCTGCCAAAGCAAAAGAAGGAGGGGACCTGCCAAAGAAGGGCAAAGATTCTCAGTTCTAAGCAGATTTTTCCTCCACAGGCAGTGATCCCTTTTATTTTTGTTTCATTACCATAAACACAGGAAACTGAATTAGGATGAATGGGCAAAAATCCCTGTCTTTGTCAGAAGCATCGGCAAAATGCCAGGTGGTGAATGACTTGTAAGCATTGGGATTAAATGGAACTGGGGGAGAGGGTGGCAACATTCTGAAGAGAGAGCCCTGAGGCTGCCCAGAGCATTTACCCTTCTGCAGGCTTCCCCCTGGGAAGGACTGTGTGTCCAGAAGCTTTTACTCCTTGGTACTGGTCCAGTCTGGATGGATGATGCCTCAAGGTCACATTCCTAAAGTCTAATACATTGTGAAATAAATTAAGCGGTCCTGTCACAGAATCCCTCCACATATCTGAGACTCTCCTCTTTCTTCCACCCACCTTCACCCCCACTGCAATCTTACTCCTAAGTCTTGTGTCTTCATGTACCCTCAGGTCATATGGAAGTTATGAATTGATTGGGCAAACTGCGCCAAATTATCCTCTTGATACCCAGAATGGAATTGGTTGTGGCAGGTGGGTGGCAGGATAAGCTTGGAGTCCTGCCTCAGTTTCTTATTAGCTACATGGCAAATCACCAATCTCTCTGTCTCTTAGTTTCCTGTTGTGTAAAATGACAATAATAAAAGCACCCACCTCAGAGGGTTATTTTTGAGCACAAAATGAGACAATTTATGTAAAATGCTTACAAGGCATAATATAAATGCTAGCTGCTAATATTACTGGGGGAGGAGGGAAGCAAGAAGAAAGAGAGGAAAAGGACCTTTTATTATACACCCTTGCTCTGGGGTCTAGAACACTTTTCATCTCTGTGGGATCCTGAGAAAGCCTGGGTAGTCACAAAAGGAACTGAATCCACAGGGTATTGAAAGTTAGACCCCCTAAGTGCAACACTGGGCCAGTGATGAAACCATTCAAGGAGATGGAAGACAAGAGAGATACTGTGTGCAGGCAACCACCTGCCCTTCCTTGGTTTTATCTTTTGAGGGTTACCCCTGGGGAAAGACTCCAGGTTGACAATTTCATCCAACCTTTTTCACTCTTCCAGAAGCAGGAAAGGAAAGAAGCAGATGTCCATGATGCAGCAGCTCAAGTTAGATGTAGCAACGAACCAGGACAGATTCTGTAGCAACCAAAGCTAAGACTTGGAACAAAGATGGGATCAAAGCATTGAGGAGGTGAGATATAGGCAGTGCTTAGGCAGAGATGGAGCAGGGCTTTCTTGCCACCAGATGAACATGGAAGTGGTCACCATGCCTGCTGAACCATGAACCATTAGAGCTGCTTAGGTGGGATTTGGGGTAATGGGGTATGAGTGGGAGGATTCTAAGAGTTTGTAAACTTAGCTCACCTCTTGTGAGCAGTGGGGATACTACTGCCTTTGCAGAAACCCACAAGGCCACTCTCCCAACAAAGCCCCCTGCCTGGTGGTTTAGGTGTATTGTCACCCAGTGGGTGATACAGACTAATTAATGAATTGTGACTGCCCATCTTTTGACAGATTTGCAGAAAGCAACACAGGAGCCAGGGGTGGGTTGCTATTACCACTAAAAAACAGGAAACATTGGGGACACACACTGTATTCAGTCAACCCATGTTACTCTTCCCTGCAATGCCTTTCATGTCACAGTTTCCCTAATAAATATTAAATGAATGAATGAATGAGCTCTGAGATTCTAAGAATCAAGATAAATGAATCTAAGAACTAGAAAGAACATTAAATATAATTGTAGTTCAATATACCTTCTCTCAAAGTCCTGAGTTCAAATCCATCCTCAGAAGTTTACTAGTAATGTGACCCTGGGCAAGTCACTTAACCTTTGTCAGTCTCATTTTCCTCAGTACTAAAATGGAGATGAAAATAACATAACACCTACTTCCCAGGGCTATTATGAGGATTAAATGGGATAATATTTGTAAAATGCATGGCACATAAAAGAGCTTTAATAAATATTTATTTCCTTCCTTTCTTGCTTAATGAAATTTCAGATGTCTGCATATAGACTAAAGCAAGTCAAGGCACCTTATAAAACCAGCAACCTCATCCATGAAGAGATACTATTATCTCTGTCACAATACCATGTGGTTCATGTTGGAATATTTTCCGTCTCCAACTACTGGGAAGAACCACCTTCTCATTGAATTAGAAATCCCTTACCATCACAATTCAGAAATTCCTTTGACCTTGGTAACTGATGGAGATCATTCCACAGGGGAGCTCTCACAATCCTGGACGAGGAAAACTCAAGACAGAGGGGATATGAGTCAGAAAGAAGGATTAGGAACTGAAGATCCATGGAACAAAACATGAGAAATTGGACAGGGCAGGGCATCCTGCTGGGGATGGGGTTGAATGGAGCAGGAGAAGATAGTTTGTTAACTCAGTTGAGCAATGATATTGAGGTTCATGGAAATTTCCCTTTCCTTTTAGAAGAATGGCCCTTCAGCCCTCACTGCAGGGACCGATGTCCTACAGTTTATGCAGGACATTGATGGAGTTTGGGGCCAGGCTAGCCAGGTAACACCAGGTCCACAAGCAGAAATACTGAGTCATTTATCCTTCCTTCCCCTACCTCAGGGTGAGAGAAGCATCTAGTTCCTGACACTCAAGGTTGGAATGTTCTCTCAATTGTACTGTACAGTCCAATGCCCATTTGAATTCAGCAAGGAATTTGAATAAAAGAATGAATGCAAAAGAATTTATTAAATACTCACTGGTTGCCAGGATCTGTGGAAATCAATGGGAATATAAAGACATAACATAAGTAAGTAAGACAATCTCTGTCCTCAAGGATGTTGTGTTTGCCCTTTGTTCTCGAAGAGGACCATGACGTCAGGGAGATGATGACATGGCTTGCAGCTGACTTGGATTTGAGAGAGGGAGAACTGTGCAAGATCACCAGCCTCACTTTCTCCTCTAGAGCCATCTGGGACCAGTGACCTGATATTCATCAGGACAACTGGAGGTGACCCAAAATGCATTCTAATAGGGGAGACAAAGTTTAATGGGAAACTAGAGTTGGAAAGGGGTTAAGAGTTGGATCTATTGTCAAAAAGCTGGGAAGTACTGGGATGGCTTGATTTCAGGCAAGATAAGTTAAAAAGCTCACCTCTCTGAGCCCAGCTCCCCAGGGGCTGAGACTGAATTCCTGGGAGAGGATGAAGAGCATAACCAGAGGGCAGGAAGCATGGTTTAAAAATGGCCTTGAAGTTCCCCTCCTCCTGGAGTTACCAAGACAACTTACCCTAGTAGAAGAAACTATGCCAGCGAATCAAAGATATGCAGATAGAGAGGAGTAGTCCTTGTCAAACTGAGTTGGAAAGGGGTGTTCGATAAGAGGGCCCCCACCCTTCTAGGGTAAAAGGGAAGTGATAGGGCACGCAGACCTCAGACACACACTAGTTTTGTGCCTTTTGGGCAAATCCAATATAACCTGTCTTGGCCTGTTTCTTCATGTCCAAAACAGAGATAAAATGATTGGACCTGACCTCCTCTTTTTAACTTTCGTATTACTGGTAAAGGCATCATTATCCTCCTCCCAGGAAATTCAAGCTCTAAACCTTGGTGGCATCCTTGACTCCTCACTTGTACTCACTCCCATATCTAATCTGTTGCCAATTTCTGTCATTTCTACCCTTGCAAAACTTCATAAACATCCCCTTCTTTTCTCTGACATATCTGCCAGACTGGTGCAGGCCGTTATAATATCCTATTTGACTTAGGCAATGCCCCCTTGATCAGTCTCCCTCCTCACTTCAGTCCATGTGCCACTCAGCTGCAAATTGATCTCCACAAAGCACAGGTCTGATGCCCTGCTGTCTCCCACCCCCATCCCTTGCCTGTAAACTCAGTATTCAGTAAACTCCAGTAGCACCAGAATCAAATGTAAAATCTTCTATTTGGCAATCAAAGCCCCTCCACCTTTCCAGTCTTCTTACACCTTACACTCCCTCCCACTTTGAACTAGTGACACTATCCTTCTTGCCATTCCCAAACATGACACATCATCTCCCCAACTCCAAATAATTTTTACTGGCTGTCCCTCAGGCATGGAAGCCTGGCTTGCCTGGCTTTAAGTCTCAGCTAAAGTCCTACCTTCTACAAGTAGTCTTTCCCAAGCCCCTTGAAAGTTAGTGCCTTTCCTCTGAGATTATATACATACATATATACAAACATATGATTTTATATATTTGTTTTATATGTATGTATTTATGTATGTATGTATATACACACATATATTTACGTTGTTTGTACATAGTTGTTTGCATGTTGTCTCCCCATTAGACTGAGCTCCTTGAGAGTAAGGAGTACTTTTTGCCTATCTTTGTATGTCCAGCACTTAGCACTAGTTCTTGACAAACAGTAGGCATTTAATAAATGCTTGTTGAGCTCTAAATCACTATTTATTAGAGAAATGAAAATTAAAACAACTCACCTATCACCTATTAGACAAAATAGGAAAATTATAAATATTGGAGGGAATGTGGGAAAATTGGAATGCTAATGCATTGTTGGTGACTTGTGAACTGATCCTGGAGACTCATTTAGAACTATGTACAAAGGGCAATCAAACTGTGCACACCCTTTGATCCAGCATTATCACTACTAGGTCTGCATCCTAAAGAGATCATAAAAAAGGGAAAAGGACCAATGTGTACAAAAAAATCTGTATTAGATCCTTTTGTTGTGACAAAGGATTGGAAATTAAAGAGATGGCCATCATTTGGGGAATGACTGAACAAGTTGTGGTACATGAATGTAATGCAATACTATTGTGTTGTAAAGAAATAACAAGCAGGATGATATCAGAAAAACCTGGAAAAACTTATATGAACTGATGCTGAGTGAAGTGAGCAGAACCAGAACACTGTACACAGTAACAGCAACATTGCGTGATAATCTACTCTGATAGACTTAGCTGTTCTCAGCAATACAATGATCCAAAACAATTCCAAAAGACTCATGATGAAAAATGCTGCCCATATCTAGAGAAAGAACTATGGAGATTAAATGCAGATCAAAGCAGACTATTTTTACCTTTTTTTGTTTTTTCTTTCTAATGGTTTTTCCCGATCTTCTTTCACAACATGATTAATGTGAAAATATGATTAATGTGATTGCACAGGTAATAAATGTGCATATATATGTACACATGTACCTGTATAACCTGTATCAGATTGCTTGCTCTCTTGGGGAGGGAGAAAAATTTGGAACTCAAAATCTTATAAAAGTGAATTTTGAAAACTTAAATAGCTATCCACCTCCCGAGAAAGAACTGATATTGTCTGAATACAGATTGAAGCATGCTGCTTTTTGCTTTCTTTCTTTTTTATTTTATTTGAGGTTTCTTGTACAAAATGAGTAACTTGGAAATGTTTTACTTGATTGCACGTGTATAACCTATATTGGATTGCTTACCATTTCAGGGAGGTGGGAGAGGAAGAAGGAAGAAATAGAATTTTGGAACTTAAAACTTTTTTTAAAAAAGTTTTAAAATATTTTAACATATAATTGGGGAAAAATAAAATATTATTTATAAAAACGCTTGTTAACTGATAAAAATAACACCGAGGTTTGAAATAGGAGGGATTAGATGCGTCAGTGACAGAAGTGAAGTTAGAAAGGACAGTAAGTTTGGGAGAAAGAAGACAAACTCTATTTCCTATGTGTTTGAGGTACAATGGGATATCCAAGTGGATATATCCTGTAGACAACTGAAAATGTGGATCTGAAGTACAGACCAGAGGTCAAAGATGGAAATGTAGATTTGGAAGTCATCTATATTGAAGGAGTAGTTGGGATTGTGGGATGAAATAAGATTTTTAAATGATAGAGAATATAGAGAGAAGAATGACTGAATTGGGTGGATAATGTGACCTCTTCTTTCTCTTTCAATTCCAGAATTCTGAGCAGAAGGTTCTGTAGTATGTGAATCTCCTATGGCCAATCTATAGGTGTTCTTAAACCTTTGCTCTCACATTTTTTGCTTCCAGCTTTCTTTTTTCCAAAACTCCCACTAACTCTTTTTCCTGCCCTTCTGTATACCTCCCTCCCCCACCTCTGCCTGAGGGTGGGGGTGGGGGGGTGGAGACTCTGCTTCCCCAGTTTGGTATCTTGTAACCTCCCTAGTTTCCCCAAGTCATCATACCAGGATAACACCCCCAACTGACCTGCCCTGCCCTTCCCCTAACAGCAACTCCACCCAACCAACCAGGGGGAGATTCTATGCATGCAAGGCTTTGAAAGTTCCGGGAAGGAAAAAGTCTCTTTGAGGGACAAAAGACTAAGAAGCAGTCACTTCCTCTCTGGAGCATTTGTCTGCAGTGCTCAGACACTTCCTGGCTGTACCTCAAGCTTCCAGACAGGCCCTCTCACTCTGGTGTCAGATCTCTCACTATCAGAAGATGGTCCAGTCAATGAAGGATTCTGGAAAGAAGGAGGGGAAGTATAGGGGAAGGGTCATTTTTCACTGTTTGAACATCCTGAATTTAGAGGGAGGGAGATGTGTCCTGCTTGAAGCAGGAGGTGGTATAAGGGACATTGGAGGCGCAGACAAGAACTAATCCAAGAGCAAGCCTGTCCTTGTTCCAGGAGAGAGAAATGGAACAAGGCTGAGAGTTTTCTATAGTGCTGTCCTGGTGATGATTTCTTATCTGTCAGTGCCAACTCAGTCCTGAGTTGCCTTGTTTACCCAGATGAGGCTAATACTGAGAAAGCTGCAGTCTAAGAGGGAACACCTTTGCAGAGACAGGTGCCCGGGGCCATGTGACTCAGTAGAATCTTCCTTCTCCAAAAAATGGTTGCTTGGAAACCACTCCCACTGATATGCCTAAAGGGTAAAGGTTCCTGTTGGCCAGATGCCCTTCCTTTTACCAAGCAATCTCCAAATTGCTTCTATTTTGTCAAATTTTAACAGAAAAATCATGGTTCAAATCCCACTGAATTGAAAGGGTCTACTCATAAAAGTCCCAAGCAGTAAGTACCTCTGAGCAGGAAAACTCTTTTCACTGAGGAAATGGAAACAGATTTAGAGCTAAAAGGGATCTTAGAGGTCATCTAGTCCTCTACCTCATTTTACAAAGGAGGAAACTAAGACTGAGAACATTTAAGCGACCTGCCCAATGTCACACACAGAACAAGCAAGAACAGACCCAGGTCTTTTAAGGTTGGTATATCCATGTACCATGTTATGTCTTGACAAGCTCAAAGTCAATCAGGAATCCCAGGGAACACTAACCTAATCCCCTGAAGAAGCCTGATGTAGTAGTTGGGGCACTAGACTTGTAATCAGGAAGAGACGCAGTTTCAAATTTCACCTCAGACACCTCTGTAAAATAATGCAGTTGGAAATATGGCCTTCTGGCACTAATGCTCCTTCCCACCCCCACTTCTCATAGTCTGTCGGGAGAAAATGAATCCACCTTGCCTCGGACCAAGATTGGGGTGGCATATACTAAAGGATAAAAGAAAGAGCGAGCTAATTCCAGGTCTAAATACAGCACAAAGACTTTTTCCCCTCTCTGACTAGGAAGGCAACATTCAAACTGGTAGATAGGACTGAAAGTAGGTCTCCCTAGCTGCTGCTAAAGAAGACCTGGTATTCATAAAAGATCTGGCCAGCCCATAAAGCATAGGCTGGTCAACAGAAGCAAACCCTGGGCTAGTTGGGAATGGCCTCTCCCTGCCTCCATCCCAAGCTGCCCTTTGGGGATTTCTTTTCGCCTTTAAATCTACTGGAAACTTAGACAATGGGGGAATTTGCTTAGCTTGATTATGCATGTTTGTTAGAAGGGGTCGGTGGGGGGGGGGGGGGAAGAGAAAAAAATAAATGCTTGTTAATTGAAAAATAACATGAACTCAAAGAAAAGGCTGCTCTGAATAAGCAAGGGACAGTGAGTGATTTGCCTGGCTGGCCCCCTTTGTCCTTGGGATTGTCCTTTGGCATTCTAGGGACTGCCCCGATTGGAGTAAACAGCCCTGAAATCAGACTATTCTCCTCCCTCACACAACACCAAAGAAGGGTTCAGAGCCTGAAATTGTTTTCTCCCTGATTCTAGCCCTTCAGTCCTTCCCTCGTGACTGTTCTTCCAATTCTGCTGCCTTTCCCAAGAGCTCTGCCCAGGCCATCACCTCCCCTCATGGCTGGCATCAGCTCTGCTCCCCCGCCTCCCACCCTCATTCCCAGTCTCCCTATTACTCCTGGACTCCATGCAAAGTGCCTCAGTCCCAATCCTGATCCTGGCTTGCTCTCCCTGCTCCAGCCAGAAGCTAGTAGTGACTGCATGACCTTGGGAATGCAAATCCGAAGTGTTTGCAAAGTCAAAAGTAAGTCATTTCCTTCCCTCCAGATCCCTGTAACACCCTTCCCACCCCTTCTCCGGCCCCCAGGCAGACAAGGCAGCTAGAAAAGGGGGAAAAAATAAGCAAACACACATACACATACACACACACACACACACACACACACACACATTCCCAGACTCCCAGTATTCATTCACTGAAGCACAACCCAAGCTCTCTGCATGCTAATTTCCAGAAGCCAGAACCCCAGCCTCTCCCTCAGACTAATTTGTCAGACGCTGCTGACTCAGCACTGGGGGGGAAGGGGAGTAGGCCTGTCCTCCTGAAGCCCTGGAGTATGATAAGAAATGAACGTGGCGTTTGTTGTTTCTCCCCCTGCCTTCACTATGGGAGTCTGCATGTGTATGTGTGTCTGCTGCAGGTCCATGCAGAGCTCCTGTTCCGATTTTTCTCCCCTCCCATTCCTCCTTTTCCCCTCCCCCCACTCCAGTAGCCACTTTCCTCCAGGGAAACCTGGACTTTGCAATGACTCTAGGACCCCTCTGCATTTCATAGCCAGCATTTCCCCTCTCCCTTGTCAGTTCAACCCAAGCCCCACCATTTTTTTCTTCCTCCAGCACAGAGCACATTCTGCTATGGAGAAAGGACCATGAATAAGCTTTTTATTAATTGAAACTAAATGGCTTAATTTTCAGTTACTCACATCATGGATCTGAAAACTGAGGACCTTGTATGGAATCTCCACTACCCTACTTACTACCAACTGTAGGACCTTGGACAAATCCTCATCTGTAAAACAAAGAAATTGGACTAGATCAGAAGTTCTGAAGCTGGAAGTCCATGAACTTGTTTTTGTTTTTTAATATTTTGATAACTGCCAAATGTTAATCCCTGACTGAAGATGGAGGATCTCTTAAACTCATGAATTCCAAACTACAATGGATTATGCCAACTGGGTCTTCATGATAAGGGAGGGACTCATAAAGAGTGAGAAGGGAGCACCACTTTGCCTAAAGGAGGGGGGAACACACCCAGGTGAGAAATGAAGATGGCAAAAGCTTCCCTGAAGATTGTAATTGGACCTGTAAGCAGTTCCTGGACTTCTAGACTGGGCAAAATAAGGAGACCCAATTTTTTTTTAAATCCATATAATTGATTTTTTTTGTAATTCTTTTTTTTTAAATTTTATGTACTCAGAAATATTATTCTGAGAAGTGATCCATGATACAAAGATTAAGAACCCCTGGACTGCCTAATCTCATTGATCCCTTCCAGCTGTAAATCTATGATCCTTTGAAAGAGGGAGGAGAATGTGACCTCAATTGGGAAATAGGTAAGACCTGCTCTCATAGCACCTGCAGTAAACGAAAAAAAAAGGGTGAAGAAAGAGGTGGGAGGCAATACTCACTTTGTTCTGTATCAAACATCCCTCCCCCTAAGAAGCCAGATAAAATCACCCAACTTTCTCAGGTTGAAGCCTTAGGTTTATTATAACCAGCTTCCAAGGAAAGAAAAAGATGCTTGCACATGAGTTGAGTTCAAATATGGAAACATAAAAGACAATGAAACCAATTCCCATCCATCAACAAGCCCATGGACCATCCAATACACCCTTGGACACAAATGAGCATGCATTGCCTATGCAGATAATAATAATGACAGCAACTCAGGTTTATATGCTGCTTTACCCTTAAAGGACACATTTACGCCTTATCTAAGAGACACCTTGATTTAGGCTCACTTGAAAGGGTTCCAGTTTTGGAGACAGTGAAGCTGTCCTTCCTTTGCTACAGTCACTGAGTACTCGTGTGACCTTTGCTAGGTTACTTCACCTTTAAGACAAAGTTTACTCACCTATGAAAATGACTGTTGGACTAGATGACCTCTGAGATCCATTCCAGCCATTTGGAACCTATGACCCCACAATCTCAACTGTACTTAACAATTACATATATAACAATTAATAACAATTAATAATGTACTTATAATTCTATACAGGCAGGGATGCACTGATAAATGTTGAACGGCTGGCCCTCCTGGGACGGAAACCCTGGTTTGTAATTTGCGTATTTCCAAGGTGAAAAACCTCATGCTGAAAATATAACAAATAGCTCTCCCAGTTTGAGCTAGATGCAGCTTACAGGTATTACAGGTATTATTTTCCCTATTTTCCAGGTAAGACCTGGTGGCTTAGAGAGAGAATGAACTCAGAGCCGGGAAGACATGGGTTCAAGTCCTACTTCTGACATATACAAGTTACTTGTGTGATCCTAGGTAAGTCACTTAACCTCTGTCAAGGTTTATTACTCAGAGTTGCAGAGAAGGTGGTGACCTGGATCTTCTAGAGGGAACACCTTAAATCAGTGAAACCAGAGGTCCGGTCCCTTCCCTGTGTCACAGGTGAGGAAATCTGGACTCAGAGTTTCAGTGATGTGACCATGGTTTCAATGAGTGGCAGATCTAGATTTTGTATACAAATCCCATAGCCCCAATTTCAGTGTTCATAACATAATACACTATTCATCCTAATACACTGTGTGCTTTCCACACATTCTCCCATAAAACCATGGAAAATTAGCATACTCATGCAGCATCACTCCCTGGCCTTCAGAACATACATTTTTCAAAAAATGCCATATGTAAATGTTAGTTATTATTCTTGTTGCTTGCAGGATGAGCCAACAGAGTGAGGCAAACTGTCCCAGGGGGAATATGTCCTCCCCACTGGATGCTGAAGGCTCCTTTAAAAAGTTAGGGGAGGAAGGAAATTTACATGCTAACTTTGTTGTATATTTAAAAGGGAAAGCAAGTTGTATATAGTGAATTTGCAGTTTCATGTGCAATCATATTTTTTTATAGTACCATGTTATAGAAATGCTTGTTTTATTCCATAAATTAAAAAAAAAATTTAAAAGAAAGAAAAGGCTTTAAAAAAATCTCATCTATAGGCAAGGGACCTTAGGAGAGACCCAGAAACCCTACCTCCTAAAGATCCTGGAAAAAACCTCAATAATATATGTATTGTTATGAACCTGCTGTGTGCAGAGTACTAGGCTAAATATTTGGGGAAATATAAATTGTAGATAAGACATGGTCCCTGACCTCAGGGAGTTTGTAGTCTAAGATAATAATGGTATATGTACAAATAGCTTTAATATGAAATTAGAGAAAAACATTCCCAAAGGACTCTTGATGTAAAATGCCATCCACATCCAGAGAAAGAACTATGGAATTGGAAAGCAGAATGAAGCAGACTGTTTTCTCTTATGTTTTGTTTTGGTTTGATTTTTCTCATGTTTTCGCTCATTTGTTTTAATTCTTCTATGCAATATTACTAATGTGAAAATGTGTTTAATAAGACTATATGTGTATATAATTTAATGTGTTTGTTAAGAATATAAGATTGTAAGCTGTCTAGGGGAGGGAGGAGAGTGAGGAGGAGAAAATTTAAAACTTATAGAAGTGATTGTTGAAAACTGAAAACAAATTAATTTTAAAAATATATAAAATTAAAGGGAGGGAGAGCGAAAAGGAAGGGAGAAGGAACACAATTTCCCAGTAGATCAGGGGAGGTTTCTGGAAAAAGAAGCACATAAAGGGTAAGTAAGAATTGAGGAGGGAAAGAAAGAGAGGGCAACACAAGAAAGATAGTAGCATGGGCAAGGAAGTGGGAATGCATAAAACCTATACAGGGATGACAAGGGGTCCAGTTTGGAATGCGGAATATATGAAAAAGGAGATTGACAAAAGGTGCTACCATGAATGGTGCAAGGAAGTGCAAGGGATCCATGCTTTGGATGGCAGTCAGACTACATGACTGCCAAGGAATCTTCCATCTCCAAGGTTCTATGATTATAGTTCACAACCTTGGTTCCATCTGGTCTACAGAAGAAAAAGCAACAGGCTGGCTAGAAGCCAGAACTTTGCCAGTTACGACCTATACAACTTTGACCTCAAAGGTCCTTCATTTCCTTATCTCTTAAAATAGAAGAGTTGGACCAGACGATCTCCAAGGACCTCTCTACCTCCAAATCTACGTTCCTTCTATCCCCCTAGTATTTTGTACCCTAGACACCAAGTAGACACCAACTTTGCCTATCCCTCACTTCTAAGCTCCATCCCCAATGTGACTTCAATTATGCCCTGATAGTCTGACCCAAAGCCCAGAAAAAGTCACTAAATAGTGTTATCTTCTTGTCTTTGCTACCCATTCCTTAGATGATGCTGAACAAATTATTCTTTTCCCTTTGTGAGCCTTAGTCTCACTATCTATAAAAATGAGGCTAATAATTCCTGGCCTCTTCTGATTCACAGAAGCTAGGGCATAGAATGCGAATATTAATTCTGTTCCAGGTATCATCCTCCATGAGACTGTTGTTCAGTCATTCCTCAATCATTTCTGACTCCTTACGACCCTCTTTGTTTTCTCAGCAAAGATACTAGAGTGGGTTACCATTTCCTTCTCATTTTCCAGATAAAGAATTGAAGCAAACAGGATTAAGTGACTTGCCCAGAGTCATACAGCTAGTATATGAAACCAGATTTGAACTCAGGAAGATGTCTTCCTGACTCCAGGCCCCACACTCTATCCACTATGTCACCTAGTTGCTCCCTATGAGATTAAATTAATCCATCAATCAGATGACTCAAGCTATTAAACCCACCCAGCTGAAATCCTAGCTCAGCCAACTCCTTATCTCATTCCACACTCCAGACAAAAGCATACCACACACACACACACACACACACACACACACACACACACACACACACACACACACACACACACTGCCAGCCTTAACCTCCTTCCCACTCAAGTCAACCAATCCCTAGAGTGGAAGGAAGCTATTTTCCTCTATCCCTCCTGTCAGGAGTATAATATCAACAATGCCAGGATGAGACATCTGTGTGTCCTTGGCAAGATTTGAAAATCTGTTACTGTCCAATAGAGCCTTTGAACCTTCTGTGATTGAGAACCATAGACTTTCATAGTCTATAGTTACAGACTATATGTTGCAAAGATCATAGATTCAGAATAAGAAAGGGCCTCAGAGTCAGACCCTTTCATTTCACAAATGGAGAAACTGAAGCCCAGGGAGAACAAATGACAAGGACTCTGTTGATTTATCTCATCCAATCAGTACCTGAACATGAATCCCTTCTAGAACCTCTGTAGCAAGGAGAAAACCTCTAATAATTAGGCAGGTAACTACTTGCTCCATCCATATTAATAATTTGACTCCCTTGGCTTCCTTAACCCTAACAATAACCCTTTAGCACCCAAATATACTTCCTAGGTCCATACTAGGGTAAGAAACAGAGGTATGCATCCCATTCTACCTTTGAGGTGCTCTCATTGTTAGAAATATGTCTTTATGCCAATATGTTCCATCACAAAATAAATTGGTTTTTCAGTCCTTTCAGTCATATCTGACTCTTTGTGGGCCCATGTGGGGTTTTCTTGGGAAAAGTACTGGAATGGTTTGCTACTTCCTTCTGTAGCTCACTTTACAGATGAGGAACTGAGGCAAAGAGAGTTGTGACTTATTATTAGATGATCCAAGATTACACAGCTAGTTAGTGTCTGAGGCCATTTTTGAACTGAGGAAGATGAGTCTTCCTAACTCCAGGCTCAGAGCTCTATCCACTGTGCCACCTAATTGCCCACATGAAATGAACACCTATGCCCCATCAAGAGGAGCATTTTCTAGTGTCAAAAATAGATTTGTTCACCAAAAAAAATAATGTTACAAAACATGGCTTGATGTGTCTCACTTTGATTTAGCAACATGGTGCATTGGAAAGACAATGGACTAGCATCTGTGGTGTCAGGGCTTGCTGAGCTCTTTCTAGGGCTGCTTAACCACCTTCCATGTCCACCTTCACCCAACTTTCACCTGTGGCTCCAAGAAGTTGTAGCATGCCCAGCAGCCACACCCTGGTAAGCTATCTTGGCAGATGGTCTAAACTAGGCTGAGGCTAACTGACAGGTCTCAAAACTGTTGGTAAGTTAAAGGGATGTCTACCCCAAGCATATGAGAATTTCCCTCAGCTGAATGGTCAGATGAGAACAAATTGTGCAATGGCCATAAAGGCAACTGAAATAGGTACTGTGGAGCACTTAGAGCCTGGGCAGGTGCTGAAGATACCAAGGTCATCCACTGCCTCCTCATATCACTAGTGTCCCTGATTTTTATCTTACCACTGGACTTCAATGACTGTGCAAAAGAGAGGGTGATGACTTTGTGCAATTCTGTCTCCCTTAAATCCAGTTCACACGAGTCAAGACATCACTCATCACATCACTGGTCCTCTTCAAAAACAGATACACCATCAGATCAAATGATTTGGACTTGAGTCCTGACAGTGCCATTTACTAACCATGTGACTTTGGGTAACTCATATGACCTCTTAGAGCTTCAGTTTCCTCATCTGTAAGATAAGAGGCTGAACTACATCTCTAAGATCACCTATAGAGCTTTATCTATGATCCAATTATATGCCTGGTGCTCTGTGTTATCTACTTTTCCTATCCCTGGTCTCACCAAGTACAAGCACTTTAGCCATGCCCTCCCTATCCCTCATGCTCCCAGTCCAGGAACATTCTGCTAAAGAGAATTCCCAGGGGCCCTTTACTGCTCAAAGCACTTGCTTTAAAAATGAGGGATCTTCTTGTCTCTCATTTCTTTGGTCCAGCAATGAAGTAAGGCTACTGTATGGATTAAATCCAAGAGAGGCGAGAATCAGGAACCTATATGTTGGGAGAGCTGAAAGCTCAGGAATAAGGTGGAATAAGGAAGAGAGAGAGAGATTACTTAGTATTTTCAAAGGGGATCTCTGCTTCCTAGGAACTGAGCTAATAAAGACAATGACAGCCCAGGGGTGAGGTACTAAGTGACTTGCCCATACAAGACAGGAACTGAATCATAACTGGGGAAGAGACTCCATCCCCTCCAGCTACTGGGCTACTGTCTTGTCAGGAAGAGGAGAAAGCAAGCAACTCTCTTATTTTAGCCAGATATTCCCCCAAATGGGATAATCCTAGCAAACTTGTCCCCAAGAGCATACCCTAATTTAAACAGTCTGGCTCCACCCAGTATCCCATTTATTTAGCCAACTGGGTGATGTGGATAAGGGATTAGACATGTTCTGAATGGTCCCAGAGGGCAGAACTTGAAGCATCTGTGAAAGTTGTTGAGAGGCAGATTTCAGCTTGAGATAAAATGAACTTTCTAACAACTAGAGCTGCTTTTTGACTTGAATTAAAGTTGTCCAAAAGTAGAATGACCTGCGTCAGTGAGTAGTGAGTTCTTCATCCCTGGAAACCTTCAAGCAGAATCTGTTATCTGGATGGCCCCTTGTTAAGGATGGTAGATAGATGGTGCCAGAGGTTCCTTCCAAATATCAGATTCTGATGCTTCAAGCTGTGGCCTGCCCTTTAATCAGGATTATGTTGGTACATTTCTAACCATTGAATCTCTAGGGGGAAAAATTTACTTGTGACACATTTTTAAGTTTAATCTGAATGCTCCATATTTCCTCCATCACTTTCTTAAATCTAGACCAGTGGTTCTTAAAGTGTAGGTCCTGATCTTATATGGGATCTCAAAAAATTTGGCAGCAGTAAAAGGTTTCTGAAAGTACAATTACCAAAAAATAATTAAAAATCAAATACATAATGAATCCAAGGTGTTTCTGGCAGCATTTGCCCATGTTGCGTCAAACGACTTCACTGCAGCCTTGGTTCAGAACACAAAGCTTGCACACTTTGCACTGTACATGCCCTCAGGCCATGCAAGGTCAAATAATGCTGCCAAAAACCAAAAAGGGGTCACTAGGGTAAAAGAGTTTAAGAAGCCCTGGTCTAGATAATCAACCAAACAATAAATCAAGACTTTATTGGTAGCATTTGCCAATTTTCAAGGTATAAATGCTCATACTGAAAATATAACAATTAGCTAGTAAGAGCTGGCTCCAGCACACCCCTGCTTCTCATCCCAGTATGGGCTTGAAGGGTATATTTGGGTACTGATGCATTAGACTTAGGGTTAAGGATGAGTCTTAAGGGAGTCAATTTCTCATATGGAGTTTTTCTATCTGGGCCTTCTCCCACCATCTCAAACACTCCCTTTGCCCACTGTATTCTGCCCAGCCCAGTCTTTAAACTAACCAGAATGAGCTCAAAGATCCTGGGAGCACCCCTACTCCCTTTTCCCTCATCCAAATAACAAAATGCATGAACCTTATTCCTTTGGACCAATCTGTGAACTGGACTCCTTTGTACCAACACCTTCTGCCAAGGACATTTAAAAAAAATGACCCTGAAAAGAATAAAATACATGGTTTTTAATAGTTCAATATAACTCTGGCTCACAAAATATTTCTTCTGTGAAGTGACCCAGATCACAAGATCATGGGGGTAGAGGTAGAAGGGACCCCAAAGACCAGGGATTTGCCCAGAGTCCCATAGGGAGTAAAATCATAGAAGGTGACAAGTGTGGCACATCTCGGTCATCTCCTTGGATAAGACACACAGAAAGAGAGAGAGAGAGAGAGAGAGAGAGAGAGAGAGAGAGAGAGAGAGAGAGAGAGAGAGAGAGAGAGAGAGAGAGAGAGAGAGAGAGAACAGGAAAGAGAAAAAGAGAACTCCAAAAACACATTTTCTTTCTCTTCCTTCCTGCAATTCAACCTATTAATCTGCAAGTTTTTGCTAGATGCCTACCATGTCAAGACACTGTGAAGCAACTGTGATGCCTCTCCCCCTAAAGTGGTTTTCAGTCTAACCGGAAAAATAATTAAGGTCTCTTACTCTAGCCAAAATGGGAGCTCTGAAAAGAGATTATTTGATATGAGGTTTTGGGGTAGTGCAGGAAGACTTTATGCAGGGGGAGGGGTAATAGGTGGGCTTTGAAAGAAAATTAAGTAGGATATGAATTGGCAGAAAGAAAAGATGAGGTCATTTCTTGAGTGGGTCATGGATAAAATGTTAAGTAACTGAGGCAGCTAGCTGACCTAATGGTTAGAGTACAAGACCTCTAGTTAGGACAATCCCTCTTCTTAAGTTCAAATCTGGCCTCAGGCACTTAGTAGCTATGTGATCCTGGGCAAGTCACTTAACCCCGTTTGCCTCTCTTTCCTCTTCTGTAAAAATGAGCTAGAGAAGGAAATGGCAGATCACTCCAGTGTCTTTCTCAGGAAAACCCCAAATGAGGTCAGGAAGTGTCAGACACAACTCAAAAGCAACAAAACTGGAACAACTAGCTCAACTGCAGCAGATTAGTGTTAAGAGAGGTGACTGTAATGGTAGAATGGGCCAAACTAAAGGATCACAGAGAAGAGTTATTGAAGAGGCAGGGACAATTTTTAAGTCACAAATGGCTCTGGAGTCAGAGGACCTGAATTCAAATCCCACCTTTGATGAGGTCATCTTGAGCAAGATAGTTAACTGGTTTGCTCATCTATAAAATGACTTGTGAGGTCCTCTTGAGCTCTAGATCTCTAAAAGCGAATAGCTGTGTAACTAAGGGCAAGTGACCCCATGTGCAAATAATAATATTTTCATTAAAGAGGAAATATTGTATACTAAATAGAAATCCTGCCACAAAGCCAGGAAGATCTGGGTTCAGGTCTTACCTCTAACAAATATTGATTGAGTAACCTTTTCCCTATGACCATAAATTGCAGAGAAGATGTGGACATACAGTGGTAGAAGGAAATTCCAGATCCAGTCTGTGCTGCTAACACCTGTGTACCACTCATGTCATAGAATAGATCTGCCAAAGGGTTGTGTGAGGAATGCACTCTGTAAGTCATAAAGCCATCTGTAAAGGGGCGTTGTTATTGTTTTAGGAAGATTATTCTGTTAATGGTATCCAGGATGAACTGGATACCTGGATTTCTATTGCAATAATTCACATATAGGGTGATAAGAGTATGGGGTGATTAGAAAAAATGAAGAAACCACCTACTCTAAGGAAAAGGAGAGGAAAGGCTAAAATATCACCCATAAGTGGAGCAGATTACTTTGACTAGGGAGCATGCTCCCCATCCTTAACAGTCCTTGAGAGAAGGACTTGAGACATGATTGCTTGCCAAGAGTATTGAAGAGATGATTTCTTTTTCTTCCTTTCTTTTTTTCTTTCTTTCTGTATTCAGGGTTAAATGACTTGCCCAGGGTCACACAGCCAATAAGTGTCTGAAGTTGGATTTGAACCCAGGTCCTTCTGACTCCATGACCAGTACTCTATTCATTGTGCTACCACACTCCCTGAAGAGAGCTCTAAGAGTCTTTGATTCTGTTCCTCTTTTTCTATTCTAATATTTGATCCAATAACCTAAAAATCCTTTGGGATCTCTCCATTATTCTAAGGCAACAAAGGTAGGATTTGAACTTAGATCTTCCTTACTCAGACATTACTAGCTGTGTGACCCTAGGCAGATTATTTAATCCTGTTTGCCTCCATTTCCTCATCTGTAAAATGAACTAGAGAAAGAAATGACAAAACTCTCCAGTATTTTTGCCAGTAAAACCCCATGGACAGTATTAACATGCCATGGTCCATGGGGTCAAGAAGAGTGGTAGGGGACTGAATGAACAATGAAGACATCATCTATTTCACAGAGCTGTTATGAGAATCAAATGAGATACCATATGGAAAGCCCTCAGTAAACCACTGCTAGCTATGAGAAGACTGGAATGGGGATTTTTCTCCAGAAGGTATGTAGAGTACCTTTCCCTTTTTTCCATCTCAGAGAAGATGAAAATAGTTACTGGATTTTACTCCCTGAAAATTTCTATAGTGTTCAGCAACCTGAACAAATTCCCTTGCCAGAAAGTGCCAACTTCTATTGTACCTTCGTTTTTATCTCCTTCACCATGGAAAGACACCCAAAGGGTAGATGATACCTTCCTTATTCTCTCCCTCCCCAACACACACATAGACATACACTCTGGACAAATGCTGGATTGATGCTCTTGGGATATCTCAACCTCAACTACTCCTTCTTTCCACGCAAACTCCTCCATTCCACAAAATACTGAACATAAGGAATCCAAGAAAAACTTCCATGAAAAACAATCTCCTCTAAAGAAAAGAAGGGAGAAACCAAAAATATTCCTGATAAATAGAATGGGATCCCTTGTTCAATTGCCTATTGCTTAAGACTTTTTACCCACAGCAATAGGATCCCAGATTTAGAGCTGAAAGGAAACTTAGAGGCCAACCCCTTCATTTCACAGAGGAGAAATTGAGTCTTTCTGACTCTAAGTGCCCCAGCCATACTGCTCCATTTTTTTTAATGCCTTCTGGGATCATTCTGTGGGTCACTGCATCTTGACTATTTTGCAAATGTGATCATCTTGGGGTGAAAACCATTTTTTCAAATATATTTTATCTGCCCACCATTCTTGTTCTCTCTGTTCTCTCAACCTCAGCCCTCCATCCCAGTGCTTTCTACCCTTTCCATCCTAATCAATTGCACTTTGTTTTTAAAAGTAATTTTCACTTTCTTCCATTTTTGCAATCACTTTCTTTTACCACCCTCCTGGAGCTCTGAAGTCCAACTCCCTCCCAAGGTTCCCAATCAACAAACCGCTGAATTAACTAGAATGGGGATCTTGTCTTGGGTCAATGGGAATTGTTTCCCTGGAACAGCCTGAAGTTCTACAGGCCCTCATTGTTGTAAAGGACCTTGGAAACCCTATTCTACTTAAGGTGGCACTTTGTCTTTGCTTTATCCTTTCCCACTGTTTCCCCCATTTTACAGATGAGAAAACTGAGACCTTTGAGTTTATGCCCAACAAAGCTAATGGTTAACAGAGCCAAGTCTGGGACACAGATCACCAGACTCTTGAAGTAAGGTTCTTTCCACTGTGCCTTCCCTCTTGCCTCCCTGTTTCCTCTTCTGAGCATTTCTCTCTGTGAAAGTGGGAATTGGCGAAGATGGCAGAGGATGGAAGAAAATAGAGTTGCAGGGCTCATGGAAAGACAGTTATACTAATACCCTGCTAGTGGTACTATGGATTTGTCCACCCATTCTGGAAAACTGCTCCTTGGCATATATCTCAAATAGGTCAAAGATAGAAACATCAACATATTCTCCCACTTAAACAACCATCCCCACTTTTAGCAACTCTTGATCATGTGAAATGTTCTTGCATCCCATCACCATCCTGCTCATGCTGCTCTGGGCTCACTAATAATTTTCAAAGTGCTCCCATCTCCCGAGATATGAGGAAGAGGAGCTTGGTATAGAGGGAAACTCCTGGCTGGAAGGTAGGATTATATTTCCCAGGTCATGATGCAAGTTAGAGCTTATCCCCTTTCTTCAAAGCTACTTCCCACATGCCTGCTAGCCCATCTCACAGTGAACCCACAGTAAGAAAGGTAATTGGAGGTTTATTGTTATTAAAGACAGTTCTCTTTGTCCCCAGTAAAAAGCTTCTTTCCGTCTTCCCCCTTCACCAGCCAGCAAAAAAACAAGGGAAGGCAAGCTGATCCAGGCCCAGAGATTATATTAAATTAAGAGACTCTAAATAGTTTTGGCATCAGATGGGGTGGGCTCAGACTCGCTCTTTGGGTGTGTGTTTGTATGTGTATTTATGTATTGCTTTTGCATTTTGCTATCATTGGAAATCAGATACCCTGGAGCTGGTCCAGAGATTCCAACCCCCTCCAAATCCAAATCACCCTCTCTGCTAATCCTATTCCCCAGTAGCCCCTTTGGGTGAATGGTTGTGGCTGCTGCTGCCTGGCACTGGAGTGTGAAGAGTCCAGGGGCTGGGTCGCCACCCATGTTTATTCCCGTCATAAAATGAAAAGCAGCTCTAGTTCCATAAACTCTCCAGGAGGGGGGCTACAGAGCAGATATTTACAGAAATGGGATGGCGAGAGAAGATAGAAAAAGGCTGCTTACTCTCTCCTGCATAATATTTTTCCCTTTCCTACCAGGATTCCTTTCCACACACCAGAGAATGTAATGCTGGAAGAGATTTCAAGAATCATCAAATCTAGGCTCTTTGATTTAGCTATGAGGAAACTGAGGCCCATGTTTGTGGTGAAAAGAGAATTAAGACATAGGCCCCCATTCTTCTAGTTCCTATTCCCTCAGCGTGGCAAAAATTTCTTTTCTGAGACCCCCGACCCTTGTATCCAGCAAGAATTTCAGAAAGTTCAGAAACCATCACCCCCTGGAGTTAAATGCACAATGAACAGAACTCCATCTGGAACCCCCTCAACTCATGTTTACACCCCTCCACAAATGATGCAGGGGATACTTAGAATGGTATTTATGCCGAAAACCCCCGCCTCAGACTGCCCTGGCAGCTGAGAAAGAGGCCAACAATAGTGAGTGAGTCTGGTTTTCATCAGTAAATGTGGCCATCAAATGAAGTACCTCCTAAAACCCTCAGGTAACATATGATGAAGCCCTGATTTTTTTAACAGCTAATCAGAAGCTTTGTTACTTAAAACATACACAAAGTTTTAAAAATATTGATCACATTTTCATATATATAACAAGTAAATAATCTGAACTTAATGAGTGACTAAAAGAGTGGGAGGAGGGGGAGAGGGAGAAATAAAAGAAATTTACAAGATAACATATATTTAAAAGGAATCACAAGTTTACCTAATAGATTTACAGTTTCGTGTATAAATTTTAAAATTATTCTATATTATGGAAATACATGTTTTACTCCATAAATTAAAAATAAAAGTTTTAAAATATACCCAAACTATAATGTATATATATAGATATACAAATATATACATATAATTATGAAAAATAAGGGTTTTAGAAATCATGGTGAAAGTAAAATAATTTGGGTTTTAAATTGCTCATCCTCTTGTTCCCCCAAGAATTTTGCTCTTACGTGGGCATCTCTCACCCTCCAATATAAATTCTAGAATAATCTATATTACACATAGAAATGATCTTACCATTCTGCTGCTCAAATATCATCAATAACTCCCTAATGAATGAATGAAAGTGCTTTTATTAAGTGTCCCTGTGTGCCAAGCACTGTTCAAAGTGCTGCAGATATAACTATAAAAGCAAAAAACAAAATCTCTGCCCTCAAGGAACTTGTATTCTAAGAGGTTGGGAGAGGGAGAAAACAGGCAAGGAGAATGATGTCCAGGGAAGGACCCTTTGATCTAGAATATTATAGGAATGGTGAGTAGGGCCATAGAGAAGTAGATTGACATATCCCTTCCAGGAATAATAGCCAGACTGATTAGTCTCAGTTTCAGAACTTAGTGGTGGGGAAGGGGACAGTGTTGGGAGGGAGTATTTGCTAGTGACCTCTGCAAGTGTACTGAAGAGGCAACTTGTCCAGAAGATGGCTGGGAAATAAGGAATGAACAACCTGACTGGGTCAACAGGAAATAGTGAGTCAGGTAAGGCAGACACTAATCTGTAGAGCAAATTGACCCCAAGTGAAGTTTAAGGCCCCCCCTTTTTTCATCAATATAGCAAAATCCTGCCCTTTTTGATGTATCTCATAATACTACTACCCTTAATGATCATAACTTTTGCATACATTTTATTTATATACATTTTTTATTTATATGCATACATACTTTTACAACATTTGTATAACACTTTAAGGTTTACAAAACACTTCACAAAAAGTATTTCATTAGCTCCTCACAAACCTGGGAGGTAGGTGCTAGTATGACGCCATTTTACAAACGAGGAAACTGAGGTAAGGTTACATCACTTTTTCTAGGATCATATAGCTGGTAAGCATTTGACATCCCATTTGAACTCAGGTCTTTTTGACTCCCAGTCCAGTGCTCTAACCTCTGGGCCACTGCACTGTCCAGAATGAACTTTAAATTCCAGCCAAACTGATTATTCTGTCCTCAGGGAAAAGTACCATTCACTTTCCTAAGCATTTGCTTAGGCTATTCTGCATGTCACCAGTGCCCTCCCTCTTCACACATTTAATTGCTACCCATCCTTTAAAACCCTCAGACACCATCTGTTTCAGGAAGTCTGCCCTGATCTCTTCTCCTACCTACCCATCAGTAATAATCCATTCCCCTCCCCCTCAGAACTCACATAAAACTTTGTTTTACAAAGCTCTAATCAATTTATCCTATGTAGTATGTATTCTGAATTGGGGTTTGTGTCTCATCCCCCTTCTAAACTGTAAGCTAGTTGAAGGCAGAGGCCGCATCTTATCTAGATTCTTTATCTCCCCCACTATCAAGCACAATGCTTTAGACACAATAGACCCTTAATGAATTGTTGATTATGAATGAGTGGACAAGTGAATAAACAAAAAGATAGCATTTCCTACCTTCCTAAAGGCCTTGATCTTACTCAGCTGCCAACTACTACCCTTCCTCCTCTCCAACCAATAACCAGTTTAAATGATGATCCCTTCCCAATAATGCTATGATGCATCTTCAAATTCACCACCTTCTTTGAACGGAGGCCCTCTCAACTCCTTCAACCTAAACTCAATTCAATTATTAAAAAAATTATTAAGCACCTACCATGTCCAAGTCACCTCTGGGAAAGATAAAAGCAAAGCAGCCTGAGCTCTGAAAGAGCTATGTTTTGCTGGGGAGGCGAGGGGAGAGGGGAAAGAGGGAAAGGTAAAGGGTTGGAATGAGAAGGATTCAGCATAAACTTATTTAAGTAAACACAAGGTCATTTCAGAAGGGAGGGAGAGCAATAACGACTGGTAGAGATTAAGAGATTTTATGTAGGAAATAACAAGAGTCCTGAAGGAGATTGATTATAGCAGGCAGAAAGGTGAGGGTGGGCTGCATTCCAGGCATGAAGGGGAGCTTAGGCCAAGGCACAGAGACAGGGGATGGAATGTTGAGTTAGCTGGTAGGCTAGTCTGGCTGGAAGACTGAGTCTCTGAAAGGAAAGATGGAAAGTAAGTCCAGAAAGGTAAATTGGGATCAGATTGCAGAAGGCTTTAGATAGTAGCTTGAGGGGGTTGTGTTTTCTCCTAGAGGCAATAGGGAGCAGTGGAGATTTTTGAGGAACAGAGTGATATAGTCAGACATGTGCCTTTGGAAGATTATTTTTGGCAGAAATGTAGAGAATGGACCAAACTTTCCATAAACCCTTCATGGAAGCTACCCCCAACTTGCTAAAGACCTTCTTCTCCTTTTTACCTTTTTTTTATTCTTGCTTTTTGGTCTTTTTTTTTTTAAACTTTTTCAGGGGTATCAATGAGGTGCTCTCATTTTCAGAACTTTATTGGTTCAGTTTCTTTCCTAGATATACAAAGTCCTTCTCAAGACTATTTGAGCCATCACTGGCAACATCCATGTTTCATCTTTCCATTATCCTTTAATTCTTCCAAGATTTGTATTCCATGATTCAGTCATACAGCATTACCCCAAGAATATTGATATCAAAAGAGATTGGCTTTTATGGCAACAAACAATGTGGGATCATTTAAATCGCTACACAATTTCATTCTTTTCTGCCCATCAACTTGAGAAGAGGTGAACAAGGTATAGTATATGAAAGTGATGGAATACAAAGTTCATTTATTAGAGGCAGTTAAGTGTCTCAGCGGAGAGAGCACTGGACCTAGACCCTGGGCAAGTCATTTAACCTCTGTTTGCCATAGTCCATTAGAGACTTATCTTAGCCAAGAAAACCTCAAATGGGGTCACAAAGCAGCAGACATGATACAACAACATTATGATGCAAGAAATGATGTAGAGCAATGTAGAGAGTAAAACCAGGAGAACAATTTGTATAATAACAATAATATTATAAAAAAAAAACACAAGAAACTTTGAAAGATGTAAGAACTCTTACCAACACAATGGCAAGAGATGATTCCAGGGGACTTGGTATGAAACATGCCATCGCCTCCTGACAGACAGGTAGAGGACTCAAAATGAGATCAACACATTTTTGTTTTGGACAATGACCAATGAATAATTTTTTTTTTGCTTAGTAATACATATTTGTTATAAGAAGTTGTTATTGTTTTTTGTATTTGTTGGTTTTTTGTTTGGGTTTTTGTTTTGTTTTTTGGAAAAGGGAGGGGGAAATAAAAAGATGTCAGATTTTGGCTAATTGCAAAAAATTAACTTTAAAAAAGGGCTGTTTTGTTCCTCTCTTCAATTCCAGACTCAATTCATCATCTATATGCTCCACACAGCCACAAAGTCAATGAACAATTGTCTGTCATAGTCTACACAAGACAATGGAATAAATGCATAAATCAGTGAAAGAAAAGACATTGAAATGCCCGCACAGGGGATACAAACATAAAAATGAGATAGTCCTAGACCTCAATAAGCTTACATTTTCACAGAGAGACAATACGTGTGGGGAGCAGGTAACCAGGGAAGGGAGCTGTCCAAATCAGGAGTGGAGTTGTCCCACACTTTCTAATAGCAATGGTCATTACTTTGACTATTGTTTCCAAAGCAAGAAGTGAGAAGGAAGAGGTGGGGCAGCTGGGCAGCTGGCAAGATGCTGAGGGAGACCCTGTTATCTAGTCCTTAGTCTATGTCTGGATGAGATGACAGACATGGTCTGACCCTGACTAGATTTTGATTAGCTGATTTTGAACTCACTGACTTAGGCACCAATCAGAATAGCTCAGCTCTAGGACTGAGAGAAAAAAATGCTTGACCTGGAGTTAGAAGATACCTGGATTAAAATTCTATTTCTGATACTTATTAGCTAGGTGACTATGGGCAAGTTCCATAACTTCTCTGAGTCTCAGTTTCCTTATCCAAAAAATGGTCATTGTAATCCCCATATAGCTACCAAATAAAACAACACAATTATGAGGATCAGATGCATAGGAAGTGCTTTGAAATTCTTAAAGCACTTTTTAAATGCTAGCTATGATTAGTAATTTATATTTAAAATTTTATTATATGGAACAAGTATTTCTATAACAGAATAATATAAAGATGATTGCACATGAAACTGCTAATCTATTGCATGGAAGTTGCTATTCCTTTTAAGTATATAATAAATTTCTCATGTAAATTTCTTCTTTGCCCATTTTCCTCCCCACCCTCGAGATGGCTATCATTAGACACAAATATATATAAATACACACGTATACATATATAACACATATATGTATATGCACACCTATATGTATATACACACATGTGTATATATACACATAAATGTGTGTGTATGTAAAATCATTCTATACATACTTCTATTTATCTCTTGTCTCTTGATTATTAATTTATTAGAGAACTAGAAAATAAAAAAGTATGGAGACTCGGAAGAATGAATCTCTACTGGTAGAATTTCAGTTGGCAGCAGCAGGCAGGTGGGAAAGATATTTTGGGCAGGGAGGCCTGCCCACGGCCCCTCAAATTACACACTGCTCACCCTGCCAACTTGCTAAGACCGGCCTTTCTAAGTGTAGTGGATCAGGGAAGATGAGACGTCTTTTCTCCCTCCAACCTCCTAAAAAGGAACGTTACCCAGAGTTCTGAGCAGTGAGTTGGAGCCGCTTCGGTGCCATTCTCAGCTCTGTCATCCTGGCTTCAGTAAAGATACTTTCCCTGGCTTTCCACAGGACCCCTGGAGCAACAGGATTTCTCCAGGCCACAGGCCATTGCTGAACCCTCACTCTGTCCCCCCCTCCTTCCCTACCTCCCTCCAGAGACTTTGGCAGCAAAGAGAATGATCTAATAGGTCTTTTCCACTAGTGTGACCTGGGGCTGAAACCAGAAGAGGGGCCAACCAACCCCTCAGGGGCCCTGGAGAAGGTCTGAGGATTGAAGAGCTTGCCAGGCAGTGGAGACCAAGGGGGAAAGGAAGCCAGACAGCTCCAGGGAAGTTGAGTTTTTTGGAATTTAATTCCCTTTCTAAACCATTTGGCTGCTTTGTGGGGCAGAAAGCTGTCACTTCGGTGTCCTCCCCCTCTCCTCAAGTGTCTCATTCTCAGGACCCTTTGAAGGCAGAGCAGAAATGCTTAGGGAGTGCTAGGTTTCGAAAGGGAGAGAAAGAGAGAACGAGTTGGCTTTGGACGGAAGGATCACACTTACTTACACAGGGGCTCAGCAGCTCATTCTGAGAGCTATCCCCTACCCTGTGCTGGGTAAGAGGAAAAGGCAGAGGGACAGGGCATCCTGTTTCTAAAGATGGCTCAACCAGTCCTGCCTGCCGACTTCAGGGGAAAGAGCCAGAGTCAAGGGAAGGTTAAACTGAACTGTGGGATTTGCCTGTTTTTTGCTTTCCTCCTAACATTAACCTTATGGTCTCAGCCTTTTTTGCCTTCTCATGCGCACTAATACTTCAGTTTTCCTGTCTCCTAGATCCTAAGGCCTCTCAAAGTTCCCCTGGAAGAGGAGGGGTTAAGGTGGTAGGAAGAGGGCTGAGGAGGGTTGTTGGGAAGGGGGAGGAGAAGTCGGGAGAAAGGAGGGTGTTTGGTTTGAGTTCCCCCTCCCTCTGCTCTCTCCAAGGTTTGGAATCTGGCAGTCAGGGGCCAGCAGGCTGCCCACAGGAATTCACAGGGTCGAAGCCTCCAGAAGAAAAAGAAGAAAAAGAAGGCGGGGGGGGAAGAGAGGGAGGGGAAGGGGATGGTTGGAGTAACAAGAAAAGAAAGAGAAGAATGTACAAGGAGCAAATTGTGGCTTGCTGCAGATGGAAACCAGCCCAACTGTAGGAACAAGCAGAGGGAGAGTCATGTTGGGGCATTATTTCTGGCAATCTGATCTGTTCCTGCACAGGAAGAGGGGCCAAGGGCCAGAAAGGGAGAGAAGCAGAGGGAGTTGGGAGCTGAGAAGGGTCCAGAAGGGTGTCGAGGCTGCTATTCCGCATCCCCATGCTTCTAGAAGGATCATAGATTTAGAACTTGGAAGCCGCCGAAGATGGCTACATGCCAAGGTAGACCCTGTTTTTAAGCGCCCTTTGCTCTGGAATCTAGCCCTCACCCACTCCTCCCAATGTTATGTATATACTTCCTGATACCCACACAGCCCTGTGGCAAATTTACCCTCAGTGCCCAGACCCACATACCTGGAAACACCATCCACCCAAACCAAGCCCATGGGTACATGCACAGCTGGGCCAAGCCCCAGCCACAGCCCTACCCAAACACTCACACCCTTGCACACACCCACACAAAATAGATGCTGCAGCCTCTTCTACCCATCATGCTCTTATAGCTCCCTAAGCCCTGTACCAACTCACGCCCAGATCTGCATACCCCCTATAAAAGGTACTCTCTTCCTTGGAAATTGTCGTTGTTGGATCAATTTAGTCATGTCTGACTCTTGCAACCCAATTTGGGGTTTTCTTGGTGGAGACACTAAAGTGATTTTCCATTTCCTTCTCCAGCTCATTTTACAGATGAGGGAACTGAGGCAATTAGGATTAAGTGACTTGCCCACGGTCATACAGCTGAGGTAGGATTTATAGCAGGTCTTCCTGACTCCAGGTCAGGAGCTCTATGCACTGGTTTAGCTTCTTTAAACTTCAAATAAGGGAAACTATAAATACAATACAAATATAAAGTGAAGATATATACATACACAGTTCAGAAGAGGATGCAAGAGGCACTATTGTCTTCTCATTATCCCAATTCAAACAATACCTATAGAAGAGGAATTGAAAGAAGCTAGATTACCAGTTTGCATCATGCTCTCATCTAAGGCAGAGACTCCCACATTACTTCATCTGGACCACATAGTCTTCTTTATCCAAATTCTTAAAATACGGTTCCAGGAGCTAGGCTTCCTAGATACTGGAAACAAGGAATCCTCCACTCATTGTATGCCCAGGCCCAGGATACCAAAAAGACTCAGGAACTTTCAGTCTGGTCAAGCAGATAAGATATAGATACATGAAATAAGAGTAGACTATAAATTCCTTGATTTCTTTATTTTTTGTATGCACAATTTCATGAACAGGGCTTGTATCTCAATGACCTGAGGGAATTCCCAGAGAGGTTATGTGATTTGCCCATAGTCACAGAGCTAGTATCAGAGGTTATATTTGAACCCAGGACTTCCTGATTTCAACTCAACTGTCTAGCATACCTTGCGTGTAGTAGGTTCTTAATGGATGTTTAATTGTTGCTAAATTGAACAATACTTTCCTTAAGGTCATTAGTTGAACTATCATAAAGTTGAAGGGAATGTCTCCTCTGAAGACATTAAGGTGTCCCCAGTGATACACAGGGGGCAGTTAGGAGGCATAGTGGATAGAGCACCAAGAGGAAGTCAGGAACTCCTGAGTTGAAATCCAGTCTTGGCTATTTACCAGCTGTGTGACCCTAGGCAAGTCACTTACCCTCTGCCTCAATTTTCTCATCTGTAAAATGGGAATAATACTAGCACTTGCCCGGTGCATAGTAAATGATGGGTTGATGGGACCTGAACCTTCCTTTTCAGGGACTCAGGTCCCATCACCCCACCAGTAAGTGCTATATAAATGTTAACTATAATTATTTAATGAACAGGAAAGGAGAGCCCTTTGAGAACTTTGCCTTGCGGGGCTAGAATTTAAACTGCCTGCAATAAGCAAGGGCCAAGCAATATGTCTATAACCCATGAGATCCTCTTGCATTACTGTTTATTTAAACTGAATCTTTTGAATTGGGGTGGGAATTGGTTTGTCCTTCATTCTCAAAGAGAACCATGGCATCAGGAAGGTGATGTCATGACTTCCAAGTGAGGCAGGGCTGCACAAAGTCACCAGCCTCACTTTCTCCTCTGGGTCATCTGGGTCCAGTGGCAACATATAAATCAGGACCACTGGCTGTGGTTATAGAAGGTCCCCTATCTCCAACTACCACCACCTACAAAATTAAATCCCTAGCTTGCACTTCCTTCCCCCTTCCCCCTTGGAAACCTATGTGCCCATCATTGGAAACCTATGTGCCCAGCACTGTGTATGTTTAAATACACATGTTTTTAATATAAGGAGGTCATTAAGTCTGATCCAGAGATGTTAAGCAACTCCTGGTACCCAAAGAAAAGGAATATGCCCACTGCCCTAACTGGCATTGGCCAGAGTCAGGGGCTCTGGATTGGATGGGGAGGAGGGAGGGAAAGGGAGAGGTAGGCCAAGAGGAAGCAGAGATAGTGTTGCTGACATCATCGTCTGTCTGTGGCTTTTGCTTGGAGCCTGCAGTCAGAGTGTTGGACAGGAAATGCAGGGCAGGAATTAACCCCATCCAGCCCAGAATACCAACCAAACTAGCAAGTCACCCCCTGCCCCAGGGGAGCTTTTGCATTCCCAAAATGCCCTAAGGGTTCCCGCAGGTTGACATGTCTTTCCAGAGAATACACTAGTGAGAGCTCTGAAACAGGGGTTGGAACTGGGACAAAGAGAGAATGACATCACCTTTGATCTGAGAAGGATGTTTTCTCCCAGCTGTTTCTCCCACTTCACTCTCCACCCTCACCCCTCCACACCCCAATAATACGTAGTGGAAAGCAACTCAAAGACAAAAATACACAGAACCTGCATTCAGGGAGCTTATTTTCTACTGAGACTTGATGATTGCTGTAATAGCATTCCTTTTCTTTCTATCAATAGAAACTCAATATTATCGCGTGCTCTGCCTGGGCAAAAGATTGGGATCTATGTTGTGTGTTCATAGCAATTTAGAATTAGAAGACAATAGAATTATATATGGAGCAAGACAGGTCCTCAAAACCATCTAGTCAATGCCCTCATTTTATAGATGGTGAAATTGATGTCCAAATAATGTAAATGACTAGCCCAAGGTCATACAGGAGAATTAGAATTTGATCCCAAGCCTTCAGATTCCAAACCAATATTTTTTCTACTATACCACAAACCTACTCCAACCCCCTCAGACTGAGAGAGGTCAAATTATTTTTCTAAGGTCACATGAGTAACAAAATAAGAATCCAAACTTGAACTCACTTTTTACTCCATGTTTAATATTTCTGTATCTTTTCCACTTTGGCACAATGTTCAGGGAGGAATGTATGCATGTGCACACCGTAGTAAGGGAGAGGTTATGTGTATGTTGCAAGGCAGATATGCAATAGTTTCATCTTGCATACTCACTTTCTTGGGGTTACCAGTAAGGCAAGATCTCTGGGCTGCTTTTTAATTAAGGCTGTCATTTCAAATCATGTTAAGTTCTTGGAAGCATGTAGTAAATATATGCTGTTTCACAAGCAGCTCTTGGGGAGCGGGGGCGGGGGGGAGATGCATGAAACAAACTTTAAAGTTTGCTCTATATTATAATGTTTTCTCCATCGCTTTCTTAAGGCTACACAATCACCAAAACAATAAATCAAGACCTTATCAGTAGTATTTGTTGATTTCCAAGGTGTCAATGCTGACACTGAAATTTTAACATTGGTTCTAACATACGCCTGGGTTCCCATCATCCCATATTGCATCCGAAGGAGGGCCCTTGTTCCCTCACTGTGCCCCCCAGCACAGACAGAATAGCTCTGGCTCTTTGAAGCAGCTCCCATGACCGTCACATATTATTACTACAGGTCCCTTGGAAACCAAATAAAGCTTCTGGGATTCCCCAGGAGTGCTCTGTTCTGACCACGCCATCCAATCCTGTGTCAAGGACATCCTTTCAGGGCACTCAGGGACTTCTGAACTTTCCTAGCTCAACTTCACAAAAGTCCCAAAATATTAGAGCATTAAAGGGCCTTAGGAAATCATTGCATGTGAATGTATGGATAAAATAAAAATGATAATACTGCCATTATTTTCTGATTCAGTGTCATGCCAATTAAATTTTGTTGTGGTTGTTGTTGAGAGAGTTGTATCCAACTCTCTGTGACTCCATTTAGGGTTTTCTTGGCATAGATACTGGAGTGGTTTGCCATTTCCTTCTCCAGCTCCTTTTACAAATGAGGACACTGAGGCAAACAGGATTAAGTGACTTGCCCAGGGTCACCCAACTAGTAAGTGTCTGAGGCAAAATTTAAACTCAGGTCTTCCTGACTCCAGGTCCAGCACTCCATCCACTGTGCTACTCAGCTGCCCTACCAATTAAACTACCAAAAGGTTATTTTATGGAACTAGAAAAAAATAATAACAAAATTCATCTGAAGGAAGAAAAGATAAAGGATCTCAAGGGAAATGATGAAAAAAAGGGAAGAGCATAATCACTTTTTAAGTGCCTATGTGCCAAGCACTGTGCTAAGGACTTTACAAATATTCTCACAACAATTTGGTAGCCTCCTCTATAAAGGATCAGAGAGTTTGGAATATGATACTTCAGAAGGCAAAGGATATAGACTTACTACCAAAAATAACTTACCCAGCAAAAATAAGTATAACCTAACAGGGGTGGGAAATGAACTATTAATGAAATGCAAGCACTCCTGAAAAAAAGATAGAAGTTGAATAGAAAATTTGAAGTGAAAATACAAAAGTCAAAAGAAACATAAAAGGGTAAACAGGAATGAACAATCATAAAGGACTAATGAAAAATAAATTATTTTTATTTTTCAAATATTTTTCAAATATTCAAATATTTCAAATATTCAAAATTTCAAATATTCAAAACCTTATTATCATTAGAGGTCATAAATGGAAGTGTAATTAGACTGAGGGCCTGGAAGTGGTTCTGTTATATTGAATGATTTTAAGAGAAGAAAGAAAAGAAAGGGAAAGAGGAATACACTGTGGGAGGGAGCAGGGAGGATAGGAAAGAAGAAAAATGGAGACAAAGAATGGGGCGAATTATTACACATAATTGTCATAATCAAGTAGAAATCCATAAACAAGGAGAAATGGATGAGAGGAACAGATGACATTTGAACATCACTCTCATCTGAACTGGTCAAAGAAGGAAAGAATATATATATATATACACACACACACACATGGCTAGGTACAGAAATATACTTCATGAAATAGGGAAACAGGAAGGAAAGGGGAGAGTTGAGAGGGGATGGAATAAGAGGGAGAATAAATTAAGGGAGAAATTAATCCTAAACCAAATTCTAAGAATGTACAAAAATATTTATAGCAGCTCTTTTTGTGATGACAAAGAATTGGAAACTGAACAGGGTACTCATCAATTAAGGAATGATTAAAGAAGTTACTAACATATAAATATCATAGAATACTATTATGTGCAACAGATTACAAAGGGGATGGTTTCAGAGAAACCTGGGAAGACTTGTATCAATTGATACAAGGTGAAATGAACAAAGCCAGGAAAACTTATACAATGATAATATCATAGAAACAAACAACTTTGAAAGACTTAGAAACTTAAAAGTATAACAAACTAAGATTCTAGAGGTTTCGTAATGAACCATACTACCTGACAGAAAGGTAATTAGCTCAGAGTGCAGATTGAGGCACATTCTTTTTATTTTTTATTTTTTGACATGGCCAATGGGGAAATTTGTTTTGTTTGATTATGGATTTATTATAAGGATTTTTTTTTTTCCTTTTCCAGTGGGTGGGGGGGAAGAGCAAGTGGTGGGGAGTGAAAGCAGATTTTTCTTGAATGAAAAATTAATTTTTTAAAAAGAAAAGATGGCTAATTTTTTTAAAATCTAAGTAAACATTGGTTTAATAGGTTGGGTTTACCAGCCATTTATTGATTTGGTTTGATATGTCTCTTTGTAAAAATAAAAAGTATTTCTTTATTACAGGGGTCAGAGTCACTGGAAATTGACGAAATTTAAATCAATAAAATGTTTTTATTAAAATTTTTAGATAAAATATGCATGATAAAGATTCACAGTTTTGTACACACTCATTTTTTCTTCTCTTTATATAAGAAAATGATCATGTTTATCAAGTTTATTTAAAAAAATAAATCATAGCATCAGATTTAGAGATAGAAAGAAACTCAGAAGCCATCTAGTCTAACCCTTTCATTTTACAGATAAGGAAACTGAGGCACAGGAAGACTGAGTTGCCTAAGGTCTCATCAATTGTGTCAGAGGATAGATTTGAATTCAGGGTTTAAGACTCCTGATCCAGTGTTCTTTTCAGCCTCCTTATTTTATAGATAGGGAAACTCAGGTCTTAGATCACACAATGAGTGGCACAGCATGAACTGAATTCTGGTCATTCTTTCATCTTCAGATTGTACAAATCTTAGTCTTGCGTGGGGTTGTGTTTCTCTGTAAATCAACCTTGGTCCTCCCCTCCAGCATGACTACCTGTTGTAGAACTGGCAAAGCACAGTAAAGGCCAGAGAAAAGCAAAGTTATGATCAAGTTGAGGCATTGCAGCAGAAAGAACACTGATTGTTTTACTTCAGAAGACCTAACCCTAGTCTTTCCTGGCTTGATAACTTTAAACAAGTCATTGAACTCACTTAAATTTCTCTTCCCGACTCTTTGGGACATAATAACACTTGCATTGTCTTTTCACAAAATGGTTGGGAAGAACAAATGAAATAATATATGGCAACCAAAATTTGGGATAGGTACATATCACTATTGTTGTATTATCACTGTTGTCATCATTATTATCATTTAATGAAGTTTGTCTCTGCATCTCCACTCAGTAGTGCCTCTGCTCCTCAAAGCCCTGAGCATCTTAATTATAATAAGCTGTTAATGACAATGCTCATAGATAATTTGCATCTTAAAAGAGAGGAGGTCAAGTGAAATTCAGAGAAATTTACTAATAGTAAAATCTTAGGAGTCAGATAAGTTTCCCCATCATTACCCCTCAAATCATATCTTCATGAATGATCATTTCTCCCTGTAAACATATGTCCACTCCTACATATTATTGTCTCCAAAGTCTAACTTCAGCAAAAAATAGTGGAGAGGAAGGGATGCCAGGATCATTTGAAGAGTGCAGCTGGTCTATCTACTAACATTGGTTACTTGGTAGCCATGGGGGTAGAAAGATGACCCATGCTGTGTGGGAAAAAGATTTTTCAGATAGTAACTGAAATGGAATATTTCAAATGGAAATCAATTTAAAATGCACCAGGCCCAGAGGCAAACCTATAAGTACTTGGAAAGAGGAGACTGAGATGGTCCTGGAGATGGAAGGCACTGCTAGGAAGAAAGGAAGAAGCCCTTAGACAGCACCATGTTTATTTTCAGAATAAAATGTTGACTATGTAACACAGACATAGAGTTAGATGGTCTCTGAGGTGCCTTCCAAGTCTGAGTTTATTCTAAATATTTCTGTGACGTTTGCCCACCTATAGTAATGTATAAATTACTCGCATAAAGTAAAATAATTAAATTTATTACCTTGTAGGACAAACAAGAATTTTTATAACGTTTAACATAGCCTTATTTTACTGCAATCACTTGTTTCCCATGATATGAGATTGAGTTAGCAAGATTTTGAAACCTATTCTTTAGCTTTTCATCATGAAACCAGACAGAACATTGGATATTATCAAAGGGTAGCTTTGAAGAGTGGAACATTTTCCTAAGTCTAGCTTTAAGTACATCAAAAGAGTTTAAAGAATTTTCCTTCTTTTCTAAGTTTTAGCAAAAATACAACATCAAGTTAACATTTCCTTTTACAAAAACTGACATAAAAAATGGATTGTATAGGAAACTGCAAACCTTCCTTGGTTTGTTTTTCCTTTAAATACATAATAAATTCAACATGTAACTTTCAATCTTCCTCACTTGTCTATGTTTCCTTCAGTCCTTTCTTCTGTTCTCTTACATATTTAATGATTTATTTATCCTCTTTTTTTCTTTTTTTTTGCAACCCTACACCAATCCTCCTCTCCTCCTGCCCCTCAGCTGAAAAACAAAAACAAATATTCAGTCAAGCAAAACATATCACTCTATTGTCCATGTCCGAAAATACATATTGCCATCTTCACCTTGAGTCCATTACAAGATGAATAATATGCTTCATCATCAGTCATTGAGCTTCATTGCACTGATTAGACTTCTCAAGTTCTTCAATTTTTTTTTTACAACTTTGTTACAACAAAAATTGTTTGATGTTGTTATAACATAAATTGCTTTCCTAGTTCTGCTTACTTCATGTTCACACATGGCTATGCTTCTCTAAAACCAACCTTTTAGTTATTTTTCAGGTACAATAATATTCCATATACTCAAATGTCCTAATTTGTTCAGTTATCATATCATTGATGAGTACTTCCTTAGTTTCTACTTCTTTGCTATAACAAAAAGTGCTGTTATAAATATTTTTGTACATATAGGTCCTTTTCCTTTTTCAAAAAAAGATCTCTTTGTGGATCAAAGGGTATACATAATTTAGTGTTCTGGGGGGGTCATAGTTCCAAATTGCTTTCAAAGAGTAAGCCCAAAGACTTTCAATGGGGCTTGAATTGGGTGGGTTCCTAGACCTTTGAAACACTTATCTCCATCTCTTAGACAAATCTTTCAGTTTTCACAACATGTGGCATGGTGCAAGGTAACATGGCAGTATTCCATCTGAATCCGGTCATTGCTATACTCTGGAACAATTCTGCTTCTAAATATATCAATGTAGTTTTCAAAGTTCATTCTTTCAAAGGGTACAAGACTTCCAGGATGACTAGAAATAAAAAATTTCAAAACATTTTTGAGTGGATATGTTATCATTTGATTAGAGGTCTAGATTTTATGGGCTTACCTAGACTTCTATCAATGTTTTTTTGGTATATCATTGAATGAAAATGCAAACTTTATCAGGAAAAATAATCTGGTGTCAATCATTGATACTCCAATCTTTGTAGTCTTGTCCATCATTATTTCTAAAAATTTCTAGCAATGTTTATAGCAGCTTAAAAAAAACAACTGGTCTTCTTACTGTTCTTCAAACTTCAAAAAGTTAGTGCCTCATTACAGAGAAATCAGTAACAACTCCAGCTTCTAGGTCCTTCTAAAGGTCTTTGCTTTAGAAAAATAAAGAAAAAGGAAGGAAGGAAGGAAGGAAGGAAGGAAGGAAGGAAGGAAGGAAGGAAGGAAGGAAGGAAGGAAGGAAGGAAGGAAGGAAAGATCTGGAAAGACCCAGAAATGAGAATGGGACAAATGTCTAGTCATCCTACTTATCCTATTTGTCTTTGAGTTCCTTAAATTTACCTATGGATTGCTTAAAATAAGGAAGCAGCCAAGGTATAATGAAAAGGACACAGGATCTGGGGTCATAGACTCATTAGTCAAATCTTGATTCTGTAAAGTCCCTATTAGTAGACATTATGGCAGGTCCTGGAAATTAACCTGGACTCCCTTCCTCAAGTCTCTCCCTATTTCAGTCCACCCTCCACTCAGTTGTCAAAGTGATCTTCCTAAAGTTCATGTCACTCCTCCCTCCCTCAATAAATTCCAGGGGCTTTCTGTCACCTCCAGGATCAAATAAACTATAATATAAAAAAAAAATCTTCTGGTGTTCCAAGTCCCTCATAACTTGCCCTCTCCTCCCACCACATACATACATACACACCTTTCCAGTCTTCTTACACCATTTATCCCCCAACCACCCATATACTCTGTGACAAAGGCCTTCTTGCAGTTCCTAAAACAAGATCTCCATCTCCTGACTCCATGTCAGGAAGATTCCTTAGCTATGCCCATGTCTGGAGGGTCTTTACCTTTGCCTCTTGGCTCCCCTTTCTTTCCTCAGGTTTCAGTTAAAATCCATGCTTCTACAGGACGTCTTTCCAGATTCCCCTTAATGACAATCCCTTCTCTCCATTGAATATTTCCAATTTACCCTGCATAGAGCTTGACTGTACAGAAGTGTTTACATATTGTCCCCTCCTCCAGACTGTCAGCCCCTTAAGAGAAGGGACCATCTTCTACTGTATCCTCAGCACTATGTTCTAGGCATAGTTTCTTCAGCATGTGATATGTACTTGTCACTATGTTCAAACATAGTGACAAGTACATATCACATGCTGAAGAAATGCAGTTGACTGAGAGAATTCAAGTTTTCTCATCTGCAAAATAAAGGACTGATTTTGGACTTAATCCTAGGGCCCCTTCTAGCACTTTAAAAACAAAATGAAAAACCTATTCCAACAAAAGTTGAATTATGATCACAGGAATAAAAACTCTGTCTAAGTTAATTCATATGTGCAGTCATCATTGTGAGAAGAGCACATTAAAATTGGATTTAGATTTGGAGTCAGGGAAACTAGGTACAAATCCTGGACCCTGAAACTTTTTGCATTTCTTGATTCTGGGCTTAGCACAGTGCCTTAAACATAATAAGCCCTTAATAAAAACTTGTGGGAAGTAACAAAGTCATCCACTGCATCCTGGGCCATCGCCAGTCATTCTGACTTCTGTCCTGCCACTGGACTTGTGTGACTGGAGGAGAGAGTGAGGCTGATGACCTTGTGTAGCTCTGCATCACTTAAATCCAATTCACTCACAAGTCAAATCATCACAGGATGAGGTCATTGGTCCTGTTCAAAAACCAAGGAAGCACAACATTCTGGAGTAGTCACTCAGCTTTCTCTGGGCCTTAACGTCAGTAAATAAGGAAGTTAGACTGTATAACTTCCATAATCCTTTCCCAGTCTAAAATCTCATAATCCCCTGCCTCTGGTCTCCTGTTTTCTGGTTCCTCTAAAGGGAGGTGCCTGGCATACTGAGACATCTCTCAGATGGATGGCAAGGCCAACTCACAAACATTCACATCTATTCCTAGATTTCCTTTTCTACACTCCATCCCTTCTGCCCAAATCCACCCAACACAGATGCATCCATAGAACTTCCATACACACAGACTTACACATTCCTTCATGAGTTTCAGCTTCTGTGTTGGCTTGGCTGCTAGTCAGATATCACACACAGGCCACAGGCAGCTCAAGAACATAGTTCATTCGGGAGGCAGAATGAGTGCCCTGTTCCACTCTCTGTCTCACATAACAACTTGAGGGGCTTGGTACTTTCTAAATGAACGAAGGAATGTTTGGGTTCCTCTACATTAGTCACTGGTTCTTTGTGCATGTATGCTTATGTGCCCATGTACTGTTGGTCAGGGCTCTGTGGGGTCCTATAATAGAGCATGTCCATATATTAGATACAAGGATGTATGTGTGAGAGAGAAACAGAAAGAGAAAGAGAGGGAGGGAGGGAGGGAGAGAGAGAGAGGGAAGAAGAGAGAGAGAGAGAGGGAGAGAGAGAACCAGTGCTAGGTAACACTAGAGTCAGGAAGACTTAACTTCCTGAGTTCAAATCTGGCCTCAGAAACTTACTAGATTTGTGACCCTGGGCAAGTCACTTAACCCTGTTTGCCTCAATTTCGTCATCTGGAAAATGAGCTGGAGAAGGAAAGATCAAATCACTCCAATATCTTTTCCAAGAAAACCTCATATGGAGTTGCGAAAAGTATAATACAACTAAAATGGCTCAACAACAACAAAAAAAATGTATACATACAGAGTATCCCAAAAGTATTGGTGCCGTTTTAAACTTTAAGGTCATCTTTTTAGCCCTGTGATATACATTTGTGCAAATCACTGAACATCTCCATCTTAAAAGAATCCAAATTATAACTGATATGTGGTGGGTGCAAGTTGTCTATGTAAATTATGTGTGAGAAGGATGATTAGGTCGTAGGTTTCATGGTTAGAAAGCCCATCATCTAATCCAACCCCACCATTTTATAGGTGAGGGAGCAAACTGAGACCCAGATGTATAAAAGATATAATCAAGAAGATACAAATGACCAGAGAAGGAGGTAGGCTACTCATGTTGAAAGAGGGCTCAGAACAGAGGGAAATTGGAAAAAATAGAATCCACTTGTCTGCCCTCTTGGAAATTGGTCTAGTAAGGGAGATGCAAAGAGATGGTCTAGGTGCTGCTCTACTATCCACAAAATCCTGAAAAGTCCCAAGAAAGACACAGAGATGAATCCCATAAAGATGGCTTGCAAGAAGATGGGGACAAGAACCGAAAATGAGAAGAGGATGATCCAATCTATATCTATATCTGTCTACATATATATGTATATATATACATACATATACAAACTCAGTATGTATGTATATATACATGTACACATATAAACACATATATTTATATTATACTTTAATATATATTTTGAAGGGAGCTATAGGGCCCAGTGGATAGAGTGCCAAGCCTGGAATCAGGAAGATGCATCTTCCTGAATTCAGATCTGCCCTCAGACATTTACTAGCTATGTGACCTTGGGCAAGTCACTTCACCCTGTTTATCTCTGTTTCTTCATCTGCAAAATGAGCTGGAGAAGGAAATGGCAAACTATTCCAGTATCTTTGCAAGGAAACCCCAAATGGGGTCATAAAGAGCCAGACACAACTGGAAATAACTGAACAATGACAACAACAAAAATGTTCGTGTGTACATATATGCACATATATACACATTTGTATATATATCCACACATTTCTTGTGTATGTATATTATACAGAAAATGTATGTGTGTATATATGTGTAGGTATGTCTACATACATATGTACACATATACACACATATATATATGAATATATATGCAATCAACAGATATGTATTGGACTTCTATGAAGTGCTAGGCACTGAGGATGATACAGAGAAATACCAGCTACTTCCCTCTAACCTATGTCAAGGAAGGTAGTCTAGTTGAGGAGATAAGATACACATAAAGGAGATCAATATTTTTCCTACTTCCCTCTGTTCCTAACCCTCTTTCAACATGAAAGGCAGCATGTGAGAAATGCCAAATCAAAGGTACAAGAAAAACAATATATGATGGGAGTTCAGAAGGAGAAATCACTTTGGTTCCAGTAGTTACTTGAGCTGAGCCTTCACTGACTCAGCAGCATGAGTAAGTCTGCATCCTGGGCACCCATAAGCCCATATTCTTGGAGCACTGATATCCAGTTTGTATATGCAGACTGCGTGTATAGGCATGTAACGCAAGCAGGGAATGCCTGTGTGTTCCTGCATGCCTGTGGGAGAGGGATCTGTGATGCTTCTTTGTGCACTGAGCAGATGTGTTATTTATGTGCTGTTTTATGCTGTGTCCAGCTGGTGTGATTTGTTCCCTCCAAGCACAGCTCATTTGGTCCTTGCTGAATCAGAAGAGGCAGCCCAGGTTTACTGTGGCAGGAAGGGGTTAATTGGAATGCCCTTGCTGAGCTCCAGGTCTCCTTGCATTCCAGGGGAAATGGTGTTTTTGCAGAGCCTGGTTACCAATAGCAACAGCAGAAGGGAATATTGCAGCTGAATCTTCTGAATCACAGGATTTACAGCCCATATGTTTATTCTGCAGTGAAACACTTCAAATTCCCTGTCTCTGATGTGAGCCCAGCTAGTGGAGAGAAGGGTTTTCAGAGCCATTTAAAAACCATTTCTAATCTAAGGCCTGGCAGAAAAGCCAGCACTTCTGCCAGTAGTGCTACTGATGGCTTCCTTCCCCAGAACTACCCTGAATTGTACCTAACACAGACAGGCTCCCCTAGGGTCTTCCCAGACAGAACTTAGAGTGTACCAACCGTTTCTCGCACCAGGTTACCAAGGGAAAAATCGGTTGCTTACCATCCAATATGGAGTTTCCCAGACTCCTTTCCTCTCCTGGCCTGAAAGATTCCAGATGCTTGGTAATAATGATATTAAGTCAACAAGCACTTTTTTTGTAAATAGTATTTTATAGAAGATGGTTTTCATACATTCATTTTTGTAAGATTTTGAGTTTCATATATGTGTGTATACATATGTAATATATATTATATATATATAAATATGATTTTAAACATTCACTTTTTGTAAGATTTTGAGTTCCAAATTTTTCTCCCTCCTTCCTTCCCTCTCAACTCCCTTCCCCAAGACAGCAAGCAATCTGATATGGGTTACACATGTGCAATCATGAAGAAACATTTATTAAGTACCTACTATGTGCTTGGCACTGTGCAAAGGGGCAGGAAAACAAACAAAGGGGGAAAAAAGACAGCCCCTGCTCTCAACAACTCACAGTCTAATAAAAGAGACCACAGGCAAACAACTATGTATAAACCAAAATACAAACAGGAGAAAATGGGGAAAATCAACAGAGTAAAAGCAAGGGTCCAGACCTGAGCTCCTGCACATGAAATCACTTCTCCAGCAAATGGAACAGTTCTGAAAATATAAACCCTACTCGCCTGGAGGAGGGGAGATTCAATGCATGTCCTAATCCAGGACTTAGTTGACCTGCCCTGGCTGGAATCTGTCCTCAGAGAGCCATGAATCAGCCCTGCCAAGTAACACTGCTCCAGACAAGGTGACTTTGGGCTACCCCTCACCCAACTTGTCTGAAGCCGGCTCCGCAGTTACAGGGCTTGCCAGCATTGGCCCCATACCGCTTCTAGCTACTGAAGGCTGAAAGAGCCTGGGGTGAATGGGTCTTTGACAATGTTTCCCCAGCCACCACCTCACCTTCTCTAGCCCATCAGGCGGATCAAATAGATAGGTCCTTACAAGGTTTATGCATACAGTAGATGCTCAATACATTTTTATTGATTTGATTTTAATTTTGCCTAAGGGCCTATATTATTGATGGTAGAGATTTTAGACGCCCAGAACAAAGATAAGTCCTTTTCCCAAGTCCCCAGTCCTAAACAGATCACTCTCGATCACCATCATCTTTTCGGGCTCTAATATCCTATGATTCCCCAAAGCCAAGGATGTCTAGCCTTGGTGAAAAAAATATTAATAAATAAATCTCAACTACCTCCTCTCACCATATTCTTCCCTAGGCCCCAGTCTCCTCGGGCCTCTTGTGGTGAACTGAAAGGTAAAGCTTGGGAACTCAGGCCTAGAGTCATGGGGATGGGACTTCGGAGAGGCAGCAGGGATTGGGGTGCCTCCAAAGCAGAGGAGACTAAATGGAAGCAGTAGTTATAATTTGCAGAGCAACACTCAATTCAGTGCTCTGGCATGGGGGCCCATCTCTAGGCCCAGATGGCTATAGAGGAGAAAGTGGGGCTTACACAGCCCTGCCTCAGTTAAATCCAATTCACTTGCAAGTCATGGCCTCATTTTCCTAACGTGGTGTTCCTCTGCAAGAACGAAGGCCAAACAGCATGGCATAATGATGACGATGGTGGTTCCACTTGGATGGGAGAAACTGACACAGGAATTTTCACCCCAGACTGGGAGCAACATCAAAAAGAAAAAGCATTGTTTTGGGAGCAGAGGTGGAGAATTTTGTTTCATTTTTCTTTCTTCTTTTTCATTTCCTCCCTTTTACTTTGGTGGAGTGAGGAGACCCAGAGGTGGAGATATTTATACTGCGACAGGGTTTACTGACCAGGTCACTGCTGTGATTTATTTCTGAAATTCCTCCAGAAGGTCAGTGGGCTGGGAGGTGGAGTGAGGTCAAGGAAAGGGGGAGGGGCGTAACTGGGAGGAGGGACAGCGGAGGAGAAAGGACTGGAGGCTGGGGATGAGGGAGAGAATGGAGCACGATGTAAACAGTCCGGGAAGTTGTCATATAAACTGCTGAAAAAGACAGGGAGAGGGAGAAGGAAGAGAGAAGACAGCAAATGCATCCCCAGTGGGGAAGTTATGGAATATTTGAAAGGCAGGAAGAAAGACTGTTGGGTAGGGAGGAGGCGAGCCAGGGGAGACAACGGGAAGAAAAGAGGACAGGGGGAAAGAATTCCTTGGCTTTCCTTTAGAAAAAAAAAAATCTTAAGGCCTTCTCAGAGGGAGAAATGGGCTGTCGGGAGGCAGCTGGAAGAATAAAGCAATGAAGAGGGATTCCCAAAGCCTCGTTTATTAGTAGCTTCTCATTCTCCGCAGTTTCCTGTAAAGACATCCAAGACTAGGAAACGTGCAGGCACAGACTCATGCACGCACACAAGCCAGGACACACTGTCTGTCTTCGTGTCTCTCTCTGCAGCTCTCTCTCTGTCTCTCTCTGTCTCTGTCTCTCTCTGTCTCTGTCTCTCTGTCTTTGTCTCTCCATCTCTGTCTTTCCCTTTCTCTGTGTCTCTCCGTCTCTGTCTCTGTCTGTCTCTGTGTGTCTATGTGTCTGTGTGTCTCTCTGTCTCTGTCTCTGTCTCTCTCTCTGTCTCTGTCTCTGTCTCTGTCTCTGTCTCTCTCTCTCTCTCTCTCTCTCTCTCTCTCTCTCTCTCTCTCTCTCTCTCTCTCTCTCTCTCTCTCTCTCTCGATGGGGAAGGAGGGGAGAGGTGAACTGACTTGGGAGGGAGGGAGGGTAATCCGAGATGTGCTTAGTCTTCAGAGGAAGAAAAATGCCGGGGCTCCTGCTCTGCCATAAATTGCATGTGGTGATTTGGGCACCGGCAAGTTATTAAAGCGACTGCATTAAAGCCATAATTCAGCGGGTCGGGGGCGAGCACGCTCGGCAATCGCTCCTCCATCATCCCGCCAGACACTGCCGCCCGGCCCCATTTCCTGAGAGCGCTCCACGCCAGTGGCCTGAATCAGCTCTTATGCGGCACTTAATGACTTTTTTTCCCCTCCCTTCCTTGAAGGGCGAGGAGTAGAGGGCTGAGGCTATTGGCACAGGTGTTGGCAGCCCAGGGGGAGGGCAAGGGACTGCTGCCTGAAAACAAGTGCCCCCTCTACTTAGCTTTAGTGCCAGGGGCTACTGCCAGCCACAGGACAGTTTCAAGGACGTTTGGGGGGGGGGGGGGGAAGGGGTGGAAGGAGGAAAGGTGACCATGGGGTCAACATGTTTTCTTATACTGCCTCTGCCAAAGCCGGTGGAGAAAACAGGGGCATCCTGGGAAAATACATTGAATCAAAGGCTTTTGGATCAGGATTAAAGACCTTATAGGTCACCTGGATTAACCTTTCATTTCTGTGTGAGGACACCAGAGAGGAGAAAGGACATGCCCAGAAAGAAGTGACTCACCCAGTCACACAGCTAGGGACAGTCAGCTAAGACAGAGCTGCTTCCACTACCCAGGTCTTCTCACTCCGGGTTCCATGTTCTTTCCAGTATAACTGAAAGAAATTCATGATTTGTGTGTACACTGAGGGTGGAGGGATTGGAAATTTGGTGAGTTTTCACCCCTTCCTTCCCTATTATATTTTCTGCACCACTCCACCCCAGCCCCAATTTACTGGAGACAGCTCATAGGATTAACCTGGCTCATGCATCAGGAAGGTTCTCTCTGTATACCTTACTTCTCTTTCTCAGCCTGGTTTCAGTTGGTAGATATGGTAGGTACACTGGAGTAGGAAGAGATGGGAAGGTTCAGTGAGATAAAAGAATATGGACTAGAGAAATGAGTGGGGTGAGGGGAGGGGAACGGGCAGGTGGGTGATTTGCACCTCTTTTCTAAAAGAGGAGGACTGTGGGCTTGGCTATGTGTTGTTTTTGCATTTCTGCCAAGTTGTATGTGAATGACTGTGTCAGAAGGATGTGTGTTGAAGGAAGTGGGGTGGGGTGAGCTTTGAGTTCTTCATTGTGTGTAGAGAGAAGGTTTGGATTGAAAAGGGTAGCCTCCCTTCTGGTTGAAGGAGGAAGTTAAGGAATCTGAATTCCTGAATCTGTTTGACTGGGAAAGGGATAGAGCTTCCTGGCAGTGACCCAGGGGCTGATTAGAGAAGTGGTGGGAGGATGGGGCCCAAGGAGACACAGGGTTGTAAGAAGCTCCAAGGGGAAGATCAGCATGGAAAGCCTTTCAGGACAGGACAGCCCTTTGAAGACAGACTGAATGGTGGGCTCTTGGGGAGGGAGCAGTACAGGGAGTCCTGGCACTCAGAGGAGGCCCTCCCTCCAACCCATTAGCAAACTCCCCTAACTCCACCCTGGGCTATCCCATCCTTGGCCCCAGCCTAATAGGGCCCTGTGTCCTAGAGTCCTATTTATCTTGGCTGGGCTGCATGTTGGGAGTATTGGTTAGGGTTCTATGGGCTCCCAGCCTCCATTTTCTTTTTCAACATTTGCCCAGCAAATTGGAGGAGGAACAGCCAAGCAGAACTTGCCAAGATGACAGGCTAGCGTATGAGGTAACCCAGCTGAGCCTGAGGGATATCGAAGCACGACTTGTCCTGTGGAAAGTGAGAATGGTGGGAATTTTTTTGTGAAGGAGCACTGGACAGACAGGTGGGATCCAAGGGCTAGAATAAAAAGCATTCAGTTTGGAGTCAGAAGAGCTGAGTTCCAATCAGTTCGGCTATTTCCTTGGGTTGTTTGATCATTTTCTGGGTCCGACTCAGACACATCCTGTGTCTGACATTTCCTGACCCTAATTGGGGGTGTCTTGGCAAAGATGCCGGAGTGGTGGCTAATTTTACAGGTGAGGAAACTGAGGCAAACCCAGTTAAGTGACTTGCCAAGGATCACACAGCTAGTAAGTATCTGAGGCTAGATTTGAATTCAGGAGATGAGTCAGCCTGACTCCAAGCCTAACACTTCATCCACTGTGCCACCTAGCTGCCCCTGAACCAAATGTTCCTTAGCATCTCAAATTTAACCTGTTTCTCTTCAAATCCACCCTTTTAAAATTCTCTTTGTCAAGGGCACCACAGAATGGTCCTGGTCACTCCAGACTCAAAACCTCAGAATCACCCCAAGTTATTCTCCCTCAGCCCCCATATCCAGGAAGTTGCTGAGTCTTATTGATTCTACCCCAACAATCTCATTCCTAACTCTCTCCCTCCTTCCCAGAGCCACCACCTGAGTGCAGGCCCCCATTGCCTAGATTATAGCTAGCTCCTGATCAGTGTGGAATAATGAACTTCAAAGTGGCCACATTATATGAATTTGCATTTCCATTGGGCTGGAACCAATTACCATATTTTATACCATTATAACTTCAAATAGTCTGATTTCAAATACATGGGACCACTTCACAGGATTCATTAATTATCCACACCATCCTAATTGCTCTCCCTCCCTCAAGTCTCCAATTCATCATCCACCTGTCTGCCAAAATGATATTCCTATGCCTCTGGTTTGGCCACGTTACTCCACTTAGCAGTAAGTTCTACTGGATCAGCCCAGACTCTGTTTGACATTTAGTTCAGCCCCTACAGTTTTACAGATAAGGAAACTGAGATCCAGAAGTAAAGTGAATTATCTATGGTCACACAAGCAAGCAAACAAACAAAAAGCCTGTCCCAATATGGTTCCAGTCTACCTTTCCAGGTGATCTCCCACTGCCCCACATCCCCCCCCACCTCAGAATTCTGGAATTCATTCTTTAGTCTTATACTTCAAAAGCTCAGCTCAAATGTCATCTTCTATGTGTCTCATGTGAGTGGATCTTTCTTGATCCTGTCCAATCTGCTAAGGTCTCTCCGATGCCCCCCAAAACTTCACATTGAGATGCTTTCTTTTTTTATCCCAAGGCTGCTGGGGCAGACCTGATGGTTTCTTGACCCCTGTATGAAAAAGAAACAAAAGAACAGAAACAGGTGGTGCTAGCATCTACCAGTAATGGTGTTCCTGCTCTGATACATCAAGCATTCCACAACCGCCAGCTCTAGGTGACTGAGCTATACAGACAGCCTAGTAGCTTACTCTGGAGACTGCCTACAAATAGCAGCGGGGAAGATATTCCCCTCAGAGGTTTTGACCCACTACCAAGTGATTATAGATTCAGAGCCGGAAGAGAGCTCGGAAGTCATCTAATTCATCCCTTCACTTTACTGGTAGGGAAACTGAGGGCTTTAGAGGTCAAATGAATTGTCCAAAGTCACATAGATCATAACATAAGTGACAACTGGGATTTGAACCTAGGGTTGTTTTCAAACCCAGTGCTCAAAGTGCTTTCCCTATACATAATGTATATGCAACAGTACATGAATGAGTGAATTAATGAACAAATGAATGAAGTATTCGGCTCCACCTCCTCATATAAGAATGAGAGATAACCAGAATTTGTTTTTCCCATCAGCTCAAGCAATTTAGACACTTCAGATTCATCTTCAGCAGAGTAATCTCTATCTGAAACATGGAAGGGCCAACTGGGATTTGCAAAGCAGCCAAAAGGATCCCAAATCATAGAACACAGGGCTTTGGCTATTTCCAAAGCCAGTGGCCTGAGGGTCTGCTCCCACCATCCCCTGGGACTGGTTCCCTCTAATTTTCCCATTCAAATGGCCTGAGATTTGGTTTATGACTCATTCCCTGACTACCCCTTGACCATACCAGGACAGAGGTTCAAAGTCTTTTCCTCCCCCTTCCTTACTCTCTGGGCTGACCAATGAGAAGCAACCTTGGAAGCCAGGTTTTGGTTTGGGGGGCTGGGTATGAGGGCATTTGTTTTTCATCTTGCTTTGCAAAGCAAACCTGCACCCCCACACACACCCTCAAGTTCCCTGGCATTAACATGCGCCATAAATCTCCAGGATGCTGCAGCTGTGACTGGATTATTTATAGCTCTGGTCTTACATTTCCAACTTGAAAACATCACACAAAGAGAAAGGTAATGAAATCTCGACCTCTCCTGCCATCTCCCTCTCTCTAATCTGCAGAGCCTTTCCAGGAGCCAGCCTGACTGAAAGGATGGAAGAAACAGACTCTCTTTCCTTCTTTCCAACCCCCCAGCCCCATGATCCTCTGTCTTTCTCTCACACATTTTACATACTTGATCATATACATGCACATTCACACATACAGTCTCTCTCTCTCTCTCCCTCAGATACACACTCTCTCACATATATAATCTCCCACACCTACATTTTCTCAGATAGCACTTTAACAAATAAATTCTCTCTCACAGACTCATTCAAACCTTCTCTCCCAGATGCAGACTCTCACACTTACATTGTTTCTCTGAAACACACACATGTTCTTGCTTTCTCACATATACAATTTCTGAGGCACACACCCTCTCTCAGATCCACACAGACAAAGCAACTAGTTCTTGTTCCTTCTTATTTCCACCCCCCCCCATATCTATTGGCTCTGCACCATTAGCACTCCTTTTCCTGGTGCCTCTAATTTACACAATTACACAAGCACACACACAAACACACATACCCCAACTCTTCTTGTGTCTGTCATCTATCTATCAATCTATATCAAACCTGCAATAAGTTTATAACCCTCTCTTTTCTGTCACTCCTAACTTACAAACACACAAATACACCCCAACTCTTCTTGTGGCAATATACATCAAACCAGCAATGGGTTTAAAACCCCTCTTTTTCTGTCACCCCTAATTTACACACATACCCCAACTCTGCTTGGTTCACCCTCACTGTGGGTACCATAGTCTTTCTTGCCTGTCACCTCTAATTTACATAAACATATATGCATAGGCATATAGGAGCAAAGCAGCTCTTCTTGTGCCTGAATATGCATTAGTAGTGCAATGAGTGTAGAATATTCCCCCCTCCTGGTTCCTCTAATTCTCTCTCTCTCTCTCTCTCTCTCTCTCTCTCTCTCTCTCTCTCTCTCTCTCTCTCTCTCTGTCACACACAGACACACAGACACACACACACACACATTCATTACAAAACCTGAGTTATCCCTCTCCTCCATACAACAAAGAGCCCCGCACTGTCCCTTTTCTCCCAACACCTTCTGTCCTCATGAGTCATTCTGGCAGTGGAATACTTGGGTCCATTGGGTTTTTTTTTTTTTGCTTTGTCAATGAAGATGGCTTAGCATTAATTATCAAACTTGTCCTCCACTGAGGTTCTTTTGGCTCCCTTTCCATGGTGGGTGTGAGTGTCAATTTACATTCATCTGGCTCCTTCCAAAACATCACATACACTGTCTATATAGGAGAACCCATTTGGTGGGTGAGTGCAAATGTGATTCTCTGCTTTGACATATGGATAGAAAGGCACATGTGACTGTGTGTGACAAGGATGGGAAGTCTCACAGAGACTTTGTATCCTTCTAATTATGGAGGTTTTTTTAAAATAAATTTTATTTTATTTTCAGATCTTTATTCTCTCTTCCACTCCCACCCCGCCCCCCAAATGAGAATGTATCACTTTAAAATGATACATGTGTGCCTTGAAGAAGCCCATACCATGTGACTGGTGTACCTTAAATGTATATGAATGTCCAGTAACAACCTCCTCCCAGGTATAATGTTAACAAAGAATATTTGACAATATTCTTTTACCCAATATAATACAGTATAGTTATACCTTCCACATCATGACTTCCCCCCGCTCCTTGTTTCGACATATCATGGGGAGGCATAAGAAATTAAATGGGAATTTGGAGGGAGTTTTGCGGAAGTCACAGATGACATAGAAAATGTTTAGAAACTCAGAAAGGCATATAGCATATGTATAATATTATGTAATATCAATTCAAACCTTACAATAAAGTATTGAAATAGCCCATAAAAGAAAAAACATTCAGACTTCTTCTCTGGCATGAAGTGAGAGCCAAAAAATTTCAAGTCAATTTTCTCGATCTTGGGGTTGCCACACCCCTAACTTCTCCCCACCCCCCACATGGAAGGGAAACTGTAGTAACAATTAGTTTTGCTACCTCTCCTTCATAGTGTACTAGTTCTGTAGATATCACCATCTTAGACCCTTCTATGGCACCACTCTAATCTCACTGTGTCTAGGGAGCATTCCCTGTGCAAAGTACTACACTTAGACTCCAGAGTTGACACACCAGGATCTAGGCAGAAATAGGTTCTAATTACTCACATTGGGGTAGAGGAAGGGACCAAGGAAAACTATGCAGAAGTCTATGTCCCAAGCTAGAACTTAAAAAAAAAAAAAAAAAAAAAAAAGGCTGTCTCTAGAATCAGAGGTCAAAATTGAAACTGGGAGTCTGTGTGATTTATGACTGTGTGTTCATCCTTCGTTGCCAAAGAAGACTATGCCATCAGAGAAATGATGATATGACTTGCACTTGACTTTGAGTAAGGGAGAGCTGTGCAGGTCACCAGCCTCACTTCTCCTCCAGAGCCATCTGAATCCAGTGACCAGATATTCATCAGGATGACTGGAGATGACCCAGGATGAGGCAATTAGGGTTAAATGACTTGCCCAAGGTCACACAGCTAGTGCGTGTCAAGTGTCTGAGGTGAGATTTGAACTCAGGTCCTCCTGACTCCTGCACTGGTACTCTATCCACTGTACCACCTAGCTACCCCTTCTTTATAATTAAGGACAAGTTGAAAGTCAAGGCAGGGGAAAAGAGAATTCAAGATAACATTTGTCTGGGAACCCAGAGATAAAAGGTCTTAGTAATCCAGGTAGAGAAGAGTCTAGAATCCAAGTGACTGGATAGAGCGAGGCAGTGACCAGGACTTAGAATTCAGGAATAAGCCTGACTACTGTGCAAGGATAGTTTGTTCTCTGTTTTTTTCTACAGCTGCTACTGAATATGTATTGTTCTTGGTCTACAGTTACTGCAGCCAAATAGTGAGCAGGTCACTTTGGATACACTTTGAATGTAAGTCACGTTGGAACAGGAGAGGTAGGGAGGGTGATAGGGTGTTCTTACAAGAGTCCTTAGAGTAAAATGCATTCACCCCTTTGTACCATTTGTCTAAATATGAAATCTGTGGAATTTGAAGTCAGGGAAGTTGGGTTCAAATCCCAGTTCTCCTACAGTTAGTCATTCCACATCGTGAATTTCCCCATTGAGGTTTCCCTATGTTGCAGAATTTGGGGGGAGTTTTGCACACAGGAAAGCCAACAGATAACACAGAAAAAGTTCAGAAACTCAGAAATACATAAAATCAATGTATAGTATTATATAACATCAATATATTTTTATCTTTTAATAGTGTAATAATTCAGACTTCTTTGTTACAAAGAAAAGGCCAAAAAATTTTATTCAGATATTCGAGATTGCAAGGACACTACACCCCTAACCACTGCAATGTGGAAGAAATAAACTGTATTTAATAATAATAGCATTTATAAAGTGTTTTAAAGCTTGCAAAACTCTGTAGGTATATTTTCTCATTTGATCTTTTCAACAACCCTGGAGGTAAGTGTTATTGGTATACTCATTTTACAGATAAGGAAACTAAGGCAAACAGAGGTTAAGTGACTTGCCCAGTGTCACACAGCTAGTAAGTATGTGTGTCAAGATTTGAAACTGGGGTCTTTTTGATTAAAGGCCTAGTACACTATTTACTGCAGAACTCTCAGACTCTACTTACTCTCTGGGTGGCTTTGTACATTTCAGAAAACCTGTTTGAACCTCAGTTTCCTTATGCATAAAATGAGGGGATTAGGCTAGGTGATTTCTCAGGTCCTTCTTGTTCTAAACTCTATAATTCTATCTATCCTATCCATAATAAACACACAAAACTCAGTCTCTGGTACTGTCTCTATCTCTTCCTTCCTTTTCTGCCTATCCACAAAAGATGTAGAATCCAAATGACGGAATTCTGAAATAGTAAACAAGTAGACCTGGGTTATGTGGCCTATTGAAATGCTATTTTTTTAAAATTACATTTTGTTTTCTTCATTCAACAAAAGGTTGACTTTTGCCTCCTAACACTCCCCACTTATGTCATTGTTGGAGAAAAAATCAAAACCAAACCCTTGTAGTAAATATGCATAGTCAAGCAGAACAAACTCCTACGTTGGCCATGTCCAACAAGAGTATGTGCCATTCTGCACCTTGAGTCTATCACCTCTCTGTCAGGAGATAGGTAGCATGCTTCATCATAGAATGGTGATTGGTCAGGTTTTCTCTCTTGACCTTGGCTCTTCCCTAGAGATTGATCTCACTTCCTGTTGTTCTGTTTATTCTAGCTGAGGGGTAGTAACAGCTAAGACACTTGAGGAAGGGGAGCTTCCCATTCTTATATACCCACCAGGAATGTTTGAGTTGTGGGGCAAGAGTTTTTTCCTCTGAGAAGGATCCAACTGAGCCTAATTAAGTTGACATCAAGAACTCCTAGTCTATGGATTTCAGAAAAACCTGGAAAGACTTATATGAATGATGCAAAGTGAAGTAAGCAGAACCAGGAGAACATTGTACATAGTAATAGCAATACTGTATGATGATCATCTACAAATGACTTAGCTATTCTCAAAAAGAACAATGAATCAAGATAATTCCAAAGGACTCATGATGAAAAATGCTATCCAACTCCAGAGAAAGAGCTAATGGAGTCTGATTGCTGCAGATGAACTACTATTTTCCACTTTCTTTATTATTTGTGTGTTTTTTTTCCCTTTAGGTCTGTCTTCTTTTCCAGCATGACTAATATGGTAATATGATTTGCATGATTGAACATGTATAACTTATATCAAATTGCTTACTATCTCAGGAAGTAGGGGAGGTGAGGGAGGGAGGGAGAAAATTTGAAACTCAAAAAAATTTTTAAATGAATATTAAAATTGTCTTTACATGTAACTAGGGGAGGAGGAATGAAATATTTTTTAAAAAAGAAGTCCTGGTCTGGTCATGAGAGAGATTTCTTATTCCTGAAGCAGGGGCTTAGGTCCATCATTTGAATCTCTGTAATGCTATGATACCCACTCTTGTCCTCTGTTGTTTTTGTTATCAGGAAATTGGGTCATTCAGTAGGTTTTCTATGGTATAATCTCTGGGGCCACTGACCCTTTAGTCCCAACTTTACCTCTGAGTCCGATAAAGGTCTGCAGCTATGACTGAAATGTACCAGTCAGCAAAATAATATCAGGAAGGTTTCTCATTGGGCTGCAGCTAACCTTTTCTCTCAGATGATGACCCATGTTATCCCAAGGTTTCAAAGCATCTTACCAAAACATATTGATTCTACTATGTACAAACATTTTCTTTTTACCTTCAGTTAATAAGAAAATTCTATCTGGAGGTGGCATTTGACTTTCCCAGAATTACCCAGTTAAGAAAGGGTAGAACCCAGGTGTCCTTGCTCCAGGGCCCTAATTACTCCCTCTGTCTCTTCCTCACAACTTAAGTAGCCATTAAGTTAAGATAACCCAATTTACCAGTTTGATTAGGACAGTTCCATTTTTTATGACCTCAACCAGGTAAATTTCTCTCCTAAGAAATTTTCTAGGCATGTTTTGTTCAAGGGCAAAGGGAATCTACACACACAATGGAGTGTATTCGTTGTCTTATTACCACAGGTAAGTCAAGTAGGTGAGACAGAAGTTTGCAGGTTATTCCTAATGTTTCAAAGCTTTTTCATAGTTTAAGGCCTATAACTTATCCCATCCTTCAAGCACAGGCTTGACCATGTCAGTATCCTGCTCAATAAATTCCAGTGACTCCCCATTGCCTCTATTCAGGAGTTGGGAACCTGTGGCCTCAAGGTTGCATGTTGCCCTCTAGGTCCTCAAGTGCTGCCCTTTAACTGAATCCAAACTTCACAGAACAAATCCCCTTAATAAAAGGATTTATTTGGTAAAACTGGAACTCAATGAAAAGGCCACACCCAAGGACCAGAAGGCCACATCCAGGTGCCCTATCCCTGTTGTGGGATCAAATAAAAATGCTTTTAAAGCTCTTCCCAACTTGGCTCTATTCCCTGAGGTTGGAATGAACTACCTCTCTACTTCCACCTCTTAGAAATCCTAATTTCCCTCCAACACTGCTTCCAACTTGAAGCATTTCCTTATGATCCCCTCTTCAAGTTGCTAATGCCTATTGATACTCCACCAATAACCTGCTATTTTGTCTGAGAGGCAGTATCTCCTCATGGACGTTGGACCTTCCTCAGAGACAGGAAGACTTAGGTCCATGTGTCACCTCTGACAAATAGCGATTTTGTGACTCTAACCTCTCAGTGCCCCCCAGGCAACTCCCCAGACTATAAACTGTCAAATCTCTGCAGAGCTGCACTGGAAGATGGAGTTTCCATGGGGTCACAGTTCTGCCACTGTTGCTTTAAGCATACATATTAATACGTGTATATCTTGAAGAAATCTAAGTCTCTTGAAGGCAGAAAGTGGTTCATTTTTGTTTCTGTTATCTCCAACCATGATGAGTGCTTAATAAACGCTTATTGGCTGACTCATTGATTTCCTAGTATACTTACCTGGTGGGAAAGAAATCCCCCCCAGCCCAGCCCAAGAAGTCAAAGGGAACAGGTGAAGGGGATTTCGTTGATGCCCCCTCACCACCATCGATAATCTGAGGATCAAATTCTTTGTTAAAGTTGTACCCTCCCCCCCACTCCCCAATCCTCCTTCCCTCTTGATTCTGCTACTCTCAGACTGGGGACTGTTGAGAAAAGAAAGAAATTCTGTCCCTGCATCTAAATCCTATTCATCCACTTCATCCATTAGCTGTGTGACCCTGGGCAAGTCACTTAACCTCTGTTTACCTCTGCTTCTTCAGCTGTAAACTGAGGATATCAATATTACATTCCAGTATTGTTGTGAACTCAGGTCTCCCTGACTGCAAGTGCCAGTGCTCTTATATACTGCACCAGCAGCTACCTCTACATGGCCTGGCCTTAATCCAGGAAGTCCAGAGTTCTAAACCCTCCTATGACGCATACTGGCAGGGTGACTCCAGCAAGTCATTTATGTCTCTAGGAAACTCTCCAAGACTGCAAATTACAGAGCAGGTGCTGATCTCCATGGATAGAGGTAGATTCCTCAAAAGAAGGAAAATCATTTTCTGGGAAAAGTTCTGACTTGCATTCCCAGAGGTGAATTTCTTCACCTGAGAATCCCCTCTAGCATTCCCTATCCCAATGGGATGATAGCACTGTCCATCGACTATCACCAGGACACAGTATTTTAATGCTTAAACCCAGTCCTTGATCTCCAGTGCTGGAATAAGGCAAAAGGGCACACACAGATGTTCCCATCTTGAAGAAACTTGAGAAAACTACTTTATTTTGAGGAGCAGGACAAGGAGCCTAGGGCCAGGTCTGGACTTGCTCAAATATCCTTAAGGTTAACTTCCTTCTGTTTTCTCCCATAATTCAGAAGCATAATTTTAAACCCCAGCCTCTCAAGCAAAACTTTGCAAAATTCTGTCAACTATCCTCACAGCTTAACCTCCAATCCATCATTCCAGGAATACTTTCCTTTTTCATCTTTTCTCCTATTTTCTCCTTTTGTGCTGGTGATGGTTCAGGCAATTGCTTGAGAGTTAGTTACACCTGTGTTTATGAATCAATATTTTCAGTCTTTTCATTTGGGCTGTAAGTTATAGAAGTTTAGAGGTCAGGGAGATGTTGCAGGTGAGAACAATCTATGCCTTAGTTTTCTATCTCCTAGCTCATTCCTTTACACATCGTAGGGACTTGATAAATGCTTGTTCAATCAATCAAGCAAGTATAAAACCTTTATGGAGAAGGAAGGGCTGAGCTGGGCCTGAGAGAATGGGTAGGATTTGATTAGGTAGAGTGGGAAGGATAGAGCACTCCAGATTTCTGGCTGTGTGTGTATATGTCTACATTTGTGTGCTGATACATGCGTGCATGCTGGCACTGGGAAGGGTAAAACAGAATAAGTGAAATCATGCCATCAGGCAAAGAATTGGAAATTGAGGAGATGTTCATCAATTGGGGAATGACTGTGTATGATAGCATGTGGTATATGATAGTAATGGAGTGGTATAGTAATGGAATACTGTTAGGCTATAAGAAATGATGAGCAGGTTAATTTCAGAAAAACCAGAAAAGACTTACATGAACTGATGCAAAGTGAAATGAGCAAAACCAGAACATTGTACATAGTAACAGCAATATCGTACAATGATCAACTACCACTGATTTAGCTATTCTCAGCAATACAATTATCCAAAACAATTTCAAAAGACTCACAATGAAAAATGCTATCCACCTCCAGAGAAAGAACTGATGGAATCTGAATGCAAATCAAGGCATATTTTTTTCACTTCATTGTTTTGTGATTTTTTTTTCTTTTGGTATGTTTCTCCTTTCAGAACATGACTAATATGGAAATATGTTTTACATGATTGCACATATATAATCTATATCAAATTGCTTTCTCTCCTTAAGGAGAGTGGAGGTGAAGAAGGGAGGGAGAAAATTGGAAGTCAACAATTTTTTTAAAATGAAAGTTAAAAATTATCTTTACATGTAATTGTGAAGAAATAAAATATTATTTTAAAAAAGAAGAAATCATGCTACCTGGGAATTGGTTGAATAAACTGAAGACACTTAGCCTGGAGAAAAAAAATGAAAGTCTTGGGGTGGGAGGTGTGAAAGGAAGAGGAGAGACAGTAAATAACCACTTTCAAGGGCTATCACATGGAAGAGGCATTAGACTTTGTTTTGCTTGGCCTCAGGGGGAAGGGCTAGGACCAAGAGATGGAAGATGCAGAGAGGCTATTTCCAATTTTGGCTTCATCTAAGGAAAAACTTCCTAACAATTAGAAATATCCAGAGTGCCAGGTGCTGCATTGTTCATAGTGACTGTCACTAGAGGCCTTCCAGTAGAGATTATATGACTGCTTGTCGAGGAAGTTTTGGAGAAAGAACTCATGCTTTGGATGGGGGATATACTGGATGGCCTCCAAGGTCTCTCCTAACTCTATAGTTCTAGATTTTACAAAAGCATGGGAAATAGTATAACCTGTCTGTGGGATAGTGATGAGGCAGACCTAATGAGCAGAGGGCACAGGCTAGGGAATCTGAGAAAAGAAAACTGGGCCAGTGGGCAGGCTAACAAACAGCAGAAATAATGAGGCCTTCAGTGATTTCCCCCTGTTTTTGGCACTCTCTCTGTATTGAAAGGAATTTGCATTACAGAGCATATACTTTGGATTTTCTTACTTGTAAACAGGTTATCCAGTTCCTCAAAGGCATGAACTCTTTCATTATTTTATATCTCTGTTCCCCCATACCTAATACAGCACCTGGCACATAGTGGGCTTTTTATGAAAGTTTGATGAATTAAATTTTTCCTTCCCTCTCTATGAACTTAGAGAGAGTAACCGTCTTGTAAAAATGTTTATCCCTATTTTTAAAAAGGTAGGCAACTAGGTGGCATGATAGCTACAAACACGACTTAGAATTAGGAAAACCCAAGTTCTAATCCTGTCTGAGATCATTATTAGCTGTATGGCTATGACCAAGTCACTTAAAAAAACAAACAAATCTCTCTGTGCTGTAGTTTCTTCATCTGTAAAATGAGAGAGGGTAGTCTTAATGACCTCTAAAATTCTTCCAACCCTAAATCTAAATCCTAGGTAGAAAGGGAAAGGTAGGAGAGGAACTGTGGTGATTCAGGGGCATCAGAAGGCCTGAGTTCAAGTTACCAGCTCTACTGTTAATTACAAGGTTCAAGTGATCACTTCTCTGGTCTCAGTTTCCTCATCTGTAAAATAAGAGTTTTGGATGAAAGATCTATAAAGTTCCTTTAAGGACTAAAGTCTGTGATGTTTGCTTTGTCTGGCCAAGAGACTTTTCATAATGAACAATACTTTCTCCCTGTTCCAGGGTTTCTTAGGAGCTCCTTCCTTCTCTCTCACCAGCCCTCCTGTCTTCCCCCTCCCTTTCCCTCTCGTTTGCTGGGGCTCATGGTTTTATTTTTAACTCAAGAGTTTACAAGTAGGAGCTAGAAAAACTGCAGAAGCAGAATGCATCCCAGGGGACCGGGCTCCTCCCTTCTTCACCCCTTCCGTAGGGGCAATCCCAGGCTATGCTGGGACATGCCCGCCAGGTGTAGGGTGAAGGGTGTCAGTCAGGCTGAGTGAATCACACACCTCGTGCTCCGTGTTGACTGGAAGGAGGCCAGGCCCTGCATTCTGTTGTTGACTCAGGCTTGCTGGAGGGGAGGAGAGAAGGACCACCCCCCTCCCCACCCCCCATGCAAGGGCCCAGGGAAGACTTTCTAACCTCCGAGGCCATTGGACCCCCGACACCACCTCACCCTCCCCGCCCCCCACTTCCTCTTTCCTGGGAAAGTTTCCATGCTGAAAGCTGATTGCCTCAGGACAGGCCAGCTCCCAGGCCTGGATCCTAACCCACTTACCAAGAGAGGCACCAGGCAGCTTTGCTAAGCATAGTAAAGATATTCACGAGGTCTCAAGGAAGTGAAGGACAATGCAAGGATAGAAAAGGAACATGGAGACCATCAGAACGCATTTATTAAGGGCCTACTATGTGCCAGGTACTGTACCAAGTGCTGGGAAGGTAAAAGAGAGTCAGTCCCTCTGCTGAAGTTCACCATATAAGGATAGGCACCTAGGTGGTACAGGGGACAGTGTGGCTCCTGGATCAAGGAAGACCTGAGTTCAAATCAGACCTCAGATGCTTACTAGATGTATAACCCTGGGCTAGTGACTTAAACTCTTGTTTCCCTCTGTCTCCCTAAAACTGTAAAATAACACCTACTTCCTAGGGTTATTAGGAGGATCCAGTGAAATGATAGTTGGAAAACATTTAGCACAGTGTCACATAGTAAATGATATATGAATGTTAGCTTTTATTATCAATGGGGAAGACATGTACAAAGAATTACATATAGGATAAATAGGAAATAATCAATGAACGAAAGGAACTAGAATTAAGAGGGAATTGGGAAAGGATGAGATTTTAGCTAGGACCTGAAGAAGCCAAGGAAACCAGGGGGTAGAAATGAGGAGGGAAGAGTTTTTCAGGCACGGGGGGACAGAGCATGAAAAGGCCCAGAGTTGGGAGATGGAACATCTTATTCAATGAAGAACAAGGAAACATGTTGGGATGATACTGGGATATCATAGAATATATTGGGGGGGCATTGTTAGAGTATAAGGTGTAAGAAGATTGGAAAGGTATGGGAAAGGCAGGAGCACTGGGCTAGGAGCATCTTATAATACCCAGAAATCACTAGGGACTAGTCCTATCGAAAGAAGAAGGAAGTGTTAAGGTTTACAATGCACTCTACATATCTTAGCTGACTTGATAGTTACAAACACCCATAAATTAAGTACTACAGGTATTATTATCCCCATTGTACAGATAAGAAAACTGAGGCTGGGGGAGACTGGTTGATTTGCTCTCCATGACACAACTAGTGTCCAATATGGGATGTGAACTAAAGTCTCTTTTGATTTCAAGTCCCATTGGGTTTTTTCCACAATACTACATTACCTCTCAGGTCAGCTTTCTCTTAAATTAACATATCTCTCCCTTACCATTAGCCTTCATAGGAAGGAGCTATGAAGCTAGTAATAGTAAAGGTGGAGGGAAACTGAGGCACAAAGAGGGGAAAATGAGTCACCTAAAGTCACATGGAAAGCCTGGGAACAGAGCCCAGAAGTCTGGGAATTCCACCCCTACATTGCCCTTTGTATTACGTTGCCTCCCTTTTAAGCTGGCAAAGTCTTTGGCAAGATGTGGGTGAAGATGTTGGCCTCGTGCCTGTTTGCAGGGTGGAGTTGGCAGCCTTTTGGTAGAAAATGGTATGCAGTCATCATGGAGGGAGTCAGGGTTTAGTACCTGCCCTCCCAGCAGAATAAAGGGTAGAGACTGGGTCATTCCTTTATCTTGTCATCCTGTAGAGGGGGCTTTCATTGAGGGCTCCACAAATATTGACCGGCTGACTGCTGGTCTAATTGATTTGCATCAAATGAATTTAACAAGCCTTATTTCATGGAGGTGAAGTTTAAACCAATAACTGGTTGTTATCCAAATATAAAACCATTATGTAGGTCAGTAAATATCTATCTGGTCAGTTTACAATTTTTCAAAGGTTGATTCTCACTTTGGATCACGAATGGGTCTCCTGAGTTCTAGTCCAAAGCCCTTTCCATTACACTAATGAACGTATCCAAAAGTCAATAATTAAAACTTTCTCCTTTCCCTTTGCCCTACCTTCTGGTAACACTGATTAAGCCAACATCAGTCTTTCATCCCTTGTGACTAGACCTGAGCCCTTGCCAAGGCACCTGATATAGACCTTGTAACCTCTTTGTCCATTAGAAATGGGTCCAATTTGTATCAACTAAAGCAGATCAAAGTGAACAGAACAAGAAGGACAATGGACACTGTATCAAAACATTGTAAAGTCAAGTCAAGAAAAATTTATTAAGCACTGACAATGTAACAGGCATTGTGCTAATCATTTAGGATACAAAGAAAAGAAAAAGCAGTCCCTATCCTCACAGTCAAATGAGGGGGACAAGATGTAAACAGCTATTTACAAATAAAATAATATATTGAACGTAGCTTCAGAGGAAAGGCTCTAAAATTAAAAAGGTTTGGGAAAGGCTTCTTGAAAAAGGTGGTAGTTTTGCTAACACCTGAAGGAAGCCAGAGAAGCCAAGAGGCAAAGACAAGGAGAGAAAGTGTTCCTGGGAGAAGGGACAGCCAATGAAAACACTTGGAGTCAGGAGATAGAGTGTCCTGTTAGAAGAACAGCGAGGTGCTGTTTGTTGTAAAAACAAACAACTCTGAAAAATTTAAGAACTCTGAACAATGCAAGGACCAGTCCCAACTCCAGGGATGAGGCATGCTGTCAACTTCCTGGAAGGGGTAGTGATGGACTCAAGATGCAGAACAAGACATACATTTTTAGACATGGTTAATGGGAGGATTTGTTTTCCTTGACTATATATATTTATTACAAGGGTTTTTTCATTCGAGTGTGAGGGGAGCTGGTTTGGCTGGGAATGAGGAGTTAGCAGTAGTTTTGCCAAAAGGGGAGAGAGAGGGGGAGAGAGAGAGAGAGAGAGAGAGAGAGAGAGAGAGAGAGAGAGAGAGAGAGAGAGAGAGAGAGAGAGAGAGAGAGAGAGAGAGAAAGAGAGAGAGAGAGAGAGAGAGAGAGAAAGGGAAGGGAAGAGAAGGAAAGGAAGGAAGGAAGGAAGGAAGGAAGGAAGGAAGGAAGGAAGGAAGGAAGGAAGGGAGGAAGGAAGGGAGGGAGGAAGGGAGGAAGGAAGAGAGGGAGGAAGGGAGGAAGGAAGGAGGGGTCATTGAAGAATTTTGTAAATTCAGAGAAGGAAACAGAACAAAGTTCAGAAGGACAAGCAAGTCAGCCTTGAAAGTAATGTTGAATTTAGTACATATACATAGTGTGTGTGTGTGTATACATACATATACATACATATATAAACATATACATATGCACATACAGTGTGCATATACATATACATACACATATACATACATATAAACATTTTTTCAAAGAAAATTGCCCATAATAAATTTGTAGGTTCAAATATAATCCTTTTTCTTTTCTGATCTAATTGTTATGTAGAAATATTATTTGTGTACATATGTATGTATTCCTGAAGTTCAGAATTTTAAGAAAAAAATTAAAGAAAAAAAAAAAGAAATGGTTCCAAAAAAAAAGGTGACAGAGGGATAGCAAGAGAACCAAAGCTCAGTTTTGCTTCCGTTATTCTTCTTACTTAAAAAAAAAGGTTATAATGAAGGTCTCTGTAGAGCTCCTTCCAAGAAATCCTCCATAACCTCTAAGGGAAAAGAGGACAGGCATTTTATTAAATGCCTATTATGTTCTATGGACTTTACAAGGGCTGATATGTATGTTTCTGACCTGAACCTTCAAGGAAACTGAAGAAATCCCTCATCTCTTAGGGTCACCCCAAGACTCCTCCTTTGGGATGAATTCTGGGCAGTGTTTTCTCATTCTTCTCAAAGGTGATGACTACACAGGTTCACTGCATCCAGGCTCAATATGGTGCAGTGGAAAACATGCTAAAGTGGGCTTCTGGACATCTGAGGCCTGCTGTTGGCCATCCCCCTAAGAAGCCCACATGAACCTGGGAAAGTCACCCACCCACTTCCTCACTCCACTAAGGTCTAGAAAAGGTAAAATGTCGGTTTCTTCATGGTTCATGTTTGGATAGTGGCTCCTCTATGTATTTTCATAGACTTGCAGCTGTAGAGGCAGAAGCCTATAATTGAGGGGAGTGAAGCCTGGATGAAGCCTAGGTTTAGATGAAGTGGATGACTGTTTTTTTTTGGTGTTTGCTGTTAAGTTGCTTCAGCTTCAGTCCTGTCTGACTCTTTGTGACCCCATTTGGGGTTTTCTTGGCATAGATACTGGAGTGATTTGCTATTTCCTTCTCCAACTCATTTTACAGATGAGAAAACTGAGGCAAACAGGGCAAAGTGACTTGCCCAGGGTCACCAACTAAGAAGTGCCTGCAGCCAGATTTGAACTCAGGAAGATGAGTCTTCCTCCTGATTCCAGCATTTCTGCTCCATCCACTATGCCACCTAGATGGCCCAGCTTAGTGACTAAGGCAACCACAAATCAGGACAGGGGATAGGGCCCCGGCCCTGGCCCGGAAAAACTATTTTATTTAGGGACAAGGGAAACAGAGTTGTCTGGTTACCAGCAGAGGTAGGCCTAAATGAACATCGGATGAATGCTGAAGATAACAATCATGATGGATGGTTTCTGTGGGTTCTTTTCCCCTCTATATTTACCAGTTTACTTTCCCAAGAGATCAATATTATTTCCTCCTTCAGTTTTTCCTTCCTACCTAACTATGATATACCCCACTCCATTCCTTAATTCTGTTCTCATTTAGTGGGTAGGAAGAGTAGAGTCCTTCTTTAAACTTCTGCCTCCACTGCCTTCATTTCTGGGAGAAACAGAACTTTTCAAGGAGGATCTAGGCCTTTTTCCTTAGGCTTAGAGCTTAGGGTAGCCTCTAACCCTAGGAGTTTGCAGTGGGGGGTGGGGGTGGGGGGGTGGGAATGGAAGTAGAGAGGACAAGATAAAGAGATAACTGTTCGTCTTCATTTGGATCCCAAGTAATAGCAATCAGACACACACATTTTTTAAAAATGCCTACTAAGTTCCAAACGCCATACTCAGCAATGGAGATACAAATAAAAGCAAAAAATATGGTCCCTACTCTCAAGGAACTTACATTCTAATAATGAAAATATCATGGTAAAAACTGTACATACAGGATATCCCATTTAAAGGTTTACAAAATGATTGCTTTCCTCACAACTCTAGGAGGTAGGTAGTAAGGTATATTACTATCCCTATTTTACAAATGTAAAAACCAAAACTCAGAGAGATTGTGTCCTTGGTCCTTGGTCACAAAACCAGTAAGTGATGGGGCTGGGTTTCAGACTCTCAAGTCCAACCAATTTCCATGACATTACACTGTAGACTCAAACCATCTTAATCTAGAGATTCCTGGACAAAAATCTAGAAGTCTAGGGAGGGGTTAAACTATCCCTGCTTTAATATCCTGCCTTAGTGCTAGAGCCGCACAAACCTCTGCCTGCTAGCCATACTCAGGTCATTAAATCTAATTGATTGATGTCTTAATTGATAAGAACCTAATTGAGGCCCTACACCTCAGACTCTAAACAAGAGCACTGGATCTGATAAAGTGTGAGGCAGCAAATTATAAGAACCCTGACGATTCCCTTCCCAGCCACCCCTCCCTGTGACCCCAGAATTCGGGTCTAGGGTTGTCTCTATGCATCTCCAGGCACACTGGACCTCACACTGGTTATTCCACTTAGTCACTTAATAATCATTTATTAAGTGGTTACTGTATGCCAGGCACAATGCTAAGTGTTGGGGAGGCAAAGAAAGGCAAAAGAGACCCTCCCGTCCCTAAGCTTATATTCTAACAGGAGAACGATGTGCAAACAACCATGGATGGACACAAGGTGATTCCATGGCTGCCAGTTCTCAACTACCCCAGCTTCCTGTCCCCTCTACCCCAAATAACTTGAGGTGGGGTTTGCAGTCCCCAACTTTCCTCAAAGGAAGATAGCATATGTGGGAGGTCATCTCAGAGGGAAGGGGTGAGGGGCTGTGGCAGAAGGTAGGACTTGGCCTGAGTCTTGAAGGAGGCCAGGGAAGTTGATGCAGATTGCTCTGACTCACTTGGATGGAATGGGAGCCCACAACTACCCTGACCCTTTCTCTCCAGGTGGCACAGCCAGTTACTATTTAACCCAAAGCAAGGAGCATCTCCACTGGTTCCTCTCTCACTCCTTTCCCCCTTTCACCTACTTACCAGCTGCTCCTTGCCCTCTCCTCAGAAACCATTGTGATTCCAAACTGCTCCATTTCTGAGTCATTGGGGCTATTTTTGACTCTGGCTAACCAATTTTCTCCTCTACCACCCCCTCCCCTTCAGCCTCTTCCTCCATGTCTCCCCCACCCCTACCCCCCAGCTCCATCCACAACCACCAGCACCCTCCCCACCCTGTTCAGGGTCCTATTATACAGATCACAGGACCAGCTATTGGTCTGCTGCCACCATTCCTCGAGCCTAGCACGAGAGAGGAGGGGTGAGGGCAAGGGAGGGACAAGCAAGGGAGAGGAGGATTTCCGTGGTGTGACCGGGATCTGTGCAGACAGGTTCCATGCTGTCCCCATTCTGGAGCCTTGGCCACCCAGGCAAAGGGGGCCTGAGGCAGAGGGCACCAGATCCAGGGCAAGCAAGGAAGGGAGGGGCCATTGCAGAGCATCACATGACTGTCTAGGCTGGGACCCAGTCAAATAGAGTTAATTCCATCTGTGTTCACATGCCCCAGCATTCCAGAGCGGCCTCTCCCAGAGTTTTGGCTCAGCAACACAGCTCCTGCCGCTCCTGCCGCTGCTGCTGCTGCCTCCGCCAACACAGCCACCACTATTGGCCAACCACCTCAGCTTCCCCCCACCCCCACCTGAATTATAAACTTGGGGTGGGGTTTGCAGCCTTCCAATTTTCCTCAAAGCAAAACACAAACAAAGCAAGAAAACACTATCAGACAAAAGTTCCACCTTTATCGGCTCCCTCGGGGTCTCTTTCCCTAACCTAAATCATTTTTGATTGGGGAGAATTTTCAAAGGGTGAGGACCTGGTCAAAGTGGGAGACAGCTATGGAAAATGGACTTCTGCAGCATAAAAAGTTAGAATCCCAAAGAAGGCCCATCTCATTTAGTCCTGACAACATCAAGGTCTTGAATGCCTTCCCTAGTCTAACTGATACAACCCAAATGATGAGGATGATTTGTTAACATTTAGATGACAGTTTTAAGATTTGCAAAAGACTTTACAAATATATCACTTCCTCCTTACTACAATCCCAAGAGTTGCTTTTATTATGGCCATTGTACAGATAGGGAAACTGAGGCAGACAGTGGTCCAGTACTCTTATCCACTATACCACCTAGCTGTCTCATGCCTAAAACAAGTGCCTATTCCACCTCTGCTAGAAAAGCTGTAGTATATATGTTTAGTGTGGAGAGCAGAGAAGACCCATTAAGACCTCCAAAAGCAACCTATTTCCATTTTGGGGCAGCTTTAACCTTAGGAAGTTCTTCCTGACCTCCACCCTAAATCTCCCTCTTTGCAACTTCTGCTATTGTTCCTGGTTCTAAACAGAATAAATCTAATCCCTTTTCCACATAGCAGCACTTCAAATACTGGAGGGATCTAACATGTTCCCTAGGAGCAATAATGACAGCTAAAAATCTGATAGTTCTTCAAGGTTGACAAGGAGAACTCAGTTGATCCACACCACCATGCTGTGACATAGGTGCAATTATCATCCCCTTTTCTTGATGAAGAAACTGAAGTCAAGGTAAGTAGACAGGGTCAGAGGGTAAATTCCAACTCTGGTCTTTAGGACTTTAAGTAAAGCACACTCTCCAATGTGTGACCTTGTGACCTCTTCTCCAGGCTCAATGTCCCTAGTTTCTTCAACTTATCTTCCTGTGACATAGTCTCAAAGTTTCTGGGCATCCTTATTGCCCCCTAATATACTCTTCAGTGTGTCAGTGTCCTCTTTCAGTTATGGGGATCCACAGCACTTATAGGGGAGACAAAAAGATAGATGGGTGCAAGAGGCTACAGGAAGGTATATTCTGGGTGTGTGCATGAATTTATACACACACACACACACACAGAGGCAGGTGTGTGAAAGATGTCCAGCTTCAGCTGCTACTCTCCCTAGGGCTACCTTGGGAAACAGAAACTGTGACTTGAGGTAGGGGCCAAGGGAGGGGAGAGGGGGGAAGGAAGAGAAATACCTTTAAGATAAACTGTCACTACCTTTCAAGGCTCTGGTCTTTCCATAGGTTGGTTAACTGGACACGCTAAACTCAGAATCTCTGACCTGCAAAGGCATCACAGATGATCCAAGCCAACCTTTCATTGGCCAAGGTCACACTGTTATTTATTTTAAAATCCATATCAGAAAGCAGGTTATGTATATAATCTATATCACACTGACATTTGGGGGAGGGGGAAGGAGAAAAAATTGGAACTCAAAATTTTATGAAAAATGAAGGTTGAAAATTGTCTTCTCATGTAATTGGAAAAAATAAAATACTATTAAAAATTTTTAAAAGAAGGTGGAGGAGGTGGCAGAAGAAAGGCAGAGACTCACCTGAGCTCTCTCCAAAATCCCTCGAAACACCTTTCAAAAATGACTCTAAAAAGAAAGTAGGTTTCCTTACTACTAGTTCTGTGTGATTTCTACTCCACAGATCTGGTCAGATTCTAGCTGTCTTATGTTGCCTGGTCTATCCTGGGAGCCTCCAACATGGTTCCCAAGCCAAGGATCAGTTGCAGTGGGCAGGTACATATGACACTGGTACTACAGGTAGAGAGATACACTTTTCACTCTCCCTGTGCCCCACATCCCAAGGTCTTCAGAAACAACAATCCAGGGAACAAGATGGTAGCTTTAGTATCAGATGGAACTTTTAGACCTGGTTGAGTCCAACTTCTTTTGTTCCACTGAAGTCATTGGGAAAACGATGTGTTAAAAGCTGCACCAACCCCCTATCTAGTGCTCTCTTCATGGACCATGGATAAGATTTTCTGTTCACACACCACAAATAAGGCCCTTCATTCCATCCTAATATGGTCCGTATTTGACTTGAGGAAGCTTTTCTTACTTTATGTAAAACAAATAATTGCATTCTCCAACAACAAGAGATCAGGGTCTTGCCTGCACTTCTGAGAGAAAGTTATTTGCTCATTTATTAATGGTAGGAAGCAGCAGAAGGAAACGGAGAGAGGAGAAACTACCTTCCAGAAAGGGCCTTTTGGGTGGATATGGTGGTACATGCCTATGATAGCCACTACCAAGGAAGCTGAGGCTAGCAAATCTCTTTAGTTCAGAAGTACTAAAAGTAGGGAAAAAGCTATTAAATATCCACACTAAGTATGACACCAGTGTGGTGAACCCCTAGGAGTAGGAAGCTGAAGGGAACCGGCCCAGGTTGGAAATGAAGCCCATCAAAGTTTCAGTGGAGATTAGTAATGGGATCCAGCAGTGAGTACCAGTTGCACTTCCAACCTGGGCAAGATAGGAAGAACCAGTCTCAAAACAAACAAACAAAAACCAAATGTGGCAAAGTCTCTTACTGAGAATACCCAGCCTGTAAATAGAGTTCAAAAACAAGACCCAATATCCCCAAGAATGCTGAGCTAGTAACTTTGTTCGTGTTTTCTTTCTAAGTTTTTTTCTTTAGGTTTCCTGCTATCATCTCCTTCTTACCCTAGCTTTCCCAAGAGTGGGGACTCCTATCTAGTGTGGGAGGGAATTTTTGGTAAAATCTCTTTTCCTTATGGTCTTTCTGGAAGGGGAGAAGAGAGACTCAAAGCAAAAAAGCAGGTCTACACCTAAGGATGGGAGCGACATATTAAATGTCTGCTGCAGCTGTATGGTACAATGAAAAGGACTTGTTTAGAGTCAGGAAAACCTGAGTTCAAATCATGTCCTAGACACTTCTAGTTCCATGACCCTGGGCAAATCACTTACATTATTTCTAGGTAAAGTGCCTTAATAGCTTCTCTTCTGGCATGAACTGAAAACTAAAGGGATTCCCATAATTGGGTAATGGATGAAAAAAATTATGGTATATGAATGTAACAGAGTTCTATTGGGTCATAAGAAATGATGAAAGTCATGGTTTCCTAGAAATCTGGGGAGATATATATGAACTGATCCTGAGTGAAACAAACAGAACCAGAACAGTTTATACAATAATACCAACACTGTAAAGACAAATATTTTTTAAAGATTATTAACCCTAATTAATGCCATGAACAAGTATTACTCCACAAGACTGATATTGAAGCATGTTACCCACTTCCTGGCAGAGGTCATGGGGTGCAGAAGGAAATATATGTGTATGTTTGTGTGTGTGTGTGTGTGTATTTGAACATGGTCATTGTGGGAAATTGGTTTTGGGGTCAGCCAGGTAGTATAGTTAGTAGAGCACTGAGTTTAGAATTGTTCAGATTCTCTCAGATGCTAATTAGTTGCATGACTCTGGGCAGGTCACTTAAACTCTGTTTGCCTCAGTTTCCTCAGCAGTAAATGAGGATACTAACAGTAATAGTACCTCAGAGTTGTTGGGATGAGATAATGAGATAATATGGAAAAGCTTGTCATATAGTTTTGTCATTTCTCACTGTTTTTGCACTCATCTCTGATTATTCATGACCCTATTTTGGGTTTGCCTGGCAAAGATACAGGAGTGGTTTGCCATTTCCTTCTCCCGCTCATTTTACAGATGCAGAAACTGAGGAGCTGAGAGGAAGCAGTCACTTAAAAGAGAAAAGGGAACAACCATTTATCAAGTACCTGCTGTGTGCCAAATACTGTGGTAAGTACTTTGCAAATATTTTCTTATTTAATCTTCACAACAACCTTGAGAGTTAGCTGCTATTCTGATTCTCATTTTCATAATTGAAGAAACTGAAGCCCATGTTAAGTGACTTCTGCAGGATCATACAGTCATTATCTGAGGCTAGATTTGAACTCTGATCTTTTGATCCCAAGCCCAATGCCATATCCACTGCACCACTTAGCTGTACTGTACCTCCCCGAAAGGAGGAGAAAAATGTCAGAGAAGTAACTGACAAACATTTTTAAAGTGCTTACCGTGTGCTAGGCATCAGAGTGACAAAGATAAAGTAAAAACAGCCCCGGTCCTAAAGGTTACCTTTCATCTCATCTATTCTACGTGTTTCTTGTGTGTAGTAAACAAGGTTAAGTGACTAGCCCAGAGTCACAAAGCTATCAAGTGTCTGAAGACAGATTTGAATTTAGGAAGGGAGTCTTCCTGCCCAGGCCCACCACTCTATCTATCCACAGCACCTCCTAGCTTCCAGGGTACGTTGGAGGCACTATCTAAATGCTAATCGTAATTGTTCTTATTTTGGTTGACCGTGCATCTTTGTTATAAGGGTTAGACTTTTCTTCTCTCTTTTTTACAATTTGGAGAGGGGAGATGGGAGGGAGAAGAAATAGATTTTTGTTAACTGAAAAGTTCCGTTTTTTGTTTTTTTTTTTTAAAGAGGGGAAAAAGTATTTTGACTAAGGTCAAGCTACTCTGATAGATCTCCTGCTTGACATGCCCCTTTGGCTGGGAGAAATAAACTAATACCCTTCAAAGAAACTAAAACCCACCCTCAGGCCTGTTATGATGGAGAGTCTGAAGAGAAATGTCCAGCGCAAGACAATAAGTAGAGTCTCAGGCAGGGCTCAGGGGACTCACTACCTGGAGAAGACTTCCGCAGGAAAAAACTTGATAACACTTTCCTCCTAGCAGAAGAAAGTTCAAGTAGAAGGGACTTCTAGGAGAAATCTCTCTCCTCATCTCTCCTCTTTCTGGGTATGGCAGTATCTGACCTGTTTTTAGAAAAACTTGGCAGCATCCCTCCATTAACATGAGATGTTTGCCACCAATGAAGGGCTGGCTGGTCTGGAGGTGGGTGTGAGGGCAAAGTTCAGAGTTTAGGAAAGTCAGAGGTGTGCTGGAACCTGCTTCCCAATTTACCCAGCAGATGGTTAAGTCTTTAATGTGAATATTTACACATGAGAAATCTGCAGATGCAGACTGTGCTTGATTTATGATTTCATTGGTTATTCGGACTTAAGAAAGTGATGGAGAAAATATTAATAACGCAGATAAAGCTCAAGTGTTTAGTGTGTACACCCCACCCACAGCTGATTGTTAGGCCCCAGAAGAAAGGTGCCCCATAGCTGTAGCCCAAGTGACCTTTATACTCATTCATAGAATTGAATTTAGTACCACAAGATTTAGAGCTGGGTGATATCTCCCTAACCTTAGAGATCTCACCTAGTCTAACCCTCTCATTTTACAGAGAAGGAAATTAAGACCCAGAGGAATGAAATGGTTTGACTGCTACACTGTTGTAACGGCCCAGCATGAGGCTGTGACTTTCCCAAGGTCACACAGGTTGATAAAGGCTCTAAATGGCAAAACCAGGATTGGAAATGAGGACTTTTGACTCCAAATTTAGCGTACTACCAGCATTCTTCCCACCACAGCATACTGCCTTAACAACAAATATTCCACCCAAAAGGGAACAGAGCCAAGAGGGATAAAAAAGGTACACATTATACTGAGATTTGTCATTATCTGTTCTTTAGTCATTTCAGTCATATTCGACTTTCTGTGACCCCATTTGGAGTTTTTGAGGCAAAGCTACTGGAGTAAGTTTGCCATTTCCTTCTCCAGCTCATTTTACAGATGAGGAACCTGAGGTAAAGAGGGTTAAGTGACTTGCCCAGGATTTCACAGTTAGTTAAGTGTCAGGTATGAACTAAGGCAGGTGAGCCTTTCTGACAACTCTATCCACCTAATACAGAAAAGAGAAAGGCAACTATAGAAAGATCAACCTCCCAGCTTCCTTTCACTTTAAGAAGCCATATTCCTAATGTTTGTTGAATTTCATCGAACAACTCCTAGGCCCCATCTCCCCTTGCCATCCTCAGCAGCAGCAGCAAGCCTTTCCCTTACAAAGCTCTGGTTGAGAAAATTCACATTAGTTATGTCCACATAAAGCCCTACACAACTGAATTCTACTCTCAACTCTCCTGCTGACTCACTTCATTAGACCTCAGTCTCCTCATGGGAAACATGAAGGATTTTAGATTAGTGAACTTTCAATCTCTTTTCAGCTTTCGAATTCTTTAATGTATAAAGATAAACACAACCGAGAAACACTCATCCATGTAATACTCACCACCGCAGTGCCAGCAACTGGGAAACGTTACCTGAAGAATGAATGAATGAAAAACACTTATTAATCACTGACCGAGTCTATTTGTCATTCAAAGCCCTTCATAACCTTGCCCCCCTCCTACTTTCCAGTCTTCTTACAGCTTATTCTCCACCCCTCCACCTCCCACAAACTCTGAGATTTATTGACACTGGACTCCTTTTTATTTCTCAAACAAAACGGTCCATCTCCCAACTGTGGACATTTTTACTGGCTGCCCCTGATGCCTGGAATTCTTTTCCTCCTCATTCCCTGGCTTCCTTCAAGTCCCAGCTAAAATCCCACCTTACACAAAAAGCCTGGAGAAGGGAACAGCAAACCACTCTAGTATCTTTGCCAAGAAAACCCCATGGACAGTCTCGGCATGCTGTGGTTCACAGGGTCAGGAAAACTAGAACATGGCTGGACGACTGAACAGTAACAGCAAACGAGAAGCCTTTCCCCACTTCTCTTAAAGCCTAATTCCCTCTGTTGATTATCTCCAATTTATTCTGTGTGTATCTTGTTTGTACACAGTTTGCACATTGTCTCCTCCATTAATGAGACTGTGAGCTCCTTCAGATCCGGGATTATCTTTTGCCTTTCTCCCCATCCCGAGCACTAAGCCCGCTACCTGGCATATAAGAGATGCTTAACAAATGCCTGTTGACTGACGGCCAAGTCCTATGATGTGGATGCAAAACAGTCCCTGGCTACAAGGAATTTATATTTTAATGGGAGAGACTACACATAGGGAAAGTGGTGACCAGGGAAGGAAATTAGGATCAGAGGAATCACAGAGACAGCAAGTAGAACGATTGGGCAGTCAGTTGACACATCCTTTCTAGGATTATTGATCAAGTTGATTTTATTCCATTTCTTAGAGCAAATGGACAAGAGAGTTGAATGTGAAATCAGAGGATTTGCATTGGAGCTCCAGTTTCACTGCTCATCATCTGTCTGATGTTATTACCTATCATTCAGCCTCTGTTTCTTCATCTGTAAAATTAGAACTTTGGATGGACTAGAAGACCTCCAAGTCCCTTTTCGGATCTAAAATAATGAATATCTTTAAATATACATAAACATATATTTATGTTTGTATACATACAAAACATGTGTGTAGAAATATACTACTTATCTGTGTACAAAGTATTTTTTGGACTGCTATATCTATCTGCTCTTCATTTAACTGGTCCAAAGTCACTTAAAAGAAACAGTCAAAAAAGATCCCTGAAAAACCATTTAACTAAATACTCACAATTATCCCACTCTTTTTCCTTATGGAAAGAAATAATCCAATCTGGAGCAGCTGCACAATTTATTAAAATCAATTTAATATGGATTTTTTTTAAAAGACCTTGATTAATGACATATTTATATATTACTTTCAGGTGCCTCTCTAAGGAATTTCAAATATTGCTAAGGAAGGATTGGCAGGACTGCTGAGAGAATAAGAGAAAAGCATGAGGAGAGAAAACTGGGCACCAGTGCCTGTCTCTGCTTTGCGTCTGGTAAATACTTACTAAATGTTTGTTGAATTAAATTGGATACAAAAAAGAAGTGAAGCTGAATGAGGCCAAGACTGCTCCTGTTCGTTTTGCTAAACCTCTGTCACCAGGAACATTCTCCACATGTCAGAAGAGAGAAAAATAAACTGCCTGTTTGTCAGCTGTTTAAAGGAAGGGGAGAGGAAGAAGGAGAAGAAAAAAACTATGTCAAAGGGATAAAAGAAAGACTGGTTAAAACGCCCAGACCGGCTGCTGAATGGATCACAGCAAAGCGAAAGGTCACATGGTTACAAAAAAGGAAGAAAAAAAACCTTCCTACAACAACTGCCCTCTAGCTATGGTTAACTTTAATTAACTGCAGTATTATAATTCACTTCCAGCTCAGGTTCCACCCTCTCTCACTCCCCTCTTTCCTAGGTCTGATTAAAGCAGCTTCCTCGTTTGGAATATTTTGTTTTCTTTTTGTTTTTAAATTATGATTTATACCAACAACAGGGGAAAAAACAATGAAGTTCTTGAGGGGCCCTTAGTGATTGTTTCCTTTTACTACCGACTGGCACTAAAGCACAGCTTTTAAGAATGCTTTGCTGACTGCAGAGCTTACACTAAAAAGGCCGATTACACTGTCAGAATTGTACATATATCCATAGATTTTTGCTTCCAAGTATGCCTACAAACACACTTGATGCATAAGCATGAAGCCTGTCTATTTCAGCTAATATGCATGGCTAAAACTGTGTATGCAATCAGTAATTTCTATTCATGGTGAGTAAACATATGGGCTTCTCTTTGTAGCAAGTCACTCGCTTTTAAATGCAAGCATATTAATATTGGGGGGGGGGTCATCCTCCAAGATTATCAGGCCAAATGGATTTCAATTTTTATATTAATGAACTTTTAAGAAAAATCAATCCAGACCTTAGTAAATAAAAGGTGCAGCTGATAGTCAAGCAAATGAGTTTTCAGAATTAACTGTGTGCTATGCACTGTCACTCCAAGTTAATTATCTCAAACGATGAAAACAGGTTTTGTGACTTATAAGCGACAATAAAACACTTGGCATTAAATAAAAATGCAAGGACATAAATCTCAGGATACACACACACACACACACACACACACACACACATCTATTTATATTGGTGGAAGAGATGAGAAAGGCACTTACACAAAAAGAAATCAAATTATCATACTGGAGCTACAATGACTTGCCCAGATATATAAGGAGTATGCATAATCATCAAGCTCTGTGTTCAAGATTGCCATCCTTTCCAGTATAAAGGTTACTGGGAACAGGAATTAAAGATGAACCTTAAGGCCAAACTAGACCTTTCCCTATAGCATCTGGCAAGCCCACAGACATTTCCCCCCAGGAGATTCTCCCTCCCCTCACCCCTTAACTCAAGGCTCTACTAATTCCAACTGGCTGCACTGAGGATATTCTGGTCTTCCTTCCCCCCCAAACCCCATCCCCAGGAATGAGGAGTGAGGAAAGGAGTGTTGAGTGACGCATTTCAGATAGTATCTCAGGGCTTTATTTTGTTTTCCTAGCAGTGGTTTTCTACCTTTCTTCCCAGGAAAAGTAGAAAGTTTCAAACTAGATTTGCTCTCTTTAGCATGGAGCAAGAAGGTACCCGAGCTCCAGGGTAAACTCTGCCTCCGGATCTCCATCCTAAAAGGTCCCCCTCCCCCTCCCGAACCAACACCAAGAAACTGTCACTAAAAAGTTAATTAGATGAATAATCACATTTGTTCACTACCAGGAGGAATGGATTTCACTGGATGCTATTAGTGACTTTCTTTCCCCACTGGAAGTGCTTCCCACCCCCACCCACCATTCCCCAACTCCCACTTCCTGGTCAGTTAAGTTTTCCACCTTTAGAAATGCTTATCAAAGCAAGGGAACAAAAGTTTCATAAATAAGGTAAAAACTGTTCCTTTCCAAATAACAAACTGCATCAGCTAGAAGCTGCCAAGAGCCCCCTCTTGGGCTTAGCACAATTACATGCTTCTCAGTAGTCTGCATTCCTCCCTCTCTGCCCCCCTCTCCCCCCCTCCACTCCTTGTCAATTCTCAGTTCTGAAATCCTTTTGTTTTTAAAAGCTCAGTATAAATTAGCTCCTCCTGATATATTCGAAGTTAGGCCCACCCTGGTTGTGCCCAGATTTGTTAGTGCTCCCCAGTCCTAGAGAGATTTTGTAGAATACTACTACTGACGATGATGATGGTATTAACAATAACTACAGGTTGAGAAATCCCTACAGCTCTAGTGACAAGGCCAGTTGCAACTGGAGAGCTTCAGGAGAAAACAAAGTGGAGAAATCAGTAAACAGAAAATGCTTAGTCAGCAGTTGCTACCGCTGCATTAAAAGGTGAAATGTAAATAGGCATGGTGCCAAGATGTAGATAAGTTTAGATAACACCAGCACAGCTTTTTCGTAGATGCCACAATTAAGGACTTCTCAAAGGCAGACATGTTTTTGTTGCATACTTTGGAGGCTTTTAAATAACGAAGGGTGGGGGCAGCCCATGTTTTGGAGCAGTCTCCTTAGCACTGAGAAAAATAAACTTGCTACTCAGGAAGTATTAATATCAATTGAATTTATTACAAGTTACTAAGCTCCAAGGCACATTACAGTGTTCTGTTAACTACAGAAATGTATAAAGGACAAACAGAGCATGTTTTCCATGTACAGCATTTTGCTCTACTCCTCAAAAGCATCCGTGCATCAATAAAGCAAAAACAAAAACACATGAAGATTAAAAACGTTCAGATCAATAGAAACAAACTGAAACAGTTTTTCCCCTTACAAACTTGCAACAAAAAAACACCCTCCCCCCCCATCCCCACCCCCAGACTCCCCCCCTCACTGTTTTGCCAACAAAACAAAACAAAACAAAATTAAGTGAAGACTAAACACTCAGGGCTCGGTAAAACAGAAGCTGATCACCATTTTTGTAGCAATTTTTTTTAGGCATCAACACTGGCCTTGGCAAGAAGGAAAAGGTGTTTTTCTTTTTTCTTTTTTTTTCTTTTTTTCCTTTTAGAGAAGTGCATAACATTTACAAAAATACACAGCAGCAGCAGGTAATTGCTAAAGGCTAGTAAATCTTGTACCTAGGCAAACACACTGCCACCAAATAAATGAGAAAAACAGGTATTGTGTAAGTAACCAAACAATATTATATTCTGTTTAACAAAAACCAGCTCTATCCTTCAAATGAAGAAGAGTTACATACCTTTGTTTCAAAATATAGAAACATACGACGAAAATAATGTCTATACATAAGACTAACTTTTTGCAGTTTTGTTATATTCACAATTCTACATCTTCGTGGTAGGGGGAGGAAAGGTTGTAGACTAGGAAGGGGTGGGAGGGATCTGGCTTGGAGGGGAGTGGGGGTAAGGTTGAGGCCAAAAGGGGATTCTGCTGGGTTCTAAGGGTCTCTCTCTTTTTTCACTTTAACGTCCCCAGCTAAGATAGTCGCGATTTCCCCCTGCATGAAAGCCCAAGGTACGTTAGAACCAACTAAGGGGCATTTCTCGCCACTGGGGCAGTATACCTCACCGGTAGCCCCCTGGGCCTTGATGCTCTCCCTAGAACAGGGGAAACAGAACTTGTGGCTGGGCACGGAGGGGCACTGAACAAAGTGTGTGTCCTCCAAACGTTCGTGGCAAATGGTACAGCAAAGGGGGCCGCTGTTGGCCATGGGGGAATCAGGAATGTTTTGGGGGTGTACTTGGTCCATGCCTGGGTGGGCACTGGGTGGTGGGGGTGCCACTTGTAAGTTTATATCCCCATTGCGAGATGCCAAGCGGCGTTGGGCTGGCACCGAGGCCGGCGACACGGGGCTGCTGCTGTTCCTTCGAGTGGCCGTAGTGGAATGCACCGAACTGCCGTCCTTGGGCGAGTGGGCATTACCCAGCGTGTCCGCCACGGACATGAGGGCCGCCATGGGGGACTGGCCGTTCTGGGGGGCCGATTCGGGTGGGGTGGTCCGATTGGAGAGGGGCCCCAAGGGAGGGGGCGGAGGTGGGGGAGGACCCCCAGCTCCGTGCACTGCCCCGAACCCCCCGGCCGACATGGTGAGCTTCAAGGCCTCGCTTTGGCTGGCCATCCACTGCTGGCGCTGCTGCTCCTCGCTCAGCTTCAGCGCCCCCTCGGCCGAGTCCGGCGGCTCCGGGGACGCTTTCCTCTTACGCAATCCGGCCGTTCCCCCGCGGCTGGAGGCGCTGGCAGGAGGGAGCACCCCAACGACTCCCCCAGTTCCCCCGGTGCCTCGAGGATGGGTGACCAGGGCGGTGGGCAGCATCGGACAGCTGGCGTCCAGATAAGGTTGGGGCAGCATGTCTGCCCCGGGGACCCCCTCCTTGAAGAAGCGCACTGACTCGGGCAGCAGGTCCCCCAGCAGGCGCCAGTCTCCCGAGCCATGTTTCTTTTCGTATTCCAGGTACTTGAAACCTGAAGACAGGCCGCGGCCGAAGTCCTTCATGCAGTCCTGATACATCTGCTTGGCCACCCCGGAGGCGCTGGAGAACACGTTGCCCGAGCCAGTGGGGTATTCAATGAAGAGCTTGAGTTCGTAGTCCAGACCCGGCTTGGAGACCGCGTCGAAGGCAAAGACGCGGCCCAGCAGCGAGTGGTCCTTCTTGAAACGGACCTCGTAAGGGGTGCAGCCGGCCAAAGTCAGCAGGGTCTCCCGTACCATCTTGGGCTTGCTGGCCCAGTCTTCCGCCCGGTTGCGGAGGCTTTCGCTCAGTTCTGCCAGGGCCTCCGCGTTGCGCTGCTTCTCTTTTAACTCCCGTTCCTGGTCGGTACTGGACACCGAGCCGGGCCGCTTGCCCCCACCGCAGGCCTCTGAGGACGAAGAGGAGGTGGAGGACGACGAAGAGGAGGAAGAGGACGAAGAGCCAGCGGCCACGGTGGTCCCCCCGAGGCAGGAGGGACCCCCGCCTCCGCCCACGCCGGAGCCCTGCGGGGGTGGGCGGCTGCCGAGCCCGTGGGGAGGGGGCAGCACGGCTGCTCCCGGCCCATTGAGCAGCGTCTGAGGAAGCAGGTTGGGCGGCACGTTCAGGGGACCCCCGCCACCTCCACCACTCCCACTCCCGGGGGGCAACCCCGTCACCAGCCCCCCGTGTGCCCCGCGGCGGGAGGATGCGGAGTTGGGGCTTTGGCGGTTCAACTCCGGGGGCCCATCCTCAGGGGACGGTTTGGGGAAGCCATTGGGGCCGCCCAATCCGTTGGGGAGCCTGGCGGCGTGGCCGCTGCCCCCGCTGCCCCCTAGGCTTCCCGGAGGCGGAGGGTACTCGAAACGGTTTCGCTGTTCGACCGCGGCTGCCGCGGCGGCGGCGGCGGCGGCGGCTGCGCTGAGACCGTAGCGCTCTAGGCCGGACGGCGCGGCCAGCACCGCAGCTTTTGTAGAACCGTCAACGTGGTTGAGCTGCTGCTGCTGCTGCTGTTGCTGCTGCTGCTGCTGTTGCTGCTGCTGCTGCGCCGCCTCCTTGGCGGAAAGGGCCACGGTTTTGACCCCGACCGGTGGTGGCGGCCCGGGGGATCTGCCGTCTTGGAAGCAGCCGTGGGCTCGCTTCAGCTGCCGGGCTGTCTCGATCACGAACTCGATGCGGTCTGCACCCTCATAGTTGACACAGCCTCGGCACACCGGCTCCGTGAAGTCCCAAATCATGGCCCAGGGCATGCGGGGCAGGTCGCACAGGTAACACGACTGTCTCCGAGAGGAAGCCACCTGCGCCGAGGACATGATGCCGGCCCGGGGGAGGGAGGGGGAGGGGAGGGGGGAAGGGCAGGTTGGTCCCTACCCGCCCAGGCTGCTGTTGCTTTTTCTCCTCCCGGGAGGGCCGGCGGGCGGGGGAAGGAGCAGAGGAGGAAAGGGGAGAAGATTCTGCCTCCTGCCACTCGCTGCCGCTGCGCCTCTCGGCGGTTGCTCCACCACCTGGGTGGCAGAGTAGCTGCCTCCTTGCCCCCGCCTCCTAGTGCAGCTTTCTGGCAGGGGAGGGGAGATCTGTCGACTTCTTCCTGGTGTTGTTACCCCTGGGACAGGGGTGCTGGGAACGGGATGGGGGGTGGGGTGGGGTAAGAACGTAGTGCCCCGCTGTTACTGTCACTGCTGTCTTTCCTCCCTACGGTTTCTGTCCTCCTCCCTGGGCAAGGGGGCAGGGAGGCTTGGAAGGGCTAGCGTACTCTACCCTCGGCTCGTCTCCGTTCTCGCCTGCTGCCGCTGCTTCTCCAGAGGAAAGAGGAACGGGAAGAGGAAGGGAAGGGAAAGAGGGTTCAAGGGGAGCCACCGGCAGCCGTCCTGGCCCTCCCGCAGTGCTGGATGTTCCGCCTGGTGGCTGTAAGGTTTTGCACACGCTGAGCCGCCGCCGCCGCTTCCCGGACGCACACACCAGATGAAAGGAGCAGCCTGGGGTTCAGCAGCGCCCGGCCCGGTCCCCGGCTGCCGCGGCTGCCCTGGCTCACGTAGGGTGCATGGCTCTCTGTCGGTTTCTGCCTCTTGTCACATCCCGTTCGGAATTGGAATGTGGGGACTGTGATTGTTACTCTACGTTCCAGAGGCGCGTCTCGCGCTCCCGCTCGGGCTGCAGCTCGCGCTGTCCCCGGCTCAGCCGCGCGGGATGCCGCCCGGGCGGAGCGGTGACGTCACCGCCATGCTCTGCACCAGTCCCCCCTCCCCTTTACACTTCCTCTGTAGAGCCCACTTGTTGCGTAGAGAATGCGCATGCTCGGCATGCAGCCCAGATTCCTCTCAGCCTTTCCCCTCCTCCCCCTTCTCCCCGCCCTCCCCGGACTCTGTGTGTGTACAACAGCTGAAGCAATGCAAGTTAATGCTGGAAATCAAGTGAAGAAATACCCAGGGCTATGTTTGGAAATTAAACAGAAGATGATCTTTCTCTCCCCTCCCTTCCCCAGCCGATGCCCAGCTTTCCAATGGGAAAATGCATTCAGGAAACATGCATCATTTTTCCCCCTTGTGAGTTCAAACGTCTCATTTCGGAATTTTAGCTGTAAATTTCATAAGAGGCATTACCCATCACATTAAGAGTTTTCTAACAGGGATCAAGCCATTTTCCGTGCGGTTATTTTACATAGTTTTCCACTGTTAATGCCAAAATGCACAGCACCAACAAAATTAGCTATTTAGCAGTCTCATTCTGTGTTTCCTATTTAATGGTTTCCATTCTTGATCAAGGACCTTGGGAACTGGAGTTTCAATGAATGATGGTGGTGGAGACAGACTGAGCTATCCCATTTTTCATTTCTGGCACAGAATGGCCCAGCAGATGCAGAGTTGTGAAACCAGGGGGCTGTGTAACCTGGGCTATTTGTATAGCTGAAGGGTGTTGGAGAGGCCAAACAGGTGAGTAATTTATGTTTTTGCTGATGGAGAGGGAAACAGGATTCCCTCCATTTAATAACAATAATACGTTGGATTTTTAGAGCTGAAGCCCATTTTATAGTGCCAGGAGAAAGGCAAAACATGGCCATTCTGCCTTGTTTCTGAGAATGCCCCTTGCCCAGAACATTTACCTTATAGCAAAACAAACACTTTGCTCAGATCAGCCCATGTTAATGTATTTAAGAGGTTCCTGCCAAATTATGGATGGGGGGGGGCAGATTTCTCTTGAAAATGCACTCTTGAAACCAACAAGAAAATTCTCTTTTGGGAGGAATTCTTTAGAACATATGGCAATCTCATCTTGCCCTCCTCCCATATGCCACTGTCAGGAATACCTTCTCAGAACCTCAGCCTTACTGCACCACCCTGGGGCTTCAGCTCCTAGGGAAAAGATTTTTATAATCAAAGGAGCAATAGGGGAAAAGATGGCTCAGGGGACTCCTGCCTTTTATTCCCTCTGCAGTCAGTTTCTGTTTTTGCAAAACAATGAAATTGCTGTCCATTCCCCAACAATAATAAACTTTCACTGCCAGGCCTGCTTGGATCATGGCAATTATTTTTCTACAAAAGGCTGCAAGCAGAGTATTGCATCACTCACACATACTTCAGCCATTGCAATGTAACCGGTTACCCCAGGGTGAGTCAAAATATATGAGGGTGTGTGAAGGGGGAGGATTGTGTGACATTCCCATGAACCTGGAGAACATTACTTACTTGTTTAACCCACTTCTGTATCTTAGTATGTATTCAGCCCATACTTATGTTTAACCAAAATGTTGGAAAATGACAATTTACCTTCTCTTTGTCAAGATTTACGTGAGGTCATTTCATCTCATGATGATGCTTGTTATGTGCATACATGACTATATCTAATAACTTGGGGGACATAATGTGTGGACATAATATATGTACTCACATATGCAGACATATGCGCACATGTAGGAGGTCAAAATAAATTCTATTTCTATTGTATTATTATAATCTTTTAATTTAAAAAAGTGTTATTTCTCCAGATGAAGGGCCCCCCCCAAGGAATTGCCACTATTTATCATTCCTGCATCTTAATTGACTGAGGCATTCTCAGTATGGGGGGCTGGGGGCGTTGGTGTGATAGCATGAGGAGGTTACGAACACATAATTCGTACAGGAACAGGAGTATGGACAACCTATCGCGTATTTCGGTGTCGGGTTTCTGGACAAAAGGGGATACTCTGAGAATCTTGCTGCAGAGGCGGGTGGAGGGAAGGGGTGAGAGGGAGTGGGTTTCAGACTTTAAACAGCAGTAGTGCACCTTACTAACGAAATGAGGTAACTTGGTCTCCGAGGATACCAAGTGAGTGCCTCTCGAGTCTTGAAGCATAAATCCTACAGCAGCCCTAGGTGAGGTGGACTCCCATCAGAATAGGAATTTCAGACACTTCTGAACCTACAGTCTCGACTCTTTTCCTCATCCTAGTTACTTATGGAGTGGGTTGTTTCGGCTAGGGAGAAAGTTGAGGGTGCATGCAATGACAGATCTCTGCGGGAGGGGCCTCCATGGGGCACCCGGGAGAGCTCACTCTATTGAACCACTGTGCTTTGGGCCCAGAATCGGGGTAAAAGGTTGCCCCGGAGCTCTGGAGGCCGGTTGGTTGATCTTTAGAGGAGGGAGCGGGCTAACGTTCGGTGCAGAGATGTAAACATTCTAAAAAAACCCTTCTGAGTCCGGCTGCCCACGAGTCCAGCTAGATCCCTGGTCCCTTTTCCGACTTCAGGCACACACTGGATCCTGTCATCTCTTCTTGCCCTCCACTCTACTGCAGGAATGGTGCTCTCCTGCTGACTTTTCCACGCGGCACCACTGCTTTATCCGGCTGGCATTAATAAAAATATTTTTTTTAAAAAAAGGCACTCGCTCGCTCTCTCCTCCTGAACCTCCCGTCACCCTTGGGCTATTCACTCGACTGAGAGCTCCTTCGAGAAAGGCCTTTTTTGGAAACACTCACCCCTCTGTAAACGAGGCCGACTAAATTCACAAGGGCCGCCTTTATAGTGGGTGTAAATAATAAGCGCCTTAGATAGGATCAGGCCTTGCCGATCCCTCCCGGGCTGTGTCAGCTCCTAGTGGCCCGGCAAATGAATGCAGGAGCCTGTACATCCGTGGACATATAGGTTGGGGGAGGGAAGGGAGGGGTTGGGGATTAGCAAACGTGAGAAATCAACAACTGGGACGAGATCGAACCGTGATTTACTTTTATTAACAGGACGTGTTGTGGGGTGGAAGTGTATTTGCTTTTCCGTAATGATTAATCTCGGATTTTTTTTTTAACTTCGGCCAGGGCCGAGGTTACGCAAGAGCCACTCGAGCGTGAAATCTCAGCAATAACACAGGCTCGCAGCAGGAGCTGCGATCTCAAAACCAGCAAGAGAGGAGCCTGTGCCTCCGAAATGTGCCAAGCCAGTCTGCGTGCTAGCGGAGCGGAGGCTCCCGGGGGGTAAAGTCGCCTGGAAGGAGAAAATGAAATCTTGATGGTGGCGCTGGCCGTGCAGCTGCAAGAGAAGATCAAATCTCTGACTACATTCTTCCGGGGGGGCTGGGCGGAATGAGGGAGGGGGAAAGAAAGGGGGCGTCGCGTCTGGTTCCTGCCTCTCGGTCCTCCTTTCTCAGCTTCCCCCTCTTGCCACTTTGCCAGGGCATCGGGGGAGTCCAGAGCTGTCCTCAGCAAAAGCTATTGTGTTTATTTAGATCTGAAAATAAAGAAATCCTGGAATGAGCTTTACGGGATGGGGGGGGGGTGCGGTGAGGGAGGAGCAAGGAGAAAAGGGAAGCATAGACAATGACACTATTCAGACGCTTGGTTGAGTTAAAACAAATACACAAGGAGAAGGACCAGTGAGGAGGGGGGAGGGGTGGTAAGATGGGAAGGGGGAAAGACAGCACTGGGGTCTGTTTCTGAAGATAAAAGAGGTGGAAGGGTATAGTCTGGGTGGCAGTCGATCCACGTGCCTTCTGGGTCTGAACCCCGAATCACTACCAGGAGCTTGGAGAGGAACGAGGCTGAGAAGATGCAAGGACTCCCCAAACAGCCCTGGAGCTAAATAAGCTCGGGTCACAACTTCACTGTGGCGGGGGATTTCCGGGGTCACTGTGACAGAGGCCTTTCTCCTCAGAGGCTTTCAGTCTCAGGCGGAGAGAGTGGCCTCAAACTGGGAAACCCAGGGCCCCCCACTCCCTGCGTGCTCTCCACCCCCTTTTTACTTAAAAATCTCCAAGCAGCAGCTAACTAGTGGGGCGATCCAGGTAGGTGCATTAAATATTCATATAGCCCCAACTAATCGAGTCACTTGGAAACGGCGAATCTGTCCCTAGATAACTTGCACGGTATCCCCTCATGAAAGCCCCAGGGGCAGCAAAAAAGGCACCAGTTATTTTGGCCAGACTAGGGCTACCATAAGGTGACGTCAGGGACTTAAGGGGATGGGGCGGGGGGAAGAGGAGATGGAGCTGAGATTTAGGATCTCCATTATTTTAAATTAACACCATGCAAATTAGATCCAAAGAGGGGGTCTAATCACCTACTATTTTTGAGTCGTTAACCACACTCGGATGGCTGGCTCTAGGCAAAACAGTGAAGCAATAATTTCACATTTATATAGCGCATTAACGCTTGCAAAGAGCATCCTTTTCGAACCTAGCACCATCCCGCATACTATTCCCTCGGGCGGAGTGTTCTGAAGAATTTGTTCACACTGAAGTGTTAGGGACTTTTTGTGTTACACTCCTCCATCCCATTTTTGCATTTTAAAAGGGGACCCCTGGGTGAGGAAGATACTTAGCAAAGGAATGAATCCTAATGGTGGAATTTCAGGGATGGGAGGGGGAAAAGGAGGACGTTTATTTTAGGGAGGGGCACCACTCTCAAGCTGCAAGTCTCAGGTCACCTCTGTCCAACCCTTTCTTTAACTTGAACTTAGCCGCTGCTTTGGAATGACAAGAGGAAATAAATCTCGGGTTGAGCTAGTGAGAAATAATGATTAACGAGAATGGGAAGGAAAACTGGCTTTCTGCTTCCATTCCAGCCCAGAGAGTCACCACCATCCCACCATCCATTCTTCTCTGCAGATTCCCCACCTTAAATTTAAGATCCACGAGAAACAGACTCTATTCAAGGCTTAAGTGACGTTTGCGCGCCTGAACTATTTGCCCAAGAATTGAAGATCTTGAACCCGTCCAGCAACTTCTGCAGTTCCTACTATGGTCTTGGGTTTAATCGCCAGACCTTCACATCCTGCCACCCCTTTAGCAATGAGGTTACCTTCTGAAGTTCTTTCCAGTTCTAAATCCTGGGGGCCGAGGTTCTTTATTTGGTGATCTTTAGATGGCCCGGTTTGATCTGGAGATCTGCGATTGAGTCATCTGTCTCTACTTCCCTTCCCTACTAAATCCCCTAGCAAAAAGAGCAGCAGACTAGTTCTGGGATCTTGATTATGTTTCTTGATAATGTTTGGAGAAATCCCTTAATGGCCTTTATGGTCCTCAGTTTCCCGATAAGTTGAATGGAGATAATATTACTTGTTCTAGCCACCTCCAAGATCAAAAGAGATAATAAATGCCGGCAAAAGCACTTTGCAAAGTTTAAAGAATTATATAAATGCAAGGTGTTAATTATCTTCTCAGCTCCAGAGACTGCTAGGTAAAATTGTTGCGCAGAAGTGCTCCGTAGGCACTAGACGGACACAGTATTTTTCAAAAACACATTCTTAGTGTTAGGCACCTGCAGAAAGAGCGTTTTCCTCCTAAGGATACTGATGGCTACAGGTTTGTGGAGGGGATACCAGGGAGACTAGTATTTGGAGGCTAGCCTAGCCTCTTTTGTGGGCTTGCCCTATTGAGGGCAAGTAAGAAAGCCTGTCCCCTACAGGACTATGTCCCATAACCTCGGGGCTTTAAAGAAAATGCAGAAATTACAGGACCTGAGACTTGTCTTTTTCTCTCCCATCTCATCCCATCTTCTCTCCCATCTGTCCCCAGATTGAGTGAGGCTTTTTCCACAACTCCCCTGGAAATGAATCTAGGGATTGATAAATTTGCTTGGGGTTGTTTCTTTTTGCTTTGGTCAATTTAAAGATGAATAGTCAGCGACCTCTTCTTTAAAAACAGAACTGACAGGAAGTGTCAAAACAGTAAATGGCAGAGAATAAGGATGTAATTATGTGTTTTATCTTTATCATTCTCGATTTAATTAAATTCAGCAGAGAGTACTTCAGCATTTCTTGGGCCCAGGGCAGTAAAGAGGTCCTTGGGGTCAGAGGGTGAGTGGGTGGATAGAGAAATGAGGAAGGGTAGTAGTTGGATTTGGGAAATGGAGTTCGGAAGTTCAGGTTTCCCTCCCTTTTCCCTATCCCTTCTCTGCTATTGGGAAGATTTCTCTCCTTTATTTCATTTTATTTTTAATTCCTTTAGTATATGGTAGTCAAGTAGTTATCCTTTTATTCTGTGGCATTGCAGTCTCCTCAGTGACATTTTCCAGCCTGTCACTCTGTACATTTTTTTTATTATCAATTCTCTCCCCCCTCCCCTTTTTCATATTACTGGTTTTCTGCCTCGTTGCCCACACAATAACCTTCAATAATGCAAAATTCTACTTCCTTGCCTAACAATTTCTGTTACCGGCAGCCTACATCTACCAACACAGAACAGTTCCTATCCTTTTATTTTTTTCCCCTTTCCTTTCTACAAAGCTCTGGTTTTTCCCCTTATGCCCTACAGAACTTCTACCTCCATCCCATTCTGATATTTTCAAGGCTACCTGGGTCCTCTTTCTGCTAAGCAGACTCCCTGTGGAACTGGACTCAGTTCATAGACTTTATAGAAAAATAACTTTAAATTTCAGGGCCTTCAAAATGAGCCATACATCCCCATTCTTGGGCATTCAGTCTGTTGATCCCCACTGCTTGTGAGCTGGAAACTTCACAGGTGTATTTGAGATGGTTCCCCACCTCTATATCCTTTCCCAAACTGATAATGTTCATAAAAAGTCCTGAATGAAATGAACATGACATTCTAGATTCCGCCATTAAGAATGGAAAACTTTAATGCATTTGGAATGAAAAAATTAAGTTTCAAATGACCAATAATTTTGGTTATTTGACATGTATAATTTTTACTATAATAGAACAATTTTTTTCCCCCAGGTTTCCCTTTTGGTGAGACTGAGAAAAGAATTGAATGTTTCATTAACACTCATCCTTTCTTCCCCCTCCCCCATCTTTCTCTACCAAGTCACCCATCTGATGACTTAATAGTATTGACTGGCTTTTAATTCTGATTAACACTCTCTGCTGTCAGAAGGGAGATGCCGGCAGGACACATGCACACAGACTGCACTGTCCAATAAATAGATGGACATTTGGGGAATTTTCTTTCGCTCCCTTTTCCCCACCCCTTTAAAATGGCATCATGTTGGGCAGAGACTAGGAGAAGAAAGGTAGAATAAAGACAGAAGGGAGGAGGTGGTGGAGGAAAGGAATACCAACAACCAAAAAAGCAATTTCCTTTCTTTTCTAAGGCAACTAGTAAAATTCCTAAGGGAGATAAAATGCCAAAATTGACTGTCTTGGTATGTTTTAGACCAGATTGCTTGGGTGAATCATGTCAGGGTTTCAAACTGTACCCTAGAGAGACTGGGAGTCATGAAAAAGAGCACAAAACATCCTGGAGGTTGGGAGGTGACCCTCCAGAAAGGCAGGGGAATGTGTGTACTTGCTCCAGCATTATTCCATCCAATCCCCCTCAGGATCGTTTCCCCCCTAATTCGTTGCAAGACATGCTGGGGTGGGGGGTGGAAAGAAAGGAATAGAGAATACTTGAACTGGCAAAGAAAAAAAAAACAACAGGAAGGTAGCTATAAAACATGGTCCCCAAAGGAAAGGTGCAAAATCCATTTGAGCCAGAGATAGAGATATCTCCACCCTGTTTTTTTTTCCTCATTTGCTTTACAACTCTGCAGACATCAGGTTAGCAAAAGGTAATAAATAGTCTTTGCACAGTGGGATCCAGACTAGTGAAAACAGTTTACTGAAATTAATGGGCCTGGCTTGAACCAAAACCTCCACTTTGGAATTAATGCCAGACATAGTTTTCCTGAACTCTTTCCAACTGCCTGAGCGACAGACAATTTTCATTCTATTTGTACTAAAGGCTTATGACTAGTGCTGGAAAATAAAACCTGGGCCCTTGATCTCCCTGTACATTAAAAACATTTTTAACTATATATTTTAAAAATTAAGAACAGTGAGAGTATTGTGCCAATTCATGGATTCTGCCAGCAGAAGTCCTGGTGTTCTGGGCAATATGTGGTTGTCAGAAATTCTTATGAAAACTCCATTTAAAAGCCAGTCGTCGTTCTCCTCCACCCCCACCCCCACCCCACTTCCTTTTCTACTGCATTCACTCAGGGATTGGTCTCAGAGATTCTCTCCATCTCAGCACAACACTCAGGAGGGAGGGACCAGAGGGGAGAAAGATTAGCCACCACTAAGACACTGTCCACTTGTCTCAGGAAAGTACTTGGTGATACTTTGTAATGAATGATACTGTAAACAGAACCAAAGCTGGTCTTTTCTCTTTATCATCTTTCCCCCTACCTGTTTTCCCTCACTAATGTCCTTGCTGGAGGGGTATATGCAGATCTAGGCACATCTCACTGGCCTCCCCCCCCCCCCCCAACCCCTCCTCCACACACAGAGCAACGGCAGCAACAGCAACATTTTACAGGTACAGGGCATCCACTGTGCTGCCTTCAGCTAGCCAGTTAACCTGAAACTGCTTTTCCTTTTCCTTTTCTCCCCCTTCTCCCTGGATTATTAATAAAAACAGAATCCCAGGCAGCCGGCTGGGTTTTTGCTTTCACTGTACAATCTGCACTTGTGACACAGGACATGTGGAAAATTTTGAGTGCACTGCAGTGAATGGTATGGGGAGGGAGAAAGAGAAGGAGCGTGAGGAGAGAGAGGAGTGGGGGGAGTGTGGAGGGAAAAGGGGGAGGGAGGGAGTTACTTTTTAGCTTCCGCTAAGTCCTTGGCAGCTTGCCAGCCCTGAAGGATTGTGGGAACTGAACGCCTCCCAAGTACAAACTGCCAGTTTTAAGCAGCCCTGACAGTCCTGCTCCTTCCAAACTTGGCAGCAGTTCAAAGTGCTCTTTCATTTGAAATTCTGGAAGCCTGCCATGTGCAATGCAGATTTGCGGTGCCTGCTCTCATAAGGAACTGATAAATGCCGTACAGTTGCCATGGGGACAGGAGGCTATCAGAATGGCCCTGTGATCTACAGCCTCTCAGCTCTGCAGGGTTTCTCTCTCTCTCTCTCTCTCTCTCTCTCTCTCTCTCTCTCTCTCTCTCTCTCTCTCTCTCTCTCTCTCTCTCTCTCCCTCTCCCCCCTGTTTCTCTCTCTCTTCTTCTGTATCTCTCTATTTCTGTCTCTCCCTGTCTTTCTGTTTCTCTTGCTACTTCTGTTTGTGTCTCCTTCTTTCTCTCTCTCTCTGTTTTTGTCTCTGTTTCTCTCTCTCTCTCTCTCTCTCTCTCTCTCTCTCTCTCTCTCTCTCTCTCTCTCTCTCTCTCTCTCACACACACACACACACACACACACACACACACACACATTTTCCCCCTCCCCTGTTTCTGTGAGATGGTGAAATAAATGTTCTGGAAAAGCTTAACCCTTCCCAGCTATAGTTCTGATGAATCAGCCAGACGAAACTGGAATGGGATGGAAAGAAGGTGGTTTTGAAGTTTGAACAGAGCTTTAACTCTGCCTGTCAGTCACCCCTTTGGCCTTTTTCCGTGCCTGGGAGGGGAGCCTCTTCTCCATTCTCTCATGTCCCTCCCTCTTCTCCCTCCCCTTAGTCCTTCCTTAGCCCTGGCTTATACAATGCTGTGTTTTTCATAGAGCATTTCAGCAAAAGAGAAAAACCCCAAGAGCCGGCTTGGAGTCATTAAAACCCGGATGTAAACATAACAGCCCCACATTCTGCACAGTTTGAGTGTATTTTATCTTTTTTAAACAATATTTAGCTGGCAACCTCCCTCAGCATGTATGCCAGATATTTTAGCCAGCAACTGACGTCATTCAGTATCCATCTTGCTGTGTGGTTGCCTTTCCCACATTTCCCCTGCTCTGGGGCTGTGATTCTGCCCAAAATTGGGGTTCTTTCTGAAGCTATCTCTCTACAGAAGTATACATTGAATCCCTTCAGAACCAGGGCCATGGTGAAACAGGATATTCCCAGGGCAGTAGTGTCAGTTACCTCCTTGTCCATAGCACTGATTCAGGACCTCACCCTGGGAAAGCAGACTAAAATAAGACTGCATTTATACTATTTCAACCTGATCAGTCAGTGTGAGTGTGTGTGTGTGTGTGTGTGTGTGTGTGTGTGTGTGTATGTGTGTAAAAACCTAGATCATAAGCAACACATTTTGCACACGTCTAGTCCAGTCCAGTATACAAACACAGAATAACATCAGCCATTGGGTATATAGTAAGATCTATACTGCTAACTTGATGGGTGGCCTTTTATAATGGGGCATGGAGAGGACAGAAGGAGATTTTCTACGAGTTGGAAACCAGAAAGGGCTGGTGATTTATTTGTTTTGAGGCAAGAATGGGGAGAAAAATATCCCCTCTACCGAGCTTACAGTTTCCTGGACTTAAAGGTTCTTTAACATACCAGTGAAGGAATGCATTTTCCATTCATATTTTCCTGTGGTTTTCAATATTATCTGCTAAATATATTGCTCCACATTGTTTACTTTGGGGCTTCAGCCTGCAGACCTTGGTCTACTCTCAACACCTAAGGCTTTTCCACAAAAAGATTATGTGTATGTACTTAAAGACTTTAGATTTGTTTGAGGACATGAAAGTTCTGGGAATTTCTATCTGGGACTGCCCCCAGGATAATGAGGGCTCCAGAAGCCATTTGTCCAGATTTCTGGAGCACTTTCCACATGGTAAGCCATCAGGACAATACTTTCACAAACTATCATGCACTGCATCACGTTGGAGCCAAGTATATATTTCTTCAAAGGGGAAAAAATAGAGCTCAGAGTTTGTGAGGCTTCAACTTTCACATTTCAGTCCCTAGATTTTCTTTACCTGCCTTTCTCTGGGTTTCTGCCTCCAGTTGTCATGGCAATTTGGGGTTGCTCTACAAATTCTGTTTGTCTCCTTGGAATTTCCTGATTCTTCAGTAACCCCTTCCAAATAAATAAATAAATACCATCTGCTTTCCATCCTTCCAGCAGGCTGAAGAACTGGATCCATCAGTACTTAAACTCTGCTACTGGGTACATAAGACTTACCTGGAAAAGGGGAGAAATGGGGAGATGCTTTGGGAGTAGAAGGGCTAATAATTTAAATTTCTCTTGCTAGTTGAAATAGAAGAGGAGGGGGCTATTGGGCAAATCTTAGAAAATAGCAAATAATTTATACTGTAATTCAGAAAGGCCCATTCCACCCAACCTGAAAACTTTCAGGCTAAACTAGGCCTTTGGGGGGAGGGGGAGTTGGAGAAAATGGAAGGCTCTTCACTGCTGCTAAGCTTTTGATAGCAGAAAGTATATTTAGAATTGGTTGTTTCTTTTCCCAAGATGACAGGCGAGTATCTTTATTGAGCGCCAGGGAGACAGAGCTTTAAACACTACCTGACTGTATGCTCTGAGTAGGAGGCTATATTTTTATCAAGGGTTTCTGGTGACAATTTTCAACTGGAAGAACAAAGCAGACCATGACATGCACATATCACCAGAAACCAGAGATAAAGAGCCCTGCACAGCAGCATAGTGGACAGCCTGGATGTATTTTTATATTTTAATACTTGGGGTAACCATGAGCAGTCAATGCCTCCCTTGTTTCCTCTAACCTCCCCCCCCTTCCCCCGCCAGCCCTGCCACTCCCCATCTGCAGCCAACTTTCACATTTCAGTCCCTAACCTTCCCCTTCGTTGAATGTCCTTGGCTGTATTTGTTTCTAGGTCAACCTGGCAAAAAAAAAAATCCTTCCTTTGCCTCCCTCTCCTGGGCCAGGCAGAGAAATCTGGAGATTCACAAGTAGCCATTTCAATGTGATTGAATGACCCTCAAATCTGTGGCAGGAATAGTAATTCCAAACAACCTTGACATTCTCTTTTTTTATATTATTGCAAAAGACCCGATAACATCAGAAGAGTCCATGGCATGACCCGTTTGTGCCAAAGGCCTGAAAAGCCTGTTACTCTTCCAGGTTTCCCAGAAATCTATCATTAGGAAGGTCTGTTGTTAGGCCAGAGAGACGGGGGTGGGGTGGACAACAAAAAAATTTTGTTTGTTTCATAGCATGTGACCCAGAATGTTGTTCTTTTTTTTTTTTTAAAGCTAATTTTAACCCCACTAAAGTGCTTCTGGGAAAGAAAAAAAAAGCCAACTACTTGCATCTGGAGAGAGAGAGAGTAACTGTGGGCTGGATAAAAAGCTTTTTCAGCCTCGTGCTGCTTCCTGTTTCAGTTTCCAAACTTGCATTATCAGTAACCTGAAAAAATGATGAGTTTCACCAAATTCCTGGATGTTATGCAGAACAATGAGTCTATTTTAGGTATTATGTGTCTTGCTCACTCCCTGGAGGCCATTGTTTTGGGTAATGTGAATGCTTTGGATTTCTAGTGCTGGCTTTCTGGGATCTAAGACACCCTAAACAAGACTAGCCTTATCATAGCCCTGGGAGGGAGCCTGAGGGTATCAGTGGAGATCCAAAAACTAGCTACCCTTACCTTACCACCAAATAATGAAAAGTGCTCTGGGTCTGATGGCAAGACTAGCAAGGTACAGATACCAAAGCAGTGATGTTTGTAACATTTTATTATTTGCTGAGATGGAGGAAGAAAGAGGGGCACAGTGATGTGATATTTGTAGCCTGTGAACTTTTGAAGAGCTAGAATGTTCTTGGTACAGTGGGCAAAGCATGGGATTTGTTCATTGGACAGGGGTGCAAATTCTAACCCTTCCATTTAACTTTCCCTGAGTGACTTTAGACAATCAATCAATAATGATTTATTAACAAGTTATTATGTCACAGAAGCTATTTTAGGGGCTGGGGATGTAAAGGCAAAAGTGAAATTGTCCCTGGTTACAAGGAGAAAGCAGGTATAGATGTAAGTTTATACAGAGTCATTATATGGTAGTGGAGAAGGGGAAGGGAAATATTAACAACTAGGGAGATCAGCAAAGACCTCATGAAAAATGGTGCTGATTGAAACTAGCTTTAAAGGAAAGTATTCTAAGAGGTGGAGGTGATGAGGACAAAACCATGGAAAAGGAGATGAAGATGAAAAAGAAAATCAGGCTGGCTGGACCTTAGCATGGAAGGATAATCTTGTAAAGAAACAGGTTGGAGCAATCTTGTGCAGGGAAAGTAATTTAACTTCTTTGGGACTCAGTTTCCTTCTTTATAAAATGAGGATGTGTTGGATTAGATATTCTAAGGTCTCATTTTTCCAATTCTGTGATCCTATAACCAATGGTGGACCTTTTTTATTCATACCCACATGTTTTTATGTATATCCTTCTAGTAAGGCCTAAGAGTCAGGATTGCATATTGGGTACCACTTTTGGTGACAGTTTGACCCAGGTTTGAATACTGTTCATAACACATTAATGATTTGACCTGGAGGTTACCTCTCCCAAGCCCCAGTTTAATCATCCATAAAATGAGGGAGAGGGTATAATGCCTCCTTCACAGAGTTGTAGAAAATGTAGAAAACATCATCATAGAAACTTTAATGTTATCAAAGCCCAGGGACCCCTTTAACCATTTTCATGTCCTGGACTCAGAATTTTTAAAGGTATGACCTACTCTTTCTGCCTTCTTCTCAATCCTATTCCTTAGCTCCCTCAATAAAGTACATCCTCCATAATTACTGTATATATATTCCTAAGTTTTTAAAGCTAGAAGGGACCTAGTTGTAATTTAATCCAATTCCTTTGTTTTGAAGCTGAGAAAACTGAGGTCCTCAAAGGGTATGAAACAGCCAAAACCACACAGTCAATTGAACTGGGACCATACCTGCGGACTCCCAGAACAATCTTTTCTTTATCCTATCATGGCTCTCATTCTCCTATCGCAGCTAACTGTCACTGCTGGGCCTGCCAGCTAGTGATTACCAGCCCAGGGTTATACAGTCTAAATGTAACTGGTCCAAATCAAGAGGGTTTTTTCAGCTGTATGGTCAGGGACATGGTCCATTGGGTTAAGTGGATCACTGTTAAGCCAGGTAACTCAAGAGGAGTGAATGGGCCTGGTCTGAGGGTCCTGGGTCTGGGAAGATTAAAAAGGGGAACATCAGGGACTCTAGCCTGAGGGTGAATACAGCAGAACTCCAGGACATTGGCGTAGTCACCAGGAGAGGCCTGGGGAAGAAGTTTTGACAGCTCTGTGTGGCTTTCTACTGCCTTTTAAATTCCCTGCACAGCCCTGCCTTACCTGGTTAATTCCTCTGAGGTTTTCAAAGATATTCACTGTCTCTTATCAGGTACCTTTACTCTTTTTTTTTTTATTTTCAACAGAGCACCATCTCCTGACAGACAGGAAGGCTTAGAAGGAAATTGGAATTCCTTAAATGACTTTGGACCTAGAGCTTCAGTCTCCTCTGAAGATAGGACACAGTCCCAGGTCACAGGTACTTTAAGAATTTAAGTCACAGGACTTTAAGAATTGCAAGCAAGATAATAGCAAAAACTTGAATTATGTTCTGTTTGGGACAACTGGGTGGCACAGTGAGTCTGGGAGACTTGAGTTCAAAATCTGGCCTCTGATACTAACTGTGTGATCCTGGGCAAGTCTACCTCAGTTTCTTCATCTGTGAAATGGGGATGATAATACCTCCCAGCATTGCTGGGAGGATCAAATGAGTTAACAATTGTAAAGCACTTAGTAACATACCCAGAACAAAGCAGGTGCTAAGAAATGTGAGCTATTATCATTATTATTATTTACATATATATCACAAGAATAAATCATTTTCTTGTTTTTAATAAGATTTTCTGCTTTCATTATAGTGATCTGTTGCCTATAAGTAAGTGAAAGCATTTTAAAATGTCATTGGCCTTGTATTTACAGCAAGGGAACTCCTTTCTATCAATATTTTTGCCTCTAGTGAGCCCATAAAAAATATTTCATGAGTTGAAAAGTGGTTATCTTTTATAAAGAAATATAAAGATGGGCACACATCATTCATTGTTTGTCCTTATTTCTATACACAGTGATTCAGAGCAAGGGTTCCCCATTTGGGGTAAATGTACCCTAAGGGGACCAAGAAACTGGTCAAAGGAAGCATTTGGTAAGTAATCATAATATCCTATTGAATTTGATTAAATTTCCTGCATAAATATGATAAACTATAGAGTTTTATTATCTTTCATAGGAGGCATTAGGAAGACTGCTGAAAGGCAAGGAGTGTGGGAACTGAAAATGGTTTGGAAGTACAGCAGTCAAGGCATCCTGGAGGAGGGCTGGGATTGGAGAAAGGAGGATTCCAACTCTGTTTCTGACATTCCCTAAGCTGTGTGACCCTGGGCATGGTAGGAAGGAGTTTACTGCCAGCTGAAGTCAGAGTTCTTTCACTTGAATACCATAGAACTTAGCCTTTCTTTCACTTTTTAAGCTAAAGATCCCACAACAGCTACAACAAAATTTTATGTGGCACTCTTTAGGTTTTGCAAGGTACTTGCTGAACCAATAGTTGCCTTACTAGAATACAGCTGCTTTTGGGATGGAACTGACTAGTAAAAGCTCTACTCCTTACCAGCATGGTGGGAATGAGGGAAGTTAGGGGAGAGGTTTTTTTTGTTGTTTTAAAATCTGTGCTCCATGGGCTTTGGAATGGGCAGGATCTTTGGTATGAAAGAGATCCAGATTGGGGGAAGGGGGAAGGAGGGAAGGAAGCCTGACTATCTTGCCCTCTGGGTGAGTTTCAATAAACAGCTCTGAGGAGACTGAATATAATTTAGCTGCTTTTTTTTTAAAGGACAAATGTTTAAATTGACCTGGAAAACCCTCGCTTTTTCCCCTTCCCTACAATCCATGCCTGTGCTCCTGAACATAAATCAACAAGAGCTTTTACCCAAGTTCTTTCTTTTATTATTATTATCTTTGGTTCAGGAAACTTTTGGAAAGTTTCCCAGACTGTGTCTATAGAATGTTTCCAGGGAAAATGCATAAGGAGAGTCTGTGTTTTGAGTTACACTGAAGGGGCCTGAGCATGTTTTTCAGCGCACTGGGGCTGGGCCAGAGCCAGGAACTGTGCAAGAGGCCAGGAAGGAGGGGGGCAGGGGAACAGCGCCTAGGACTAGAGCTTTTACCATCCAAAAGCTATTTGAAACAAAGGTGTGGTTTAGCAGGCCTGCATGCTCTTGACCTCTTCAAGTTTCTTATTATTGCAGCTGGTATGATGTAAGGCTGAGTACAGAGGAGCTGAGATATCCAAGACTCCAGAAGAAATGCTGAGAACAGCTGTTTGACTGTAAACAGTAACAAGGATTTGAACTCCATTTGCAAGCTAGGAACGTTCATGGTTTTTACATAAATAATTCTTCAGGAATTTGATCTGAAAGTGTGAGGAAACACCGACCCGAGGAGGAGCATCACTTTGGAGGGACAAATATTCTTAGGTAGCCCAGGCAATGTACTAGAGTTTTAGCTTGGGTAGCCTTCCCCCACCCCTAGTCTCAGCTCACAGCCAGGCACTGAAATCTACAGAAGATCAAGCCAGCATATAGAGATAAGGATAGAGATAGATGTAGGGGGATAGATAGAAAATGCAAAGCACACACACAAAGACATCCACATAAAGAAATGCACAAACGTACATGCACTGCAAAACCTCAGAGAGATTCATGGGAATGCCCACTTCTATATCCAGCTCTCTAATATAAAGGCAGAGAGCTTTTCTAGCCTCACAAAGGCACGACTCCCCACCCTCACCCTAACAATACAGAGAAATCCAGGCAGGCTGTCATAAAAAGGGTCACAGAACTACTGCATCAGTTGGTGGTGCAGCGGCAGACTTTGCAATTTTGCCAAGTTGCTGAGCTGGGGTACCCACCCTAGTGTCTAACAGAGAGAAGGCTTTCCCTTGGAATCTTCTGCTGATGCTGCAGTTGTAACTTCTGTGATTCAGGAATTGTTGTGGAGAGCAGGAAACAAGAAGGAATCCAAGGAGTGAGAAGGGACCTCATGCAATAGTGGAAATGGGGAAAACTAGTCCCCAGCCTTTTGGCCTCACCAATATACATGTGAGTTACTGTTAGCAGCTGTCAAAGTTCTACGGAGAATTAATTTGACTTCATTTCTACTGTTAAAGCTTTCTGTGATTCTTTCTCAGAACCTGCATAGCTACGTTAGACTAGAAGATCAAGGAATCTCTGAGGTCCCTATTCTATCCAGGGCTGACCACTGGGGTGACCAGTGTTTGTGCCAAAGGAAGAGTGTTGATCTGTGCCTTCTTCCTCTTGGCAAAGAGGTGACAAGTTATGACTGCTAATGTTTCATTCACAGATGTACAACATGACTCTGGGAGTTGGTTTGGTTAAGCTTTGTCCTAAATGAAGAGTCCATGAGGTTGGGGAATGTTAGGAAATGACTGTGACACAAAAACACACAATATCAATACAACATTTTCAGAAATCACCTTTGGGGGACCTTGGGAGAAGGAATCATATTACAAATGAGGATTAGCATTTGTCCCTTTTGGACTATGTGCATCTTCCTTTCCTTAGATCAGCTTTGGCACCTGTACCTCCTTTTCAGAACTTACTGTCACCACCATGCCAATTCAATAAATATTTACTAAGGACATGTTATGTGCAAAGAGCTGTGCCAAGGATTGGAAGTATAAAAATTAAAAAAATTTGGTATATCAATAAGTTTGCCATATGATGAGGTAGGGAGAGGGGATATTCTCTCTCTCCATATATATAATATGTATATATGTATATCATATATGTGTGTATGTAAGATATGACGTAGAACGTCTGAAGGCAAAGGAAACAGACAAAAAATGGAAGAAAATATAAAGAAGGGGAGATCACATCATTTAGGGAGATAAGAGAAGCCTGCTGGAAGAGGTGACACTTGATGAGGAACCCACCTGGGAGGAGTGTGTTGGAGATACCTTTAGGGTGGTAAAACAATCCAAGTTGAGATCAGGGAATGGGTTCAGCTATTCTGGAAGTTAGAATACTTGAAGGGAAGAACATGAAATAAGATTGGAAAGAAAAGTTGGAGGAAGATTGTAGAGAACTTTATCCTTGAGATTCTGAGCAGGGATATGACATAGATAAGTGCATTACAAAGATTATTTTTGCATATGTGTGGAGGGTGGGTTGGAGAAGGGAGGAGTCTGGAGGCAGGGAGATCAACTAAATTTTGATTCATAGTATCACTGGAGTAATTCCCTATTCACATTCAGAGCTCTGAGCCCCCACTGACATATCTCCGTATATCAAACTAACACAACATATAGATTTAAAACACACACACAAATGTCTTTTGAAGCATTCACCCTAGTTACTTTTTAACTTTTCAATATCTTTAACAGAGTAACAGAAGGGCGCATTAGCTCACTTACAAAATGATGCTAGGAAAACTCACTGCTGCAGCAGACCTTGAAATACTGGCTTCTTGCCATAGCAACTGGAGAGTTTTTGTAGAGATCACTTTTGACCTCTCTTGATGCAACAGTTACAGGCTAGACTGGGTTGATCACTCTCTGTGCTGCGACCTGGAGAGTTCTGACTTCTGGATCCTATACAGGTATACCTCAGAGATGTTGTAGATTTGGTTCCAGACCACTGAAATAAAGCAAAAATCAAGTCACACAATTTTTTTTTGTTTGCCATGCATATAAAAGTTATATTTACATTCTATTATTGTCTGCTACAGTGTTCAGCAGTGTTAGATCTGAAAAAAAAACCCCAATGTACATACCTTAATTAAGAAATACTTTATTGCTAAAAAGCTAACCATCATCTGAGCCTTCAGGGACTCATAATCTTTTTGCTGGTAGAGAGTCTTACCTAGACATTGATTGGCTGCTGACTTAGGGTGGTGGTGGTTGAAGCTTGGGGTGACTGTGGCAATTTCTTAAAATAAGACAATAATGAAATTTGCTGCATATATTGACTCTTCCTTTCACCTGAATGCTTAGAGACCATTGTAGGTCCAATATCAATATTGTTTTGTGTCAAGGAATAGGGAGGCTTGGGGAGAGGGAGAGAGAAAGGGAAGTTACTTGGTAGAGTAGTCAGAACACACACAACATTTATCAATTAAATTCACCATCTTATATGCATAAGATTTATGGCACCCCAAAACAATTATAATAGTAATATCAAAGATCACTTAATTCACAGATCACCATAACAGATATAATAATAATGAAAAAGTTTGAGATTTTTCAAGAATTATCAAAATGTGACACAGATATAATGTGAGCAAGTGCTGTTGGAAAAAATGGCACCAATAGACTTGTTCAACACAGGGTCAAACCTTCAATTTGTAAAAAATGCAATATCAGAAAAGCACAATAAAACCAAGAGAAATAAGATGATCTATGTCTGTAGTCACCACTGCTGGCCAAATTAGCACAGAAAGATCAAGATATGACTGCCGCTATTCCTGTCCCTTCTGTCTATTGAGTCTGACCCATGTCACATGCCTCCTGCTGTGTCCATTTAAACTTTATGCTCTGGAAACATGCCTGTTCAATTTACAGTTCATACTAAGTAACATCACCATCCTGTGGCAGTCATGGACAGACTTCTGAGAAGTGTGGTATAGGAAATTTCTCCATGAGCAAGGTTCTCTCTAAGTCTTAAGCATTTTGGGTGTCCATTCATGATATGCTTTTCTATGTGCAAAATGACTGGATGATCTTTGAGGTACCTGACTACTCAAACATCCTAGGTTTCTAAAATCCATCATATGGAAGCAACTAGGTAATTCAGTAGATAGAATGCTAAGCCTGGAGTCTAGAAGCCTGGGGTTCAAATTTACCTTTAGATATTTACCAGCTGTGAGATGCTGGGCAAGTCATTTAACCTTTATTTGCCTCAGTTTCTTCAATTACAATAAGGGGATGATTATGGTACTTACCTCTCAAGGTTGTTCTAAGGAAAAAGATGAGATATTTGTAAACAGCTTAGTGCAGTACCTAGCAAATTATAGGTACTTAATAAGTGCTTATTTACTTCCCCTTTCTTTCTTTTGGCTATAACCCTTTCCAACTTCTTCACATACCTTCCTAGACATAGTAGCCTAGTAAATTCCTGCCAAAGGGCTGAGTGCAGTAGGCCTTTGGAATGTGAAGTGTTGTATTTTCAATTGATGATTCCCAGTGCTCCCAAATCATTCTTCTTGTTTTCACATTTCCTTTCCTTGATTTCTTTTTAAATTATAGGTTCCTATTTCTGTATTTGTGATTCATGTTTTATCTACCCAGGCTAGCAGCTTTTAAAAATGTATTGAATGTACAGAATCATTCCATGAAAGAAAGGAAGTTTTTTGCAATTCCTGTCAAGTGGGAAAGTTAAAATGATATGCGCAGGGTGTGTCCCACTGACATACATGTGACAAATGGTAATAAGGCAAAGTTTATTCCTGCTTATAGTCAACAATGTATGTTAAAAGAGGGTCCAAAATAATAATACCTCAGGAATACTTTAAGAACTAGGAGGTGATTGGAGAAGAGAATTTGTAAAGGAAAAAAATGATAAAACTTCAAGTATCTATAATTCTTTCTGCATGGTTACTCCTTGTGCAGTGAGCAGCTCACAGATTCTCTGTGACTTGCTGGACAGTCTTTGAGAGTTGTAGTGGCCAATAGATTCATCACCATGCAGATATTTTGGTGATGACTCTCTTTAGATAACTATCCAGGTCATCCCAGGTCCATATTCAAAGCCTTTTCAGTTTGGCAGGACCTGCTAGATCTTGTGTATTACTAGCAGAGTTCTTGAGATCTCAGGGTGAAGAGCCTTTAGGTGAATGAGCCATTAGGAAAGGACTTAAGGTAATCTGAAATAATAATGATAAAGCAAACAAGCAAGGAAGGAGACAAATATTGATCAAGTGTTTACTATGTGCCAGGCACTGTATAAATCATTTTGCAAATGTTTCCTCAATTGTTTCTCACAACAACCCTGGGAAGTAGGTGCTATTGTTATCATCCCTATTTTACAGATGAGAAAACCAAGGCAGACTGAGGTAGACTCATGATCACATGTCTAGTAAAGTGTTCAGGACCTGATTTGAACTCAGGTTTCTGGATTTCAGGCCCAATACTCTATCCACTGTTCCACCTTGCTGCTTCTATTGTATAAATATACATATCCAATACTTCATCATGGCATGGAGATGATTATTTTCTCGGGAGCCCAAACCCTGGCAGGCTTAGGACGCTTGAAAGGGTTCAAGTGTAACAGATCAAATCTATTTCCCAAAGACTAGCCTAGAAAAAAATATGATAAAGATCATCCCCAGCAGATGGGCCCAATTAAGTATGAATTCTTTGGCCATGATAAGTCATAAAACAAAGAAAAATATAAAATCTCTCTCAGTCCTGTTTGGCCCCATCTGCAGGGAGGGCAACAAAGTGGTAGAAAAAGGGGTAGAGGGTATGAAGAATCGCATAGCTTTTAGATAGTCTATAAACTTTAACTTGGCTATTGGTAAATGCTCCAATTGTAAATGTACCATCCTTGTCCAAAACCAATGAGCAAGTTATTGGAGGAATCAAATCTTATCAATTGCTCTTTATGAAACCAGAAGAAATGAGAGAATGGCAGCTAAATGAAGGGATGGCTCACAGGTTGTCCTTGGAGAAGCAAGTAAAGGAATTGGTGAAGTTGATTTTACCAATCATCCGAAGACAACCAAAAACATCGTTTCCTGGGACAATCACAGTCTCAAATGTGCTTGTAGAGGAGGTAGAAATAGAACTAAAATGAGAAAAGCAGTTGGATTGTATCAAATGGCTTGAGGATGGCATGACTTTAGGACATTAAGAGTATTCCCAATGTATCTGGAAGAGGAGGAGGTAACAGAATGGAAAAGGCTCTTTTTCAGCATACTTTCATTGCTGTTTAGTAATTTCAGTCGTGTCTGACTCTTTGTGACCCCATTTGAGATTTTCTTGGCAAAGATACTAGAATGGTTTGCCATTTCCTTGTCCAGTTCATTTTACAGATGAGAAGCTGAGGCAAATAGGGTTAAGTGACTTACCCAGGTCACACAACTAATAAGTGTCTCGGGCTAGATTTGAACTCGTGAAGATGAGTCTTCCTGATTCCAAGCCCAATACTCTATCTATTGTGCTTCGAAGTTGCCCATATATACTCATGCATATATGTATACAGATCTCTGTATGCATGTGTATATATACATGTGTGCACATATGTATATATGCATATGTGTGTATATGTGCATGTATATGTACATGAGAGTGTAAATTTGAGTACACAATTAAGCAAGAAGAGGAAAGTGGAAAAATTTACCTTTGGGAAATTAGTCCAGCCCCCTCATTTTATAGATAAGGAAACTGAGTTACAGTCCTTTGAGCTGTGATTTACCCAAGGTTAGACAGTAAGTAAGAGTCTGAGGTGGGATCCAAACCTAGACCTTCTTGATTCCAAAACCAGTGTTCTATCCATTATACTTACTCCCTATCAAGTCTTACATGTGGGTTCAAAAAAATAAATAAATTTTACAAATACAAATCAGGTGAGGCTTGGCTAGACAAAATTTTAAGTGAAAAGAATTTGAAACTTCTGGAGGATATATAGCATAATATGAAGCAATACTATGAGATGGTAGCTGCACACCCCCCCCAAAAAAAATAAAAATTGTGATATGATCTTAGGCTGCATGGAGAGGTATAGAATCCAGTACTGGGAAGGCAGTAGCCCTTCTGTCCTCAGTTACAGCCACAATATATCAGAATTGATATTGTGGCCAGTTCTGGACACTACATTTTAGGAAGAAGGCTGATAAGCTAGCAAGTGCTCCTGGGAAGGCAGACAGGATGGTGAAAGGCATTAAAAGCATGGCATAGAAGAGCTGATGCTGATATCAACTCTTAAGGTGTGTATAAACCATTCTGCACACATTATCTCATTGGATTCTCAGTGCAGCCCTGGGAATTAAGTACTAAATTGTTAGCCCCATCTGTAAGACAAGAAAACTGAAGCTCAGAGATGTTCCTTGGCTCATGGTCACATAGCCAGTAAAATGTTGGAAGCAGGATTCAAATCCAAGTTTATCCTGACTCCAAATTCTGTATTCTTTACACTATAACATGGTGCCTCTTAACATAAAAAAATTTTTAATTGAATTTTATCATTATTTTTAACAATTGTTCAGTTATTTCAGTCATGTCTGACTCTTTGTGATCCCATTTGGGGTTTTCTTGGCAAGGATACTGGAGTGGTTTGTGATTTTATTTAACTCATTTTACAGATGAGGGAACTGAGGGAAACAAACTGAAATGACTTACCCAGGGTCACACAGCCAGGAAGCATCTGAGGTCAGATCTGAACTTAAGAAAATAAGTCTTCCTGACTCCAGGCCCAGCACTCTCTCCACATTGCCTTCTAGCTGCCTAACTTTATTTTTTTTTTTTTAGTTTTTTAAGTTAACAATCATTTATTTTCCCTTCCTCCTAATGGAACCACAACTCCCAAAAAGAAAAGAAAAAGATAACTTCCATAACGCATATGAATAGTCAAGCAAAGCAAATTCCCTCATTGGCCTCATGCAAAAATGGATGTATGTCTCATTCTGCATTTTAAGCCTATCATCTCTCTGACAGGAGGTATGGAGCAGGCTTGTCATTGAAAGGATCAGAGTTCTAAAGTCTCTCAAAGCTGTGTTTCTTTATAAGATTGTTGGCATTATAGAAGCTGTTCTCTTGATTCTGTTTACGTGGCTTTGCATAAGTTAATAGAGACCTTCCCGGTTTCCTTTGAAACTGTCCATTTCACATTTCTTGTGACACAGTCATTTTCTATTACATTCCTATACCACACTTTGCATAGCCCTTCTCCAATACATAGGCACCCCCTTAGTTAACTGTTTGGGGCTGATATAGAAGAACTCCTAAATCTATATGATGAGGAGTTAAAGGAACTGAAGATCTCTAACCTGTAGGAAAAAAAGCCTTAGAGGGAGAGGGGACAGTCAAGTATGCCTTCAACTGGGTTATTGTAAAGTGGAAGAGAGCAGACTCATTCTTCTTGGGCCCCCCTCCTCCCCCAGAGCAGAACTAGGAATACTTAGGCAGGAAACTAAGAGAAAAATGTGAGTTTGCCAAGAAAAAAGTTTCTCATAATCTTATAATTAGTATATATGATTTTAGGTTGTATATATAACACATAAATATAATCTCTTTTATTGTTAAATTTTATTTTTAATTTATGGAATAAAACAAGCATTTCTATAACATAGTAAAATAAAAGGGATAATTGCACATGAAACTGTAAGCCACTATGCACAGCTTGATATTCAATTCAAATATACAACAAAATTAACATAAATTTTTTCCTCCCTCCCTCCCTAGAGATGGCTACCATTAGACACAAATACATACATACACACATACACATATATATGTAAAATTATTCTATACATACTTCTATTGATCAGTTCTTTAATTTATATATAAATATAATCCTATAATTAAAATATATTATGAAAATTCCTCATGTAGTGCTATCCAAAAGTTATTTGTTTTCTTCTCATTAGAGATCTTCTGTTGCAGGCTCGATGACTACTTTCCAAAAATGCTACAAAGGGAGTCTCATCCAGTTACAAATGGATGAAGTGGCCTCTGTGGCCCCTTCTAACTCTGAGATTCTGTGATCTTATTTGCATAGTGAGAGTCTCGGTGTAGATATGTGTTGTATGCATGCACATATGTGTATGCATATGTATGTATCTTGGACATAGAATGAAGAGGGATTGTGACTGAGTCTCACAACTGAATAGTAAGAACTCAGGCTTACCACATTTAGGAAGTTATGAAGCACTGTTAATTATCTCAGGCTTCTTTCTATCATCAAAGTCCATCTTTAATATTCTTTCAGTTGGATGGTTCCAGAACACAGAATACTGCAATTGTGTAAATATACAAACTGTAGGGGTACCACGGGCAATGGAAAAGGTACATGTAGGATTTACTATTTCACCAGCAATGACTTGTACTCAAGGCGTGGCATATAAAAGAAACTTCTAAGGACATGTATGGTCAGAAAACAGGAAGGCATCTTATTTAGTGAGATTGAGAGATGACAGATGGACTGCCCATATGCTGCACTGTTCCCTCCCCCCCAAAAAAATATGAAAAAAAACAACAACAGAAAGACCTTCAGCTCATTGACTGACTTCCTTTACAGACGATTTACAAAAGACAAGAACTTGTATTATTCAGTATAAAAAGCCATGGAAAGACTTATTCTCTGTTGAAGAGTAGTCACATTAATAAGTCCACTCATTCAATTAAATAATGAAATTTAGACGGGATTAGAACTTTTGAAAAAGTTTTGGAAGGGGTTCTCCAAGCAACATAGTCCAATCATCTCATTTTACAAGTGAGGAAATTGAGAGCCTAAGGACTTGTCCAAAGTTCTACAGCTAACAAGTGAACTAAAATTCTGGACTCCTGATTCTAGTCCAGTGTTCTTTCCCTGTACACCACAGTGACATCCCCAATAGCCTGGAAATTCTATTATTTTTATCATCCCTAAGTATAGAGCTTGCCCTCCCTGCCCCCTCCATGCCACCCAATTAAGGAACTCTTGAAGCAGATGTTCCAAAACTAGGGCAGCTCTAATTTTCACTAGGAAGACATAGCCACAGGAGACCTGTGAAAAACCTGAGAGAAGGCAGCCTTTCTTTTCCTAACCTCTAGGCATGTCCCTTCAAAGGAGTCCAGGGATTCAGGAGAGTTTCTATAGGGAATGACAAATACATACCTCATTGTAGGGCCATAAAGAAAATTTTCTCATTGATAGTTTCCTCAGGTACAAAAATAGCTAGAGGTGTGAACCATATTTGCCAAGGAGGATGAATTGAAGGAAGTGAGAATCTATAGTTTAGAAAAAAGACTTAGAGGGAATATGATAGCTAGCTTCAAGTATCTGTCACTTGAAAGACAGGAAGTCCATAGGTGACCCTAGAGGAGTAAGTTTGCAAAGATGTAGGTTTTTATCTCTCTCTAAGGAGATCCCTATCATGATTAGAACTGTCCAGATTACTATTGATTAGAGAAATACAAATTAAAATAACTCTGAGGTACCACATCACACCTATCAGATTGGTTAACTTGACAAAACAGGAAAATGATAAATATTGGAGATGTAGGAAAATTGGAACAATAGTGCATTGTTGGTGGAGTTGTGAGCTAATCCAACCATTCTGGAGAGCAATTTGGCACTATGGTCAAAGGGCTATAAAACTGTACATACCCTTTGAGTCTTTTCCCAACAATCTAAGACAATTCCAAATTCATGATGGAAAAAGCTATCCACATTCAGAAAAGAAACTGTGGAGTCTGAATGAAGATCAAAGCATATTGTTTTCTCACTCTCTTTTCTTTTTGTTTCTTCTTTCTTGTGTTTTTTCCCTTTGGTTCTAATTCTTCTTTACAACATGAATAATGTGAAAATATGCTTTAAAAAAAAAAAAGAACTGTCCATAAGCGGAAATGATTCCTTCAGAAAATGGTTCTTAGTGGATGACCTAACACTAAAGGTCTTTAGGTGGTGGATAGATGATAACTTTTCATATATTGTAGAGGAGATTGGTTTGTTTAGGTATGGGTTGTGCAGATGAGTTCTGAGGTCCTTTTCAAAAACTGAATTCTGTGATCTTAGTGTCCAAGAAATTTCCTCTTCCAAAGAGACCATCTCACAAGCCTAACCTATGAGGAGAAAGGTTCCTGTTTCTAAAACAGAATGTTAGCCTGAAAAGGAGCTCACAGATCATCATCATTATCAGCCACAGTTCATATTTCTGTAGTACTTTACAAATACTCTCTTGCATTATCTTATTTGATCTGTACAATGACCCCGTAGGTAATACAAATAGGATGATACCAACAATTATTATTATCTCATTCTCATTTTTTTAATGTGAGTTCAGATGGAAATGGTGCAAAGACAAGTTGCTACCCTGCTATTATTCTTATGTGGTTAATATTCTGCAGACTGTCACAAAGTGGATAAAATGACTGCTTTTTGGAATTAAATGAGAATATCAGGATGTAAGTTCATTGTAGATTCACTGAAACATCTTTGAGACAACTGAAGTTGTAGATAGGGTGACAGTCCTCAATTCTATTTAGGGGTGCTGATAACCAGTTAGTAGAAACATAGCAGAGTTAAACTGTTGCCATGGATATTGCCATATTTTGTATTAATTGTTCTTGGCATTATTGTATTGGTAACCTGTTTTAAATCATTGTCAGTTTTCCTTGTGGTCATCAAGTATTTAGTGTACTTTACTTGGTTTGGGTCTATATTTATTTATTTGCTATACATGACTTTTCTACTGTTGCTATTATTTCTTCTTCTTCCTTTTCTCCTTCCTCTCTTTCTCCTCCCCTTGTCCTCCTTCTTTTCCTCATCCTCCACAAGCATTCTTTGGGAGCAGATTATGGGCAAATCTACTATGGCAGAAGGATAAAGAGAAGAATAAAGGATTTGAGTTGATATGAAGATAGAAATTGTGAAGGTGACTTAGAGGGGTTTGGACTTGTGAAGGAGACCAGTTATTAAATTGGGAAGAGAAGTTTCAGAGAACTTGAAGATAAACTGAAGGAGGACAGCTTAAATTTAAGGAGGAAAAAACTCATTCTGAAAGAGAATTCAATCTGAAGAAAGAAAAGGATGATAGAATAAGGATATGAAGAGAAAGACTCAAGGAGAAGGAAAAGGAGAAAGTATTTGGCAAGGTAAGTTGTAAAAAGGCAAGTAAAACAAATTGGAAATAAAATTGCTGAGTTAAGAAAGTTGTTGAGACATATGGAAGAAACAGAAATTACTGCCAAGTTGTTAAAAGGTGACAACAGGTTGTTAGGGTCTTAAGGAGATACATAGAAAGTGAGTTTTAAAATAGATTAAAGAAAAAACTGAGAATACTAGTAGTATAAAAAGCATGGGAGCCTTTGCATCTACTTACATTGAGTGTACTGGAGATGGTTGGTTTTTGCATCGTCAACTTCCAAATGTAGTCCAGTATCCTTTAGAGAAGAGGAGAAAGCACTTGAGGAATGAATGGCTCTCCACACTGAGGTTATCAGGGGCAATTAAGTTTCCCGACCTGCAAAAAAACCCATAAACCTAGAAGTGGGGTGTCTAGGGGGCAAAAGATAATCTGAAGTACCAGAGAGAAAACTTAATCATTATCAGAGGACGAGTAGAAGAATGCTATGAAGAAAAGGAAGAGAATAGTAGAATACTTGGCACTAAAAAAAAATGGATCTGGAGTTTTTATCTGGAAGTATTAGTGTAGTATAAAAACTGACATTGGAGGCAAAAAGACCTGTGTTCAAATCCTTCATCTGATACATATTGGCTAGGTGACCTTGGCAACTCATTAAACCTCCCAGTGATGTAGACAATTCTCTAAGACTGTAAGTTGCAAAGAAAGTATCAATCAGTCTTGATAGAGGGAATTTCCTCTCCCAGGATCTCCTTATTCCAACGACCACAGGTCAGTAGATACCACTATCCTATCTCCCTCTTGACAAGGAGAGTACCGGACCCTTTGAGGAGGAATCAGCTACTTGTCTTTCAAGGAACGATAAAGTAGAACTACAGAAATCAGCAGGTAAGAGAACACCTAGTAAAAGTCAGAGGAAGAAAATGAGTGAGGGTGGTCCATGATGGCTTACTCAGCAATATTTGTACAAGCAGGTATTTATTGACTTGAGAACAAGAATACAGAGGTCTGTTGTTCCTAGTTTCTGTAATCAAGACATAGCTAATGACCAAGAGAGACGTCAAAAAGGATGACTGCTACCCACTTCTGGTGATTCATGTGGGTATAAATGATGCTTTTGTAAGTGACCTAAAAACTATCATTAAAATCTTGGGAAATGATAATAGGATCATAAAATCACAAGTTATATTTTCCTGACCAGTGAATACAAGGGAGATAGAAGAGGACAAGGGGTAAAGCAACATCTGGCTAAGAAACTGGTGTCTGAGAGTGAGTTTAGAAGTTTGGAACTTTCTAGAAAACAGGACAGATTCCTGACCAGGGATTGCTGTTCAGTTATTGTAGTCATGTCCGATTCTTCATGACCCCATCTGGGATTTTCTTAGCAAAAATACTTGAGTGGTTTTCTATTCCCTTCTCCAATCCATTTTACAAATGAGGAAATAGAGGAAATAAGGATTAGGTGACTTGCCCAGGATCACATAGCCAGGAAATCTGAGATCAGATTTGAACTCAGGGAGATGAGTCTACCTGAATTTAAACCCAGTGTCACTTACCTGACCAGAAATGGAGCTTAGCAAATAAAGGCAGATAAGAATAGATCTGTTTGTCATGTATGAAAATATCTACAGCAACTCTTTCTGTAGTGGCAAAGAAAGAGATGAGAAAAATCAGAATAATTTATAAAATAATATCATAAAGACACAATTTGGAAAGACTTAAGAACTCTGATCAATTCAGTCCAATCATCATTCCAAGGGATCAATTATGACTGATATTGCCTTCCTTTGAACATGGAGGCAATGGATTCAAGAGGAAAAATGAATCATATTTTTGAATATAAAGTGGACATTTTTGTTTTTCTTGACTACATGTATATTATATATATTATATAATACATTATATATATTACATATATAATGTGTAATATATAAGGTACAAGGGTTTGGTTTTTTGCTTTCTTCAGTAGGAAAATGCTTCTGAATTGAAAAAAAAGTATATTTAAAAAGAATACAGATATTCCTTCCTCATCCTGGGGGTTATGGGCATGGTGCCCCCATGATCTGAAAAACTGGCATAAAATTTTCTGCCCCTCCCTTCATACCAGAGAAGAAGTCTGAATTATTATAGTATTAAAAGATAAAATATGTTGATATATTTTATGCATTTCTGAGTTTCTAAACTTTTTTGGTGTCATTTGCTGGCTTTTGTGTGTTTCTACAGCTTCCACAAAATTCCCCCAAAATTCCCTTTTAATTTCTTTTGCCAACCCATGATATATCAAAATCGTGATAGTGAAAGCTGTGATGTGGAATGGATAACTGTATTTTGTTTAATATCTCAAAAATCTAATCAAGATAACTTTTAAAAGAAGGATAAAAAAGAAAGAATACTGCCTATTTATGTATACATATATACATATACTTCTATATATAAAATATATATATGAAAAGCTAGACTTCTATATAAAACTAGATGATTATATATTATATAAGTAAATACATATTATATTTTATATATACAAATTATATATTATATAAATAAATATAAATAAAAAACAATGAACTAGATAACATCAAAAGTAGCTACAATGAAGGAAAGATAAAAGGTAAGAAATTTTATAGGAGATAATAGTTAAGAAAGAAGCCAAAAGTAAAACTTATAGTCTCCATTGTCTATGCAAAATGCCCCTAATTTAAGCAACAAACAAGAAGAACTATGGGGTACATAAAAACGAATTTGACTTCATAGGTATCACTGAGGCTTAGTGAGATGAAAACTATTACTGGCATATATTGATGGGTATCCATACCATATCTTATTCAAAAGAAACAGGAGGCATAAAAACAGATTAAGGTAGCATTGTCCATCAAGGAAGTATCTCGTGTAAGGATATCCGGGGACCAGAGCAGAGAAACAAGGTAGAGAGTATTTGGGTGAATATCAAAGGAAGGGGAAGCAAGAACAATTTTGTCATTAGACTATACATACTGCAAACCACCCAGACAGAAAGAGGAAATGAATCAAGAGTTCAGAAAGCAGGTTGAAAACTGGCGCAGAAGTATGATACTGTAATGATGGTATAATTCAATTATCTAGACATCTGCTGGAGTTCTCAGCCAAAAGTGGAACAACTTTTTGACTTGTCCTAATCAGCACTTCATTCTTCAAAGATGGAGGGAACAGCAAGGAGAAAGTTTGTTCTGGATCTGAGAATGAGTACAGGGAAGGACAAGTTGCTGGAGTGAAAATAATGGGAATTTTGTGGGGGAAGTAACCATTTTCTACCTACTAGAATTTGTAATAGAGAAGAAAAGGAAAGTTGAGCCTAGTCTGACAAGCACCCTGGTTTGGAGGAAAGTAGATTTCAAAGGCACCAAGGTACTTTTGAATAGGAATAAGTAGGCTAGCTAGGATCCCAGGTATTAAAACTTCATAGGGAAAGTCAGCCTGAGTTAACTGTCAAGAATGAAATTCTAAAAACACAAAGGGAAACAATTCCAGCAAAAGAAAATATGAGAGTTGTTTGAAGAGTCCAATATGAATACACAGGGTTGATGAATACACATCAGCCAACTTAGATTTTTAAAAGAAAGGTATGGAAGATGATGGCAAGGACAGTAAGACAGATAACATTGAATAAATAAAAGACCATTGTACAATCCTGTAAAAAGAATGTCAAGTTTAATAATCTTCAGAATAAGATGAGGCTGTTAAGGAAATCAAAGGACAACAAAAAGGGTGTTTTGTTTTGTTTTGTTTTTTAGTAGTGGGGTTCTCTCTAGGAAGAAGGATAGCTAGATTGATTCCTGAGTCTGGAATCAGGAAAACCTGAGTTCAAATATGGTCTCAGGCATTTATTAGTTGTGTGACCCTAGGTAAATCATTTCACCTCTGTTTGCTTTAATCCACTGGAAAAGGAAATGGCAAGTATCTTTGCCACTCCAGTATCCTTTGCCAAGAAAACTCCATGGACAGTATGGTCCATGGCAACAACATCTAGGGAGAGAGAAAAGGATCGAAGAAGTGTGGGGCCACAGCTTGAAATAGAAAGGGCATTGATGAGAGATGATGGAGAGAAGGCAGACCTATTCAGTCTTGATTTTTCATCTGTCTTCTCTGACGAGGAAAATTATTTTTGCTCGGGAAATGATAGAATAAAAATGGTTAATATGGAGAAGATGAGTCAGGATGCAGCAAAAAACACTTAGTTTACCTTGATAAATTTAAGTTACCTAGACCAGAAGAAGGTACATCCTTAGGCATTGAAAGAACTGGCTGCTGAACCACTGTCCATGATTTTTTAAAAGGTTCCCACCTCTCCTGGAGAACTATCAAAGAGCTTGCATCCTAATTTTCAAAAAAAGGGAAGCAAATGGAGTCTGATCACCATAGGCCAGTGAGCTTGATTTCCATCCCCATCTAAGGCCTGGATGGATTGTTAAAGTCATGGAACATCTAGGAAAAGATGCAATAATTACAAAGAACCAACATGACTTCATCAAGAACACATCATGCCAAACTAATTTTACTTGCTGTTTTTGATAGTTACTATACTGGTAAACTTCTACTCTGAGAAGAAGGCTAAACAAGTTACCTCGATTTTAACAAAGTGTTTGTCTTATACTATTCTTACAGAAAAGATGGAAGAGAAGTGAACTAGATGAAACTAGAAACAATTGAATGGCCAGACTCAAGAAGTAGTCAATAACAGTTCAATGTCAACTTCGTAAAAGTCTAGAGGTGAGAGTCCCAGGAATCCATGCTTGGCCCTGCACTGTTTACCATTTTTATTGATGATTTGAATAAAGATATGTTTATCAAATTTTCAGATGACCCAGAACTAGAAAGGATAGCTAATATGCCAGATGAGTTAGAATTCCAAAAGGTCTTGAAAAGCTAAGATATTAGGTCGAATCTACTTAGATGAAATTCAGTATGGATAGATGTAAAGTCTTACACTTGGGTTTAAAAAGTCAACTTATAAGTACAAGATGGGGATTGAAGAAAGGGAATAGTCAGACAGCTGTTTGGAATAAACCTAGGAGATTTAGTGAACTGTTAACTCAATGTGAATCAGCAATGTGATATGAGAGCCAAAAAAAAAAAAGTTATTTTAATCTTGAGTTATATTGAGAGGCATAGCTTCCAAGAACAAGGATGTTACAGTCGCTCTGTACTCTGTGCTGGTCAGACCCCTATATGAAGTATTGTGTCTAGTTCTAGATACCTGGAGGATATCCACAGGAAGCCAAGCAAGGATGGTGATGCCTTCAATCCATGTTGTTCATCTGTCGTTCTCACCAATGACATCACAAGGGGGAGATCTTGAATGGTTGGTGAATTGAATTCGAATGATAGTTTGAAAGAACTGGGGAAACATGATAGCTGTCTTAATGTATTTGAAAGGTTCTCATGCGAAGGAGGAACTAAACTAGTTCTGTTTGGCACAGAGGCAAACACCAGCAGAAGTGGATGGAAATAGCAAAGAAACAACTTAAGACTTGATGTCAGGACAAACTTCCTAACCATTAGAGCTCCTTAAAAAATGGAAAGATTGATAATGCAGGTTTTCCTGCATTAGAGGTTTCCAATCAGAGTTTGGATGACCAACATTTGGGTATACTATAGTGAGGATCACTTGTTTTTGGCATGAGCTAGACTAAATTGTTGCTTGGATCTTCCAGCTCTAAAATGAGATGATTTTGTGATCTCTGCTTTACACAGGAGAAAATTAAGTTTTGGAGAAGTTTAATGATATATTCAAGGTCACACATTTAATTATGAAAACAGACTTTCTGAATTTGAATCCAGGGGTCTTTCCATCCAGCCATACCCCATCCCCTCAATTTACAGATGAGGACACTGAGGCACCCAAAAAGAGACTGTACTAGGTCTTCTACTCCGTTAATGGTGGCATCATAACTAGAAGTGAACTCTCCTGACTCCATATTCAGTATCTTCTTTGCTGCGTCATAGAGGACAGTCTACTGGAAAAGAATTCCATTTAAGTGAGAGCGTCTCTAGCTGACAGAACTCAACAAAAACATGCTTGGTTCCTTGAATGGAATGAAAGCTCTGAAAAGCCCTCCTGAGTTCAAAGCAAATTCAATTAGAAAACAATGTGTGACCTCCCCCTGCTGGCCAGCAGCAGAGGTTTCTAAAGAAGTGCACTTTCTACTACTTGCTATTGAAAATTGTAATGACCAAGCTTGACCCTGGAGAAGAGGGAAGAAAATAAACCTCCTTCCCTTCTCTGTTGAGGTGGGGAACTATGGGTGTTGAACACTGCATATACCATCAGAATCTATTGATGCAGAAATGAGTTTATTGTTTATTACAAGGGATGTTTCAATGGGTAGGGGATAATGGAGGGATATATTTTTTAAAATGAAGGTAAAAGGAAAACCAAAGATAGCAAAAACATTTTTTTCCAATTAAAAAACTGTCCATTCCTGAGTTAGACCTTAACAGGTCAAAGACTAGGAGTTCCTATATTAACTGCTATTGGGTAAAGAAATTAGACTAGAATTAGGGGAATTTTGGACCTTTGCTTTGTGGTCTATAAGAGAAAACTAGACTTTACTCAAGAAGAAGGGGTAGAACATGAGTCCTGGTTACAAAGATTTCATTCCAATCATCTTCCGTGCATTCCCTCCTCTTTTCTTCCCACCAGTGAAATTACACAAAGCACCACAAATTTGGAGTCAGAGGGATATTTGAGGACATCTAATTTAATGTCCTAGGGGAAGCTAGGTGATGCAGTAGATAGAATGCTTGCCATGGAGTCAAGTCTTCCTAAGTTTAAATCTGGATTCAGACACTTACCAGCTATGTGAACCTGGACAAGTCATTTAACCCTGTTTGCCTTGGTTCCCTCATCTACAAAAAGAGCTGGAGAGCCACGCTAGTATATGCCAAGAAAACTCAGAGGAGGTCAGGAAGAGTTAGACATGACTGAAATGACTTCTATTGTGCTGATCAGTTACTAAGCCTTTCAAAGTTGATTATCTTTACAATATTGCTGTTAATGTGGAAATATTTCGCGTGATTCTGCTAAGTTGTCTTTGTATTAGTTCATATAAGTCCCCCCAGGTTTTTCTGAGGCCACCACCTTCATCATTTCTTATTGCCTAGTAGTAATATTCCATCATATTCATCTATGGCAACTTATTCAGCCATTCCCCAATCTCAGTAGATGCAATTCAATTTCATAAATATCTATCTTGAGCGGTTTAGATGTGGTGTTGCCTGTAGGTCAGAAGAGAGTTGAAGAAATCTTTTAGTGCTCATATGGCATATGAATTACCACATAAATACATGCTTTTCTTTCCTGAGGTCCCTTTCAACCCTAGGATTTCAAATTTTCTCTTATTCACAGAAGGATCATACCTATGACAGCAGTGATAAGGCAAGAATAAAGACTACTTGGAAATCCTGTGGCTTAAAGTCATTTCCTCTGACACACAAAAGAATCTGATAGGACAATTAACTCAGAGTATGCTTAGGGGCCAGTTTTCTCTGACACTAGTATTATTTCTATTAGTCAAATTCAATTTAGATCACTTATATATTTTTAATTTATTTATTTAACTTTTTACATTCATTTTCACAAAAATTTTGGGTTCCAAATTTTCTCCCCTTTTATCCCCTCCCCCCACCCCAATACACCGAGCAATCTAATTTTCCCTATCACCAATCTGCCCTCTCTTCTATCATCCCTCCCTTCTCTTGTCCCCATCTTCTCTTTTGTCCTGTAGGGCCAGATGACTTTCTATTCCCCATTAACTGTATTTCTTATTTCCTAGTAGCAACAACAATACTAACCAGTTGTTCCTAAAACTTTGAGTTCCAAATTCTCCCCATCCCCGCCCTCCCCCACCCATTCCCTTTGGGAAGGCAGGCAATTCAATATAGGCCATATCTGTGTAGTTTTGCAAATGCCTTCCATGATAGTCGTGTTGTGTAAGACTAACTGCATTTCCCTCCATCCTATCCTGCTCCCCATTGTTTCTCTTCTGTCTTTTGATCCTGTCCCTCCCCAAGAGTGTTGACTTCAGATTGACCCCTCCTCCCATTGCCCTCCCTACCATCACCCCCCCCCCTTTGCTTATCTCCTTCTCCCCCCACTTTCCTGTATTGTAAGATAGGTTTTCATACCAAAATGAGTGTGCATTTTATTCCTTCCTTTAGTCAAATGTGATGAGGGTAAACTAATTGTTTTTTTCTCAGCTCTCCTCTTTTTCCCTCCACTAAAAAGTCTCCTGCTTGCCTCTTGAATGAGATATAATTTACCCCATTTCATTTCACGCTCTCTCCTCCCACTACATTTCTCTCTCACCATTTACCTTAATTTCTTGTAAGATATGGTCCCACCCTATTCAATTCACTCTGTGCTCTCTGTCTCTGTATGTGCATGCATATGTGTATGTGTGTGTATGCGTGTGTGTATGTATGTATGTGTGTGTGTGGTCCCACCAACAACCCAGATACTGAAAAGTTTTAAGAGTTACAAATACTGTCTTTCCATGTAGAAATGTAAACAGTTCACCTTTGGTAAGTCCCTTATGACTTCTCTTTGCTGTTTACTTTTTCATGCTTCTTCTCATTCTTGTGTTTGGAAGTCAAATTTTCTTTTCAGCTCTGGTCTTTTCATCAAGAATGCTTGAAAGTCCTCTGTTTCATTGAAAGACCATATTTTCCCCCCCCCCCCCCCCCCCCTGAAGTATTATAAGGTGATTCTTGGTTTGAGTCCTAGTTCCTTTGACTTCTGGAATATCCTATTCCATGTCCTTCAATCCCTTAATGTAGAAGCTGCTAGATCTTATGTTATCCTGATTGTATTTCCACAATACTGGAATTGTTTCTTTCTAGCTGCTTGCAATATTTTCTCCTTGACCTGAGAATTCTGGAATTTGGCCACAATGTTCCTAGGAGTTTCTCTTTTTGGATCTCTTTCAGGCGGTAATCGATGGATTCCTTCAATACATATTTTGCCCTCTGGTTCTAGAATATCAGGGCAGTTTTCCTTGATAATTTCATGAAAGATGATGTCTAGGCTCTTTTTTTGATCATGGCTTTCAGGTAGTCCCATAATTTTTAAATTGTCTCTCCTGGATCTATTTTCTGGGTCAGTTGTTTTTCCCATGAGATATTTCACATTCTCTTCCATTTTTTCATTCTTTTGGTTTTGTTTTATGATTTCTTGGTTTCTCAGAAAGTCATTAGACTCCATCTGTTCCATTCTAATTTTGAGAGAACTATTTTCTTCAGCAAGCTTTTGAACCTCTTTTTCCATTTGGCTAATTCTGCTTTTGAAAGCATTCTTCTCCTCATTGGCTTTTTCAACCTCTTTTTGCCAATTGAGTTAGCCTATTTTTCAAGGTGTTATTTTCTTCAGCATTTTTTTGGGTCTCCTTTAGCAAGGTATTGACCCGTTTTTCATGCTTTTCTTGCATCTCTCTCACTTCTCTTCCCAGTTTTTCCTCCACCTGTCTAACTTGATTTTCAAAATCCTTTTTGAGCTCTTCCACCTGGGATGTCTGGAATACAGAGGCCCCAACCTCCACATCTTTCCCTGATGGTAAGAATCCTTCCTCGTCATCAGAATTGAAGTGCAGGAACATCTGAACCCCATCAAAGTAGCTTTCTATAGTCTTATTTTTCTTCCCTTTTCTGGGCATTTTCCCAGCCAGTTACTTGACTTCTGAGATTCCTGTCCACCCCCACCTAGATCCACCCAGCTAGTGCTTGGGGTCTGAGATTCAAATGGGCTTTCTGCGGCAAGCGTGGCTGCTATTCAATGTGAGCTTAAGTTCTGGTGCTCAGGTGGGGGCAGGGCCACCTCCCAGGCTCAGTTCCCTCAGGGGCTTTATGCAGAGACCTTCAGTAATGGAGTGGGTGGGGGCAGGGCCGTCTCCCAGGCTCAGTTCCCTCAGGGGGTTTATGCAGAGACCTGAACTTCTGCCTGCTGCTGCCTGCTGTCCTGGCCACCATCGCTGCCTCTGCTGCTGCCTCTGCCGCTCCCTCTGTCGCTGCCTCCCGAGGGGCCTGAGCCACGGAGACACCCCGCTCCCCTCTCAGCCAGCCCAGACGTGTCTCTCACTGACCTGTAGCATCTGTGGGCGGAGGGACCTTCCCGGCCGCCAGAGGTTCTGTCCCTGAAGTCTGCTCGGATCTGCTCCTCTGGGGCCACCTGGCCAGGGCAGCACATGGGTGGGCCCCACTTTCTGGGGCATGAGGGACCCTAGGGACGGCTCTCCAGGGCTCTGTGGAACGGAAATCTTTTCCACTGTGTTTCTGTGCGCCTTGCAGTGATCCAGAATTTGTGGGGAGTTCTACTTGCAGGAAATGTATGGGATGTGGGTTCGGAGCTAGCATATGTGAGTCTTTCTATTCTGCCATCTTGGCTCCACCCCCCGATCACTTATATTTTTAAGAAATTAAATAAAAATTTCTTTAATGAACAAAAATCTATTTCCTATCCTCCCTGTTTCCCTCTCATTAAAAATGGAAATAAAAATAAAATTTTATGACAAACATGCATAGTCAAGTAAAACGTTCCTGTGTTGTGCATATCCCTCAAATTGTCTCATTAGGTCCTTTGAATTCATCACGTCTGTCAGGATCTGGGGAGCGTGCTTCATCATCATTCTTCTGGGGTCGTGGTTGATCATTGCAACAATGAAAATGTTAAAGTCTTTCAAAGTTGTTTTGTTTTATAATATTGTAGAGTACAAACTGTTCTGGTTTTGCTACCTTCATTTTATTTTAGCTCGTAGAGATCCTCCTAGATTTCTACTTCAGAGAATTTATCAAGTCACAGCTCTGTGCAAGGGATTGTGCTAAAAACTAGTAATACAAGCCTATATCAAGTGGCTTGTTTTCTCAGCGAGAAAGAAGGAAGAGAATATGGAATTTTAAAAAACAAATGTTAAAAATTGTTTTTATATGTAATTGGGGAAAAAGTAAAATATAAAATAAATAAATAAAGGGATAATAACATAATATTAATAAATAAATAAAAAAGAACACTAGTAATACAAAGCCCCCCCCCCAATAAAACAAAACACAACAATCCCTGCTGTCTACTTCTCTCATAATTCACATTTATTTACATACTGAATTATACTTACAAAGATTCGTGTATTCTTAATCTAATTCAATCCTTGCCACACACTTTACTTTTATTCATTTTATTTTATTTGAAAAAAAATTATTATTTTAAATATTGCTTTCTCTTTAAATTTTGAGTTCCAGATTCTCCTCCCCCCAGAAGGTAAACAATATGATATCAATTATACCTGTGAAATCATGTAAATCATATTTCCATATTAGTCATATTGTTTTTTAAAAGGAGAAAAAAATTAAAAGAAGGAAATTTACTTCAGTTTACACTTAGAGTTCATCAGTTTTGAGTCTGGTGGTGGATACTATTTTTTCATCGAGTCCTTTAGTATTGTCTTGGATCACTGCATTGATCAAAGTAGCCAAGTCTTTCACAGTTGATCATCATTACAATGTTGCTGTTACTTTGCATAATGATCTAGTCCTTCTCACTTCACTTTGCATCAGGTCAATAGGTCTTACCATGTTTCTTCTAAAACCACCCTCCTCATCATTTCTTATATAGCACAATAGTGCTCCATCACAACAATAAGCCACACCTTGTTAAACCATTCCCCAATCAATTCCCCAATCTCCTCAATGTCCAATTCTTTGCCACCACAAAAAAAAAGCTGCTATAGATATTTTTGTCCATATAGCTTATATTCCTTTTCCTTTGATCGCTTTAGGGTAAAGATGTAGTAATGGTATTTCTGAGTTAAAGAATATGCACCATTTTATAACCCTTTGGGCACAGTTGCAGTGTCCTCCAGAATGATTGGCACAGTTTACTACTCCATCAACAATTTATTAATGTACCTATTTTCCCTTATCCTCTCCAGCATTTGGTATTTTTGATAGGCGTGAGGTAGTACCTCAAAGTCATTTTAATTTGCCTTTCTGTAATCAATAGTTATTTAGATAATTTTTTTTATTTAACTATAGATAACCTTAATTTTTTCTTCTGAAAACTGCCTGTTCATATCCTTTGGCCATTTATCAATTGGGGAATGGCTTCTATATTTATAAATTTGACTTACTGCCCTATATATTGGAGAAATGAGATTTTCATCAGAGGAACATGTTCTAAATTTTTTTATGTTACTTCATTATCTATGCTACCTTTTAGCAAAATTTAGATTTCCTTTCTTTCAGTTAAGTCTATTTTTGCTTTTGCTTTGTCTGAAATCTTGATTGCCACCCCTGCCCTCTTCACTTCAGCTGAAGCTTAATAGTCTTTGCTCCACTCCTTCCTTTCAACACTGAGTGTGTCTTTTAGTCCCAAGTGTGTTTCTTGTATACAACATATTGTTGGATTCTGGTTTCCAATCTATTCTACTATTTGTTTCTGTTCATTGGGTTAGCTCATCCCATTCACATTTATAGTTATGATCATTAAATGTACATTTCACTCCATCCCATTTTCCTCTTTTTTATCCTTCTCTCTCTTTTTATCCTGCCCCTTCTCAAAAGTCTGTCTTGCTTCCAATCACTGTCTCACCCAATCTGCCCTCCCTGTTATCATTTCCCTCCATATCTCTTATCCCCTGCCCCTATTATCTTTGTATTAGGTGAGATATATTTCTATATCCAACTGAGTGTGTGTGTATGTGTATCTGTGTGTTCTTCCTTATTGAATCAGTTGCAATGAGAGTAAAGATCAAGCATTAGCCATCTTCCCCCCCATTTTTCCTTCCACTATAAAAGCCCTCTCTTGCATGCCCTTCTATGTGAGAAAATTTGTTCCATTCTACCTCTCCCTTCCCCCTTCTCCCAGTGTATCCCTCTTTCTCATTCCTAAATTCTTTTTGGGGAGATCATCCCAACACAATCAATTCATACCCATTCACTCTTTCTCTATTAACTCCTTCTAACTGCCCTAATAATGATTAAATTCTTAGGAGTTACATGTATCACTTTCCCATATAGGAATGTAAACAATTTAATTCCATTGATTTCCTCATAATTACTCTTTCAGTGTTTATTTTCATATGCTTCTCTTGAGTCTTCTGTTGGTCATATTTTCTATTCATCTCTGGTCTTTTCATTGCAATGCTTATAAGTCCTCTATTTCACTAAATGTCTGGGTTTTTTTTTTCCTCAGAAGGATTATACCCAGTTTTGCCCAGTATGTCATTCTAGCTTCTTTGCCTTCTGGAATGTCATATTCCAAACCCTCTGTTCCTTTAATGTGGAAGCTATTAAATCTTGTGTTATCTTGACTATGGTTCCATGGTATTTGAATTATTTTTTTCTGGCTCCTTGAAATATTTTCTCCTCTGAATTTTGGCTATAACATTCCTGGAAATTTTCATTTGAGATTTCTTTCATGAGGTGATTGATGGATTCCTTCAATTTCAAATTTATCTTCTGGATCTAAGGTTTCAGGGAAGTTTTCCTTTGTAATTTCTTGAAATATGATATTTAGGATTTTTTTTTTTATTATGACTTTTAGGTAGTCCAATAATTCTTAAATTACATCTCTTCAGTCTGTTTTGCAGGTCAGTTGCTTTTCCAAGAAGATATTTCACATTTTTCTTTTTATTCTTTTGACTTTATTTTATTGCTTCTTAAGGTCTTATGGAGTCATTTGCTTCCACTTGTCCAATTCTAATTTTTAAGGAATTAATTTCTTCAGTGATCTTTTGCAACTCTTCTTTGATTTGGTCTATTCTGATTTTAGAGGAGTTCTTTTCTTTAGAGAATTTTTGTTCTTCTTTTACCATTAGGCTAAGTCTGTTTTTTAAGATGACATTTTCTTCAGTACTTTTCTTGTATCACTCACATTTTCCCCCTAGTTTTTTCTCTGCCACTCATCTCTTTTTTTTAACTCTTCCAGGAATATTTTCCAGCCTTGAATACAATTAGCATTTTTCTTGGAGGCTTTAGTTGTAGGTATTTTCACATTGTTGTCTTCTTCTAAGTTTATGTCTTGGTCTTTCTTTCCACCATAATAGGTTTTCTTCTATGGTCAAGTTCTTTTTTTTTGTTGTTTGCTCATTGCTCCAATGTATATCTTGACTTTGAATTTTATGTTAAAGTTGAACTTTGCTGACCTGGAGGTGGAGAGGCACTGTATCAAGCTATGGGTTTTTTTTGTGCTACTATTTGAAAAGGTGGTTCTGGGGCCCTGCAAGTTTTGGGGACTTTCAAGGTGATGTTGATGGGGTGCTTGGGTGTATGTGCTTGGGCCCCAATTCTAAAATCACATTTCTTTTTAAAAATCACATTTCTCCTTAGGCTCAAAACACTGTCCCAGGCAGTTTTTCCCCAGTCCAAGGACACAGCCTGCCCCTGCAACAACCATTATCTCCCTTCCTGATACAGCAGCCAGTTGCACCTATAGATCTTATTAGTCTGAACCAGCTATAGACTGGCTAAAAAGGCTGTGCACTGGGTCATAACATTTACTACTCGCTGACCAATCATATGTATCCTAGACTTAGACATACCTATACTCCCTTACATTTATCTTGTCTAACAAGACATAGATGAGGATAGCCTGGTGATTCCTTAGTCAGCCCTGACCATTAGTTGACTTGGTGACATTTCAGGCCTAAAACCACACCTCCATGTAGCCTGCCCCCTCTTTAGGCTATTTCCCAAAGAATTTTGGGTAAAATACCTGTGCAGTGGATACCAAAAGTGTATGTTCCTTTAAGAACTAACCACTCTTTCATTCCACCCTGAATCACTAATTAGCATATTTGTCATGTATTTCACTATAGAATATTCTATATAAACTTTACCTGTACCCCTCTAAGGTTGCAGGTTTACTAAGAACTCTTGCCCACTGAAAAATGTAATAAATTTTTACCTTGACCTCAACAATGCTTGAGTCTGTGAATTCTTCTCCAGATGGCCCATGCAGGGAACTGCTCTCCTGGTCTGTGCTCTGGTTTTTACCCAAGAAGGGTTCTTGTTCCCCGGCAACTGCAAGTGCCAGCACTCCTCTTGGCATTATAACTGTTACCAGGGTCCCTACTGCCTTGTGACCAATCATAAGTGCTTTTCTTTGTCTTGGAATGTGACCTAGAACTTTTTATGGGCAGTAGAGTTGCCAATCAGCACCAGCTATACCGAGTGCCAGCAAAGGGTTCCCTGTTATGTCTTTCTAACCAATTGCCTGACCCTCCATACCATCTCTGGGTTGAGTTCCTGAAGTTACTGCTGTTGCTGCTGCTGCCCTAATTGCCTCCAAGGTCTGCCACTGATATTCCAGCCACACCTTGGGTTTGTGCCCACAGTAGTATTATGGACCTCTCTTGTGGACCTCCTTAGTTGTCTTAGCCTGGAAAAATTACTCCGATGACTTTTTGTTGGCCCTGCCACTCCAAAATTTTATTTGAGGCATTATTTTTAAATTGTTTTTAGGGGAATGTTGGGAGAGTTCTCCTGGGTCCTCATCTGTACTCTCATATTTCTTACCACAAACTTTAAAGGTAAGTGGTATAGATATTAAGACAGCATAGAGTGTGAGGCCCAAGTTCAAATCTGGTTGCAGGCACTTACTTACTGTATAACCTTGGTCAAGTCATTTAACTCTGTTTGCTTTAGTTCCTCATCTAGAAAATCAGCTGGAGAAGGAAATGGCAAACCATTCCAGCATCTCTACCAAGAAAACCTCAAATGGGGTCATGGGATGTTGGACACAACTGAAAAACAACTGAACAAAAACAGTAGTCTGAATATTATCTATATTTCAGAAAAGGAAACTAACGCTCATTGATATGAAAGGCTTGACCCATGGTCATATAGCTATAGAATGGAAAAGCTGCAACTTGAAATCAGGGTTCTTGACTTCAAGTCTAGATATCTTTAAAGAGGTGTCCTGGGATTACGATTGCTGTGTTTGTCTTTTGTTGCCGAAGAAGACCATGCCATCAGAGAAATGATGACATGACTTGAAATTGACATTGTGCCATCAGAGAAATGACGACATGACTTGCACTTGACTTTGTTTTGAGTGAGGGAGGGCTGTGCAGGTCACCAGCCTTACTTCTCCGGAGCCATCTGAATCCAGTGACCAGATATTCATCAGGATGACTGGAGATGACCCAGCCCTGGGATTATGAAGGGGAAAACACTAGGCAGAAGGACATAGGGTAAGGATTTCCAAGATTCACAGAAAAAGTTCTGGACACAATGACTCAATTAGACACAAGGTTTACATCTGAGTTGATATCCCAGATTACACTGTGATGAAAAAAGGAAAACCAGCTGAATGGGAAGCTGTCCTTCTTTCAGTCCAGAGGAGAGGGAAGCTCTTGGGCAGGGTAGAACAAGCCTACAAGTAAACAAGCCCTACCCAGTATCTGACCAGGGATTTCTTGTCTGTGAATCTTGAGTTTGGGAGATTCCAATCATGATTTGGGGAAAACGTAAACAAGGCTCAGAAAGGTGAGGCACATTCATGCTGAGATTTGACCTTAAAAGAAAGAGCTGGGGGTAGCAGCCATAGCAACAGAGGATGAATTGTGGGAAGTTTTTGTCAGTAGGGATTCAAATAGTTATGGAGTTTTATTGTGAGTGTAGAGTCTCTTTATGGAGGAGGATGAAGTATAACTCTAACTAGTAAGACCTTTAGACCACTCCCACCGAGAGAGCTAGGTAGAGCAGCTTCCTATTTTTTCACATTTATTTATTTTATTTTTAGTTTATGAAATAAAATAAGCATTTATATAACATAGTATAATAAAAATTTGCACCTGAAACTTCAGATCTGTTATTTACAACTTGGTGCTCCTTTTAAATATATAATAAAGTTATCATATAAATTTCTGTTTTTCTTCTCTCTTCCTGTCCCCTACCCTAGAGATGGTTACCATTAGACACAAATAGGTATACACACACACACACACACACACACACATATGTATATATACATATATATACAGAGTATTCGATAAATACTTCTATTTATCAGTTCTCTGAATGCAGATATATCATATGTCTTCTATAGTTAATTTATATGTTTATAATAGTCAAAATGACTTATTCACTCAAAGCAGCTTCCTTTTTTAACTAATTACTCTTGGCACAGTTTCTGTGTTGTTCAAGTAGTGCCCTGCTCTCAGTCATCACCCAACTTTGGCTCCCTGGGGTGTTGGCTTGATTGCCCTATCCAAGTTATGTTCTTGAAATGGTGTGTACACAAATGAGGAGGAATATTGAAAGGGATGTGGCTGTTGTTTTTCAGTCATATCCTACTCTTTGCGAGCCTATTGGGTGTTGTCTCGGCAAAGATGCTATAGTAGTTTGACATTTACTTTCCTGGCTCATTTTTACAGAAGAGGAAACTGAGGCAAACAGAGTTAAGTTGACCAGGATCACACAGCTATAAGTGTCTGAGGTCAGATTTAAACTCAGGAAGATGAGCCTTCCTGACTTTAGACCTAGCACCCTATCCACTGCACCACTAAGCCTGAAGGGAATAGATAGGGGAGTAGAGGGAGGCATATGTAGAAGGCAAGAGAGACTGGAAGGAAAGGTGTCAAGCTTACTTTAACCTTGCTCCGGTGTTGTTACTGCTACTGCTTCAGATGGTTAAGTGAAATCCAACTTAATGTTGCAAAGCATATTGAATCAATGTGCTGGTTGGTTTTGCCTAACTTTCTTCTGTGTTACATGAAAGAGTTCCATGCAAGGATGGGTGGCGCTTCTGGGAAAGGACTGTGAAGTAAGAAGAGGAGGCAGAATTAAAACTTTTAAAATAAGTAAATACATTTAATTCAATTTAAGAAGTTTATAGTGGGGTGGGGGGCGGTGTTGGGTATGTCATGCGCACAGTTAACTATGCTATAAGGTGAAATATATTAGGGACAAAGTGCTGTGAGATATCAAGTAGGGAGAGAGACTTTTCTCTTGGCCAGTTCAGGGAAGTTTCCTTTGGAAGAAGGGATATCGAAACTGGACTTTGAAAGCGGGAAAGGAATTTCAATAGACGGGAAAGGGTGAGGTCTTTTCCAAGCATGAAGAATGCTGTTAAAAAAGACTCAGAGACAGAACAGGGCCGGAGCAGATTAGGTGGAGGAGAGTGTTCCAATTGGGCTGTAATGTAGAATACATGAAGGGGAAAGAGTGAAAAGTCACTTTTTTCCACTGATATTCATGTAACACTTTAAGGTTTGTTAAATGCTTTATATTCATTATCTAGTGTGAGCTTTGTACCAACCCCATCATATAGGCAAAAATACTTATCATTACGTCCACTTTCCAGATGAGAAAACTGAGGCTCAGAATTGTGAGGTGACTTGCCCATCGTCAGAGCCCCATAGTCAGAAATAGAATTTGGTTCCATTTCCTCTCTGTTCTAGAACCTGCCCTCTCTAGCCACTATATTGTGTTATCTTAAATAAATCTGCTCTACTCTGTTGGAGCTAAATTGAGAAGGGTTTGGAATGCTTATTGCTACTGGTGAATGGAGGAGTGAACAAATGGAGTAGAGTGATTGATACCTATGAAAGAAGAGATGAAAAGTGAGAAGGAATTTCCAAGAAGTATAAGAAGGAGAAAATGAAGGTCACAACAAGGCAAGGAGAGGATAGAACAAAGAAGGTGAGGCTGAGGTTTAGGGGGAAAATATTGGAGATTAGTAGAGGGACCTAATACCTGAAACAAGTGAGTTGTTGAATTTTGGTAGAAGGAAACTTAGACATCCTTCAACATCCAGATAGATTCTAGAACTGAGAATGAAGCATGCATGTTACTCACTTTTTGACAGAAAAGTGATGGATTCAAGGAGCAGAAATGAAACATTTTTTTAACTTGGTAAATGTGGGAATTTGTTTTTTCTAGACTGAGTATTTATTATGTTTTTTTTTCAATTGAGAGGGAGATAAAAAGGAAAAAAGGATCATCTTTGAAATCTTGAAAAAGTATATAGAATAGAAATTACATGTTCAATTTGTTAAATACTTGGAAGGAAACATAATTTGCATTTTTAGGTTCAATCTTCATTTTTTCATTCTAGTTTTCATACAGAAATGTTCATTTTATTTGGTATTTGTAAAATTCAGAATAAAAAAAATTGAAACAAACTCACAGGCACAGTAAAAATTGTTTGAAAAATGAATGAATGACAAAGCACTTATTAAGTTCTGACTTTGTGCCCATCACTATGCTGAGCATTGAGGCTATACACATAAGCAAATCTTCAGAGGAAGAGGAGCTAGAAGGGAAGAGTGGCACACTCCAAGATCCATTTCCAGGACAGACTGGTGCATATTTTTACCTATCAGGAAAGCTATTTGTTTATTCCTTCTTGTTCTAGGTTCTTTACCAATCTGGGCAAACAATACCACATGTGTGATGTATGGACCACCTAGATCCTTATCAGATCCGACACTATCATTCAACAATTCTTTGACCTAAGATAATTATTTCCCATTTATCCTGTATATAACTTGCCTTGTATATATTTGTTTTCATGTTCTCTCCCTGTTAGATTGTAATCACTTGGGAGCAAGGATTATTTTTTTTTGCTCTTTTTTGTATCCCCAGCACATTGACCCTTTAAAACACCTTCAAGGCAAGAATACTACTTTTAGAGTCCGAAGTTCTAGGTTTGAATTCCCAATCTGAGACCTTGAACTAATGTCCCTTGCTCTCTAGGCATCAGTTTTTCTTTCCTTACCTGAATAATGAAGGGGCTAGAGTAGAACAGAGATGTCAAATTTTGGCATAGAGCTCCTAAATTTGCTGGAACCACATTAAAATGTTACTGGGAAATATTTAACCAAATAAGTAAAAATATAATAGAACATCGATAATGCTACTTCGTGGTTTTTTAAGTTAATATGGGCATACAGCTGTGTTTCTATTTATGTCTAATACCACTGGACTAGAGGCTCACTAAAGTGAGCTTCCAGCTATCCTTCTTAGAACTATCTTGATTTTAGTCAAGACAGCTTATGAAATTTCGACAAGCCAAGAAGTTGCTCGAATTAATGGAACACTATTTAGTTTTTTAAATTCTACTTAAGAGATGCAAGAGAACAGACCTTAAAGATGTTCTACTATTCCACTGCCTCATTGTACAGATGAGGAAATTAAGATGCAGAAAGACTGTGATTGACTCAAGGTCACTTAGGTAGAAGAGCTGGGATTGAATCCAGATTTCTCTGATTTCACAATTAGAGTCCTTTCCACTGAGAGGAGAGAAAAAGCAGAATCAGAAACAGCAAAGAATGCCTTCTGAATGATAGTGTAAAAGAGCAAGCTAGCTCGGGAAGGAGACAGGCTTGACAAGGTTATAAAGAAGGGAAAAAAATAGGACAAGCAGTCCTTGATCCTTTGCCCTGTAGGACCTAGGTCCTCAAATGGGAACTATCCCAGTTTACGGCATTGTATTCTCTTGGCAGCCTGGCAGAGTTGAAACCAAGGGTCACTGAAGAGAGGAGTGATTATTGTCTCATACTTTCTGGGTTGTTCCATTAAGCCACTCCTATTATTTCTCCTTCAAAGAGGTTCAGGGTCAAAGAAATGTTGGGAGCCAAACAGAAAGAATTTTGGGATTAGGAAAAGTCTTTTTTTTTTTAATATATTATCAAAATAAGATCAAGAGAGAGCAACTTTGACCCATGAGGAAGAAAGAGAAAATCATCATGCTGGAGCAGATGGACAATCTAGTCCAAATTACCAGTCTTCATTTTCTTTTTTCTTTTTAATAAAAATTCATTATTTTTATTTTATTTTCCCCAATTACATAAAAAAAAATTTAGCATTAATTTTTCTAAAAAATGTCAAGTTCCAAATATTCTCCCTCCCTTTCTTACTTCCTTAGAGACAGTAAGCAATTTGATATAGATTATATATGTGCAATGATGCAAAATATATTTCCATATTAGTCATATTGTAAAAGAGGACAAACTAAAGGAAAAAAAGATAAAAAATAATATACTTTGCTCTGCATTCAGGCTCCATCAGTTCTTTCTCTGGAGGTGGATAGCATTTTTCATCATGAGCCCTTTGGAATTGCCTTGGATCATTGGTATATCTGAGAAGTGCTAAGTTATTCACAGTTGATCATCATACAATATTGCTGTTGTTATGTACAATGTTCTCCTGGTTCTGTTCACTTCACTTTGCATCAGTACTTGAAAGTCTTTCCAGGTTTTTCTGAAATCAACCTGGTTGTCATTTCTTATAGGAGTATTCATTTTCTAGAGGAGAAAACCAAGGCCTAAGAAATGAAGTGATTTGATAAAAACTATGTAACAAGTGTGTGATAGAGCTGGCACTAGAACCAGGATCTCTTAATTTTCCAGGGCAAAGCTTTACTCTAGAGGGAAGAGATCACTTCAAAGGCTAATAACAATAGATTTAGAGATGGAAGAAAATTAGGTCATCAGATACATCTCCCTCATTCTGCAGCTAAGAAAACCTAGAAACGTTAAATAACTTGCCCAGGGTCACACAGAGTATACTGTCTGAGGCAAGATTTGAACCCAAGTGCTTCTTACAATTCAATACCCATTTATTATGTACCCACTACATCCAAAATACTATGGTAGATGTCATGCACAGTCCCAAATCTAGACCATAATTAAACTCAACAAATATATATTAAAAGTATTTACTTAAGTACAAAGTACACACTAGGCCCTGGGGTTACAAGTAACAGCAACAACAAATGATTCCTGTACTCAAGGAGCTTGTCTTCTCATATGAGGGAGCCGCATTAACTGATAAGAATAATACAGAGTAGGAAGTCAAGGGGCCAAAGGAGAGATCACAAAAAGAGGTATCATCCTATTTGAAGAGGGAAAGAGCACTAAAAGCTGGGGGTGGCAATTAGGGAAGGGTTTATAGAAAAGAGATACTTTAGGCCTAGATCAATGCCTTACACCATATACCAGAATAAAGTCCCAATAAATAAGTGGCCTAGGTATAAAGGCTGATATTATAAACAAACTAAGGGAGCAAGAATAGTTTATTTGTCATATTCATGGAGAATGGAGAAATTTATGACCAAACAAGAGAAAGAGAACATTATAAAATGCAAAATGGATAACTTTGATTTCATCAAATTGAAAAGTTTTTGCACAAACAAACCCAGTGTAACCAAGATTAGGAGGAAAACAGAAAACTGAGAAAGAATTTTTGTAACTAGCATCTGTGATAAAGGTCTCATTTCTAAAATATATAGAGAACTGAGTCAAATTTAATACAAGTCAGATACAAGTCAAATGATAAATGGTCAAAGGATATGAATAGGTAGTTTTTAGAGGAAGAGATTAAAGCTATACTCATGTAAAATGCTCTAAATCACTATTTATTAGAAGGATGCAAATAAAAAAAAACTCTGAGGTACCACATTAGATTGGCTATCAGACTGGCTAACATGGCAAAACAGGAAGATGATAAATGTAGGAGAGTTGGAACATTAATTCATTGTTAGTGGAGGGCTGTGAGTTTATCCAACATTGTGCAGAGCAATTTGAAACTGTGCCCAAAGGACTATAAAAATGTGCATACCCTTTGACCCAGCAATACTGCTTCTAGGGCTGTATCCCAAAGAGATAATAAAAAATGGGAAAAGGACCCACATGGACAAAGATATGGTGTCCAAGAAGTGGAAATCGAGGGGATGCTCATCAATTGGGGAATGACTGAACAAGTTGTGGTATATGAATGTAATGGAATATGATTGTGCTATAAGAAATGATGAACAGGAAGACTTCAGAAGAACCTGGAAAGACTTCTATGATCTGATGCTGAGTGAAGTGAGCAGAGCCAGGAGAACATTGTACACAGTAATAGCCATATTGTGCGAGGACTGTTGTTGATAGACTTAGCCCTTCACAGCAATGCAAGGACCTAAACATTTTCAAAGGACTCAAGATGTAAAATGCCATTCACATCCAGAGAAAGAACTATGGAGTTAGAACGCAGAATGAAGCAGATTATTTTCTCTTTCACTATGTTTTGTTTTGTTTTTCTCATGGTTTCTCCCATTCATTTTAATTCTTCTATGCAACATGACTGTTGTGAATATGTGTTTAATAGGAATGTATGTATAGAACCCATATAAGACTGCATGCCATCTTAGGGAGGGAGGGGAAAGCGAAGGGGAGAAAATTTGAAACTTATGGAAATGATTGTTGAAAACAAATAAATGAACAAATTTGGGGGGAAAAAAGAAAAGGGACACATTAGTTGAGTCTTGAAGGAATCTGCTGGGGGCACAATGGGTAGGTCACTGGACCTGGAACCTGAGTTCAGATCTCAGGCACTATCTTTGTGACCCTGGGGCAAATCACTTAAATTCTGTTTGCATCAGTTTCACCAATTGTAAAATGAAGGTAATAACAGCACCTACCTCAGAGTTGTCATGGTGATCAAATGAGATAATTGTAAAAAGTGCTTTGCATAGTAGGTGCCATATAAATACTTATCCCCTCCCACTCTTTATCTGTAAGGTAGAGATGAGGAAGGAGTACATTCCAAGCATGAGGGGACTACTTATGAGAATTTGTGAAAGCAAGAAATGGCACGTTGAGTTGTGTTTGTTTTTCATTTTGGAAGAGGACCATGACATCAGGATGATGACATGGCTTGCAGTTGACTTTGATTTGAGTAAGGGAAGGCTGCTAAGGTCACCAGCCTCACTTTCTCCTCCTGAGTCATCTGGGTCCAGTGGCCTGATATTCATCAGGATGACTGGAGATGGCCCAGGATGCCAGGAATGACCCTGGACATTTTAGGCTGAGGTCTTATCAGATTCTAACTTTGAGTGAGATATACCCATTCAATAAATAGGCCTCTTTAAATTATTACTTAAAGGGATGGCCCCTTTTTATAAAGAAAAAGATAATTAAAATTATTAGGGTCCCTGCCCAACTAGCACAGAATGAAAGTAAATACTAAATAGTAACTGTTTCCCTTTTACCCAGGAACCCTGAGGGTCTGCCCCTCCCTGTTTGAGGTTGAGTGTGGAAAACAGCTAGGGATCTATTTGGCTAGAATATAGAGTACCTGAAAAATAGTAATACAAAGTCTATAAAGATAGGTTGGAGTTATATTATGAAATATATAAAATCCCAGTCTGAGGAGATACTTGGTTCTACATGCAGTGAGTATCCACTGAAAGTTTTCGAGCCATGGGAGCAATGGGACTAGACCTATACCTTATAGGAAGATTAGTTTAGTAGCTCTCTCAATGGATTAAAGAGAGAAAAAGATCAGAAGAAATGAGCCCATTAAGACTAGTTCCAGGAGTAGCAATGAGGGCATGAATTACGGTTAAAATCATGTGACTGATAAAAGGGAGGGCAGATTGGGAAGAAGGAGTAACTAGAATGCATTCCATCTTGGGGAGGGGGAAGGAAGAGATGGGGAGAAAATTTGGAACTCAAAATCTTGTGGAAGTGAACGTTAAAAACTAAAAATTAATTAATTTTAAAGGGAAAAAAAGAGAAAATTTAAAAAATAAAAGAATCGTGACTGGAGAGAAGAGGATCAAATGTGGTGGAAAGAAAACTGATAAGACCTGGAAACTGATTACATATGGGGATGAGGAATGAATCAAGAAGGATTGTTGAGGATGAGAACCTGGTTCAGTAGGAGGATTGGGGTATCTTAAACAGGGAGAGAAGTTTACAAGAGGGGAAAGTTTAGGGGGGAAGATGATAGCCTTATTTTTGCTCCAGTTGAATTTGAGATGTCGGTAGAAGGGAAGAGAATAAGCATTTCTAGAATACCTACTATGTGTCAGGCCCTATGCTAAGTGATTTACAAATACTGTCTCATTTGTTCCTTTAGGTGTAGGTCATACGCTCATTTTACAGTTGAGGGAATTGAGACAAACAGAGGTCAAGTGACTTGCCTAGGGTCACACAGCTAGCAAGTGTTTGAATATGAATTCCTGATTCCAGGCCCACTGCTTAATTCAATGCCCCATCCAGCTGAAACATTTAGAGGCTGAAGTCAGGAAAATCTATATTTAAATTCAACCTCAGACACTTGCTAGCTAAGTGACTTTGGGAAAGTCACTTAGCCTCTGTCTGCCTCAGTTCCTGGACTACAAAATAGGATCACAATTGAACATAGCTCCTAGGGTTATTGTGAGTATAAAATTAGATATTTGTAAAGCATTTTGCAAACCTTCATTATATAAATGCTACCTATTGTTATTACAATGGTAGTAGCAGTTGTTGTAGCAGCAGCAGTAGTAGTAGTAACACTTGAGTTCAGGAGATAGATTAGGGCTGGGCATATGCATCTGGGAATCATCTGCATCCAAATAATTGAACCCATGGACATAGTTGAACTCACCTAGGGGAAGCATATTGTGAGATAAGAAAAGACAGTTCTTTAGGGAACCTTACTAGAAGATTTTGACTAGTTCTTTTTCTAATTTATTCACTTTCTTTGCATCTTTTCACAAGAAACATCCAATGGGCCGATGACTGGATCAAACCCCACAAAACCCACAGGACTCTTTTCCTTAGATATCTATTACTATCTCTTTGATCACCTCCTTGCTCTCAGGTTATTGATTTTCACAGATTCTGTTCTACTTGCTATCTTCTAAAGTTCATACACATGACCTCAGAAGCAGGTAACATGAAAGCAGGCACAGTTATAGGAAATCTCACCCGTTCATAAAGCTCCTGACCCCACACCAGCCCTTCCAGATGCAGGCACAAATGCTAATAATCACACCCCTCTCACATAGGCATGTAGACCAGATGTCAGGTGTGTAGACCAGATATGAATGTGCATATACATTTGGCCAGTACTCTCCATGTCCATCCTTCAAACAATATGGGTAAGAAAGAATCTCTAAACCCTGGGAGCTATACCCAAAGGGTGTCCCTTGCCTATGGGTTAAGGAAGGTTACAAAGCAAAACTAGGTGGGCCTGGGCCAAGTTTCCAGACCCAATGACCTCAGATTCTTCACTGTGATTACAGCCTCAGGAAGAGTAACCCTCTTCTTTATTTCCTGCTGAATCATAAGACCATAATATCATAGATGTAGAATTGGAAGGGTTTTCAGAGGGCACTGGGACCAACTACTTGTTTCTCAGTTGAGGAAAACTGAAGCCCAAAGAGTTACTTTGGGTCACTTAGCTAATAGGTATGGATCCAAAACCAGATCTCCTTGCCTCCAATCCACTTCTCTATTCACTTATACCATGTTGCCATATTTAAATTGTTTAAAAGAATTATTTCTATTTTCAATTCCAAATTTTCCTCCTCCCTCCAGTCTTACCCCCATCCATAGAGAAAAACAAAAAATACAATAAGCACTATACAATGAAGTCATGTAAAACATATTTCTGTTTTAGCCATATTCCAGGAAAAAAAGGAAGAAAAACAAAAGGAAAAATTATGCATGAATCTGCATGAATCCACCAATTCTCTATCTGGAGGTAGATAGCATTTTATATCCTTTGGAGTTGTGGTAGATCGATAAGAATGCCTAAGTCTTTAACAGTTGATTATCTTTACACTATTGCTATTACTGTGTAGACTGTTTTCTTGGTTCTGCTCACTTCACTTTGCATCAGTTCATCTAAATCTTGCTGTTGTATTTTAAATATTTATGGGATGCCTTCTATGTGCCAGGAACTATGGCAGGGACTTTGGCTGATTATAAGCACTTCTCTTATGACGTCTCTGAGACACAATATATCCTTTAATTTTCTTACATACAACCAAAACTCTTCAGCTACATGGATGAGGCTGTTACAAGGCTCCCAAAGCACACAGATAAGTCATTAAAAAGGTTTAGTGCAGCACATTCTTTAAGATGAACCAAAAGAGCATATGTAGACAATCTCCATCACAAATATACTCAAAGTAGCATTTATATAGCAGTTTAAAGTTTTTGAAATACTGTATATACTTTATCTCATTTGAGCCTTACAACATTCCTGTGAGGTAGATACTACAACTACCTCTGTCTCTTTCTCTCTGTCTCTCTCCCTGTCTCTATCTCTCTCTCTCTCCCATTATCTAGAATTTGTTTCAAAACAAAATACTACTTTCAAGGTATGGGCTATGATTGGTATGCCTTCTGTGTAGGCTTCTCTAGGTAGACATGTGTTTTATTGTACAGTAATAATTGATGTTTACCTATTCAATATAAGACACTACAATATCTTGTTATCTTTAAATTTTTAATTTTATTTTCAGATCCAAATTTCCTGTCTTCCTCTCCCCACTTCACCCACTAAGAAAGCAAGAAAAAAAAACTCATTGCAAAATAAATTACTGTATTAGCTATGTCAAAAAATGAAAGAGAGAGTGGAAGGAAGGAAGGAAGGAAGGAAGGAAGGAAGGAAGGAAGGAAGGAAGGAAGGAAGGAAGGAAGGAAGGAAGGAAGGAAGGAAGGAAGGAAAGGAGGAAAAGGAAGAAAGGAAAGAAAGGAGGGAGGGAAGTAGAGAAAATAAAATATGTTTCCATCTCACTCTGAATCCATCAGCTCTCTATCTAGAGGTATATTTTTCATTCCAAGTGCTTTAGAGTTGTAGCTGGTCCTTGCATTGATCAGAGTTCTTAATTCTTTCAAAGGTGTTTATCTTTACAATGCTATTGTTATTGTGGAAATTGTTCTCATTAGGCTCACTTCACTTTTGATCAGTTTATCCTGCAGATCTTACTCTTGATATGATATTATTCTCTCACATTATCAATAAAGTGACAACAGCAGTTCTTAAAAGATGAAATGCAAACAATCAACAACCAAAAGAGAGAAAAAAATATTCCAAACCACCAATAATTGGAGAAATATAAGTTAAAATAATTCTGAGGTTCCATCTTCCATCAGATGGGATAGATAACAGAAAGAATAACAGAAAAGGAGAATAGCTATTCTTGGAAGTCTGTGAGAGGACAGATGGATTCAACCACTGTAGAAAGCAATTTGGAACTGTATACCAAAGGTAACTAAACTGTTTACCCTTTGTCCTAGCATTATAGACATATTACCCAAAGAAATTCAAGATAGTATTAAGGGACCTAATTATAACAACGTTCATATAAGCACTTTTTGTTGGAGGAAAGATCTTGGAACAAAGTGGGTGCTCATCACTTAAAGAATGGCTTAATAAAACTATAATAATGGAATATTATTGCAATATAGGAGATAACAAAAGGGATGGAGTCAGAAAAACTTGAAAAGACATATGAATGAATAGAAAGTGAACACAGAAGAACAATTCGCACTACTAAAATATTATAAAGGAAACCAACTTTGAAAGAGCTGATGGATGATGAAACACACCTCCTTCTTGGCAGACAGACTACAGGTATAGAATGAGATGTACATTTTCAGACATGACTCATGTGAATTTGCTTTGTTTTACTATATTTATTTGTTACAAGTGATGGCTTTTATTTTTCAGGGGAGATTTGTGGGAGGAAGGGAAGAGTAGTGATAGAGATACAAAAAAAATAGAAAAGAAAGAAAATATCAATGAAATATTAAAAATACACGCAGAAGAGAGCAAGAGGAAGTTCAGAAGGGGACACAGACAAACAGGACAGTGTTGGTATAGAGTGTCCAATTTAACGTATACTTGAAAAAAACCAAGCTGTACATAGTAACCAGTCAGTACACATTTCCTAAGCATTTGCTACGTGCCAGGCATAATGCTAAGTTCTGGGGATACACAGAATGGAAAAAGACAATTCCTGACCTTGAGGAACTCACAATCTAATAGGGAAAAACACATGCAAACAAGTATATGCAATCTATATGCAGGATAAACAGGGGATGATCAACAATCAATCAGTAAACATTAATTAAGCACCTACTATTTGCCAGGCACTGTGCTAAGCTCTGAGGATACAGAAAGAGGCAAAACACAGTCCCTGAGAGACAACATGAAAACAAATATATTCAAAGCAAGCTGTATTTCAGTATAAACAGGAAATAATTAATAGAGGGAAGGTACTCTATTAGAATTAAGAGGAGTTAGGGAAGACTTCCCTGTAGAAAGTGGGATTTTAGTTGGGACTTAAAGGAAGCCAGAAAGGTCAGTAGTCGGAGTAGGAAAGGGACAGTGCTCCAGGTATGGTGGAAAGTTGGAGAAAATGTCAGTAGATCAGAAAGTTGATGTGATCAGATCTGTGCTTTAGGAAGATAGTTTTGATAGCTGAGTGGAGAATGGATTAGGGATTTTTTGTCTGGGACACCTACTAGAAGGGTATTGTAAATCTAGGTGTGAGACAAGGTGCCTATACCAAGGTGATGCCAGTATCAGAAGAGAAAGAAGGGACTACTTGAGGGATACTGAAAGGGTGGGTAGCTAGGTGGTACAATGCATAGAGCACCAGTGTAGGAGTCAGGAGGAGCTGAGTTCAAATCTCACCTCAAACACTTGACACTCACTAACTGTGTGACCTTGGGCAATTCACTTAACCCCAACTGCCTCATCCTGGCTCATCTCCAGTCATCCTGATGAATATCTGGTCACTGGATTCAGATGACTCTGGAGCAGAAGTGAGGCTGGTGACCTGCACAGCCCTCCCTCACTCAAAACAAAGTCAAGTGCAAGTCATGTCATTGTTTCTCTGATGGCATGGTCTTCTTCAGCAATGAAGGACAAACACACACTGCAAGGGTAAAATCAGCAGGCTTTGGAAACAGATTTGATATGGGAGGAGGGGGGTAAGAAAATGAGGAGCTGAGGATGACACCTAGGTTTTGGACCTGAGGGACTAGACTATGGCATACCCTAGACAATAGAAGGGGGAGGATTGGAAGCAGAGAGGGTTTGAGGCAAAAGAAAATTAGTTCAGTTTTGGACATGTTGAGTTTAAGATATCTGCAGGACCTTCAGTTTGAGATGTCTAATATGCAGTTGGAGATGAGAGAACAGAGATCAGCAGAGGTTAGGACTAGATAAATAGATCTGAGAATCATCAGTCTAAAGAAAATAAATGGGAGATGATGAGACCACTGAGTGAAATAGTAATAAAGGAGAAGAGGGACCAAGGTCGGAGCATTATGGACAACCATGGTTAGTGGCTGTAACCCAGGGTGAAGATTCAGCAAAGAAGACTTAGTGCTCAGATAGGTAGGAAGAGAACCGAGAGAGCAGTGTCCCAAAAGCCTAGAGGAGAGAGCATCCAGGAGAAGAGGGTGATAGTGTCAAAGGTTGCAAAGAGGTCAAGGAAGATGAGGACTGAGAAATGCCTTTGGATTTAATAACTAAGAGATCAGTAACATTGGAGGTTGCAGTTTTGGTTTAATGATAAGAGGAGAGGCAAAAAAGGCAAAAGAGATATGGTATAATAGTTAGTGGGGATGGATGGATAAAGTGAGAGTTTTTTGATAATGGAGGAACTCATGGTTTCAATTCCAATCCTATATTTCAGTTATTCATGTTTGGAAATGTTTACACTTGTTGATATTTAAGTGCATAATATGAAAAGAATTGGGGGAAAAAATAGCACAGCAATGTTCCATAGTGGACAGAGGGCCAACCTTGGACTCAGAAAAGCTTGAATTCAAGAGCTGCCTATGAACACTGGCAGTCTAACTACGGGCAGGTCACTTAACCTTCCAGAGGTCAGAGCAACTGTCTAAAACTCTAACTTACCGAGAAACTGCTGATTTATATTCATGGAGGGAGTTTTCACACCAGGAACTTCACAGATGAGGAAATTCAACTATAGGTATATTAAGTGATGTACCCAAGGTTGCTTAGCAAACACAAGGCAGAGTCAGTGTTCAAAATCAGTCTTCTGACTCTAAGAAACCAGTATTCTTGTTGTCATACCACAGCTCCATAGACCACAGTCTGATTCAGTTTCCTGAGCAGGTTAAATGGGCTACTTAGCATCAGTTGTCACAAAAACAAAATCAAAGCCAGAGTAGAAGATATTTGGAGATGACTAGGGATTGACCTTGACTCTCAAAACTATAAGTGGCTTCTTGTGGATTATAAAGAAAAATTATACTCAAGTATTCCTGGGTTTAAGTTTTGATTTTTACATTTTGGGTCTGAACTTGGTGTCCTAGACGTGGCAGCCGGGTAACAATAATCATACTTGTACTGGCCAACGCTCCTCACAAGGCTATTGGAAAGTATTGTTTAAACCCCTAAATGCAAGTTGTTGTTCATTATTGATGCTGTTATTAATTTAGTCAAGAGGTGATGTCATGGATGGTGAACTAATAAAAAGTTATACCCAACAGTCATTTATTTTTCAGGCAGTCCTTGGCTCTTTGTAGCATGTTTCTTCACTTATTCAAAATGGATTCTCCCATACTTCAGGGACAGTTACATTTCCTCAGATTCCCCCACCCATCATTTACCCAAACACAAGCCTCACTTCAGGCCCTTCTGCACTAGGGTAATGACAGAGCCCTCCCCTTTAATGAAAGGCCATCTGAATGTGGGGAGGTTTATATAAACAGGAAGAGCCCTTCTGGATAACAGTTTAGATGATAAATAGGTGAACTCTTTACATTGGACCTCCTTGTGGCCATCTCGATTGTTTCTGGTTTGGTCCTTTTCTCCCCACAGACAGTCAGACCAGACCAGTCTCAAGGCCTCTGTCTAGGAAGGTTCTATTTTCAGTTTTCCAGCTTCAGCATAACCCAAGGCTCTAATGGTTTGTGGTATACCCTACTAGAAATCAGGGAACAAGGACATGTTCTTAATGAATCCTTAACATCTCTGTCCTAAACTTCCATTTCCATTGACTTTCAAGACATGCATACACACACAGCACTGTTGTTTTTCAGCTGTTTTTCAGTCACATCCAACTCTTTGTGACCCCATGTGGGGTTTCCTTGGCAAAGACTGGGGTGGTTTGCTGCTTCCTTCTTCAGTAGATCATTTTATGGATGATAAAACTGACCCAAGCAGGGTTAAAGTGGAGAATAAATACACAACACAGGAGGAACAAATACACACACACACACACACTCACTCACACAAACACCACTATCACCTCAATCACAAATATTTATTAAGTACCTACTATGTACTAAGCACTGTGCTAAGTGCTAGCCATACAAAAAGAGGCAAAAGGCAGTCCCTGCCCTCAAGGAGTTTACAGTATAATGGTCACCACCTCCATGAAGCAAAGTTTGGAGTCTGAGAGTCAGCTAACAGTGAAGAATCTCATAAAACCTGCATCAATACCCAACATCATGTTAAGAGTCTGGGCTTCATGCAAAGAGCCAACAATCAGAGGACTTGCGTTTGAATCTTGGCTCTGTCACTTATAAATTGTTTGACCTTTGACAAGTCTCTTATGTGTTTTCCTTGTTTGTAAAAGTAGTGGTCTGGTCTAGATGTCTTCCAAGTTTCTTCCAACTCTTATTTTTATGTAGACAAAAGACCTAGATTTGAATTGCATGTCAGTGTTCCCATTTTTAATTGCCTTAAGTCTTTCTGAGTGTATAAATGGGGATAGGAGTATATGGTGTGTTCAGGGAAGACTAGCTCCTCTGTCTTTAGGGCTCTATGAGCTCTATCTCAGGGCTGCTCATCCAACTTTGGTGTCCACCTTCACTCAACTCTCTCACCTGTGAATCCAAGAAACTGAAACCTGCACAGCAGCCACACCCCAGTAAAACTATCACAGCTGATGGGCTAAACCAGTACCTACCCCAAGCATGTGAAGACTTTACCTAGTGCAGTGGACAGATAAGAGCACTTTCTTGTAGCAGCCATGAAGGCAGCTGAAGTTCAGCTTGGTCAGATATGAAGATGCCAAGGTCATCCACTGCATCCCAGGGCCATTGCCTGTCTTCCTGACTTCTGTCTTACCACTGGACTTCAATGGCTCTGGAAGACAGAGTGAGGCTGATGACTTTGTGTAGCTCTATCTCACTTAAATCCAGTTCATGTGCAAGTCAAGATATGACCTTGTGATGTCACTGGTCCCCTTCAAAAATGAAAGACAAATGACAACAGATGGGGATGTTGATACTTGCATTACCTACGTCATAGAGCTGTTGTAAGCAAAAAATGAAGTAAAGGAAGTAAAAGCATTTGTAACAACAAATTTCAACATAGAAACGGAGCATTGTTATTTTTGTTTACATCTTTTTTATTTTAAAAAATTTTTTATTTATTTTTTTTACATCACTAAAATTTTCCCCATACCTGAGGGAAGGGGAAGAAGATGTGAGTCATCTCATTGGATACAGAGTGTGTCTATTTGCATAAATTAACTGCCACATGTGAGCTACAGTGAGAAACATTTCCCTGACTTTTATGCCTTTAAATATTTGTTTTGTTTGTTTCTGCCTTTAAATCCTTGTCTTATTGAAGCTCCTAATATGTGCAGAGCAGAAAAATAAATACCCAGCTGAAGTCTCTTCTAAGCTGAACCAGTGCAGCTCAGTTGGACACAACCTCCGGACTGGTGCATCCCTCCTTCTCTCCTCTCCAGGCTGCACTCCTGACTCTCCTGGACCTTGTCTACACTGCCATAGAAACCTCTTCTCCTTGCAAACTCACTCTCCCCCTGGACTTCTCACTTTGGAAGCACCTTTTTGCCCTTGGAGCCTTTCCCTCTGATTGTTGAGTTCATCCCAGGACCTGCATTTTCAGGAAGATGCCCAAGGCAGCTACATCTTCAGATTGCATTCCTGACTTTTCAAATCCTTTCTCTACAATACCCACTGCTGAATACCTTCACCTCCCAGCCCTCATTTTCGGCTACCTTTATATGCTGTCTGAATTACCCCCAATTTAAAACCTTCAAAAGACAATCGCTATCTTCCTGTTTGTACTTGTATTCTGAGCCCTTAGCACAGTGCCTGGCACATAGGAAAACTTAATAATGCTTGTTGACTTGATTTGACTCATATCATCATGAATGGACTGTGAATTAATCAATCAATATTTTTAAAGCAGCTGGCACTGTGCCTGGCATCGTGATAAGATATACAGGTACAAAAAAGAGGGTAAAGGATAGTCCCTGACTTTTAAGGAGTTTACAACCTAATGGGAGAGACAACATGCAAACATATACATACATATATACACACACACATATCATAAATAGGAAATAATTAAAATGTAAACACAATTTTTAAAAAGATAAATTAAAAGAGGGAAAGTATTAGAATTAAGAGGGGTTAGAAAAGGCTTCCTCTATAGAAAGCAGGATTTTAGTAGGGACTTAAAGCCAGAGGGGGTCAGTAATCAGAGTGAAGGAAGGAGAGAGTGTTCCAGACATGGGGGACAGTCAGGGAAAATGTCTGGAGTCAAGAGATTAAGTGTCTTGTTCCTGGAACAGCCAGGAGGCCACTGTCACTGAATCGAAGAGAATGTGTTATGGAGTATAATGTAAGAAAACTGGAAAGACTGAGCTAAGTTTATGAAGGACTTTGTATAAGAACATTTTATATTATTTGCTCCTGGAGGCAATAGGAAGCCATTGGAGTGAATAAGGTGGGACAAAGTCTTCCCCACTTCTTAGGCACATGCATAAAAGAGGGATCAGTTACAAATTAATGAGCCATCAGTCAATTTCTTTAATCTCCAAAGTCTTCTGTTGTACAGATAGAATGCATTGTTTTACTGGAACAGGAAGGTAAAGAACCATGTGAAGATTAGAATAATTCCAAATCTCTTTTCAGAACGATTTTCCACAGCTCTGCCAACAGTATATTAGTATGCCCCTCTTTCTAAATTCTTCCATTATTGAATATTTCTATCTTTAGTCATCTTGGTCAATTTGCTGGGTATAAGATGAAATCTCAGAATTGTTTTGATCTGCATTTTTTATTATTAGTAGTTTGGAGCAATCTTTCATATATTGTTAAAAATGAGCAATTCTTCTTTTAAGAACTATTTATTCATATTTTTTCCCTTGTCCAGACATATGAGGATCAGTTTATAAAGTAGGTTTGAAGAAACTGGAGATGTTTAGCTTGGAGAAGAGAAGATTTAGGGAGTACATGGTGGATTTCTTCAAGTATTTGGGGAGTTGTTATGGAGAAGAAAGAAGTGAAATGATTATTTCTCTTTTATATTTAATAACTAATTATTGTATTGGGACCAAGGTGTTCGCCTTTTTTCTACTTTCTCATCTAGACATCAAACAGTGTGGCAAATCTTGGCAAAAACTTGCCCATGCTCAGATCTGGTCAAAGACAGGAAAAGAAATACTAAGTTTAGGTGAATGGGTGGATTCCTGCTCATTGTGTTAACTCAGACAGGTCTGGTGAATTCACCCTTTTGTCAGAGAGGGTGATATGGAAAGTGATAAGTCTCTTTGACCAAGACTTAGGTGATCCAGTGCACAGTACCCTCAAGATCTCATTAGAATGAGCTCACATTCATTATAATATTAATTTTTTCATTAATTGTTAATCAATTATAGTTGACTGCCAACCTCAGGAACATCCACTCTTCCAAGGGCATATAAACCGTGAGCCCACTACTATAAAGGGTCTTTGACATTCAAGAACACCACTTACCTCTTGTATTAATAACATGCTAGCATTATTAATAAAATAATTAAATTACCCAGAAACTATGGCACTTGAACTTTTTAAACATCATGGAAGGGAGGGAGGAAGGAAGGAAGGAAGGAAGGAAGGAAGGAAGGAAGGAAGGAAGGAAGGAAGGAAGGAAGGAAGATATAAATATAAGCTAAAAGATAGTTCTGTCTAAGGAACTTATAACCTAATGGGGGATGACATCACATGTAAAAGAACTGAAAAGCTGCATGGCAGAAGGTAGGGGCTGAGATGATGATGGGGAGGAAGAGATGAAATCACTCATTGCAGGTATATGGTTATGATATCCAGTCAGGAGCAAGACCAGGAGAATGAAGTCTGATCTGTACCCCTCCACAAAATGGAGGCCCCAGGAGGGACTTACCAATGGGAGAAGGGGGTAGGCCTTGCAGAGAGATATTCATAGGGATAGGGATAGGTAGGTGTTACAGGGTGGGGAGGTTCCAGGTGTTAAGGGAAGTTCCAGAAAGAGTAATTAGATTGGTTCTACTTGGTCCCTAGGCACAACTGGAAGCAAAGGGTAGAATTAATAGAAAGGCATATTTTTGGCTTGATGTAAAGAAAAACTGAACAGAGTTATCCCAAAATGGAATGGGCTGCCTTAGGTGGTGATGGCAGTGTTAGTCATCATTATCGTCATCATCATCAGTGATATTTATATAGGGTTTAACATTTTGTAAAGAGCTTTATATAAATTATCTCTTATGAGCTTCTCAACAACCCTTGGGGACAAAGTGCTATGGTTATAACTTACCACATGACTGTCAAATACTTAATTCAACAAGCATTTAAACATATTTTTTAAAAATTTAATGATATTTCTGTTTTTATATCAACTCTATTTTGAACAAATCCCCTGCCCACCCCCAACCTGTAAGTTATCCTTTGTAACAAAGAATAAAAAATAAATAAGGGAGAAAATCAGTTTGGCAAAATTAATGAACAATTAACTAAGTGTGATTGTTTTGCAATGTTCTACACCTACCTCTACAAAGAAGGGACAGAGGTAAACTTTCTTATATCTTTTCAGTGGTCAGGCTGTTCATTACAATTAGTTCAGCAAGCATGTTGAGTGCTGATCATGTGGTAGTTACTGTTCTAGGTGTAATCTGAAAGTACAGAGACCAAAATGAAACTCTCCCTACCCTTAGGGATCATGTATTTGAGGGAGACAACAAGGTAGAATAATCTTTGAAATCACCCAGTCCAACCTTCTCATTTTACAGATGAAGTAACTAAGTCTAGGAGAGAATGAAATGATTTCCCTAAGGTTGTTGTGTTCGTCCTTCATTTTCGAAGAAGACCATGACATTAGAGAAATGATTACATGACTTGCATTTGACTTTGTTTTGAGTGAGAGAGGGCTGTGCAAGGTCACCAGCCTCACTTTCTCCTTCAAAACCATCTGGATCCAGTGACCAGATATTCATCAGGATGGCTGAAGATGGCCCAAGATACAATAGGAGACCTTGGCCTTTTTAGGCTCAAGGCTAGTCAGGTACTCAGAGGGAGGTAATGCCCATTCAGTGAATAGGCCTCTTTAAGAAGTAGTCAGGGAATGACCCCTTCAATGAGCAAAAGAAAAAAATAACTAAATCAAGCTAGGAGGGAAAGAGCAACAGTTATTACTGATAATCACTCTTAAGGTAGGAGGATCCAGAAAACAGCCCTTAAGTGGAGTTTGGGCAGGGATCTATTGTTGTCTGATCTATGGGCTTCAGAGTGCACTAGGTTTAAATATTTGGAAAGACAAGAAAGACAGAAAGAAAGAGAGAAAGAAAGGAAGGAAGAAAGAGATAAAAAAAGAAAGAAGGGAAAGAAGGAAGGAAGGAAGGAAGAAAGAAAGAAAGAAAGAAAGAAAGAAAGAAAGAAAGAAAGAAAGAAAGAAAGAAAGAAAGAAAGAAAGAAAGAAAGAAAGAAAGAAAGAAAGAAAGAAAGAAAGAGATTTAGCCAGTAAAGTACAAGCTAACTGGGCACCCTTTGGCCATCCAAATTTACCTTTCTTTGGAGAGGAAAAGGAAGGGGAGGGGCAGACAGAAGATAGAGGATGAACTGAGTTACCCAGCTAGCTGGGTCCCCATTCAGGCAGCTCAGTCTACTCACTGGTTGTGTTTGTTCTTCATTTTCAAGGAAGACCATGATATCAGAGAAATGATGACTTGCACTTGACTTTGTTTTGAGTGAGGGAGCCTCACTTTCTCCTCCTGAGCCATCTGGATCCAGTGACCAGATATCCATTCTCCTGATTCCCAGTCCAGTCATCTTTCCTACTCTTTGCCTCCTCTACTGAGCTACATCAAGGTCTGCTCTGATAACTATGGTCATCAACAGCCTTAAGAATTTCAGTCCCAGTCCTTTGGCCCATGGCTTTGGTTTTCATGTGATTTCTTACTCATTCTGGTTCATTTCTTCTTCTAAGGGTATTCTGAACTAGGAAATCATAGGATTTAAAACCAAAAGTGACCCCAATTTGGTACAGTGGAATAAGTACCATCTCTGGAGAAAGAGAAACTGGATTAAAATCTTGTCTCTGATGCTTATTGCCTCTGTATTCTTGGGCAAATCATTCATCCTCCCGGGGCCTCAGATTCTCCATCAGTAAAATGAGTGAGCTGACATAGATGACCCCTGAGGTCCCTTCCAACCCTTATATCTATGACCCACAATTCAGAACTTTGGTCATTTAGTCAAAGACAGTATAACAGCATGGAAAAAACTGTGATACTAAAGTCAGAAGACTTGGATGAATCACTGAAAGAAATTCTATAGATCATTAGTCCCATCTTTTCATTTTAGAGATAAGGAAACTGAGGCTCAGAAAAGAGAAATCAGTTGTTTGAATGGCATGGGTCAGTTGCATAGATAGTAAGTAGTTGAACCAGTTTTAGAACCCAGTCTTATAACTCCAGTTGAGCGGTCCTTCTATCAACACTTAATGTCTTTCAACTTTATTTAGGACAGATTCCTGTTCAGTCTTCCCAGTTTGAGTATCGTACAATTTAGACAGCTAAGTGTCACACTGAACAGAGCACTGGGCAGAAAGTCAGGAAGACCTGAGTTCAGTGCTCACTTTTGTCACCTACTACCTGAGTGATCCTGGGCAAGTCACTTAACCTCAGTTTCCACATCAGCAAAATGGGGATAATAAAAGCACTCACCACCTTTCTGATTCATACATAGACTGGATTTAAGTGTGGCAGTGTTGCATGAAATGGTCAGCCTCACTGTCTCCTCCAGCGTCATCACAGTCTAGTGGCAGAACAGAATCAAGATGACTGGTGATGGCTCAAGATGTAGTGGATGACCTTGGCTTTTTCAATGTCTAACCAAGTTCTAAGTGATCCACAGTGCCTTCTTCAGTCACCTTTATGGCCGTTGGAAGAGATTGTTCTCATCCGCCCATTACAACAGGGTAAGTTTTCACGTGTTTGGGATAGACACCCCTCTAACTCACCAACTCGCCTCAGTTACCCTCAACCTGTTTTAGCCTGTCTGCCAAAACAATTTACTGGGGTGTAGTCACTGCAAATGCTATAGCTTCTTGGAGCCACAGGTGAGAGTTAGGTGGAACAGGTAGACACCAAAAGTGGAAAGTAGCCCTCACCCCAGACATTCTAGTCTTCCCTGAACACCTCATCTACCTCCTGTTATGAGGATCAAATGAAGCAACCGTGTGTGTGTGTCTAAAGTGTTTTGGAAACCTTAAAGTACTATATAAATTCTTGCTATTATTATTATAATGCTATAATAATACTTATTATTACTATATTCTATATATTACTGTATATACACACATATGTGTATGTACACGTATGCATATATGTGCATGCACGTGTACGTATACATGTATGTGTGCACATATGTATGTGTATGTGTGTGCATGCATCTGTGTATATGTGTGTATGTATGTGCATACATAGATGCTATATATACATATATATGTATATACTACAGAGCTACTGTGCTGTATGGGTAACTTTCCTAAAGAGGCAGGGTATAAAGCAAGTTGTAAAAGGGATTTCTTGGAGATCAAGCCAGGAGAGAGTGGGTCAGGTGGTTTGGGAGATGGGGTGAAAGCACAGATTCTACAGCAGGTAGGTGTAGAGTAATTCCTCCGGGGGTGTTAGTTTTACTAACAGGCAGTCATCTCACCTTGGCTAGTCCAACCTAGGGCTGTCGCTGACTTGAGCTTGAATCAGCTCCTGGGGTGGATGATGTCGATTGCCTGTCCCTGGACAGAATTATTGCCTGGAATTACACGGTTGATTATCAATTACTTGTGTCTGTGTTCGTGCCTGAGTGTGTGTGCATAAGCATCTTTGCAAATAATTAAGGGTCATAATTCTGGATTATCGTTGATTAATGAGGGGGAAGGCCTGGTACCTCCAGCAGCCAGGATGGCAACTCTGCAATTATGTCCCAGCTGATCTGTAATTGGCGCATCAGAAGATGATTTCTCTCCTTGCCTCCCGGCTGCCTCTTCCGAGCTCCTCATCCTGGATCTGCAATTAGCAGCCGTCGCTCATCTCTTCAAAGCTGGGCTGAGCTCAGGGGATAATGCTTGGCAGGTTGGCCAGCTCTGGAGGTTTGATTTCTGACAAACCATATGCAATGGGAGATGGCTGTCTTTTTCCTCCCTTTGCTCTTCATGCTTCTAATTGCTGTTAAAGCAACTACAAATCAGGTGATCTGATGAAAGGCGATGGTGGAAGGGGCCTGCTCAGAGCAGATACAAGCTGTAGGTTGTTAAAAGGTTTTTCTGCCCAAGGTTTTATTATTAGAGGTCACATTTATATAGTATTAGGAGGTTACAAAGCCCTTATAGTTTCATATATTTAGATCTTGAAATGACCTCAGAGATCAGCTAGTCCAACTTCTTCATTTAACAGATGAGGAAACTGAGGGCCAGAGAAGTTATGACTTTTCCAAGGTCATTTAGTGACCTTCCAGTGAGTAATAAGTGGTGGGCTGGGATTCAGACCTGTATGTGATGACTCCAAATCTAGTGGTATTTTCCAATGTGCATTCTGAACTACACCATAACCCTTTGGGTAGGTAGCACAAGTATTATTGTCCCAATTTTTTCAGATACTGAAAATAAGGCTCAGATGGATTCAGTGCTTTGCCTAAAATAACAAGTTAGTAAATTGTAAAGCTAAGACTCAAATCCAGATTCTTCTTCCCAAGTCCAGTGATTTTTCTTCCCTACCAAGACTGTGAGGCAAAGTCATTCTCAAGTCACCCCAATTTGAATGATGGGAACCTAAGGTCTACAGAAGGAAAATGATGGCTTAAAAAAACAATCATACACAGTGTTCTTGAAACAAAGCAGTCCAAGAAAGGTTGCCCCTGCCCCAGATGGTAAAAGCTCACACCAAGGAAAAGAAATAAATTAAACTCCCTATATTCTATGCTTTTTAAAGATTCCTTTACAATCATGTTTCAGTTGTGGCCTATGTCCTGGCCAAAATAAAAAGTTCCTCTTAGACTTCCAGGAACTAGAAATGGGTATAATGCTTGGTAGATAAGTATGACCTTCATTGTAACTGATGAATGTAGAAATATCAAATGGCTGCTGCGTTCCACCCCAAAAGATGCTGAATTTCAGCAGCAGGCTGTGTGTGGTTCCACCTGCATAGTGACAAGTCATATATCAAATGCTGATGTCTTCCTGGAAAGAAATTGTTATAAAACAGCAACCAATGAATGAATTGCTAGACTAATTAATTGCTTAATTCCTTAAGGTACTGGACTAACGCTTGATGTCCTTAGGATCATCTGATTTAGAGTTGAAAAGGACCTCAGAGACCATGCAGCCCAGACGTTCTTAATCTTTTTTGTGCTATGGACTCCTTTGGCAGTGCAGTGAAGCCTGTGGATCCCTTCTCAGAACCATGTTTTTAAATCATTAAGACAATGCTAAATTTCAGTTTGAGATCAGTGAAAAGAACGATGAGATTTTTTTTTTTTTTGTCTCTCATCCAGGCTAATAACCCCCCTGAATTCTATCCATAGACCCAGGATCTGTAAACCACAGGTTAAAAAATCTTGATTTTAGGCCAACTTCTTCATTTTATAGATGAGAAAAGTGAAGTCCATAGAGGTAAAATCCTTTGCCCAAGGTCATACATGCAGAGTAGACTAGAATTTAAATTAAGATGCTCTTATTCCAAATTTCCTCATAGCCTTTTCTAAGTCATTTTTGTCAATACAGTACCAATACATACACTGAACTAAGCATTACACAGATGTAGAGATGCATTAATGAACATGCACACAGAATATATGGTTTCCACCCTCTAGAAGGAGACAGTGAAAAACCCTCTCATTTCAATACAGAAGCAAAGTAATCATGGCTGTGTTTGCAGTGGAGGGGAGAATTTGGGATGCTCAAAAAACCCTTCACAAAAAGCATTCTCCGTGCCACCCCCCGCAACAGCCACCCTGCAGTAATGCTAGCAAGTAATTTATTTCCATGATTTGCCAAGGTCTCAGTCATTTTCATTTTCAATTACTTAAAGAATGGTGGTTAACCAGCAGGCAATGGAAAGATGGAGTTGGGATGCTAATATACTCTTGGTCTGTATTTTGAGCATTCAGAAAAACAAAACAACCTGTAATAGGTTTCTCTCTTCCTCCCTCCCTTCTCCCTCTCCCTCTCCCTCTCTCTCTCTCTCTCTCTCTCTCTCTCTCTCTCTCTCTCTCTCTCTCTCTCTCTCTCTCTCTCTCTCTCTCTCAGCCACATTAATCAAGGAAGCAGATCAAGAGCTGTTGCATAGAGACAGCTCTGTCCTCAGTACCTGCCCTGCATACTAATAGCAGTTTCCTCTCCATAGACTGGGCTGATCTACGGTATCAGGCTGGTGAGTCAGCTCGACTCTAGGAAAAAGGAGAAAAGCTATTTACTTTAGGAGGCAGCAGGAAGAGCAGGAAAGCAGTTGGGGGTGTTGCGCTACCATGGCTACCTCTAGCTTGATGGTGAAGAGCCAAAGGATGAGGGAACCCCCAAAGGCTGAGGAAATCTACTTTGCTCTCACAAGCAGTGCAGTCTGGGCTACCTAGGGCCAGGTGGGGAGTGGGGATTCACCCGCAAGGGTTCCAACCAACACAAAAGAATGGGTTTAGATAATATAATAGGAAGTGGAAGAAAACCTAGAAGCTATGGAGTCCAATCCCCTTGCTTTTTACAGATGAGGAAACTGATAACTAAAGAGGTGACAGGATCATAGGAAGGACATGAAGATGACATCAGGAACAATCCCCTCGTATTACAGATGAGGAAACTGGAGGGAAATTAAGTGACTTATCCAGGATCACACAGCTAGTACAGTATCCCAGGAAGGATTTGGACTCAGGTCTTCTTACTTCCAAGCCTAGCACTCCATCTGCTGTGTCACATGGCTGCCCTTATGTTAAATGATTTGCCCAAAGTCACACAAGAAAATAAGTAACTTCCCTTTTGTCCAGTGCTCATCTTAGTGTTTATACTGGGGAGGTCTATGTGATATAAAGAGGGTTGAAAAGCTTCCTTGAGCACAAAATAAAGTCCTCTTGATGCTTTTCAAGTTGTACAGAATCATATTCACTCACATTTAAATGACATTTTTATTTTATAATATGATTTCTTTATAAGAACTATATGAGTTGGATACTGCACATAGTATTATTCTCATTTTTTAATAGATGAGGAAACAGACTCAGCAAGGTTAAATGACTTTCCCAAGGTCATACAGGCAACAAGTAGCACAATCAGGTTTTGAACTGAGGAGTATTCTGACCTCAAATCCAACACCCTTTCCTTTATACCAGGCTGACTCATGGAATATCAGAGTGGGAAAGGTCTTTGAACCTGGCTTAATCCCTTCCACAGCCTTACTTAGGACTAGTCCCAATTTGCAGGTTACTTAAATGCACAGCAGAGCAATGAGGTTCTGGACTGAATGTTTGAGACCAGGATGAGAGGAGGCTTGATTCCAAATCAGAGCTTGGGAAATAGGATGAGAATGGTGATAATAACATCCAGCATTAATATAGCACTTTAAGGTTTGTAAAGCATTTTTCATACATTATCTCATTTGGAGTTCCCAAAATACCTGTGAGAGTGGTACTATTATCATCCCCATTTTACAGAGAAGGAAACAGACTGAAAAGTGCCCAAGGTTACACAGCTAACAAGTATGTGAGACAGAATTGAATTCATGTACTCCTGACCCTAATTTTAGTGTTCTATCCACTCCTACCTCATCGCCTCCCATCTTCCCTATTCAGTGTTGATGAACTGGTGCCCTACTAGAGAGTGAGGGAAGGTCAGAGGTCCCAAGGATAAAAGAGATGATGACAGAACCAAAGTTTTGCCATTAGAGATGGGTTGAACAAACAATATTCCCATATTCAAGGTCTGATCATTCTGGAAATAGGATGGAAGTGAAACTAGATGCCCTGGGGGAGAGGTGTCGGAAAACAGTCTGAAAGTCTTGGCAAGACTCCTGTGTCATAAATTTATTGAGCAGATATTTCTACAGGAGGCAGCAGGATACCATATTAGTATGGGTAGTAAGGGGAGGACCTTAGGAATGGCACAATGAGCTATAGCAGCAGGTAAAATCCTTGGAGAAAGTGAGTTGAAATTCTAGACAGAGATTCCTCTCTGATATGAGTGAATTGGTGGTGTCTCTTCTTTTAAGACGTCAGAGGAAGCAGTTGAATAGGGCCTGGGGACCCGAATTCAAATCAGGTCTCAGATTGTTGCTTTTGGGAAAAGTCACTTAAATACTCTCTGCCTCAGTTTCCTCAACTGTAAAAAGAGAATGAGAATAATAGCACCTGGGTTGTTGTAAGGATCAAATGAAATAATTTTTATAAAAATCACTCAGCACACAGCCCCTGGCCCTTCTGGAGAAGGTGCTGAATAAACGCTCATTCCCCTCCCTTTCCATACTCTTTAATAGCCATTAGATGATTCAAGGAATCTGCAGAGAAGGCACTGATTTAAGTTAATTCTAGGGGTTCCTCATATTTCTGAGATTACCTGGACATTGATTTAAAAAAAAAAAAGACTTCCAGGACAAAACAATGAGTTTTGCTGATGTGCCATGAACCTTTTTGGCAATGTGCTGAAGCTTATGGACCCCTTCTCAGAACTGGGTGTTTAAATCATTGAAGAAAATGCTAAATTTCAGTTTGAGGTTAGTTAGAAGGAAAATGTGATTTTCCCTCCCATCCAGACTCAGAAACCCTCAGAAATCTATCTACAGACCTAGGATCTGTAGACCACGGGTTAAGAAATCTTGATTCCAAGGCAACTGGCAGTATGGCATAGTGAAAGGACACAGGAACTGGATTCAAAAGACCTGAGTTTAAGTTCTACTTTCATTATTTCTTATCTTAAGTGTGTGACTTGGGGCAAATCAAAGAACTTTGGAACTGAAAGGAACCTTAGAGGGCATCCAATCCAGGCCCTTTCATTTGATAGAGATCCAGAGTTGCAACCAAACCCAAATCCTTGACACCAATCCAGAGTCATGAAACTACAACCTACTTTTACTTATCCTCCATCATCATCATCATCATCATCATAATCTTCATTATCCACAAGCATTTACTAAGTACTTTCTATGTACCAAGTACTGTGCAAAGCATTGTGGGAAAAAAGAAAGGAACCAGAAATTTAGCGCAGCTGCATTGGTGGAGTCATGTTAGAAAGTAATGGATAAGACTAGAAAGATAAGATCTGTTTGAATCAGATTGTAGAGGGTCTTTGACTATCAGATTAAGGAGTCTGGATTTGTCCTAGAAGCAAGAAGAATGCTGTCACAGATCTCTAATGGCTGGAGTCATTAGGGTCTGAATAGACTGAATATATATATATATATATATGTATGTATGTATGTGTGTGTGTATATATATAATATGTATACATGACTTTTGCCAGTTTAAGGCCATTCATCTAGAACTGCCGCTAGGTGGTGCAGTGGATAGAGTACCTGGCCTGGTGTCAGGGGAAGACCTGAGTTTGAATCTGGTATCAGACACTTACTAACTGTGTGACCCCGGGCAAGTTACTTCACCCTGTTTGCCTCAGTTTCCTCATCTGTAAAATGAGGTGGACAAGGAAATGGCAATATCTTTGTTAAAAAAAACCTCCAAAGGGAGTCCCAAACAGTCAGACACAACTGAAACATCTGAACAACAATCTAGAACTGCAGCAGGTGACAGATCACCAAAATTCATAGAATCAAACCAAAACATACAAGTCCAGATCTCTTTTTCACTTTGGTGGTCCAGATATGACTAGTTTATGTTCTCCATAGCCTCATCTAATCCAGAGTCTTTGGGAAAAGAAATTCTATACCAAAGGAAGATGCCAGAAGACAGGAGGCCCTGATGAGATGTGAATTTTCTGCAGCAAGACCACAGCAAGTGGGGATCAGGATAGAGCAAATCACTTCAATCCTGTGGTGGGAAGGACATTGAACTTGTAGCCACAAGGGCAAGGTCTGAATTCCAATTCAACTTCACATGACATTATGCAAATCCTCAGTTTCCTCATCTATAAAATGAGAGAGAATAATATCTGCTCAATCTACTACATAGGACCTGAACATTTACATAATTGTATGAAGAAAGCATTTGGGAGGAAAATAAAAATAAAACCCCTTTCATGTTTGCATGTGGGAGAATTGAGACAAAAGGGAAAAAACAAATCTGAAGAAAGGAGTATTGGCAGAGAGAGGATGGGAGCTTAAAAGAAGGGATTATACCGATCTTTTAGAAGAATGGGGATCCTAGAGCAGAAGAGGAAAAACTAGTAACCAGTGAGGAGAGGGACAGGCTCTCCACTGGCTCTAACACAGCAGAGATACTGATCTGTCTCCATGAAAGCCGCCTCTAATAAGAAGGCATCTGGAAAATTACAAAGTAATGAAGACTCAGTGAAATCAGCCATGGCAAAAGAGCTGGTTAGGGAAGGAACTTAGAGGGCCCAGAAAAAAAATACAGAATATTGATTTCTGACTTAGGTTTTTCTCTCTGGGTCCACCTTCTTGGTTCCATCATTCTTTTCACAGTCCTCTTAATTTTATCCAGTGAAAAATGATACAAGCAAAGTCCTGCCACATCCTTATCCACAAGATAGTGGATTCTGAGTTGTGTCCTATGGGGTTTCTCCTTCCAGCAGCACAGCCATTCTGTTAGGTAAGCAGAAATCAGGAGCAACCCAAGGTAGAAGAATGAAAGGATACCAGCTAAAATGGAGGCTTCCCCATAGACCTCTCAGAGAAGACCATGACACATGCAGAGAGTCTTCTGTTCCATAGCTAGGACACTAACCAATGGTCCTTGTGCCTAGGGAATAATCTGAGCTCCTTTTTGGAGTCTGGAATTAGGTCTTGCAAGGCAGGGCTGTGCTTTGTCCTCCTACTTGGGGGTTTGGAAGGAAAAAACAAGCAGAAACCCTTAGCAGCAGCAGCAGCAGCTCTGAAACCAGTTAGCTAGAAGAAGGCTTAAAGATTTCCAGTTCATGTGTGACTTCCCTAGAGGACAGCAGAGGTGGATAAGAAATTCTGTCCTTCCTCTTTCCCTCACAAACCTCCCCTTCTGTGCAGAGAAAGGGCTGGAGCTATGACCCTTGGATCTTGAGAATTGGCAGAAGTCAACCCCAGCCCTCTGTCTAGAGCTCAGATATCACCTGAAGAAACCAACATTGTCACAAACATTTGATTAATTTGCCAGCGTTACTGGTTGTTCTGCTTTTATCCCGTTCCAGGGAAAGGCTTATTCATTTCCATTCCCATGTGTAGGGAGTCCTTGCTCACAAGGATTGCCACCTGAATGGGCACAGTATAGTCAGTCAACAAGCATTTATTAAGTGGTAACTGTGTCAGGCACAGTACTATGTGCTGGGGAAGCAAAGAAAGGTAGAAAACAGCTCCTGAGCTCAAGCAAATGGAAGAGACAACATGTAAGTAACTACATCTCAACGAGACAGATACGTATATGTATGCATATATGTGTATGTGTATAAATATATACACATATGTGTATATATATATATACGCAAATAGACACATACATACATAGAGAGATGCATGATTCTAACATTAAGTGTGGGCCTAATTCAACACTGTGGTGATAGAGATGAAGACTGGATGGAGAGCATTGGTACAAGAGCTTTGGAGATGACAGAGCTTCCTTTCTTCCTCTCTCTTTTCCCTTTCCCCTTCCCTTCCTTCTTCTTCTTGTTATTGATATCATTAGTATTATCACTATTCTCCATCACCTTCTCCTTCTTCTCCTCCTCCTTAACATGTTCCTGATTTCCAGCTTGACTCCCTAGAGACTTTGAGAATTTTCCATTTGTACAAAGTAGAGTTGCTTTCTTGGTTGATCTCATGTTGCTTCCATCTAGAACTAATTCACTCTAAATATTTTCTGATATATTCAGATCTGTACAACTTTGCCAATTTCTATTAGCATTTTTTGGCTAACCAGTTAAGATCACAGGTAAGTGAACTTGGAGTAAGCTTCCGTTATCCTTTACAGCATGAATGGAATGCTGGACTTGGAATCAGGAGCATCTGAGTTCAAATCTGGCCTCTGACACTTACTAGCTATATGACCCTGCTAAGTCACTTAGCTTCTGTTTGTCCTCATCTGTAAAATGGACATAATGTTAACACTCACCTCCCAGGGTTGTTATGGTGATCAAATGCAATAATAATTATAAAGGGCTTAGTGCATGGTTAGCAGTATATAAATGTTAGCTATGATTATTATCATAGGCTATTTATCTGCCCCCTAAATATTGCTAACCTAGGGACATAATAGAGTGAATATAAAAAATATTTTCTCTACCAATGGATGTCATGCCTAAGTAGAAGCACAAAAATTATCACTGGCTTGATGGCCAATTGTATTATGCAATGGGAGCCTTCTTTCTTTGGGGCCCTACCTATCAGCTCATTAATGAATAAAAAAATTAATTAAAAACTGATTATGTACCCAGAAGGCAGCTAGGTGGTGCAGTGGATAGAGCACTGGGCTTGGAATCAGGAAGATTTCATCTTCCTGAGTTCAAATCTGGCCTCAGACACTTACTAGCTGTGTGACCCTGGGCAAATCACTTAACCTCTGTTTGCCTCAGTCTCCTCATCTGTAAAATGAGGTGGAGAAGGAAATGGCAAACCACTCCAGTATCTTTGCCAAGAAAACCCCAAAAGAGGTCATGAAAAGTAGAACATGGCAGAAAAATAATGCAACAACAGCAATGGACCCAGATACTATGTTAAATTCTAGGGATGGAAATTCAAGCAAGCAAGATAGTCCCAGCTCTTCAGGAGCTTATACCCTTAATAGAGAATTTGAAGGGGCAGGGGTGTAGTGCAATGACTTGGCTTGGCAATGGCTAGGAATTGGCTTTGCTAGGCCCAGGCCTGGGTAATTCAGAGTCTGAAGAGTCTGTAATGTTGTGAGGGGAAGGATAAAGAAGAGGCCAGCATGCAAATAATCAACCCATAAGCATTTGTTCAATAAATGAATGAAAAAAAAACCATTTATTAAGCTCTTACTATGTGCGAAGCACTGGGATTTCAAATGCAAACCTACCATGGTGCAAGGGAATGTCATTACAGAAACTGACATAAAAGATTTGCCTTCAATGAGTTTACAACCTATTAGGGAAAACAAATGTACATAGCAGGTTGGTTACACATTTATATTCAAAATATATACAAAGTAGACTCATGATGATTGGGGTGGGGTAGTATTAGCAGATGGTGCTAGTCTTGAAAGAAGCTGAGTCTTGAAGAAATATGGGATTCTAAGAGGCCTCAGCCTCCTTTACTTGGTAAAAAATAAACAGAGGGAAAGAAGCTACCATTTTCATCAGTTTCCTAGGGACCTGAGAAGTATTTGAGGGGTCTCTTCCATCAAGTCTCTCAAACATATCTTCATCGGTCCAGTCTGAAAAACAATGAAGGTCTGATCCATGATATGTTTTCCTCTCGTTCTGGGGCACAGTGAAAGAAAGGGTTTGCTTTGATGGGAGGGAGGGAACTGGATATGTAGGGGATGTGTAGGGGAAGGGAAAAGAGAACAGAACAAACATTAAGTGCCTACTATGTGTCAGGCAATGTGTTAAGTGCTTTACAAATGTTAACTTATTTAATTCTCACAGCAACCCTGGAAGGTAGGTACTATTATTTTTTCCCATTTTAGAGATGAAGAAGCTAAAGCAAACAGAGATTAAGGGACTTTTACAAAGTCACACACCTAGCAAGTGTCTGAGGCAGGATTTGAACTCCTCTTCCTGACTCCAGGACTAGCATTCTATTTACTGCCCCATTGGACTACGGTATAGAGGCAAAAACATGGGTTTCTAGAATCAGAAGATCAAATTTTTAAATCTTGGTTCACCATTTACTATGTAATTTAAGGCAAGTCACTTAACACCTGTGCCTCAGTTTTTTAATCTGTAAATGGTAATAATAATAGTACCTATATTATCCATTGCATATTGTGGTGAGGGCACAATACCTTAAAGGTCTCTACAAAGATAAATTTAAAGTATCATTTATACGTGGCATTGTGTGTGTGTGTGTTTGTGTAGTCTTGTTGATTTTATCCATGTGGCAATTTCTGGTGTGGAAAACTTCCTCCAGTGATGCAGATGACCAACTCATTTCTAATTTATAGTCTTAAGAGAGTTGCCTGGACCTCTGAGAAGTTAAATGACTTACTTCTCCGTGATCACGCAGCCAGTATGTATCAGAGTGAAAATCTGAACTCGAGTCTCCCTCACTCCAAGATATAGAGGCAGCTAAGTGGCAGAGTAGATAGAGTGCTAGGACTGAAGTCAGGAACACTTGAGTTCAAATTCAGCCTCTTATGCTTGCTAACTGTGTGGCCCTGAAAAAGTCATTTAACCTCTAGTTGCCTCAGTTTCCTCAAATGTAAAATGGAGATCATAATAGCAACCATTTTCCAGGGTTGTTGTGAGAATCAAATGAGATATCATTTGTGAAGTGCTTAGTACAGTACCTGGCCCATCATCACTATACTAATACTATTATTACTGAGATCCTCTAGGTACTATGCCATGCTGCCTTAAGTAGTTATTAATTATTTTCATGATGGTATGTAGGATTATATTATTATATTATATTATTATTATCAACAGGATATATTACATTGATATGGATCTATAATATCAATATTATTTCAATACTGCTATGTTACATTAATATTGATATTATTTCAACACCAATAATACTTTTATTATCTAATTCAGAGTTGTGTGTCAGACAGTCAACTAGCATTTATTAAGTGCCAGACATGGTGCTAAGTACTAGAAACACAAAGAAAGACAAGAGATAGACCCTGATCACAAGGTGCTCCTATCTCTCTAACGGAGGAGACAACTCACAAGCCACTACGTGTGTACAAGTTATTAGCAATGAAAGTCCTTTGCACTACCTTTACAGCCTTATTATTCATTCACTCCCCTCACGCACTCAAAGAGCCAGCCTACATGGCCTTGCTGTCCTCTACAACACTTTGTCTCTCCTCTCCATGCCTTGTACCAGTTATTCCCCTGTGCTTGGAAAGAAAGATTGATACGTATAGTACTTCCCAAAACTCAAAATGCTGCGTAAATGTCAGCTATCATAATTTTTAGTAAGTCCCAAGTGGGAAGTGACAGGGGGTTCTCCAACTGCCTTGGTCTTAGCATTTAGTAGAGCATCCTAACTATGATGCTAAAAGTGATTTTAGAGATTGTCATTTTACCAATGAGGAAACTGAGGCCCAGAGAGATGGAGATTACATAGGCCATTGAGGACAAAAGAGAGATTTTGTACCTAGGTGTTCTGATGTCAAATCCAGTGCTGTTCCCACTATAATATGCTTTATTGAAAGGGTCTGGCCCTACCTAGTTCTTGTCTGAGGGCATCTTTGAAGATAGGGAGGGCAGGAAAGGGGGCATTTGAGCTCTGTGATCTAGAATCTCTCTGTAGCGCTCTAAGGGAGGGGGTGGGTGGGAGTGTTTAACTTCTCATTCCAGAAAGTGGTGTTTTACCCACCATCTCCATTTTCCTCTTAGGCCCTTGGTGGGTTTACTGGTTTTCCTTATTAACATGCAGCTCTACCTCCCACTGCAGATTCCCCAATCTCAGCCCTTTCTGAAGTTTGTACCACAGCCTTTGACACTGGATGAGGCCCCCAGCTCCCTTGGCTCCCTGGAACGAACTTAGCCAATACACCATATCCTAAGGGAGAAGAAGCCTGACCTGGTGGATTGGGTCAGGAAGGAGTTAGGGTGGAAACCCCTAGTTTCTGAGAAAGAAGGAAGGTATTTGCAGTTCACCGGTCCAACCGCTCTTCCTCTGAAGGGGAATTAATGGTGAGACCGAGCAGTGAGTTCTCCTCCCAAGGAAAACATCAAACAAAAATGATTTTGAGGAGGGAGGTGGACAGAGATGGGGGTAATTAGCACAGCAGAGAGTAGGGTGGAGAGGGAATTTTAACTTTCTCCAGCTACAAACGCTTCTGCATCAAATGCTTGCAAACACACATCTGTCATCTGGATGCTTGGCTGGGCCTTCCCCAATTCCAGGAAATCAATTCCAAAGGCTGAAGATTGTCCCTGGCTTGGACGCTGGAGGCCATCCAGGCGGCATATTAAATTGTAGGAGAAAACCGTAACAGGCTTGAGACTGCACGTATTGAAGAACCCCCAGTGACCTTCCTGGAGAAGTTAAAAAATATCCATCCTCACCCTAAGAACAGTCCCATTTACTCGGAGGGGCATCCTCTCTTTGTTATTCAGGAATGCAGGCAGCTGGGTGGGCCTGACGGGAAGGGGGAGTTCATTGCAGTTCCAACCAACATATTTATATAATCTAGGATTTGTTAGACTTCTTTGTAGTTACGGCTACTAAGACAGAAACAGAAAATGTCCCTGCCCTGAAGAGGCTTCCTTTCTACTGAAGGAAGTGGAGAGAAGGTGGTAGAAGGCTAGTATCCTAGGGACAGAGTCTTCTGAACCCTCACAATGGCACTAGTCCTACAAGGAAGATTTATGAGATTCAGTGACCAGAAAGTTTAAGAATGGACTAGGAAGCTGAAATTTGGCACACTCCCCTGAGTTGTTGCCCTAAAAAATCAAGTTTAATGAACCCTCTTAACTCTCTTGTCCTCTCATCCACTCTATAACTTCCATTGATCAAAGTGGAAGGGAGCTGTTGGAAAGAAGGGCTGGATTTCACCACTGCACAAATACAACTGAGGGCACTGCGCAATTCTCTCTCCCACCTCAACTGCCTAGACCCAACACCCTACTCTCTCGCCTCCACACCGCTTGTATTTCAGTCTAAGTTCCTGAGTCATTGGTCAGGACACCCGAAGTTGGAAATGTGCATGGTGTGGAGAGAGGGGGCCAGGACTTGGGGATGCTAAGTTTGCTGGTGGAATCAAAGCTGGGGCTTTTTTTTCCAGAGAGAAATAGAGGAGGGCATCTTTTGATGGGAGAAAGTGAAAAGAGCCCCTGAGGTACAATAGGTTTCTGCTGATCCAGTCTAGAAAAAGCAGGACCCCACAAACACCTCTTTTTAACCCTTTTCTTCCCCTGTCCTTCCTATGCCTGCTTCTCTGCCTTTCTCCTGCAGTGCCCAACACAGAACTGTCTCTAGCCCCAGGACCCAGAGCACTAACATTACTAGCAGCTACCACAGGAGCAGTCCTTGCTAATTTTAGCTGTGCAACTAGGTATCTTGGGACTCTCCAGACAGACTCGATTCTGTCACTCTTCACCCAGAGAGACTGTCCCCAAAGACCAGTTCCTCCCCTACGGCCAGAGCTGACCTAGCTTTTTCCCAGCTGGCACTATAAGCCTGGGGAGGGTCATTTGCCTTTGGAAGGAAAGGAGGAAGAGGCAGCCAGACTTCTTAAGATGGCTGGGGTTAGTCCTGATTTACCCATTCTAAGGATGAATTATGGTATCCTACTTTTATTTCCCAGTGAATAGATTTCAGGGTGGAGGGTGGGGCAGGGCAGAGCTGTAAATAGGGCTAGATGACCAGGATTCTGCTCTAAGGTAAAGACCATCTTGGGCATCTACTTACTACTTTCTCCCCTTTCTTTCTCTTGAGTCTTGCTTTCTCACATTACCCTGTGTCCTACATTTCTCTCCCCCTACCCCACTCCCCATACTGGGGGCTGGGGGTCATCAGCTATGCCATGAAGGCTGGGGCTAGATTCTCAAAGGAAAAGTCATTTTTTTCCCCTGCCTACCACTCCCTTCTCAACTGAATGTACCCAGGAGTCAGAATTCCTAGTCAGGGCTTTGTAGGGTGGGTTGGGTTGGGCTGGGCTAGGCTGGAATAGAGAATCAAGTTTCTTTCCAATTTTTTCCTTTTTCTCCCCTCCCATATCTTGCCACCTGCACTAGGGGCCAATAACCCTGACTCTCCTTAGTTCTAACAGCAATTGAAAGAGTCGTCCTTCCTGTCCAGGATGTGAAGTAATTGGTGGCCCATGTACTCTCTCCTACCACAGATTTCAACGATTACTAGAAGAAAAGGACATTAATTGCTGTTCCAGCCAGGGATAGTGAGTGCCTCATAATACAGATCTGGGCAGCAGTGGTTTTCTTTCTTCCCCTCTACTTCAGAAGGTGAGAGAGTGAAAGCAGCTCTGTATTCCAAAGGGTTTTTACTGCCATCGTGTGGAGTTGAGGAGGGGGTGGGGGGTAGGGGATGCATGACTGATACTTCTCTCTCTCTTTCCCTTCCTCCCTCCCTCCTCATCAGCGACCTTTTTGTTTCTCTAACCCTAGGTTCAGCAACCTTTTAAGCTCTGAATTTGAATGTCTAAAGCTTAGTTAGACCTATGAAAAGGGAAGGAGAGAGAGGTGGGGAAAAGAGAGAAGAAGAGAAAAAAGCAGAGGGAGAGGAAGACAGAGGGAGAGGGAGAGAGACAGAGACAGAGACAGACAGAGACAGAGAGACAGAGAAAGAGAGGGAAAGGAGATAATAAGGAGAACAGCAGCAAAAGCTGTCTCAGACAGGATTTGGTGAGTGGCCCTAGGCTGCTGACCCATGATCTAACATATATGTTCCCCTCGAGGCTCCTCCACATCCCTCAACATACACACCCAAGACCTCTTTCTTAAACCTGTTCTTATATCTTCTCTCCAATAGCAACATAGCCAGCATCAAAATGGCATAAATATAGTTATTCTTCTATGCCCTGTCTTTGCATATGCTCACCCTGATGGATGAGTCAAGACTTGGGGTGGCAATTAGCTGTCATTCAGTAGTCCCCTTACCTTGTGCCTTTTTACAATGTCTTAGTGGGATGTCTGCTATCCACTCTGGCCTGTCCCCAGCCTTGCCTCTAGGTGTGGCCTGACAGTGGCATGAGTCTGAATGCACTTAAATAATAAAAGGCATCAGATGAGGAAGGTTTGAAAAGCCCTCCCCCGAACAGCTCGTTGCTCTGCCAGCCTCCAGATTCTTGGAAACTGAGAAAAAAAAAGGTTTAACCTTTGTCTACCCAACAGAAATGTACCTAGCACATGAATAATAATGGCTACCATATACATAGTGCTTTAACCTTTTGCAAAGTGAATTACATCTTCCCCTTCCATTTGATCTCCACAACTACCTCTCTATAGATGAGGAAACTGAAACTGAGGGAAGTTAAGGGATTTGACCAAGGTCACTGAGCTTGAAAGTGCTTGTGAAAAGATTTGCACTCAGTTCTTCTTGATTCCCAGTATGATTCTTTATCCACTTTGCCACCTATCAACCAGGACTTTGCCCTGGATATGCCAACATGGAGGTGAGGTGTGAGATCCTTATCCCTGTACTGAGGGTCTTTCTGTTCTAACCATATAGAGCAACCACACCTCAGCTACCTCTACCCTTATAGGGTTCTGTGGCTAGGTGGCCCTCTACTAGAGTCTACCTTCCTTGTAACCCACCCTCAGGGTCTAGGGCAGGACTCTAGGTGGTGGACTCCATCCTTTCCTGGCTCAACTACAGCCTCCATCTCAATCCCCAGCTCAACTGAACTTATCCCAAATATAAGAACTCATAGGATTTATGTGGTTCAGGGGCCCTTCCTAGAAGCTCTTCTTCCCCCAAGTTCAATAGGAAAGCAGATGGGGGTATTTTAAAAAAAACAATTCTTATCTCACTTTATTCCACCTGAGCCCTGCCACCCTCAATAAATCCCATCCCCATATGCTAGGAATATCCTGCCTACTCCAACTGGCCTATGCTTTCTATCTTCTGTCATTTAAATGGCTTCAGAGAGACTGTTTCCTCCATGAAGTCTCCCCAGGCAAATTGGAAGAGAAGGGATCATTTCCCTCCTACGTCTCTCCACTGACATTACCTAGTCTAAATGTGAGACTTCAGGTCCTCTTACTTCACTCCCAGAAAATATTTTTTATCCCTTTGTTTGAAAATACTAAAAATGAAATCCATAAATCTGTGGTATTCTTATCTGACATGTCCCATTTGTTATCTATGTGTGACTTGAACATCTGTCCATATTAATATTATCCCTCCATATGTCTTTGACACTGAGGGCAGCATGGTGTAAAAAGAAAGCCCAATAAGCCAGGAAGCAGGAGATCTGAGTTCTAGTTCCAGATAGGTTAGTGACTAGTTATGATGCCTTTAGAAGATGATTTCACCTCCCTGGGCCTTACTTTTCTTGCCTGTAAAATGAAGGATTGGAATAGATCCTTTATGAATAGTGAGAACTGTCCATGTCAGTGTTGTATTTCTTAGAGTATTTGTTGTTGGGTTCATCCTTCGTTTCTGAAGACCATGACATCAGAGAAATGATGACATGACTTGCACTTGACTTTGTTTTGAGTAAAGGTGTGCTGTGCAGGTCACCAGTCCCACTTCGCCTCCAGAACCATCTGAATCCAGTGACTAGACATTCCTCAGGATGACTGGAGATGACCCAGGATGCACTGGGGAATCTTGGGCCCTTTAGACCAAGGTCAAGGTTAGGGTGAGGCCAGGCCCATTTAGTGAATAGACCTGTTTAAGAAGTAGCCAGGCATGGCCCCTTTAATGAGGTCAAGAAAAAAAAGACATCAGGCAGGGTGGGAAACAGCAACAGTTACTATTGATAATCACTCTGAAGCCAGGAGAAAGGGTCACCCCTCTCAAATCAAACTTCTCCCCATCCTGCTTTCTCTCACAGTCACTGAAAAATGGCCTGGTCCCCACAGTACCCTAGCAAGGACAGGAACCCTAAATTATTTTATCCAATCACTTGCCAAGTCCTTAATAAGTATGATTCTATTCTCCTCTCTATATCCAGCTGAAATTTGGGCAAAAGGAACATTCTTAAAGGGGAGAGGATATCGCAAAAGCCCAAGTACAAAAGCAAAGTGCTGCCTTAGGAAAGGTGTGTAGAAGAACAGCAGGGTGCATTGTTGCTAGTCGGTCAGGCTTAGTCCCTTGGTGATAATAAATAGGGACATTACAGGCTGAATTTTAGATATCCATATATGGAATATGTACATATATGAAATATATACATATGGACATAATGCATTATGCACAGATGAAATGTCACAATACACTATACAAATATAAGTACATATATTACACATGTGTGTACATGTGTATTATATACACATGTATATCTTTACACACACACACGGACCCTAACTCAGGTTCAACACATTTTTGTGGGTCAGCATTCACTAAAAACCATAGTTCAGAAGCCCCTACCAATGTATTTCTTTCACTAGACCAACCAGCAGACATAGTTCAAAGCAAAAGACATTTAATAAAATAGTATAGCAAAATTAGTGACAAGGAAGCTGCCCCCAATGCTTAAGGTAACTTCATATGTTACCATGCTATCAATGGAGGAAAGAAAACATACCTACCATAAGCAGGACAAGAGAATAGACATGGGAGGGCACATATGGCTAGGAAATATTCATGAAGGGAATATTCATGGGGCGTGCATGGGGCTGGAGCACACACATAGGTGAGTAACTCATACCTCAAATATCTTCTGGTCATGTCATTAAGCACCAGCATCTTCTCATGAAATCGAGGGGTCAGTTGCTTTCCGCACCAAGCTGGTCTGTTCTCTCTGCTCTGGTGCCCCCTGCTGGGCACCCCTAGTGAGCTGCTTTCTGCTGGCTAACCCCTTTGACTTATGCAGCCTCTTCAGTTCTTCTGCTGCCATCTGGTAAACTGTGGTTGTTATTCAACTCCCTTCTTGCAGGTAGAGGGCTGTATTCCATTTAGCCAAAGATTTTGAAGTCACATTTGGCAGATCTTTGTGATTTGGAGGATGGGGAAACTAAGGCTCAGGAAGAGAGAAATGACTGTCCCAAAGTCAAACATATCATTTGCCTAAAGTCAAACTGCCAGAATTTGAACCCAGGTCCCAACTTATCGATGTGCCTGGTGAAGAGTCAGCATGATGTACTGAAAAGTAAGCCATAGACTCTTTCTGAACCTCAGTTTACTCACTAATTAAATTATGAGGTTAGATCAGTTGATGCCTGAGGTCCCTTCCAGTTTAAAATCTATGATCTTCTGGTATCTAAGTTTCCTTCAAGGACTGAATCTTATGAGTTCCTTATTAGATGCCTTACCACTGTGACCCCACCGGGACCTCAGGTAAGTCATTTCAGTTCTCAAAGTTTCATTGTCTTTGTCTGTAAAATGAAACAAGATACCTGTAGGTATCTTATGAAAGAATAAATGTGGATGTCTGATAAAGTATAACTGCTCTCTAAGCATGTGGTTATTATTGATGGTTAGGTGCTTTTTATAGGACCCTTAATCCCGTGGACATATTGGTCTGTCTATTTATTGAGGAAAACAAGGGTGGTCAGTAGGTCTTTTTGGGTAGATACTGAAACTGCCATGTAATTTGGTGCTAGTTAGGTGGTGTGACAGATCAGTGACACCTCGTGGTAGACACAGGTAACTACACGAGTCTGGACTGAAGCCACAGGGTGGCATCTAGCTTTCTGACATTATGGTAGAGAGGAGTTGATTGCAATTAATCATGCTTATTGCTTTAGAGAGAGAGTTACTTGGCAACTAAAAACAAAATCCTTTCAGCCATCTTGCTACCAGCACTCAGATGTACATTTGTTTTATATGGATTTTTCCCTCTCTAGAGGAAAGAATAAAGGACATGGAGGAGGCTATGGAGGATATTACTGCCCCTGGGAGTTCTTATTAAAGCCAGGATGCCCTCCTCTCTCCCAAGCCTTCCAATTGCTATATCAACCATCTCTAGTTGTCCATATCTTCTTTATTTTCTCAACTTCAAATTTATCCATGATTGCTGTCAAAGTAGGTCCTTTATAAGGGGGGATCTTCCAGGGAGAGGTCATACAACTAGAGTGCCTTTGCTTCTTGGGACACTGGCTTTGGGTTACTCTGCTCTGATGGGTTGCACATTGTCATGTGTGTTATTTGACAGCTGGTGCATGACCTAGAGAGGGAAGGTATTTGCTGCTTTCAGTCTAGTTCCTAGTAAGAGGGGAATTTCTAATCACTAAGCCAACCAATTTTCCCCACAGTTAACCCTAATAAGAATGGGATAGGATTGGACAGAACAGGGAGAAGAGGTGAACCTTCTGATTCCGAGACTTTCAGGCTGATGTTTCTTGGCCATTGTGTTGTAGAATACAGAAACAAGATGGGGACATTTCCAGCTGTAGATTGAAGAGCCTATGAAGGAAAGAAGGGAACAAGCATGTATTAAGTACCTACTATGTGCCAGACACTGTGGTAAGTACTTTACACTAACCCTGGAAGGTAGGTGCTATTTTATTCCCATTTCACAGATGAGTAAACTGAGGCAGAGGTTAAGTTACTTGCCCAGTCTTACACAGCTAGTAAGAATTTGAATCCAGATTAGAATTTATGTTTTCCTGACTCCCAGTCAGTGCTCTATTCACTATTGTATCACTTAGCAGACAATGATCCCATGAGACTACTTAGATCATAGTTCTATCCCCCATGTCAACTACACATTGTGCTTTGGGTGGATTATTATATCACTTCTGTCTCTTAGGGGATCTCATCTTTGTAGTCTTCTGTTGTTGCTGTCATTTAGTCATGCCTGACTCTTCCTGATTCCATCTGGGTTTGGTTTTGGTTTTTTTGGCAAAGATACTGGAGTGGTTTGCCATTTCTTTCTCCAGTTCCCTCTAGAGATGAGGAAACTGAGGCAAACAGGGGTAAGGGATTTGCCTAGGGTCACATAGCTAGTAAGTGTCAGAAGCTGGATTTGAACTCAAGTCCTCCTGACTCCAGGAAAAGCATTCTATCCACTGTACCACCTAGCTGCCCTCTAGGCTCCATGTATTACCCAGAGCTGTAATTAGGGTTTTCTCAAAGGGTGATAAATTGAAACTTCCAGTTCTTCATAAACATAGGAACAACAGAGGTTAGCATCTGTCAGTGAGACAGAAAGAATAAAATAGAAAGCTACAGGATAGCATACTTGGGGAGAGGGGGAGAATTTCTTCTTTGCCTCACCCTATTCCTATCTCCCACTTGGGAGAAGTACCCTCCCATCAGTATTCTTGGGGTCTCAGTCTCCCCTATCCACTAAGAGGTGATGTCACTAGACCCTCTCAAATGACCTTTGCTCAAGGGAAAACTCCCAATTATATAGCTGCCTCAAGTGCTTGGTCTTCTCTTTAGTGAAAGGGAAATGGTTTCTGAGTGTATCCAAGTCTGAGACTCACTCCCAGTCTAGGGACAAACTAAAACTCACTTTCTCAAATTCTCCTTTTAGCTCTCTTCCAAAGAACTCATAGCACCTCATATTCATTCTCATATTCTTTTAACATTCCCAGGAGGCTTCTTGGAAGTAGGAATTACCGGGTATTATTTTATACATAGGAAAAAGGACTCAAATAATGGCTCATGAAGGATTTGAAATATGTCCTAATACATAGCCCAAGGTTTGTTCCACAGGGCCTGGCACACAGTAGGCACTTACTAAATACTTACTGACTGACTACTACATATCAGCAGACAAGTATTCCTGTACTTCCTGTACGTCTCCAAATCAAGTCTGAGATCCAAAGAGAGGGGTATTTGGCATCTTGCAATTCAGCTACTCCTAAATGACTAAGGATGATTTTAACCATGTTTCTGCTTTCAGTGATTACAGACAATATGATGTGGTGACTCAAGCATGAACTTCATATAAGGAAGACTTAGGTTCTAATCCCCTTTTAGACACACTACCTGGGTTATCCTAGAGAAGTCATTTTAAAATCTCTGTATCCTAGTTTCCTCCTATACAATTAGGAAATTAGCCTTGGACTCTTCTTTGCAGGTCTCTTCTAGTTCCAAATATATGATCCTATGATCCTTCTTCATTGTCCTAAGGAATGAGTAAGGAGGATATCTAGGAACTTGGTAGAACAAGTAAGAAAGATCCGTTTAGCCACTCAGCAAATATTTTTAAGCACCTCTTACACACCTGGCACTATAACAGGTGACATGTAGGAAACAAAAGAACTATACATTATGATCTTCATGGAGAGATGAGGCTTGTTAGAGGACAAGACAATCTATAATTGAATGCTAAATTATGTGATTCAAACTATGACCTATAGGACTCAGAAGTGGAGAAGATTAATAAGTAGAAGAATAGTTAACGAAGACTTCATGAATGAGTTGGAACTTTAGCAGGGCATTGAGGGATGAGTAAAAATTTTGCTAATGCACAGTGGAGGGAAAGGGCATTCCTAAACAAGGAGAAGAGCTGATAAAAGGAACTTCAGTGGAGTGCTGCAGAGGCAACATTACCCAGCTCTGAATTTGTAGTCAAGGGATTGCTTTCTACCTATGTAAACTTGAGCAAGTGGCATCATCTTCTTCATCTGTGAAATGGGAGTGGAAAGTGCGTTTGAACGCATGATCTTGAAGGTCCTTTCTATCTCTCCATCTATGAATTAACACTACATTGAAAGGGAGGTGGTGCAGAAATAAGACCAGCTTGGCTAGAATGGATAAAGTTTAGGTAAACTTCAGTTTAGTGTAAAGAAAAAATTACTCAACTTGGTGTCTAAAGATCTGGTTACAAATCCCTGCTGTCCCCTATCTGTGTGGCTTTGGACAAATGTTCTCTAAGGAACTTAGCTTCCTCATTTGTATATCTAGAAGGCAGACTTTGATGAATTTAGGAGTTCCTTTCATCCCCAGTTCTATGATTTTAAGTCATTTATGGCTAATATTTGTATAATATTTTAAATTGTAGAAAGCTCTCAATATTATCATCTCATTCGATTTTCACAACCGCATGAGATAAGTTCTACATGTATTATTATTTCCATTTTATTGATGAAAAAACCGAGTCTGGAAGAAATTAGATTGAGAGAGATTAAGTGACTTGTCCCAGTGTCACACCTTATTAAGTATCTGAGGAAGAATTCAAACTCAGTCTTCTTGATTCTGAGCCCACACTGCCTCTCTGGGCCTTATTTTTCCTCTTTCTGCAAGAAGAGTATGGTACTACCTACTCTTATTCTGCAATCCTAAGGTACTGTAAAGTTCAGGGAAATTTGAGGATATCTGGAAAATATTTTTAAGTGTGGTATGGTGAAAGAGGGAGAGACAGAGGATAAAGTTGGTATGAAAGATATAGAGGCCACTGACTATTATGGATACCAGACTTTATTCTAAGGCAAATCCTTTCTTCCCCACACTCCCAGGTCTCTTACTATTTTAGAGCCAACACCAGTGACCCACTGTTCCTCTGCCCATCCCCAAAATTACTTACAAGTTTTTCTCCTTATCTGTCAAAAGGACAGCAAGAAGAAAAAGGACCCTTTGTTCCCCTGCAAACACCCACATCCCATGAGTATCTTACCTTCTTCCCTAACTTCATCCTGGCTGGAAGGGAGAGGGTGGTGGTTCTGTGAGAGAAAAGGGAGATCCTTGGGGAAAGGGACAGACAAGAGGCCAGGATGGGGCTGTGTATAGCTGAAGAAGAAGACTTATGTAGTACTGGAAACAAAGACTTTTGGGTTAGAATTCCTTGTCTGCTGCCCACTAGGAGAGGGGAAAAAGAGGCTGGGCAAAAGACTAAAAAGCATCAGAAAGAAAAGTGCCAATGAAAAAAATTTCCTGGAGCTGATCTAACTGGGACCTAATCAGTCTTTTCCGTATCTTATTTACTGCAATGTTTTTCCACTGTTGTAAACCTCAGTTGCTTGGCTGCTTCTGCTTCTTCCTCTCCAATTGTCCTTCTCTGCCCCTAGGGGAATGCAACTGTCCTTTTCTGGTCAGGCAGAGGAAAGGAGGTGCCTTTCTCAAGGATAGCATTAGCTTTAAATAAGAACTGAAGAAGCTCCCCACCAGCAGCAAGGCATTGCATGGAAATGAAAGTTCTGAACCTCTCTTTGAGCTATAAGGTAAAAACAAGGTGAGAAAAGGGAGGAATCAAATATAAGAAATATGACTGTGTAAATCCTATATCAGTCTTTAAAGTCAAGCACTGAGAAACTGCAGAGGAGGTTCTAGAGAAGGAATCTCTTTATGGGAGAAAAAAATATATTCTTCTATAGCATGTATACAGACATTCGTTAAGTGCCTTTTATGTGCTGAAAAAGGAAATGCCACATATATAATTAACATATAAAATAAAAACAGGTAAAATAATGCACCTCATGATAAGTACATTTGAGAAGTGTAAAGAGTTATGTGGAAAGGGAAATGTTCATTATGGATGGGGGTAGTTGGATCAAGGAAGGCTTTCCAGAGGAGGTGGCATTTGAGTTGGGCTATAAGTGATGGGTAGAAATTGAGCAGGTGGAAAAGAAGATATACCCACACTATGAAAAGGAATGTAATATGAGATAAGCATGAGGCCTCAAATGCTAGGCAAAGGAATTTTAACATTATTTGGTACACAACAGGGATTCGTTGAATGGCTTTGAGCAGAGAAAGGACATGACCAGATCAATGCACCAGGAAGAGAAGTCTATCTACTCTCATAAAACACTTAGTACAAAGTGCTTAGAACATTACCAAATATTTAAGTAATGAGGTGAGCAGGATTATTAGCCAGTCCTAATAGGCCCCTATACTTAGATCATGTACAGTATGTTCTGCCTGTTATCAACCCAATGGAAGCTTGATGAACCTGCTTTCAGAAATATGATGGAGGAGCAGCCCTTTACCTACCTGCTTCAAAGCATGTTCTGTTATCCTCTGTTTCCTACTGCCTTACTTCATGATAAAAAAAATCATTTAATTGGCTGCTGAGCCTGAACTAAGTGTGCACACAAAAGGCATGGACAGATGAAAACTTTGTTCCCAGCAGCAATTAAGTGAAGTGTAAACCTTTGAGTGGGGAGAAAGAAGTCTTCTCACCCGGATTGCCATGTGGCCATGAATGCATGGCACTGTTGTTTCTTTTGTCTCTGTTGTGCTGCTTCTTTGTTAAACTTTGATGAATTAGTATTAGAGGCAGAACACACCAGGTAACAACTTTGTTCACACAGGAAGGTCAGGAGTACCATCACAGGTCCAGCAGCTGGAACCTCTAGAGTTTACCAGTAGCTGCAGTCTTGAGTAGACAGTCTTGAGGAGTAACCAGTGTGGCCCGTTACAGTAGTAAAACAGTCCAGGATCAGAGACACTGTGTCCTACAAGCAAGGGGACATTTTGTCCATTGTCTGTGCTATACCTAGAAGTCAACTTGATGAGAGGAATATTTGTAGTAATCACTTTAAGACTGAATTTACTTTTCCTAGGGACTGTGTGGTGAATGAGAATGGGCTTTCTGACTTTAGAGGTTTTTGTACTTTGATCCTTTCTATTTCTCCTGAGTAAATATTCCTTAGGAAAAGTTAACTAGTGTTGATGATTACCAATTATATTGAATAGATAACTGATCAAAATGATTAGGGGAGGGAAGGAAGTTTGTGAATGATATTGAAAGGAACACTGCTGAATTATATAGTACTACTTTTGATAGCACTACTTTCTATAGTACTACTATAGAAAGACACTACTCAGCACCACCATCCCCAGGTTTCCCCTATAAACTTGAGAAGAAACAGTAGCTAATCTTGCTCTGGGGACCAGTTTTGCTAGTTGAGTGTGAGTTGGGAGGGTGAGCCAGGAGCCTTCATGTGCAACACTTATTAATAATAATGATTGACTTAATATAGTTTCTTAAGGCTTACAAAGTACTTGTAAATAATAAACTTGTGTAGAACTTATGTAGAAGGGAGAGTAGAAATTGCTATTTCTTGTAAATGAAATATGGGAGAAGAGTCTACAAATATGGAGGAAAGGCTGGAGGAAAATAAAATGAAGCTTCCTGTTATCTGAAATGGACAAAAGAGGGTCAAACACATGCATAAAGCACCACAAAGACACATAAAGAGTTTAGAATGTTAATACATCAAATTTGACTGAGGAGAATGGAAGAAAGAGAGGGAAGGTTAATAGGGATGATAACATCTTAGAAAAAATAGCTGCAAGGAAAGCAAACCTCCTGATCCTGAAGGGAAAAGTTAAAGGGGGTGGGGGGAGAGAAGAAAAAGCAAAGAACTGGAATCTAAGGTATGCTTCACAGGTAATTGGTTAATGACCAAACAAAAGTATGAATATAATGGAATATTATTGAGTCATTAAAAATGACCAAAATAAGATAATATCAGAAAATCCTGGGTAGTAGGAACTGAGACAGAATTGAGCAGAGCTGCAACAATTTATATCAGGATATCAACATTGTCAAGAAAAACAACTTTGAAAGATTTAAGAATTATGATCAATGCAATCAATCAATAAAAATTTATTAAGTGCCAAGCCTTTTGCTAAGTGCTGAGGATACAAAAATCAATTAATCAAAAAAAATTATTAAGCACCCACTATGTGCCATGGCACTGTATTAAGGTCTGGGAATACAAAAAGAGGTCCTCAAGGGGCTTACAAATCTAACAAGACAACATGCAAATAAACATATACAAATCAGTTATATACAGAATAAATAGCAAATAATTGAAAGAGGGAGAGCACTGTGATTTAGAGAGTTTAGGAAAGGCTTTCTACAGAAGGTGGGATTTTAGTTGGAATTTAAAGAAGCCAGGGAGGTCAGTAGTCAGGGCAAAGGAAGAACATTCCAGGCATGGAGGACAGTCGGAGAAAATACCTTGAGCTAAGAGATGGAGTGTCTTGTTCATGGAACAGCCAGGAGGCCAGTGTCATTGGACTGAAGAGTACATGTTGGGGGGTAAGTAGAGGGAGTAAGATTAGAAAGGTATGAGGGAACTAGGTTATGAAGGGCTTTAAATGCCAAACAACATTTTGTATAGCTTCAGAAGATGTATGATAGAACATGTTATCCGCCTCCTGACAGAGAGATACAATGGTCACAAGGTGCAAGAAGAGACATACATTTTTGGACATGACCATTGTGTAAATTCTTTTGATTGGTCTATGTCTATTTGTTAAGAAAATTCTTTTTTCTTTCTTCCTTTCTCTCATTAATTGAGGGGAAGTGTTCAGGCAAGTTGGTGATGAATTTAGCTATAGAAATGTTTCCCCCCAAGCGGGGCATTTAACATTAACTATTTTTAAATGCATGGAAGAGAATAGAAGCAAGTACAGAAGGAAGTACAAATAAGCAAGAATGTTTTGAAAGTATTGCATAGGATTTATTTTATGCTTTAAAAAAAAAAAGCAAAATAAAATGGATATTGACGATTTCATAGAGAATCCTGTTTTTATATTCTCTTATGTGGATGGAAAAGCTCTTTTTTGGTGTTTAATTTTAGAATAAAAAACCTTAAAAGGTGTTTTACATAAATCATCTCAGTTTAGCTTCCTAACAGCTCTGTGAGACAGATATTATTAACCCCACTTTATGGATGAAGAAGCCAAGATCTTAAGCTGATCTTAAGATCAGATAGCTTAAGTTACTTGCCTGTTGTCATACACAGTATAAGTACTGGAGGTGGGATTTGATGTACATTCTCTTCCTATAAGTATCACAAACTCAACACGTCCAAAACTGAACTCATTACCTTTCCCTCTAAATTACTCTGCCACCCCCAACTTCTCTATTTCTTTTGAAGGCATCATCTTGTTAAACAGATTTGAAACTTTGGTTATCATCCTTAACTTCTCATGCTCATTCTACATATCTAGTCAGTTGCCAGATCTTATCAATTTATATTTCCTCAACATCTTTTGCATCCATTCTACTCTCTCCTCTTTCATTATAACCATTCTACTTCAGACCCTGAGGCTGGTGACCTTGCACAGCTGTCCCTCGCTCAAATCTAAGTCAACGGCAAGTCATGACATCATCCTGATGTCATGGTCCTCTTCAAGAAGGAAGGACAAACACAACAACAATTTCTAGACTGGACTATTGAAAGACCCTCCGACTTTTCCTTCTTCGATCATCCCTCCACCCATCTGCCAAATAGATATTCCTAAAGCACAATTATAATCATTTCATTCCTCTACTGAAGAAACTCCAATGACTCCCTATTACTTTCTGGATAAAATATAAACTCCATTAACATTTAAAACCCTTGATAATCTAATCTCATCAGTCTACTGATGACTCTTACAGCAATGGAATCCCAGGATAGGAAGCAAAGATAGGAAAAGGCTAAGGATAGGGACTGAACCTGTAATTTCAATGGAATAGGGAGTTCCTATTGAGGAACTTCATCTACCCATACAGATATCTACAGTTTGGAATCTTACAATTGCCTAGAACACCAGAGCTTAATTGGCTCAGTGAATATGTGTCAGAGGGATTTGAACCCAGATCTTCCTGGCTTTGAGGTCAGCTCACTATCCACCAAGCCATGTTGCAAAAGAATTTAAATTCATTTCCCCTTTTTAAATGATGAAAAATATTATTTCAGCAGCTTTAAAAATCTGCCATTAAATATTTTAGACACAAGGCAGTAAATAGAATCTGTCTTACTCCCTCTTGACCCCCATCCCAACAATCATCCCCACTCTGGTCAAACCAAACTTTTAAAACATTTTATTTCTTACATAAAGAAGCAAACATAGAACCATGCAGTGTCTGCTCTCTGTTCAATATCAAAGGTAGCCTAATTCTGATCAAATAGATAATTTTCTAGGAACTGATAAAGGTACCTTTGGCCCCAAGGCAAGGTCTCACCTGAAAACCTCATGCTTGAAACAGCTCCTGGGGTCCTCAAAGCATAATCCATTTTGTGCATTGAGAAAAGAACCCCTTTATAAACCAACTGTGGCTTCTGATATACAGGTCCCACCTTGACATTGCTACCCCATCAGCTGCTAAGGGTATCAGCTCTAGGTTTAGGACACAGAGATCCCAAATGACTTTAGAAAAATGCTTCTCCAAAGTGGGTCAAGTTTAATGGGCACTTTAGACTGAAAAAATAACCAAGTTATCTCCCTCAGCTCACTCTTAAGCCTAACAAGGTATAAGGTAGTGATGTAAGGTGAGAGTTTATTCTGACTGGCAATGAAAAGTCTAATTCTATAATGGTCCATTAAACCAGCCTCTAGTGAGAAGGAGAAGCTGGGGAAGGGAATAAGCATTTATGTAACACGTTCTGTACATGACTAGGCAGAGTAGGGAAGACAAGCAAAACCTCTCTAACAAGTCTCTAGAACCAGTATACAACTAAAATAGTACATTCAGATTCAGATGGGTCCTTGAACTCCAAGTCTCAGTTCCAAGACAGGCCTGCTCTGGATACCACACTCAACAAAAGTCAGGACTATTTAGAATTTCACTGATATTTATTATTTCACTGATAATGAGGTCAAACCTATGCCTCATGCTTAGATGTACTTCTTGTTTCCATATGGGATGCAAATGCGCAAAAACCAAAGCCTCTTGGGGGAATCTGTGAAGATCTGTCTTCTTGGCAGAAACTAACAATGGCCCTAGGCCAATAAGATCTGCCAATTCCTCTATCAAACTGGGCTCTGACTCCACAAGATTTTGGCCCATGGGTGCTAAGAAACATGTCCCTTCCCCCACTATTTTTAAAGTACCAGATTATATAAGAGACCAAAATGAGCTCAAATGAATTAATTCATCCTTGAAGAGGATACACTTAAAGATAAACAAAATCCCATGACAATTCAATCATACCAATGTGACCTTTTGTTTGATGGAAATGCAACATTTACAAATGTGCCAAAGCTGGACCAGGTACATCATGCCACATTACCTTAGTTATACATGTGAGTTTATAGAAACCATTCTGTCCTCCTTTCTTTCATTAAAGCTCATCAAGAAAAAAAAAATTCATCCCATGTGGCCACTAGCTGCCAAAAGACTCATCTGGTCAAAGCAATAGGAATGAGTTCTGACCAGATGCAGGTATACTCCTTGACTTTGCACACTAATTTTTGTACCACCATTCATTTCCTTACACATTTATGATTCTTCTTTGCCCCAGGGGGTTAAGAATTCTCTTTAAATATTATATTGATGCCTTTTGGTTTAACACCACATTTCCCATTGTACTCCTCAGTGCTCTTACCATCACTCCACACCATCTCTCAGCCTGCAATAGAAAATATGCTAGCAACATTTAGAAGTTTCTTGGATGTCAATTAAGAATTAAGACAAAGGTTTATCAGTTTATCTCAGACTATGAGTTCTAGAGAAAATCTCATATAAGAGATATTAATAATAAACTTTACCCACATAGCTTGTGAACAATGGTTGATAATCTTCCCTCTATAGTTAAAACACATCATAAATTCAGGTAATATATCTTAAGTAGTGTGAAGTGTTCTATACTTCAACTTTTAAAGAGAGATGTAACCCCTTACACAGGTTAATCCTTAGTGATGTTTTAGCTGTAACCCTTAGAGAGAGTTTAGTTTCTTAATATGAGAAATTTAAAATGAAATTTCAGAGGGTCTATGAACTTGGATAGAAAAAAAGTATATCTTTATTTTAAGATAATTGATTTTCCTTGTAATCCCTATATACTTTATTTTATGTATGTAAAAACATTATTCTGAGAAGGGCCTACATTATTCTGTAGATTTAGACTGCTAAAGACGTTGATGAATCCCTGATTAACAAAAAGGTTAAGAATCCCTGATTTACAAAAAGGCCACAAAGACAATTGAAAAGCATGCATGTAATACTTAGGAGGGAGGTTAAAAAGGAACTAAGATAATTACAGTCTCCAATTTAAATGAGTTTCCAAATGTTCATTTGGAAGTTAGGTGTTTGGAATGTGGAATATATTTTTTCCATATAAACTATCCTATAAATGATACTTAGCAGACCAACTTACAAAAGCCTGTTTAATTCATAAGATAATTGAAATAGCATCATTGGTAAGTCTATGTCTTGTGTATTAAACTCTATCACCAGCTCATTTTTTATTGGGAATGGGATGAAATAATGGGAATGGGGCACCCTGAGTAAAGGATCCAGTGGTCTTCGGGTAGGTATCTTACAGGAGAGCTGCCCCCATAGTTAGAAATATGAGTGATTTAGTATTGGCAGTTCAGGAAACTGATGTTGAGACAGAATAGGATCTTCAATGGTAGGTGGGAAAGGAGTACTAATGTACATTAGTACTTTCAGAGAATTGTCTCCTCAGAGCTTTTAAAAGAGAATATGAAATTCAGTATTCTCATGGACAACTCAGGAGATAAATTAATTTGGGGTTATCAATTGCCCCCACATATAAAGCATATCCCTAAAAAGAAAGAAATATATTGTTTTACACTTTTAAAACATTTTAAAAACATAGGAATGTACTATCCAAGATGCTGCCATAGGGAGGGGGACAGGCCATACTTCCTCTCCACATAGTCACTACACTTCATCTTAAGGTCCTCCAGAGGTATGAGGTACAACATATAAGGTCATAATCATGCATCATGGCACCCTTCACCTAAGATAGCTTTCCTCCCCAATCCCTGAGGGACAAGTCCTGGAATGCTCTAGGGGTCTCAACTCCTCTCTCTTAGCACGAGTGCACCTGCAGCGAGACTGTCCAACATATAGCAAATTTTAAACTCTACAAAACTTCTTTCCTTGTGAAGAAGGGGCAGATTGTGATGTTGCAAGGGCCTGCTCTTTGAACAAATTGTGGTTGCACACCGTTGGAGAAGAGATCTCAGATGGAGAGAAAACAGCAGCAATTATGTAAAAAGATGATGATGTACACATATGAGAAAGTCAGGGATTTGAGGCTACATCATGACATGGAAAATAACATTAGCAATGTCAGATTTCAAGAAAAAATGCCTATATTCTTTAAAAAATGTTTTTAAACTTATTTCATCTGGAAATTGTAATGGTACAGAAGCTAGCACATGTAAAATCCTTTGAGCAGTAAAGAAAAAGATTATCCATCTATTCAAAATATCCTTATTTTACAAATACACAATACATGTATCTGTTGGGTAAATAAAACCAATTGTTCCTTAATTTTAAAAATTGAACAATTGATATTGATAATATGACATGGTTATTCTGATATTCATGCTTGCAAAAATCAAAATGAAAGCATGTCTTAACAGCATAAACTAAAAAAAAAAAAAGAGTATCTGGTTTTTCTAGAACAAAAACACAAAAGACAAAATGCAGTCTCACAGGAAGGCATCTGTAACTACTCTACATTCCAAAACAGAAGACCATGTTGATTGCACTCTGTAAGTTGCTAGGCAACCACTTGGTAATTCCCCATGTAATAAAGATGAACCTGTCATGCTGTCATCTACTGTTCCCTGCTAAATGTGACAAGAGGAGACAACAGGTAAAGGACAGCCAAGATTGCCTACACCTAGATGACACAATCACTTTTGAAGTGCAAGGCCACTGAAGAGAATTCCTAGGCCCTGTCAGAAAGTGCTGGAGGGAGAATTTCATTAAACTATTAACATAAGCCATTTCTGAGAATTTATCTGGATTTACCCTGTGGGTAAGTCCTGTGGGCTTCCTGCAATCATTTTCCCTAAAGTAAAAGACCAAAAGCACCTTAGCAATGCATGGGAATGGCTGTCATCCAAATAGGGACCTTAAATGAGGGCACCCTATTACATCAACTGTGATGATATTCACATTAATACTGAAACCATGGGGGAGCAGTTATCAAAATAAGATCTCAACAAAGATAGTCAACTACTCAGACTGACTCAAATTCTAGGAATGATGTATTTATTTATTTTTACCCACAGGGGGCTTCAGTGTGAAAAATAAAGGGCCACTATTAGTAATTTCTTTCTCTGAACATGTTTCTAAGACATTATTAGGCAAATGAGCTGCCTTGTAAAGAATTCACTCAAGCACAGTGATGACATCCTAGTCTTTGAAATAACATGCTGAATATATTGTGCACTGAAGAATGAACTAGGAATATCTGAAAACAACATTTCACATTAAACAAAGACATGGAAATTCCTTTTAATATGTCACTTCAAATTTTGGAGAAGTAAAAGATTCATCTTTTTTCACTCAAAGATTCCAAAAGATCAAGGTAACTAAGAAGGTGAATAAGCTCTTCTTGATATCAAGATTAAAGTCCACTTCAATTACTGACCATTAAGTTTCAGGATTCAGTAAATCCTGTTTGAGATTGAGCTTTTAAGATCTTACAAAATGTGACAGGCAATCAGCTTGAAAGAGCAGATTCTGAATCAATATGTAACCAGCTAGGTAGCCTTGATAAATAACTGTTGCAGCTCAACCCAACATCTGGTACACACTTATTCAACTTTGTGCTATGCTGACTTAAAAGTACCCAGATGGTCAACATCATGGGATAGTGCCATCTAACTCATAGCCTGTCAAAAGTACTGATAGTGGCTATTCAGAGATGGAAAGTGAAGCCTTGAAGTGTGGAATCTTACATGTTTCTACCTATAGAGTTATGCTGTTAACATTTATCATTTTCACAGATGACGGTTTTGAAGAAATCTTACTGGAATTTCTCCAGTTAGTCACTAGACCAAACCAAATGTTGAAAATGATCATTTACAAGAACACACTCAATATAGTGCTCAGAACTGAGGAAGTCATCTTGACTAATTAAGAACATCAACAATGTGACAACTTTCAATGACGGGGAGGAATGAGTCAGAAATTAAATGCTAAAGCAAAGTTATAGCCTTTGTGTGGTAATATACGATCAGTGTTCAATAGCTGCTTTCTCATTCGCTTTCTAGCCAGACCCATTCATTCACTTCTCCCCTGGGGACTTTGGACTTCTCATATTTTGGGATTTATTCCTGCTTTAACCAGACACATGCATCTCAGGATCAAGGTCATATCATGATATCTTGGTTGCTAATGTCTTGTCTGTTTGAAACTCTGATCTCTTAACCCTATTTTGTGTGCTGAACATCCTGACTCTGATCTACAGATTCTACTTTGTGCTGACCTTTGGTAATGGTTTTTATTACTTCTGCTTGCTTCCATAAATTTCTGATGATCTTCTAGCTACATGACATTTTATTTTGCTTCCCCTCTGCCCCTTTGGCGCCAATATTCTTGGATCTTGCTTGGTTATAAAACATTATTTGCCTTTACTTCTGGCATCACTGTGCCTACTATATGATTGTATCACTATGGTAGGAGCATAATCCCACCTCTCATGAAAGGTGGGCTAGTTTCCCCCTAAAAGGTATTGAAACTATCTTCAAGACTTGGTTGACTCAGAGGACTGAGGGCTCAGACTGTGGACAACATTTCCTGGTCACTTGACTCTAAAAACAGACACAAAATGCTCCAAGCACAGCACCAACTCCAGATGTTTGGCCAATGAGCCATGATAGACAACTTAGGCAAGGGAACTTCATTCTGCTGAATCAACTCAAAATATCCCCAGTACCTATCCTTGTTGAATATCCTTCCACTATATCAAAATAAATTTCCTTTGATTAACTGTTGAGTTAAGTATCTTTTTGTTCCAATATCTAACCTAAACTATTAGGGTACTGGTCTGAGTTGGCACAGCTCAGAATAACCACAGATTCTGACTTGACACTCTGGGTCCTGGTATCTCACCTTTCTCCATGTTCCATTGCTTTTACAATTCTAGAATGACAGGTGTTAAGATGGGAGTTGGGCACAGTTCATAAATTGTCACTAATAGAAGGCAAAGTATTGGAGGATACTTATTTTCCTATACTCTTGTCCATATTCGTAGGCAGAATAAGCTACCTCATAATTCTATGCTATTGAGAGTTGTTGAATATTCTCACTTTACTGAAGAAATATCCTCCCTATTATCCTGGTATAATGCCTAAAATTTCAACTCCTTTGGCCTAAGGTATTTGAAATAGGTCAAAATGCAATAAGGGATAGCTTATCAAGTCAATATCAGCCATTAGCAATTCAACTAATTCAATACATGCTAAATTATGAAATTAACCAGAAGAAAGTAAAACCATGAAAGAATGAGACACTGGGAAGGTAATTTTAAAGGGGAAGGGAAGAAATGTGGAGCATAGAGTGCTACCTGAAGGAAGGCAAAACCAGATATTATGTTGCCAAATAGCAGAAGACAATATGAGATACCCTGCATCTCATGGGTAATAATGAAATCCTCTAAAGAAAAAGATGGAATGCAAAAAGGGGGCTATAGAGGCCTGGGAAACAAAAAAAGAAAAGAAAAGAAATTATTTCATAACTTTGCCTGAGGCCAGTCCTGATCTTGGAGTTCATGGGTTTTTTCTGCTATTGGAAAAAAGTAGAGCCTCAGTAAAAAACCCTCGATTTCACATGATTTTCTACTGCTGTTTCTTGTGTTTTCTGGCCACTAGCTCACCTTTTTCCAATGTCTATTGGTAATACTTGAATGTACAAGGAGTCAAGCAGGTCATTAGTAATAGGGAATAAGGTAGTGGCAATAAATGTAATGCACACTATAGAATCAAGTAGAAAGTACAAGCTAAAAACTCATGAGCATTTCAGACAAGTGCTACTGATAAGCTTTCTTTCGTAGTTGTTTACTTTAAGAGAGAGACAATAGTTTTGAATCACAGACCTCCCTTCATATGGGGAAATGAGTAATCTCCTTAATTTCCATGTGTAGGAATAGATTGGACTTACTGTCTTAACTCATATACTGGGGTTGGGAGAATTTAATCCACTGGTTGAGTTGCCAGAGCTAGACTGGTTGCCATCTCTCCATCAGGGTTTTAAGGTACTCCTGAGGGCCTGAGGGGACTTTCTCTAATTCTATTAGTTCGAGTCCCCATTCTGATATTCTCTCTGATGTTGACCACCAGTGATTATCACCCCAACTTTATTTAACTAATTAACATCAATTCACTTTTTAAAAGGGATATTTACTGAAAGGATATAGCAAGAATAGGAATTACAAAGTTACACCCCTTTCCGTGGTTGGGGAGAGGAGCATTACATTCTACTATCTATTACCTCAGTCTCCGGGAAGAGCTGGCTTACACTTAAAGTATGTGCTACAAGTGTTCATCTCACTAAATTCATTTCAAATATAGTATAACTGTTGGATGAATGAACCATTTCTCCTTCTTTGTTGCCTTAGAGCTGTACTACGTTAGACAGGTGACTCTTCATCATCGTCGGAGGCCCTTGTGGGCCTCTGGCATCTTACTATTCCAGCTGTTTAAAACTCACAAGGTATTAACTGTTTTCAATACTCCCTCACCTAAAGACAGCAAAGAACAGACACAAAGAACAGGGGTCATATTTATAAGCCACATATCAGCCCAGATGGGAAGAACCTAAGGCCTCTCACTATTTAGAGGCTAATAGCACATCTTTCTTATCCAAATAGCAGCATGGCAACAAAAAACAAAAGACTAATTTTGACCAATTAATTTTTTAATATACCTTAGTTCTAGCTCAGCAGTCAATCAAAAGACCTCTGTTCCTCCTGTTAGATGACAGGAACCAATAACAGAATGTGAATTCTTTAAGTTAGGGACCGGAGCTCCTTCATTACATGTCATTTCACTTTTCCAGAAACAGGTTCCCCAGTTTCATCGAGCATACCGTATATACTCTAAAGACTGAGCACCATTGGGCAAGCTTTAATTATAACAAACAAAAATTATAACCTCACATTTTCCTCCCCCTCCACTTCCCCTGTTTACATAGAAGTAGAAAAAAGAAAAAGGAATATATGTGACTTGTGAATATGAGCCACTGTCCTTTGCCTTTCGCACATATAACAGGTATTATATCAATGTTGGTTACTTCCCTTTCTCCTTCTCTCCTGCTCCTATCTGTTACTGTTCTTCTCATTCTCCTTTCTTCCTCAAGCCCCAAACCTGCTTACACTTTAATGGCCTTTTATGATCTCCCTGAAGTTCAAGTTTGTTTTGCTCATGATTATTCCTTCTCAAATATGCTCTATTCTCCTGTCCCCTTTCCCTGTTCTGCATTTTTCCCTATTTGTCTTCAGGAAAATAAAAAAAAAATAGTTTAGTGTGTGTGTGTGTGTGTGTGTGTGTGTGTGTGTATGTGTGTATGTGTACCTTCCTTTTTCTAATTTATATATGTGTAAGGTCATAAGATACTCCCTCCACCTCTTTGTGTTGGAATATCATTTCATCACTCCTTTTATGTGAAATAATACCTTCTTCCTCATTTCTTTCCTAGTGAATTTTGTTTCCTCTTCTTTTTCTTTCCTCTTAACACCAATGAAATGGAACAAAATCACACCCTGGCCCTGTATTTCCTTTATTTACCTCTGTCTGAAATTCTTAAACATCAGAATGGTAGGAACATTTGTCTCTTCTTAGAATGTAAGCCCTTCATTGTTTTGTCCCTTCCAGTTGCTCAAATATATTTACCTTTTTAGGTTGCTCTTGACGCATGTACTTACATTTCCAAGTTTCTACTGAACCAGATCTGGTATTTTTTATCAGGAATGCTTAAAAGTCCTCTGTTCTATTAAAAATCCATTTTGTTCCTAGAAAATGATACTCAGTTTTTTTCAAGATATTCTTGTTTGCAAGACTTTATCTTTTGTATTTAGGAACATCATATTCCCGGATTTTCTCTTCTTCGACATATAGTTGCTGCCAACATCTTGTTTGATCTTGACCCTGATTCCTTGGTTCTTGAATTCTTTCTGGTTGTTTATTGTACTCTTTTTCTTTGATCTTGAAGCTCTGGATTTTGCCTATGACATTCTTGGATGATTTTTGTTTGGTTTTGCTTGATTTTAAATTTTTTTTATCAGTTAACAAGTACTCAATAAGTGCCTAGTACATGACAGGCACTATGCAAGGTACTGGGGATGTAAAGAAAGGCAAGAAAGAGTTCCTGCCCAGAGGGAACACACATATATCCCAATAGAAAAGACAAGTTATCAAAAACATATATCTACATATACACGTGTGTGTGTATTAGACAGAGGTAATCTGAAAGAAAAATAAGCAAAAAAAATATGACAGAGAACATTTTACAATATTTACAATACCCTGCCCTGATAATCCTTCAGCTCTGCTCTGTAGGAGGAGCTATGTTTCATTTTCTCTTCTCTGGGAACTTAATTGTTTCTTCATTATTCAGAAAGAGCCCAAATTTCCTTTTAATAATTTTTTTCATTTAAGTTGTAATCACCCTGCACAATGTTTTCTCAGTTCTGCTTGATGGTTCATAAAATCAAAAAGTGATGGATTTAGATCTGTAAGGGACATTTTTAGGGACATTCTCATTTAAAGACAAAGAAGCTAAACTTTAGAAAGACTAAATGACTTTCCCAGAGTCATACTCCTAAGTGTCTAAAGAGAGATTCAAAATCAGGTCCTCCTGATTCTAATTCTATCCACTATAATATGCTGCTTCTTTCACTCCATATCAATTTATATAAATCTTTTCTTGCTGCTGTTTGGATTTACTTTCCATATGTTCAGTATCTACTCATAATATTTCCTTAAACAGAATGTAAGCTCTTTGAGAGCAAGAACTGCTTTGTTTTTTGTCTTTGTATTCCTAGGTATTTTCAGTTAGTGTTTCTTTTGGGAGGTGATCAGTGTATTCTTTCTATTTTCATTTTGCTTTCTGGCTTTGATAGGTCTGTGCAGTTTTTTTAATGATTTCTTGCAATATGGTATCCAGGTTTTTTTGGTCATGGTTTCAGGGTGATTTCCTGGTAATTCTTAAATTATCTCTCTCCTCTGCTTTCCAATTCAGTTATTTTTGATAGTAAACACTTTATTTTTTTCTTCTTTTTTCCAATCTTTTGACTTTGACTTTGTTGTTATGTTTCTTGTCTCATAGAGTGAACTGAGCTCCATTTACTTTATTCTATTTTTCAGGGACTTCACTACTTGGAAAAGTGTATTTCTGCCCCAGACTGTGTGTGTGTGTGTGTGTGTGTGTGTGTGTGTGTGTGAGTTTTCAACCCTTCCATTATCTGGTTCAAATAAATATGAGGTCCTGAAATATTCTCTCCACCTTTTGAATATTTGAACATTTATCAGATTCCTTTTCCCTTCTCTTTCTTTCCTCTTAGAACCAACAAAACAAAACAAATTTTGTTTTTAGTTCTGGATTCTCTCTTTTTTCTGCATTCAGAGTCCATCAGTTCTTTATCTGGATGTGGATAACATTTTCCTTTGTGATTCCTTTGTATTTATCCCGGATCACTGTGTTGCTAAGAAGGGCTGAGTTATTCATAGGTGATCATCACACAATGTTGCCGTTACTGTGTACAGTGTTCTCCTGGTTCTGCTGGGTAGGTGGTTCTTGGTTGTAGTCCTAGTTCCTTTGCCTTCTGGAATATCATGTTCCATGACCTTCAGTTTTTTAATGTTAGAGCTGCTAAGTCCTGTGTAATCCTGATTGTGGCTCCCTGATATTTGAATTGTTTCTTTCTGGCCAGTATTTTTTCCTTGACCTGATAGTTCTGTAATTTGGCTATAATGTTCCTTGAGAGTTTTTCTTTTGGGATCTCTTTTCTGAAGTGATTGGTGGATTCTTTCAGTACCTATTTGTCCTCTGGTTCCAGGATATCAGGGCAGTTTTCTTGATAGTTTCTTAAAAGATGCTGCCCAGGTCTTCCTTTTGATTATGACTTTCAGGTACTCCAATGATTCTGATGTTGTCTCTCCTAGATCTATTTTCTAGGTCACCTGTTTTTCCAATGAGGTATGTCACATTTTCTTCCATTTTTTTTCATCCTTTTGCATTTGATTGATTCTTGATGTTTCATAGAGTCATTAATTTCTACTTGCTCACTTTTAACTTTTAAGGAGTTGTTTTCCTCAGTTAGCTTTTGAACTTCCTTTTTCATTTGGCCAATTCTACTTTTTAGGCAGTCGCTTTTTCTAAGCTGTTGACTTTTTGTCATAATTCTCTTGTACCACTCTCATTTCTTTTTCCAGTTTTTCTTCTGCTTTTCTTACATGATTTTTAAGCTCCTTTTTGAGCCATTCCATGAGTTGTTTCTGGCCTTGAGACTACTTCTCATTTTTCTTTGGGATTTTTCCCATAGATGTTTTGACATTGCTGTCCTCTTTTGAGTTTGTGTCTTGATCTTCCCTGTCAGCATAATTTTTTATGGTCAGATTCTTTTTTGTTGTTGTTTTGCTCATCTTTTTTTGACCTTTTTCCTTTCTTTTAAATTTGAGTTCTGCTCCCAGGGTGGAAGGGGCACTGTCTCAGGCTTCTTGTGTCAGGAGCTACAGGCCCTGGCTATTTACCTGGTGCTGTACTGATGTTGACCTAAGGCCCATAGGGGACCACATGTCTGGTGCTGCACTGAAAATGGGGTGTGGCTGGTACTCCTGGAGACTCTTGTCTGGCAGCTTACCTGGTTCTAAACAGGAGTCCTAGTGCAAGTGTCTGGGATGTGCTGGTGCCATTAAGGTGTTTCTGTATTTCCCCAGGGTTATAAAGAAGCACATGACTGTCATAGCCTATTTGCCCAGGGCTATGCTGAAGCACATGGCAGTTCTTGGGAGCATGCAAATCTGTCCATTCTCCTGGCTTTGCTGAGGTATTTGGATGATCCTGGTGTTGGCATTTGGTGTTCCACTGCACTTGAGCTCAGGATCTTCCATTGGTTTGCTGAGGTGGGGTTTGCTACTGGCCTGCTGGGATACTCCCTATCCTGGACTGTGTTTCCCTTTTACCCACCTGAGACAGATCTCTCTTATTGATCTTCAGAGTTTCTTGGGCTAAAAGATTGTTTCACCCCATCTTTTTGCTGGTTTTGCTTTTCCAGGATTTGTTGTGGGGTGCTATTTTATGGTTGTTTGGAGGTAAGTATGAGACTATTATAATGATTTATTACTTATTTCATCATCTTGACTCACAAAAATCTTCCCCTTTATAATTTCTTATAGTATAATCATATTCCAACATATGCATACACCATAACTTGTTCAGCCACTCCTCAATTGATGAGCATCCCTCAGTTTCCAATTCTTTGCCACCACAAAGAGTTGCTACAAATATTTTTGCACATATAGATGTTTTTTCCTTTTATGTCTTTGGGATATAGAACTAGTAATGGTATTGCTGGGTCAAAGGGTATGTATGCACAGTTTAATAGCTTTAGGGGCATAGTTCTAAATTGTTTTTCAGAATGGTTGGACTAGTTCACACTTCCTCCAACAGTGCATTAGTGTACCTATTTTCTCACATTCCCTCCAGCATTTGTTATTTTCCTTCTGTCACATCAGCCAATCTGATAAGTATGAGGGGGTACTGCAGTTATTTTAATTTTCATTTCTCTAATTGGTTTAAATCATTTTTTTCATGATTATTGATAGTTATTTCTTCTTCTGAAAGCTATCTGTTAATATATCTTGACCATTTATCAGTTGGAAAATGGTTTAAATTCTTGTAAATTTGGCTGTTTCTTACATATTTTAGAAATGAGACCTTTTTTAATTTTTAATTTTGTATAATGAAAATTATTCATTTTCTCTCCCATGTACCTCTGTTTCTTTGCCTATTCATAGAGCTGACAGGTAATTTCTTCCATGCTCCATTAATTGGCTTATGATATGGCCCTATATGTCTAAATCATGTACCCAGTTTAAATTTATTTTGGAATAGGAGACATTGGTCTATGTACAGTTTCTTCCAGGCCACTTTCCAGTTTTCCCAGGAATTTTTGTCAAACAGTGAGTTGTGCCCTAATAGCTAGAATCTTTGGATTTATCAAACATTAAACTACTGTACTCATTTGGTTCTATATATTACGTACTTAATCTCTTCCATTGATCAGCCACTCTATTTCTTACCCAGTACCAAATTATTTTAATGATTACAGCTTTCCAGTACAGTTTGAGATCTAGTACAGCTAGGTCCTCTTCCTTTTCAAAATATGGTTGCAAAGTTTGTTGTTTGGTCATGGATTTCAAGGACTCTAAAGATGCTTAAACTTATCTATCCTAGATTTATTTTCTAGGCCAGTTTTTTTTTATAGCACATCACTTTTTCTTCTTTTAAAAAATTATTTTTATTTTGTTATAACATTTCTTGTTGCCTTCTAACGTGAGTTCTGTCTGCTCCATTCTGATTTTTAGAGAGTTCACTATGTCTGCAAAATTTTTCCATCTTCTTATTCTAAGCTATTTATTTTCTTTTTAATTCTTTCTTCCAGAGATGTTATTTCACTTATTTTTTTTTTAATCTTTTGTTCCATTTCTTCTAGTCAGTCAGTCTTGTATCTTTATGGCTGAACCTTTTTTTCCCTTGGACAATCTTCCTGTACTTGTTGCAGAGTGCTTATCTTTTGGGCATCTCTTGATCCATAGTATGTGAGTGTGTGTGTGTGTGTGTATTTTCTTCTGTTTACTTATATCTCCAGCCTCAGTTCCTGGTTTGGAACTTTGTGCTAGGACTGTATTCCATCACCTCCTGTCTCTTGGATGAGGTGTTCTGGCCCTGTTTGATTCTGTTCCCAATAACCTGGCTTCCATTTTCTTGGGTTTCATGTTCAGAGTGCTAGAAGGATTCATTGTTCTTGAGAAGAGGTTGCATTCATTCAGCACCACTTACTCATACCCTTATCCTTAGCCATCTGCAGTTCTTTAAATCCTTCACTCCCAGGGCATCCTAAGTCAGAGAATTGCTGGTTTTCACTTCTGTTGTGGCATTCCCAGTCAGGGCTCTGAAGATTTACTGACACTTTCCTGGTCAGAGTACTTTAACTCTACTCTTCGACGTCCCCAGTCAGGACACTATAGATTTCCAACTTCTGGGCACAATCAAGCCCTCCAAACTTATTTAGCTGACTTGGCTTCCCAAGGAAGCCAATGATAGGAACTTGCTTCTAGTACTTGTGGTTTCTGGCTATCTTTTTATGGAATTTAGTCTTGGATGGCTGAGTTTACTATTCTTTTTCTTTTAATTTCTTGATTATTATTTGATCTGATGCCCTTTTTAAGACCTTTGCTGAAATATATATATGGATATATTATATATGGATATATTTATATATAATATATATATATATATATATATATGGGAGAGTGGGGCTCCTCTTTGAATTTTCAAATCACTGTCTTAAGTGGAAGTCCACATTTTACTGATGATGCGTTAGTGAGTAAATTTTAATCATAGCTCACAGGTTCATGGAATTAGAACTGAGACTTTAAAGATTCAATCCCCTCATTTTACAAATGAAGAAAATGAATTCCAGAGAAATAAAAGTTACTTGCTCATGTCACTGAAATGATACAGCAAGATTCAAACGTGGGCCTTTTGACTTCATATCTAGGGTTCTTCCTAATGTAATTTTACTTCCTGTATGTATTTGCATAAGTCTTTGACCATGAATGATAGAATGAACAGCTTTGTCCTTTGTTTATGAGTAAGTTAAGTAGGAAATATTAAGGAGACAGAGAATGAAAGTGAGATTAAGAGTCAGAAGGCCAAGATTTTAATCCTGAGTCTTTTGCTTTATATCTTTATAAATTTAGGAAAGTTGCTTCCCTTCTCAGTGCTTCAGTTTTATCATCTATATAAAATGGTGTCCAGATAAGATGATATCTAAAATCCATTTCAGGTCTAAATCTTGAGATTATTTCTATCTCTCCAACCTCACCATCCCACCCCCAATTACATTGTGTCTATTTATATATCAGGCCTGGCCTGAAGAAAAAACAGATTTAGTCTGGAGTGGGGGGGTGGGGGTGAGTGTTCAAATGAGACTTTCCTATATCTTTCCCCTCTCTCCCTTCATTCATTTAGAGGGGATAAAGTAAGCACTGGCCTAATCGCATAAAGCCTATTGCAGAGAGCTTCTGATAGAGGAAGATGGGGTGTCCCATCATCATTAGTTTCTTCCTGCCTTGGCTCTAGGAGTTACAGTTTACTCATCTAGAGTACAAGTTGAGTCCTTTCTCTTTTCTCTGTGCTTTGAGACTCCTATATAGCAGAGATGTATTGGTTACGTTTTATCAGGAAAGTCAGATATAGATACATCAATAGTTCAAGAATTTGTAAGTTTTTTGGCACTGGTATTGGTATAGATCATAGATTGGAGTTTATATAGAGTTTTTGCAAAGTGCTTACATATATTATTTCAACTGTTAGCTGCTCAGTAAATAATGTTGGAGAATTGTGACTAAAAAAAAAAAATTCATGGCCTCATGGTCTAGCTGATGAAGAAACTCTAAACTTAAATAAGTTGTCCCTTAAACAGAGGAATCTGTTTGATTGAGAGTCTGATATGAATACTTTGTAACTTATAATTACTTTTGTTTTTCATTTTATCTTTGTATCCTAAGGGCCTAAGCCATAGCCTTATATACACATAGTAGGCACTTAAATACTTGCTGAATTTGCCCTCTCCTACACTGAGTCTTCTCACTGGTAGTAAATATATTTAATCATCACTTTCAGCTTAACCTATCACATAAAAAATTGGGAGCTAGGAAGAGAGACCTATAATTGGGAACCAAGAATATAGTATAGAATGAGACAAGACTCCCCCTACTGGCTTGTCAAGACTTAACTGGATCTGATGAATTCTTTTGAGAAATGGTATTTCCTAACCTGTATTGTATTACAAGAACCTTAAGATATTAGTGTGAATAAGAACATCCTCTCATGGGAATCAGGAAGGGAGACATATTTGGGAACCTGGAACATGGTATAAAAGGAGTCAATAGTATTGAGATATCTAGTCATATAGAGAAAATGGTCATAGATCATAAATTTAGAGCTAAAAGGCACTTTAGAGGATATTGCGCCTAATATTCTCATTTTACAGATGAAGATGACCAGGTGGGATTTAGACTGATGGAATTTTATCACTATTGATGCAATTTTGTAGTTATAAAGAACTGTATCATTTTGGCTTATTTGAATAAAAATAATACTAATTATTACATTAATTTCTTAGCATTTACACCTAAACATGATGAAGTACATTAACAATTTGATTAATGTTAGATTAATTTGTGCAATTTGTATTTGATTAAAACACTAAACCATCTGAATTAGCTTGGTCTTCATAGTTTATTGTGAGTATACCATGGTCACCTGTTCATTATTTTAAAAAATTAGAAAGAATTAGTTGAGAGACAATTACTTTAGAGGACGAACAAAGACACCTCTGTACCTTTGTCCATGCTATTCCTTCCACCTGGAATGACCTCCCCAACATCTCTGCTTGTTAAAATTCTATCCAACATTCAAGGCCCATCTTAAATACTACCTCCAAAACACTCCCTGATCTTTCCCATTGGAAATGTTCTTCTTTCTCTGAATTTCTAAATCACTTTTTTCATATTCCTGTAATGACATTTATCACACCTTGCCTTGCATGCTAGTTATATACCTTGATTTTACTATTTGAGTTGATTTAATACAATTTAATTCAATAAACATTTATTAAACCCTTACTCTATGCATAGTATTATGCTAGATTTGGTGGAGGGCTGCCTAAGAAATTTAAACAAGGCACACTGTCCTCATGGAACTTTTAGGCTAGTAGAGGCATAGGAAACATGCACTGAAAAATACAATACAAAATAATATGTAAGCATATTGAGAGAAAAAAAGTATCATAGAAGGATAAGAGGTTTGTGCAAAAAGTGGTATTTTAGCTAAGCTTTAACAGATAGGTAGGAATTTAATAATTGGGACTAGGGAAGAGTATGTCAGATATAAGTAATAAAGTGAGCAAGGGTATTCGTTGTTGTTGAGTTATTTTTCAGTTGTGACCAATTCTTCATGACCTCATTTGGGGTTTTCTTGGCAAGAATACTGGAATGGTTTGCCATTTCCTTCTCCAGATCATTTTACAGATGAGGAACTGAGGCAAACAAGGTTAAGTGACTTGCCCAGGGTCATACAACTAGTATCTGAGGCTGTATCTAAACTCATGAAGAGGGATCTTCTTGATGCTAGGCCTAACCCCTCTTCCATTCTGACACATATAAGCAAGGGTATGGAGGTAGGAAATCAGTGACTGTCTTTTGCAGACAATAAGGAATCTAAGTTAACTAGAGCACAGAGTACATGCTAGAATGGTATAAGGTAAGGCTTAAAAGATAAGGTCATGTTGGAATACAAGTTCTTTGAGGGTTGGTACTGTCTTTGCCTTTTCTTTGTTATCTCTAGCTATTAGCATAGTGCCTGGCATATAGTAATTGCTTAATACATGCTTGTTGATATATATCAAGATCAAGTTTGCAGTTGTATTTAAATAAAAAAGGGCAGGAGAGAGAAGGGGAGTAGGGAGGGAGGAGAGGGGGGGATAGAGCCAAGAGTGCCAATATATAAAATGTATGTATATACATATATAAAATGTATGTATGTACATATATGTGTATATAGATATATCTATATATATAGGAGATAAGAAAAAAAGGAGGCAAAAAGATCTGTTAGGAGATTACTTTGACAGCCTAGACAGGTGTAGCACCTACAGCAGTTATGAATATGCCAACACAGGTCTCAATCACAAAATATAACAAACTCTCCACATGGAAGATAGAACCAAAACATTTATTCAAACAGCAGAAAGCTGAATCCCAACACCAGAAAATAAAATCCATCATAACTACAAAGAAATCTATACAGAGTAACAATGAGTATAGCACTACTATCCCCAAGCCTTCCCCTTGCTAGGCTTCCCACAAACGGGCTGGCTCCCTTAAACAAAATCACAAACAAGCTCTGCCACTCACACTAGTGGCTGCCTTTTCTCTCTTTCCCAGCTCCAAATGCTCTGACTCACTTCCTGCTCCACCCTTTCCAGCTCTATCTGTTCAGCAAAGTCCTCCCACCACAGGCCCCATGTGACTCAGACTTCCATGTGACCCAGGAAGGTCACACAGGCCTATTAGTGGATGGGAAAGATCTTCCCATTTAAATGACCATTATAGCAGGCAAGACTGTACAAAGATGGTTACAGTGGGAATAAAGAAAAAGGGATGGATTTGAAAGCTGTTGCGCAAGTGAAATTGACAGGATTTGGTTATGATTAGATTTATATTTAGATATGAGAGTAAGGGACAAGAATAAGGGCTAAGTTTTTGTTGTTTTCTTTTTAACCTATACTGAGGAAAAAAGGATGATCAAAGAACGACTAGGACTATGGCTTAGGGCAGATGAGAGATGACAAGATATGATGATGGACAGAAGGCAAAAGTTTCAGTTTTATTTCACTTCTTTTTTTCCTCTGCCAAGGACAGTAATCTTTAGCCTTGAAAAGAAAGAACTAAAATTGCTAATAAGAAATTGATATCCAAGATAAGTAGAGTAGTAATAAAAGAACAATATGTTGTTACCCTTGAGATCAACTCACAAGACCCTAACACCTCAGGGTGCCAAAAGAATTTGCTTAGGTGATTTCTGAACCACTGTTAATGACTTCTGAAAGACTGTACAAAAGGAGAGAAGGTATTACAGGACTAGAAAAGAGTAAATATTCTGATTTTCCAAAAAGAGAGAAAGGAATTTATAAACCAATGAGCTTGACACTGACTGCTGGGAAAATTTTATTAAAATGTATTATTAAAAGTAGTTGGCAAATATCCAGAAAAGAAAGTAGTGCTCAGATTGATCATCAAGAACAGGTAAGGCAAGGGTAACTTCATATTATTTTTTGGACAACATTACTGAGCCAGTAGGAATGTAGTGGATAGAGTTTACTTAAATTTTAGCATGACATTTGACAGCCTCTCACTGAGGAATTACTTCCTTGAGGAATAGATGAGCAAGTGGGAAGAGTAGGATAGACAATAATACAGTTAGATACTATTGGATTTGAAGGTAAAATGGGAAGATCTCTAATGTAATGTCCCCAGGGATCATTTTTTATAAATGACTCGGTTAAAAGTATAGATGGAATGTTTGTCAAATTTGAAATGATACAAAAATAGGAGGATTACCTAATACTAGATAACAGAACCAGAATCCAAAAAGATTTCAACACTAGGTCATATCACTGAAGGTAGAATTTGGCAGGGATAAATTTAAAGTCTTATGCTTGACTTCAAAGGCAACTTTGCAAATAAAAGAAAGGGAGATATACTTAGACAACTGTTTGTTTGAAAATGAACTGAGGGAAGGGAATTTGATGGCCTGAAAACTCATCACATGTCAATACTCTGAGAGGATAGCCCCCAAAGCTCATGTAATTTTAGCCTGCATTAAAAAAAGCATGATACACCGAACCAGAAAGGTGACTGTCCCTCTGTACCCTGCCCTGGTCAAATCACATCTATTGTATTATATGCTCAGTTCTAGCAAACTGGAGAACATCCAGGGTGGTGAAGATTCATAAAATCACATTTTATGGGTTTTGTTGAAGCACCTAGGGGTGTTTAGGTTCAAGAAAAGAAGACTTGGTAGAGTTGGGGAAAGTGAAGGATGGGAAGAAGGGAAGACATGATAGCTGTCTAAATACTTCAAGGGATACTATGTAGAAGAAGAATTATTGCTCTGCTTGATTCTAGAGGGCAGAATCAGGAACAATGTACAGAAACTGTAAAAGGCTAGATTGAGGCCTTATAAAAGGAAAAACTTCTTAACAACTAAGGCTGTACAAAAGTAGAAGGGGATTCTTCAGGTAAAGGATTCTCCTTCACTGTGTGTCTTCAAGTAAAGGCTGATCATTTGGGAATTAGAGGAGCTTTTTGTTCAGGTATTAATCATATGCTGGCTCTGATGGTCAACTCAAAAGCAGCTAGGTGCTCTCTTACCATTGCCTCCCTTTATTTTGAGTTTCAATTCCCTACAAGTCATTTTTATTTTTTCCTTTCCAGTTTGAAGAGGCAACTGGTAGTACAGTAGGTTGAGTGCTGGGTCTTAAGACAGAAAGACCCAAATTCACCAGCTCCAGATACTTACTAGCTGTGTGACCCTAGGCAATTTACCTCTGCTGGTGTCTAATTTTCGACGATAAAATGGGGATAATAATTGTGGCAACCTCCCAGGGCTGGTGTGAAGATCAAATGGGATATTTGTAAAGCACTAAGCATTAGCACATAGGAGGTACTATGCAAATGCTTACTCCTTCCTCTTCCTCTCTTTCCCCCTTCACCCAAAATTCATTCTTCTTATCAGGAAAAACTGGAGCTAACATTTGAGTCTTATCTCTATCATTTGTTATCATCACTCTCTTTTTCACTAATATAGTTCTTTTTACCTTTTTTGGGGGGGGCGGTATCCTTAACCTTCCTCATCAGCCTCTCATCATCCTGAGTTTTAACATTCTATTTATCCTCTGTTACCTGCCTTTGCTTCTGTCTTTAGTACAAATCTTTTAAAACTCTAAATCAGGGAGCTTCCTGTGCATCCACATCTGCATGGGATTTTTTTAGACAACTCCCCATTTCGCACTTTATTAAAAATACATTTGTTTCTATAGAGTTTAATTTTTGAGAGCTTCCCATCTTTCTTGTGCTTACTTCCCCTGGAAAAATTGAACCCCCATGGATCTGTTCTCTGACCTTATAGAGATCTGCTCTCCAGAAACCTAAGGTTTCTGGCTTTTCTCTCTTTCTGGAAGATGAAATAACTAAATGTCCTCCAGGCACCTCAAACTTAGCATGTGCAAAATTGAACTTATCTCATCCCAGTCTACTAAACTTGTCCCTCCTCCCAACTTTCCTATTTCTTTTGATGGCAACACCATCTGCCAGGCACAGAAATTGGAAACCTCGAGTCACTATAGACTTTTTGCTCTCCTTTATTCCTCATACCCAGTTAGTTACTAAGCACTGTCAATTTTACCTCTACAATATATTTTTCATTTATCTCTTTTTCTCTACTCACAGTGCTACCAATCTAGTTCAGGCTCTCATCATCACTTGGCAAAGCTATTGTAATAGCCCCCAATTGGTATCTCTGCCTATAGTATAACTCTTCTTGAATTCATCTTTCATTAGCCAAAGACAAAACACAAAAACTTCCTAAAGCACAGGTCTGGGCTTAAAAGCCTTCAGTGGCTCCTTATGGTACCAGGATAAAAATATAAACTTTCTAACTTGGCTTTTAAGGCCCTTCACAATCTGGTTTCAATCTATTTTTCAAATTTTATTGACCTTCACACAACCTGTGCTCCAGTCAAACTGGACTACTAGCTACTTCACAATCTCAATATGCTTTCTGTCCTCCATGTCCAATTCATAAGCAAATAAGCCTGGAATGTCATTCTTCCTCATTTTCTCTATTCTTTACAATCCTTTTCTTTGAAGCTTAAATCATAGCTCCTTTTTGAAATCTTTTCCGATTCCTGAAATAATGGTGTTTTCTTCTTCCTCAGAATTTCCTAGAACACCCTATCTGGACCTTTTCTTTGCTCCCATCACACTCAACCATGAATGGTACCCCTCTCCCCTTCCCAATGTCACTCTTGATAGCTGGGGCTATGAATTTTTTTTTCCTTTGAACCTAGCAGATTATATAGTATATGGTAGGCACTTAGTGTATGCTGAAGTGTTGAATTAACAGTTTAAATCAGGATAGACCTAGAACAGTCTCAGGATAAAGAAATGCATTTTCTTCAAGACCGAAAGTGAACACCTTTTCCTCAAAGTCTTAGAAGTAATCAGAATTCAAGACATTACAGCAAACTTTTAACACCTTCTGACATTTCTACCCTGCCACATAAAATCTCCTTTACAAAAGGACCACTCCTCATTCTGGGTTTCTTTTAACCATATATCTAGAGCTGGTCTAGTAATTTGCCTAGTGTTTACTAAATGCTTAAAGAAGCTGTGATTCTGAACACATTGGCACAACTGACAGAACGTAGATTGGATAGTCTATGGATCAAACCTTAAGCAGAGATGGGGAACCTGAGGCCATGAGATCACACGTAGCCTTCTAGATCCTTAAGTGTGACCTTTTGATTGAATCCAAATTTTCTAGAACAAATTCTTTCAATAAAAGATCCTTATTGATTAAATTTTTCCACTCAGTTGGTTAACCCACTTAAACTTTCTTCAATCTACTTTAATCTCATTCTTCCCATTCCTTGATTTTCCCCATATCAGGAACCTCCCCTAATCCCCATGATACAACTAGGTGGAAATCTACCAGATTGCAGATCTTCTATATTCTCTATATTTTTCATTAGCCTTGGTCCTATTGGGTAGTCTTTAAACTAGGAAAAAGCTTTATCTGGCATATCTTACATCTGTTCTTTTGTCTCTATTCACATAGGCAACACCTTAGTTCAGGTCTCAACTACTCTGTGGACTAGCGCAAAAGTCTCCTTCCAAATTCATCTTGTGTTCTCTCTCAGTAATTTATGCTTTACTCAGCTACCAAATTAATAATCCTAAAGTACAGGCCTGATCATGTCACTCTTGTCTTCTGAGAAACTCCAGTGGTTCTCTGTCTTTCCTTCTAAGTTACACCTTCCTCTGTTTGGCATTTAAAGCCCTTCGAAGTTTGGCTCTGGCCTGATGCTCCAGGCTTACTACACATTACTCTCCTTTAACATATTCTTTTGTGCTCTGCATTCATCTTACTAGCCAAACTGGCAGCTAGGTGGTAAAGCAAATAGAGGGCTGGACTTTAAGTCCAGAACACTTGAGCTCAAACCAGGTCACTAAATCTCTGCTAGCCTCAATTCCCTCGTTTGCAAAATGGGGATCATAACAGGACCTACCTCCTAGGTATGGATAGTTGTCAGTATAAAATGAGATATAAAGCATTTTGCAAATCTCAAAGCATTATGTCTATGCTAGCTTGCTATTATTATCATCATTACTACTTTCAGTTACCCACTCTGGTTCTTTGCATAGGCTCTTCCACATATTTAGAAAGCATTACTTCCTCACTTCTGCCTTAGAATCTCTTTGTTTTTGTTCTGTTGTGATCTCCTTGTGATCCTCATTTGGGATTTTCTTGGCAAAGATATTGGTTTGCTATTTCCTTCTCCATCTCACTTTACAGAGTGAAGAACTGAGGCAGACAGGGTTAAGCGATTTGCCCAAAGTGACACAGCTAATAAGTGTCTGAGGCCAAATTTGAACTCAAGAAGATGAGTCTTTCTGAATTCAGCACCAATGCTATGTCCACTGGCCACCCAGCTTTCTCCAAAGCTTAACTCATTTCTACTGGAAGCCTATTTTGATTTCTCCTAGCTGCTAATGTTCTTCAGAAAATTACTTTGTATCTATTCTACATTAGTAAGAGGCAACTTATTGTAGCCAACCTGGTTTCAGACTGATACATTGGCTGCATGTCCCTGAGCAAAACATCTAACCTCTCAGGGCTCTAAGTATACATACACACACACATACATAAATAAAATGTATATATGTATATCGGTATGTATATACACATATATGAATTTATGTGCATACATGCATGTGCGTGTATATACACATGCATGCATGCGTGTGTGTGTGCGCCTGTATATACACACGCATATGCATATAAAGTTGTCAACCTGCAGCCAGGGAGAGAATTTCCTTACCAGGGAGTTACCCCTATCAAGGTAATTACATGGTAGAACCCTATTCTCCACATAGTCGTCAAGTTCGGGAGCTATTTCGCTTCAGGGCCCCAGACCCTGACCCGGGCACCTAGCAGGCACTTAATGCTTGCTGGATTGACCTGAGAGAAGTAGGAGCCTCCCTCCATAAACCACTTTCACTTCGACCCCAGACTTTCTCACAGACTCAAAGGTGAGCTCGGCCTCCCGTGGCCTGCGAAGTAAATACATTTCTGTATCTCGGCACCCTCCAGAGCTGCCCTAGTTTCCCCGCCAGCGTCAGCGCCGACCCAAAGGGCGTGGCGCCGTCCTGGGCTCCCCGGGCCGGCTGCACCTGGCTGCCATAGGCCGAAGGCTCTCCACCGAGGCTGCAACATTTTACCTTTTGGGAGTGGCTGCATTTTTAACTCGTGGTAATTTAAATAAAGTATTTCCCAAACTAGCCTCTGCCCCATTGCGTAGGCTACACGGAATGCTTGGCAACACTCCAACCTTTCAAAGCCCCAATACTTTCCCTGCACACTCCTCAGTTTCTCCTCGCTTTCTCTCATCTGAGAGCCGCCTTACAAAATGGCGGTAAGAGCGCACTGCGCACGCGGAGTCCCCAGGCGCGCCCCGCCCCCGGCCGCGTTCTGGCCGGAAACGGAATCTCCAATAGAAAGACGCCGCCTCGCACGTGCGTGGACCGCCCCTCCCGGAGTCCCACCAGTCAGCGGCCTCCTTGCAAGGGGGGAGGCGAGGCCGCGTCAAGTGTGGCAGCCGTTTCCGGTGGAGGAGGCCGGGGTGGGAGGGGGAAGGAGAGATGCTTACAAAGGGCCCCTTCTAGGAGACCGGATGTGTCTTACTGGTTCCTATGGTTGTCCTGCTGGGTCACGTGTCTAGCGAAGGTCCTCCCGGAGGTGGAGGGGAGGGAGAAGGGGCGGGAGGGGGAGGCAGGGGAAAAACACTCTCGCCTAAGATTACGACAGCGACGATGATGGGGGTTGTCATGGTGCCTCGGGGTCTGGCTCGCGCATGCGCCATCTGACAGCCTGTGTTTGGTCCCGGAGTAGCGACCCCTGCCCCAGGTGAGAGGGAGCGGAGAAGGCCCCCCAGGGCTGGAAGGGAAAGGGGCCAAGCCGGGGAAAGTGGGGAAAGCGACCGGACCGAGGCGTGGAGAATGATGGAATCGAGAAGGGTGGGTGGGGGGCCAAGAAAGAAAGATTCAGAGACCTGGGATTTGGGATCGAATCCCGCCCCGTGTGACCTTGGGCAAGTCACTTAACTTCCCGGGACCTCGGTGCACCTGTAGAATGAAGGCGTCTGTGTGAAGGATCGATAAGATCCCTTTATGCTTACTGTCCTGTAAAAAGTTAAGGAGGCAGGGGAGGGCAAGGTGTAGTAGGGGAGAGAAGGAAAGGCCAAGGAAAAGTGGAAATGGAGGAGGAGGTTGGGGTCACCATAAGCTGACATTTACGCAGCACTTTACCTACAGGACTCGGTTTGATTGTTGCAACAACCCTGCCAGGTAGTCATTCCCTGCACACGAGGAAAGGCATGTGAGATTGGCATTATCATACACACGAGGAACATGAGACTCGGGACTCAGGGAGAATAGGGCACTTTTTGCTTCGCCCTAGTCCTTGATCCAAATCCAGCGCTTTTTCTACTAGGGTAGGATGCTGGAAGAGAGGAGGGCAGGTGAAGAGCAGAAGGGGAAGGGAAGTTGGGGAGGGTGAGGTGTTGAGATAGGGAGGGGAAGAAGAGGAGAGAATGGGGAAAGTCAGGCGAAGAGAGTCGAGATGACGGGAGAATGAAGGAATGGAAAGGTGGAGGATGGAGGAGATTGAGGGACAGAGGAGTGGGGTGGGTGGGGCAGAAATGGAATGAAGGGAAGGGTGAGGTGGAAAGTCTGGTAAGACGGTAAAAGGAAAGGAAGAGGGAACGTGTGCAGGAGACTTGGAAGATAGTGGGGAAGGAGAGGTGTGTGCATGTGTGGGGGATACCTTGACAAATCCAGCAGAGGAACAAAGCTTACCCCTGAGTAGAGGACAGGAGAATATTTAAAAGACTTCTGGTGGATGAAGAGGTATTATTGAGAATGGAGAAAAGGGGGTGGCAGCAGTGATAGGGTAGAAGTGAATGAACAGGAGAGAGATTGAAATAAGGAGACTGGGTCTTTCGGGTGAGAAGGAATCCAGCAATCCTGTTTGGTGCTTGGGGTGCAGGTTTGACAAAACCTACTTGTTGTTCAAGACACCCTTGCAAGTAGGTGTTGTTTGGGTGTTTGCCCTAGGTTGGTAGCTTGCCAGTCACAGTACAGCACCCAAGGTTTGGTCCTGTTCTGCCCTGCTGAGCTGACAGACTGGTAGATGCTGATTTGCACAGATGTAATGTGGGCTGATGGGAATGGGTAGGTGGTCATTGTTGCTGAAATACTTCTTGTAGCAGATGGGGAATTGAGGCAGAGTCCTGTCTTCCATCCTCTTTTCTGATGGAGCCATAAAGTGAAATGATGAACTGTACCAAACCAAGGAAATTGTGTGGAGTAAAGTGTATCATCCCAAAGATGCAATAGGGATGGATCTGGCAGTGACATTGCAGGGGAATAAAAATGGATGTGAAAGGGAATATAATGTTAGAAATTTAGGTACTTTCTCCCTTCTATTAGAATACTGTAATGTTGATCTATTAATTATGCCTTAGGAAATTCAAGATGGAGAATAAACTTAGAATACCTTACTGTTCTAGCTATATTCTACGCTTTTATTTGTAAAGAATTGTATTTTATCCTGTATATTCTGCTATGCTCATTTCTTAACCTGTTTCATATAGACACTTAAAAAAATAAATTCAGCTCTTAAGGAAAGACTTCAGGCAAAGTTCAGCAAACTGAAAATATTACAGATTCATTCCACTTATACTTGGTTTTCTTTCTTTTTTAACTGGCCCAGGTTCATAGGGGATCACTTCTTTAGCTGATTAGGGCTTTGAAGGCACAGATAAACATTTTGGAATTAGCATAATTTCTATTCCACATCCTTTTAATTTGCCTGGTTAGTTTGCCTCGCCGAGTGTGTGTATACTGTAGTGAGCTAATGGATCTGAGTAAGAAAGGCCTGACTTCAAATCCTGCTTCAGATACTAGTAAAGCAAATCACTTAACCTCTATGCCTCAGATTTCTAATCTATAAAATCATGGACTCTAAAATCCCTTTCAGCTCTCAGTTTATGATACTGTGACTAACACCCTGATTCTCACTTCACCAAGTGAATTACTTTCTAGTTCAGGGGTGGAGAACCTGTGGCCTTGAGGCCACATGTGACCTTCAGTCAAAGGGCCACACTTGAGGACCTAGAGGGCTACATGTGGCCTTGAGGCTGCAGGTTCCCTACCCCTGTTTTAGTTTCTGTCTTGGAAGAGAGAGGGCAGATTATATCTTTAGGGCCTAAAATTGATCAAATCTGGCAATAATCTTGTTTGTCCTTTATTGAAACATCTAGGGCCTTTGAATTACTGACAAGCTACCAGAGGTGTTAATAAAAGCTTCAGGAGAACAATGAACTGGGAATGAATTTTTATTACTTTGTTGATAAAACAATCGTTAATAGTTATAAGACACAGTTTAGAAATTGCCATATGGGATTCTTGTTAATGGATTTGAATGGGTGTGTACATTGTTAATAGAAAAAACATAATGCAAATTATTTATTGTTGGTTTTCCCTTTTGTGTGATCTTTGTACTCTGGGGACCCTCAAGAACTGTTACATTTATATCAAGAAAAGTCCTAATAAATGCCAGTTGTGGCAGCTTTTTTGGTTAAGTTCAAATTCAAATAAAGTCCTAGAAAAATAGTCCTAACACCTTTCATAGTAGGACTTTAGATGTCTACAAAGTAATTATAGCCACTGTCAGCCTGTGCCAGAAATGAACAGATGACTTAGAGGCAAAGAGTTGAGCAATGAATTCTCAATCTCTAGCTTGCCAATAGCCATTTAAATTTGCACTTAATTTAGAAAGGAGAAAAGCAATGCAACTACTTTAGGTTTTGATATTTTGCCATTTTGTATAGCTCTCAGTCTGATGTCATTGATAAATGCCATCAATCTAACTGTTCTCTCGCCTGTTGAGTGCCTCATATGATTCTATTTATTAATGAAGTATTTTGTTCAGTGGTTCATTTTTGTCATCATCCCCACTCATTGAAAAGAAAAGAAAAAAATAGAGGTATATGGTAGCCCTTCAGTCTTGTCTCACTTGAGCCTTGTTGGGACATTAAAGATTTCTGTTCTCTAGAAAAAGAACTTTACATTAAAGGTTTACATATAAAAATTCCTCCGTTTACTATGCTAAAATATATTTTGTATTTTTTTATTTCTGACCACTACAGATGTCCCAGTGCAGCTAGGCAGTACAGTGAATACAGCATTGGGTTTGAAATCAGCGAGACCCATCTTTCTGAGTTCAGATCCAGCATCAGACACTTAGTAGCTGTATGACCCTGAGTAAGTCACTTAACCCTGTTTGCCTTAGTTTTCTCATCTATAAAATGAGCTGGAAAAGGAAATGGCAAACCACTCCAATATCTTTGCTAAGAAAATTACAAATGGGGTCACCAAGTGTATCGGACATAACTGAGATTATTGAACAAAACAATGACAAAAAACCACAGGTGTTCTAGTGTCAGTATATATTGTATAGACATGGAGGTGTAGCGAAAAGAATGCTGGCTCTAGAGACAGAGAACATGGGTTCAAATCTCCCTTGCAGAGGCTTCTTGATATCTACTTGGTAAAGTGGATTTAGTGCTAGACTTTGAGTCAGGGATACCCAAGGGTCAGATTCTCACTGACAGTATTTATATATTTACCAGCTGAGTGACCCTGGGCAAGTCATTTAATGCTTCTTTGCTTCATTTTTCTCATCTGCAGTTATGAGAATAGCTAGCATTTATATAGTACTTTATGGTTTGCAAAACACTTTCTAGGTATTAACTGAATTGATTTCCATAACAACTCTGGGCAGTAACTGCTATTATCCTCATTTTACTTATGAGAAAACTGTGGCACCAAGAGTTAAGTGACTTGCCCAGGGTATCTGGGGCAGAATTTGAACTCATCCCTCCCTGATACCTAAGTCCTGAATTCTATCCACAGTACTCCCTAGTTGCCCTTCTGTAAAATGGGTGGCTTCTAAAGTCCATTCCAGCTCCAGATGTAGTATCTTAGGATCTGGAAATCTATCTATGGTCCTTTTACTTCTCTCTAATTCTACAATCAGGTTTCCTCTGCCCCTTTTGTATGTGGCAGAATGAAATCTAGCTTGTAAGTCTGTACAGTAGTAACTGATTTTTTAAAACCCTTTATTAAAAGAGCTATGTTAACTTTGTTCACTCAGACAATACATCGTTAGTAAGATAGGAAACTTCATATTGATTTCTTCACAAAATAGGAGTAAGAACTCCTTTCCTAATTTCAATTCTTCATTTTCATCCTTGTATTAGTCTGAACGAACATCCCTGAGCCACATCTACTTCCATTTTGAAGAGGCCTGCAGTGAATTTCCTAACAACAAGACAATTAAAATGTGTACTTTGTTGCATGTCACACGAAAGGACCCTGATTTAATTAGAGATACAATTATACATTTTAGTTCACTCTTTTATCTGGGTTATCCAAACTGTCAAACTTTATATCCAGTACAGAGACATTACATTTTTCGCAGTTTGATGGAAGAAATATTTCCATTTTCTCTCTTTTATGCACATAGAAATAAGTGAGTATACTGTTTAGGGGTTCTTGGTGTTTAGAAATTTAATTGTGTAAAGAAGTCTATATCCTTTAATCAACTGAATGTTTCACTAAATAACTATACTTGTATTCTAATGTGGAATTTGTTCTCATTCAGATTGGCTGAGCTCCCTGATGTCCTCTACTCCAGTTAGTAAGGAGTTAGGCAAGTTTTAAAAACCTTTCATTTCAATTTTAATTTTAGTTTGGGTCCTCCCCTGCCTATTTATGAGTTGTTTACATTTGCCAGAAGTTCTTGGCATTGCTGCCATAATATCTGTGCATTTGCACTCGCCATCCCCCATGCCTGGAATGCTCTGTGAGGTGTCATATCATCTGCCTCATAAAATATATTCTTTCCTTCAAGATTTGGCTCAAGCACTCCTTTCTCCATGAAGCCTTTTGCAGTCCTCCAATTGCTAGTGACTGATTCTCCCAACTGCTAGACTCGGTTTTGGAGCAGACCTAATAATTTACAATATACAATCAATTGATCATTGGTCTAGTAAAAACAAAATCAGTTTTTATTAGTTTGAGAAGGCTTATTTTTAAACAGTAATTGTCTCCTGTGGATGTAAGGTGAGTAATGTTTGGACATTTAAGAACACAAGAAAGTGAAAGTGTTAAACCTGATGAAAGAAATATCCATAAATCTCATAAAGTCATAAATAGATTATTTAAAATATCATATGGATTTGAGGTACTCAGACTCAGGTTTGTTTATTACCTTTTTTTCCTAAGCGTTGCTCTAGCTAAGCACTTTAGGTTTTATTTTTGTTCTTTTTTTACGTTCCTTAGTGCCAGCCTTGTAGTACCCACTTAGTGTTTTCTTTGCTGATTCTAAAAGGGGCTTTTTGAAAGAGCTAAATCTAAAGTAGTCTCAGCTTTCACAGGTCTGTCATTTGTGTGACCCATTTCAGCATTAACAATTTGACTTCTGTTCTAGTCTTTGCCATTGACTAGCTGTGTGACCTTGGTCACATCTCTTAACTTTTCTGAGGTCCAGTTTTTTTTTTACCTGAAAAACAGAGTTTATAATCCACATCTTGCCTACTCCTTAGGATTGTCATGAAGTGATTGTGTGAAAGCATTTTGTAAACCACAAAGTGCTACGCAAATAAGGATGTTAACTATTAATTTCCTGCTCATCATCTTATCCTGATCATCCCAAAGCTTTTATCTTTTGTGAGAGTTCACAAAACTTTTCTTAGGACTTACTAAGCAAGCACTCTGCTCTGTACCCCCCACCCTCCTCCCACCTAATACTCTGTCTTTGAGTGCCTTTCTAGAAACTTTTATGCCCCAGGCTTGTAGGGGATCCCTGCCTTTGACACCCATCAGACACAACTGAGCAATAATCCACATGATCAACCCTTTAGTAAAACATCTTGAACAACCAGAAGTGATGGAGAGTTAGTGAAGCAACTAGATATGTCAAGTGTAGGAGCAACTTTTCCACCAGGGCTAAGCCATTCCTCATTGCCTCTTCCCTCTCTTCTTTCTGCCTAAAACCCCTAAACTTTAGTCCAGCAACCAGACACTCCTTTACCTTCCCCCTCCCATTCTAGGACTTAGGTCTTCTTTGTACAAGTTAGATCTGTTCCATAATAAAGTTCTGTTTCATTATACTTTACTGACCTATTTGAATCTTTTGTGAAAACTACCTTTAAGTCTAAAAACTGCCAGAATTTACTGGAATGCCTTTACCTTTGGGGTAATGTGAAAGTAGTTTGGACAAAGTACTGGCAGATTGCATAACATGACAAAACAGGAAAATGATAAATGTTAGAGAAGATCTGGGAAAGTGGGAGTACTAATTCATTGTTGGTGGGTGGAGCTGTGAGTTGATCCACCCATTCTGGAGAGCAATTTGGAACCATACTCAAAGGGCTATAAAAATGTTCATGCCCTTTGACCCAGCAATACCACTTGTAAGGCTGTATTGTAGAGAGATCATAAAAAAGGGAAAAGAAGCCACATGTAGAAAAATATTTATAGCGGCTCTTTTCGTGGTGGCCAACAATTGGAAATTGAGGGAATGCCCATCAGTTGGGGAATAGCTGAACAAACTATGGTATATGAATGTAATGGAATATTATTGTGCAAAGTACTGAGACGGTGGTAATATTAAGGGAAAGTCTGGACACTATGGAAGTCATCTAGGCTAGACTTTGAGACCCTAATTTTTGCACTGTGAAGTAGGACCTGATTCAAAAACATCCATTTCATTTCAGAAATAAAAGTAAATGATAAATTATTATCTCTTCTGAAAAATCCAGTAAAATATTTCTTTGTTAAAGACATTCAGCGCTTTCAACTGAGTATGCTTCAACTTGGAAATGAATCTAAATTCTACATATTTGAAAGTTGGCGGGGGGGGGGGGGGGGGGGGGGGGGGGGGGGGGGGGGTGGGGGGGGGGGTGGAATTACTCTACCAATACATTGTTTTTGTTCACTGAGGCTTGTGAAAAGACATACAGCTGGAGGGGGTTAGTTCTGTTGTATGAGTGATCTGCTCTTCACCATTGAAGTTGCTTTCTTCAGCTCCTAAGGATTAATGACTTCTTATTTAATTGTTATCATAGGGTTGTCCAGATGGAAAGAGTGTTGATGAATCTGCTTCCCACACAGTGAGAGTATGGAGAGAAAAGACCCACCCAGAAGCAGCCCAAGAAGGCTATTGGCTAAACTTGGCAAAGTAATGGAGAGAAAACAAATGGCTCATCACTTCAGCATGGCAACTGCTGAGTCAGATAAGGACTCTGGATTTTCAGGTTAAAAATACTTTTTAGTTATATTTTATGTATTATAGGATGAAGCTACGTGACCCAGCAGATAGAATGCCAGATCTGGAATCAGGAAAACTCATCTTCCTGAGTTCAGATCTGTCCTCGGACACTTACTAGCTGTGTGACCCTGGACAAGTCACTTAACCTCGTTTGCTTCAGTTTCCTTATCTGTAAAATGAGCTGGAGAAAGAAATGGCCAACCGCTCTAGTATCTGTGCTAAGAAAACCCCAAATTCAGACACAGCTGAAAACAGCTCAACAACCAACTACCCATTAAAACCATAAGAGTTTGTTTTCAAAATCTCCTCTGCTCAGTAACTTGATAAATATCTAAACTCTAAAATACACAGTAACATTGCATTCAGAGCAGCTGCTAACACTGTCAGGAGGATGGGACATCTAGTTACTGCCTGATCTCTGAGCTTTAAACCAAATGCTTCCCACTGTCGCAGGGAAAAGTATTTCAGTACTCACGCTTCTGTTGTTTCAGCTGTTTTCTCCACACGAATAGTTTTATCAGACTGCAAAAAAACGCTTTGCTCATTGTTAATCGTTAACAATTCAGGAATCAGCTCAGTAGGATTACTGTGTGATGAGTTAAAATAACTTGTTTGCCAGAAATTAATTTTAGAACAATCAACATATTGTTTGTTCTTAATCTGTTTTTCATCATCTTAATAGTTCTTGGTGTGTTCTGTGGGGATTTTGATGATAGATAGACATGTAAAAAATTTTTATTATTTTTCACATATTTCACAGAAGAAAACAAAGTGTAGAAGGGGACACAAGCATATAGCATAGTTTTTGTTACTGCCTGGTTAAATCATATATATATATATGTATGTATGTGCATATATGTGTCATATGTATGTTTATATATTTAAAGCAACAGAATTTCAGAGTTTCTTCTGTGAGAATTTCATATGACAAATTCTTCTTGTTCTTTTTCTATATTGAAACGTTTATTTTTGTTGCCTATTGTTAATAATAAAAAATTATTTTCAAGGTCAAAATATTAACAAAGCTTGAGATACTGCTGTATAACTCCAGTTAACATGGGCTGAGGGTAATTTTCGTTGTTTCTTTAGTTTTTCTGCATTTTATATTAGGTATATAGATCATCTTATTAGGGTCCTAAATAGAACAGGTATAAAGGGCAGGCAAATTTTCCATATAGCTTTTAAACCTAAGGTTAAAAGGACTAATTTCATATATAGGAAATCCCTTGTTGAGACTTTCATTGAGCTTCAGTTTCTGTTCCTTCTGATGGGAGGGATTTAAATATGAATCTCTGTCCAGAAGGATATGGTTGGAATTCCCCAAGTCATTTCAATGACTGCCACATAGCCATTAAGTAGCATTCACTTTAGTATGAACCCCTCATCAACAAAACCCAGTGACTGTTGAATAAGATGCAGTAAGTTACCATTCTGAGGTAGAAGGGAGGTTGTCCAGTGGTCACAGCCTCAATTAACTACTTTTCTGACTTTCTGGGTATCAGATGGAAGTTCAGAGTGCTTAAGCTCTGCAGAGCAAATGGACTCAGAGGATATGCTGAACACCTTGGGCTGGCATGGAGAAGATGGGCACCGACAGAACTCCACAATAGCAAGTAATTCTTTTCCAGCGCTGTCTTCCATGGTTGTCATGAAGAATGTGTTGGTCAAACAGGTAAGAATCACTGAAGAAAAATGTCTCTGAAAGTCTCCATGTTAAAAGTCTGCACTTTCTGTCTTTAAAAGATGCTTTATTCTTCTGATTTGGCCACTTGGAGACAGGTATATAATTGATACCTTTATTTTTTTTCCTAGGGGATTTAAAATATACATATATATAGTCACATTCTATGAGGGCCTTTTTTCTTCCTGTCTTCTGTCCTCTGGTTAAAGGAAGATTTTAGGAACATGTCAGAAGAGAATAGACTAGGGCTGAAATTCTCTATTAGGGCGAAAATGTTAATCTTCCATTCACTGACATGGCTAATGATGATTATGAGAACTTTAGCATATAAGTCCCATGAACATATTTGGCAGTATTTTAATTATATACAAAGAAATCTCTTCTGCAATGCAGCCCTTCAAGATAAGCAATTCTTTAGCTGTTTGACATTCTTGGGTAAAAGTTTAGGAGAGAAAACTAAGAAAAATCTAGAGTTAATTTGAAACTAAGGAGGAAACTCAGGGAAATAGAATATAGTGTTTCAGGATGAAAAGTATCCTCCAAGTTTATTGATGTTACATCCTAAGACTTCTTTATTTTAGAGTGTTCCATTACCAGTTACTAGGTCAATTCAGGATTTCTTAGTTTGGCAAATATAAAAAAGGTAATGTATAAAGTCAGTCTGGTTACATTTATCTATTTGACTGTCAAGGGATAGAAGGCAAAAAGAATGTTAAAAAGGTGAGACAGGAGAAGTGATTTAGAAGATTTGGGTTGCTTTAGAATTTCATCTTTAGAATGTGGAAATTTGTATGAACACTTTAAAGAGTCACTGCTTAGACACAAAGGAAGGGAAGATTAGGCTTACTAGGACCCTCAAAAGGTGCGGGTTCAAGAGCACTCATTCACATTTATTTGACAGATGAACTCTTTTGTTTATATGTAGTCTTGACCAGATTTGACAGCAGTTGTGGTGCTAAGAAATATGTAAATTTATCCTTTAATTATGGCATAATTATGCACATCACATAATAATCAAGTAACCATGAAGGAAAAGATGACCCAAGTTTACAATTTAAGCAGAGCTGTAGAATTATGAACCTATTTGTGAATAGAAAAAGCTGAGGAACAGCAAATGCTCAAGCCCAGAAATCAGTTAAGGAAAGAGCTTTTTACCCTTCCCTGACTCTACTTTCAGAAAAGTGTGACTCGTACAGTGGTGAAGGCCATCCTTGCTTGAGGAGCGTGTCTTAGAAGAAAAAAATACTTTGAATAACTGACATTTTTGCACATTAGTTTCATGGTCAAAAGAACATGGCTCCAATTTCACAAGAAACATTGGCATTATAACTACTGCCTAGTTCTTCCCAGGAGAACATATTGATTTCTAGCAGGGAAACCTAGTGGCATTCTAGTGAGTTATGAAAAGGGACATTGTTCAGGAGATTACCTGTCAGCTGCTAGTGCAGTCCTCATTGAGAAAATGAAAAGCAAGATCAAAGATGGTAAATAAAACCTAATTTAAATGTCCTTGAATCACCAGTCCTATCCCTTTTCTGGCTTTCATTTGTTTGTATTTCTTTTTCTCCCTACCTTTTCTCTGGGCCCCTTGCTTCTCTTTCTTTGTGTGTGGTTATAGCTTCTCTTTGTTGTATTCCAGGCTTGGAGCTATAGAAAATTGATGATGATCCACGGTTGTGTTCTGAATGTGCTTTTCCAGCAGTGCAGTATTCTTCAGGAGTGTGATTGGCTAGAAAGGCTGCTATAGTTTATTGCAATAGAAAATGCTCGGGAGTAGCATGAACTGAGAACTAATTTTAAGTAACTCACATTGCTAAGTGGGTTGTTTTTTTGAGGACCCTTTCATGTGATAGGTAGTAAAGCATCTTGTTTCAGTTTTATAATCACCTTATTTTGAGTATTGTTGGATAATATGTACTGGCTTTGCTGCAATACTTAGTGTATTTCTATTTTGCTCTTTTGTTCTAGTCCAATTCATTGGTTAGCTGTTTCCTTGACAAAGTCATTTCAGGGGGGCTCAGTTTCCTCTTTTGTAAAAATAAGAGAGTTTGGTTACATGATATCTTAAGTTCTTATCTAGCTGACAAATTATGTGATACCAGGCCTCTGATAATTTTGCATATATAATAACTAAGCTAGATGTTCTTTAGGGCAATGGACATAGTATATCATGCTAAAGCATAACAGTGAAACATTCTTGTAAAAAAAAAATGTTAAGTTGGGGGAGGGGCATTCTAAAGTCATAGGACTGGAATACAGTGAAGCAATCAACTATTTACTTTATAAATCTCCCTTTTATTCTGGCTCACCCTTATAATATGGAGCTGAATTAGGAAAAGGCTGAAGTTGTACTTTATTCAGAGCTATACTAGTCACTTCACTCCACTGGTTCATCCCTAGTCTAAAATTTCCCTGGAGATTCAAGCCTATTCTTGTTTAGTTATAAGACGTCTGTCTTACACAACAGGCTCAAATATCAGAATTAAATGTTTTTCTGTGGTTATATTTTATAGTAGGCTGACCTTGAGTTGACTTAGACCTTTAGAAGGTCCCTTTGGGGATCCCCTTCAAAACTGGGCTGGACCAGCCCTCAGAAGTTAGGGTATAACATTATCTGAATCAGTGCTTCAAAGATTTATATATGAGAGATAAGTCACCAAGTACTTCATGTCTCTCAAGTTTCATTGTCTTAAAACTAGAGAGCAGTCATCTGCTACAACCTTCCCCCAACTTGAGAATAAGATTCATACAAGTTTGAGGAAATGGGCTGTTTGTAAATGAAAGTAGACTTTGCAACAAACTTAAATGCAATAAATATTTAAGTTCTTACTATTCACAAAATACTGTTTTGTGATATGTTGACATGTTGACAAAGAAGCAGGATGCAAGGTAGGGGGTGAGGAAGCAAATAAATAAAAAACATTAGAACACTAATGTTTGGATGGATGGGGCTTAAACAGGAAATGTCGCCCAGTATTATGTCCATTGCTCTGATGACTCTCTGACTTAATTTTTAGGTCAACACAGTCAGTTAGCCCTACAAGCTGATCCTTGAAGGAAGGTAAAGAGTCCAAAAGACAGCTGGGGAAGGAGTGTGTTCTAGGCATGGGAGAAGGTTTGTGTAAATACATGGAGGCAGGAGATGACATCAGCTTCGAATTCTATTGAACAGAGTCTAATTTGGCCAGAATTTGGAGTGTGTAAAGGAGAATGACACGAATAGAAGTACTAAGAAAGATAAAAAGGAAGGAAGGAAACACTTATTTGTTAAGGCCTGCCATGTTCCAGATGCTGTGTTAAGTGCTTCATGTATGTTATCTCATTTGATCCTTACAACCTGCAGAGATAGGTGCAATATGGTCCCCATTTTGCAGTTGAAAAACTGAAGCAGGCAGAGGTTAAGTAATTTGCCCAGGGTTACCCAACTAGTAAGTGTCTAAGATTTGAGCTCAGGTCTTCCTAACTCAAGGTCCAGCACCACTTAGCTGCCTGCCGGATGAGTTGTAACCAGGTTGTAGAGGGCATTAAATGTCAGACTGGGGAGTTTATATTTTATCTCAGAGATAGTAGAGAGCTCCTAAAAGTTTTTTAAAGCAAGGAAGTGCCATGATCATACCTAGAAGATTATTTTGGCAGCTGTATAAAAGATGGATTAGAAAGGGGGAGGGGGAGATGTATCAGGGACACTGATTAGGTAGCTATTCTAGTTATTCACTTGAAAGATAATGCGGTCTGAACTGTGGTGGTGGCAGCCTGAGTACAGAAAAGTGTATGGCCTGCAGAGATTTTGTGGAGATGGAACAGACAGAACTTGCCAGAGTGACTGACTGTGGCTGCCAGAGAGGGAAGACAACTGGGAAGACAAGAGGTTACACAACTGGGTGACTTAGGAGCATGGTGGGTCTCTAAATAGGAAAATTGAGGAGAGAGGTATCTTCACATTCAGTTTTTAATTTGTGAGACTTGAGTTGCAGACAGAATATTCAAGTGAAGATGTCCCACAAAGTCTGTGATATATAACTGGAATTTATGAGAGAGATTAAAACTGGATTCATAGATTTGGAAGTTATGTGTGTAGAAGTGACAGTTTGAACCGATGGGAGTGGATGGGACAAGCAAGTGAGAGAACTTGGAGAAGGGATGAAGGGTGGCAAGAGCTTTAGAGGAACATTACACTCACACTTAAGGAGTTGAAGAGAGCTGATGATCCAGGAAAGGGAAACTCCTTACCATACATGCTAAGAAAGGAGTCAGAGAATCTGACTTCAATCTTGGCCCTTGGGCAAGCCACTTAATCTTTCTTGGACTCAGTTTCCTCAACCATAAACTGAGAGGGTTGAAGTAAATGACCTCCCAAGTCTCTTGCAGCTCATAAGAATGTGGTCCTGTGATCCTGAGGAGAGAATATATAGGAAAAGAGGATGGGCAGCAGAAAGATTGGGAACGGAGAAGGGAATACAGACTGAGACAAAGCCGTCAGACCAAACATTTCAGAAATCTTTGGGGACCTGTAAGAGTAGAGTTTCAGTAAAGTGAGGAAGGGCTTAAGGACTGTGTGGTGATAAGGAAATGGAGGCAGTAAATTTAGATGGCACTTTCTAGGTGTTAACAATGGAGAGGAGGAAGTATAGGATGATACCAAGAGCCTGTATTTCATGTGCTGGCATCACATGTTAATTTGATGTCAGAAATTGTATCATAATTTGTTATCACCTTAGCTATGACCCTAATTATACAATGACTGTAGCTACTGACAACTAAGTGACACCTTTGGAATAAAAATATTTGTTCTCTATTAGAAAAGGTGTTAAAATGTAATAGCTTTTCATTATTTCAGAGTTTGTAGTCAGAAACACAGAGATTTTGAAAAGGGTTTCAGCTCATGACTGTGATGTGGTCTAGATTTGTTATGTATGGAATAGCAACCCTGTTTGTGGGGTTTAGGTAGACGTATGAACCCTTCTGTCAATTCTAGTTAATGCTTTGTGAATCTTATCAATGTGTAAATTGTGGCAGTGGAGTTCTTTTCCTTCTTTCTTTTCAGGGTAGAAATTCTTCCCATCTTCAGTCTTGGACTGTTCAGCCCTCTTTTGAAGTGATTCCAGCTCAACCACAGCTAGTATTCCTTCATCCATCTGTGCCATCTCCTGTTAGTCCATACCCTGCTGGCGAGAAGAAAAATGACTCCAGAAACTACTTGCCTATTCTAAACTCTTACACCAAAATAGCTCCACATCCAGGCAAGAGGGGTCTTGCCCTCAGTCCAGAGGAAAGAGGAGAAATTGGTCTGCAGAAACGAGTCTGTACAGAGAGACACAGGACAAGTTTGTCTTCCATTGGGCCAACCAAGACAAATATTTTGCCATCTAATCCTTCTACTCCAGTGTCAACCAACACAAAACTTGCTGAAGACTCAGTTCAGCAGAGTTTGTCATCTTTAGTGGTGAGTAAAAGTCTACAGGCTGTTCCTGGCAGTCCTGCAGTGTCTAGTAGCCATATGGTTAAAGCTCCACATCTGACCTTTGCTTCACCTCCTAGCCCCCTTGGCTCATCTGATAGCACTTTGCATGGGTTAGAGAGTCCTATGTCACTTTCAGCATTATCAGCTCCTTATGACCAACCTGGAGCAGGAGATCAGCTTTGCCACCCTCCAGAAACCTTCCCTGAGCAGCGGCAGAACAAGCACAGGCGCTTCCGGAACACCCTGGTCATCTTGCACAGGTCTGGGTTGTTGGAGATCACTTTGAAAACCAAGGAACTGATTCGTCAGAATCAAGCCACTCAGGTTGAACTGGACAGGCTGAAAGAGCAAACCGAGCTCTTGATGGAGGCCACAAAAAGCAGCGCTCCTCAGGCTTGGGCCAGATTACAGGCATCTTTAGCATCTGGGCCCAGTCCAACAGGAGGTCACTTTGAGGCATTATCCACTTATACAAACATAGCATAGGAGGCGTATTTTGCCATCATTTGAGTGATTCTAGTGCTTCTTACTGATATTGCTTCTGTCCCAGAAAGCTTCTAGAGAAGCTTCATTTTTGTTTTAAAGTTGAAGAACATGCTTAAAGGCTCACTTGTGAGAGCCCCAGCCATTTACTGGCTCTTATTGCTAACCTGTGCACTGTGCCCATGTTATGTCACATTTCAACGGGAACCTCAGCTTGGAGCTGTCTCTGGACCCTGCATAAATCTGGTGGTAGGAATAAGAGATACATGCAGTGGGGATAAGAGAGACCGTTGTCCTGAGCTCTCGTAGCAGTGACCTACTCATTGTCCCATTCATTAAGCAGGCTTACAAGATGCATAGGCATGGGAAAGAACACATACTTACACACACACACACAATGGGTCTTGTGGCATCTGTAAGGCTGGAGAGTAGGGAACTCAGAGGGTTCTAATGGATCTTTGCTTACTTGTCTTAGTCACATCTAAAAATAAGTGGAGGTGTGTCTACATTATTGCTGCATTCCACAGATAGAATGCCACTTGATCTAAACCTGAAATTCCTTTGGTGCAAGTTTGGCATAATGTGCAAAGCAGCTTAATCACTTAAGATTTAATTTTCTTAAACTGGAGAATTGAGGTGAAAGTGTAATGGCATTAGACTGACATTAGCTAAAGATTTTTACATACAAACCAGATTGCTTTACATCAGGGCTTTACACCTGGGCAAAATAATTTAAGATTTCTGAAGTATTTACTGAATTACGTACCATCTAGAATCCTCTAATAAGAACACAACAGTGTTGTTTTTTGATTGGTAGCCTGAGAAAGTTACCAAGAACTTGTATCCTTTTGTTTGTATGTGTCTAGTTCAGGTAGCTATGCTTTTATTCCTCTTCAACTGTGAGATAACTGGACCTGTATCTAGTCTAAAAATTCTATGTCAATTTGAGGGAATCCCCAAAGTGAAGTTTACCCTGTACTTCCCTCACTCTTCTGAAGGTCTGAGGGAAATTAAGGAGAAACCTTTTAGGGGCATCCCTTGAATTCAACAAAATTCTCCTGAGATTGTGAGCTTCTCTTCAGGCTTATCATTTTCTCCTCACATTCTAAAATTTGCATCAGCTTCCAGTATTAGAGAGGGACTGATGATATCCTACCATCTTCCATCATCTGTTTGAGATTGCTGAATCTGCCCTAGAGACTTAGGTTACCAATCCAAGCTTGTATGGAAAGGAAGAATATGATCAGATTTCCTATACTTGACAAAAGCATGATGCTTTTCTGTTGGAGTAGAAAGGTAAAACAAGTTTTTAGGTGATAAAAATCTTAGGCTCAGAAAACTTTTTAATGCTTTGATTTAAATATCTCACTATCTTGAGTTCCGTCTTTGTGTGTAGGAAATAATTTTCATTATGCAGATAACAGAAAAATTCTCAGAGACTTCAGATTTTTGACAAGAAATTCTTGAAGTTTAAGCAAACTGAGGGTAATCCTTTTTATCTTATAGGAAAAAAATTATAGGAATAACTCTAACATAATAGAAAATTTCATACTTGGGTCACAGGAAAAGGAGTCAGATCTCCCCTCTTCTTTTTTGGTATTCAGAAATTAGGATTTTGAAACAGTTGATTTCAAAAGAATTGTACAACATAGACATTAAAAATTCTTATTACATTTATCTCGGCTTGCTTCTAATCAGTGTAGAATTTTTACCTGCCTTGTGTTTTCTGGAGGAAGTTAAATCAAGAGCAAGTTATTGCACTTGTCCTTTGAAGATCTTCTCCTGGCTCCACTTGCTTACTTCCTCTGAATCTGTTTGCATGGTACTAGAGCAGTGGCACACTGTGCACCCTGCTAAGAAACTTCCTTTTGGCAAATAAATTTGGCATTGAAGCCATAGAGCCAGGTGCATTCCGGAACAGCCTGGACACCACTTATGAGCCTTACTGTTTGGCAAAACTGAAAACACTTACTGGGAACCAAATTTATTTCATCAGAAAAATCCACTGTGAAGCCCCAGACTAAGGTTTGCATTTTGCTTAGTATTACAGCAAAAGAGGATGAAACCTGTCATTGATCCTTCCTACTAAATAGAAATCAGAAACAGATATGATTCAGGACTATCTTTATATTCTAGATGTCTCAGAGCTGGAAGCCTTGTTAAGATTTTGTACAGCATAGGTTTTTGTCTCTCTTTAATTAAACTATAAGTATAAGATCTGAGTGGAGAATCTAGGCTTGGGAAGGTGAAGGGAGATGCATTGAGGCCAATCTGCATGTGGGAAAACGACTCTTGGACTGATCAGGAAGATACCTGCTCCATTGGTTGGACAAGGCTGTAAGTAGCATTGATCTTGCAAATACATAATTGGGTCTAATATATGAAACAGCAAATATTTTCTGTGAATGAAAAGTCAGTCATGGCATAGATCTTGTCCCAAAAGTGCCCGAGATGTATTTTCAGCCCATAGAATTTTAGCTGTTACTATGAACAATATAGAAATGCCTCTAGAAAAAAAAATGGTGTTGGATTAAATTGATTGTGAAAATGGAGTCAATGAAGTTTGTAATCACTAAAATTTTTGTTGCTTTTTTCCCTAATTGGAGTATTGATGTATGACTCTCCTCCCCCTCCCAATTTCATGCTACCTATAGCCAGGATAGAACTGTTGTGCATACGTTAATATGCATATCCAGCTGTGAATTCTGTAGGGTAGAAATAGCTTTTGGGAGAAGGATGCAATTTTGCAGAGATTGACTTGACTGTGAAATTTGAAAGAGAAATAAAAGTCACCTACTTGAAAAATGTTTGGTCTTTTTGCTCTTTAACTTTGGAGACAAACGTTTATGATTGGGCGGGGGGGGCAATGAACAGGTATTTTATACCGTATTCTCCCTAGAACACTTAGTACAATATGTTGCTTTGCTCCTAGAGTTTGAGAAAATGTTGACTGACATCCCTAGTAGTTGAGATAATTTCATGCCTCAAATGGCATTACTTTGTAAAATTTTAAACTGGACCTGTGATTTGATCAATTTGGGGAATTGTTTGGTGTAGAAACTTCCTCATATTGATGCAGATTTGTGATCTACCCATAAGTGATCACTGATAGTTTTCGGTTAAGTAACTTGCCCATATCTCACAACTAATGTGAGCCTATGTCATCTAGATTGACACCAAGACCAGCCCTCTCACCATGCCATGCTTCCTCTCACCATTACTCATGTCTATTTTTTTCTTCCCTCTTTTTTTGAAGAGAAAACTGTAATGTAGAGTTAGAGACTGAGGGTATGTATGCGCAAATCCATTAGCCTTAGAAGTTTTCACATATTATTAACTTTCACATATTATTCACAAATTATTAACAACTATTAACTGGGGAACATGGGAGGCCCAGGATTTATCAACCACATTGCCATGTTTTTGGAAACCCAAATTTAATCTCAGTTAATGAATGCATGAGACAATCAGTCAAACAGGCTAGTGTTACATTTGCTTCTGCCCTCTGATCTTGCCATACTTTCAAAGACACATAGGAATGGACTTTCCTCTTAGCAATGTCACTCTTCCCCTGTCCCTGTGTTTAGAGGCTTGCTTATTTTTTCCCTAGCATCTCCCTCAGTTCCATGCTACCAGTGATGTGAAGGCTGGAGAAAGGCAAGGTTAGCAACTTTTGTTCTATAATGTAAGTATGTTTCTATTTTAAAAGTACATTTTAAACAAAATGGGTCACAAAACACAGGCAAAAATGGCTAACAGAACTACCTTTGAAATAGAATTGCCCTCTCAAAAAAAAAAAAATCTGATATTTCCCTGAGAGATGGTTTCCAGGGAGTTGAGGGAAGAGAGATTAAACACTTACTTTGCTTTCATGTGCAATGACATGTCCATAGCCATATTCTCATATTCTCATACTCTACAGACCTAGAGAATAGTTCAATCAGCCATTTTATTTGTTTATCTGAATGTGGCAACCATAAAGCAAAACCTATATTAGAAATTATTTTTGAGAGACACCAGTGCCTTTTCAAACAGCTTTGAGTAGGCCTACATTTAGAATTGGTTCTTTTATTGTATCTTGTATGTTTTTTTGTACATTTATTTCTTTTTTTGGAAGATCTTTTATGTGAAGAGTTTTTGTGTAAAAATAACCTTGTTTATTCATCTAACGTCACCTGTTTGCTAATGTACCTGCTGAACCATCATCCTATTGACAACCCAATAGGTAGTTTTAAAAATGGACTGTGGTCCATTTAGAAATAGGTTTGCTATGAAATTTTTGGGAATAAGACTTTGTGAGCTTATAAAGCAGTTCCTTAGTTTTATGAGAAGACTGTCTGTATGTTATACCATAGAATGGTACTTGGTTAAATGAATTTTTAAACTAAAAATCTTCAGTAGCAAAATCAGAGTGAATTGCTCTTTTTTCCTTAGTGGCTTTGCATTGCTTATGATTTTGCATTATCTGGCTTCAGCTAATGTCAAGTCAGAGCACTGTAAAAAAACAAAGAATTATTATTCTCCAAAAAAGCCTCAAACCTCGAATTAAATCCAGTAATGTCTTTTCCTGATAGCTGTCATTGTCTAATCAATCATCTCTTTTCACAAGTGGCAAATGATGTCATTTTTTATATTTTGGAAAGTATGCCAATTTTCAGTAGTTATGAAATAAACATCTACTGTTTCTGTCTGTATTTCTTTCCCCACCACCAGGCATGAAGTTCATTTCCTTTTATTATGTGGATCTTATGTCCAATTTAATGTAGTTTCATGGTAAAATTACAAACTAGAGACAATGCTGCTGCTATATACTTTGTGATAGCTTTTATCTTGACCCCAGCCTCCTGTATATTACCTTGTAGTCACACTGAATGAGGGATTAAAGATGGATAAAGAACTACCACAATGAAGCATCAGGATTAGAACCTGCTCAGGGGAATGGTAGCAGAAATTGACAAATTTATCATCGAAGAAGAGTCTTTATCTCCTAGTACCTCAGTTTCTTTTTAAGAGCAAGAGGATGATCCTTGCTGTGTACTTAACTTTGAAAGGTTACTGAGCCCTGAAGTGTAAGGTTTCAAAACTGCTTTAAAGTTGTTTCAAAGAATGGTACAGGGTGTTACAATATCAGTGTGCAGATAAATATTTTGAATTCTGGTGATAGAATTCAGTGTAAGGACCCTTAAGTGATATTCTCAAAGTCTCGATTGTCACTCACTTGGAATTAAGTCATACATGCCATTGATTCACAACCAAACTTCTAAAGAGAAATTAGGCATTGTTATTTTCACTTGCTCACTTGAAAACATTTTTTTACTGATTCTTTTTTGTGGGTAGGGGAGGTGAGAAGTTCTAGCATCACTTGCATTTCCCAGTTACTCTCAGTAGAACCTTCCTTATGACAAAGAAGCACAATTAATCAAAGTAAGCCAATAAATTGACCTTGTCTGTAGAATATGTGCCTCATTCCATCCCTAAAGTCCAATTCAAGTCAAAAAGCATTTATTAAGTATTTAATATGTTCTAGGCACTGTTTTGGGAATACAGATACATGCCAAAAGAAAGATAATTCCTGCCATCATGGAACTTTTATTCTAATGGAAGACACATGAAAGGGAGTTGAAACAGGAGGAGGGAAAAATAAAAGGGTCATTGTAGAGAAAGTCCAGGAGAATCCAGAGAGCAGCCAGGGATGGAATGGAGACATGATTTCTCTGAATCAGCCTGACTTCATCACCTGTCATACTCCATCCCTAATTAAACTCCAGCAACTCTCTATTGCAATGCAGACACACTCCTAGCTTTATATATTATTCCCCTTCACAAACTTTGGTCTAGCTAGACTGACCTTTTTGCTGTTGCTCACCCCTGAGAACACCACATCCCATCTCTGTGTTTTTGCACAGGGCTGGCCTTCATGTCTAGAATGTATTTCCTTCTCATCCCTACCCAAGAGGATCCCCTTTCCCTCCATAGGCTCTTAAATGTAGAACTGCAAGGGACCTTAGTGGTCTCATTCTGCAAATCAAAAAACTGAGACACATTGTCTCTCCCAGTAGAATATAAGATTCCTTGAGGGAATGGGCTATTTTATTTTGGTCTTTGTTTCTTTAATACTTAAGATACAGTGCCTGACACAGAACACACATTTAATAAACACTGGTTGATTAATTGAATATGATTCCCACCTGTCTTTAAGGTTCAGCTCAAATGCCATCTTCTTCATGATCCCTCTCCTAAGACACAATCGATCACTCCTTCCAGAACCCATGGTGTTTTCTGGGCTTTTTTCATTTCACCTTTATGTTCCACCTTATAATTATTTGTGTGCATCTTCTATATCCTCTTTACTTACTGAGGCAGATACCAAGCTCAGTGAATAAAAGTGCTGGACTTGGAGTTAGGAAGATGAGCTCAAATCCTGCCTCAGACACTGTAGGACCCTGTTTCCTAATCTGCAAAATGTAGATAATAATAGACATACTAATGTCTCCCAGGGTTATTTTATAATTAAATTATATTTATAAAGTATTTTGCAAACTTTATAGTGGTATATAAATACTAGCTATCATCTAACAAGACAGGGTATGCCTCGTAAGTATCTAGAAGAGTGTCTTGTAAGAGTGATACTTGGGGCAGCTAGGTGGCACTATCAGAAGAATTCAATCTTAGACCCTTCAGAGCTGTGTAATCCTGGACAAGCCTCAAAAAAAAAAAAAAAAAAAAAAGAGTAATACTCCTATGTGTTGACTCAATGAATGAGAAACCCATTTGTAATTAATGAAAAGAGAATAAACATCAGACTATAAATGTTATCAAAGAATGTACTTTACAGCACCAAGTTCTCCTGATACCTTCACTTTTGGGGATAATAACCATTTATTAAGTGCTTACTACACATGGGCCAAGGGATGGCCCCTTTAATGAGACATAGAAAAAAAACATCAGACTGGGAGGGAAACAGCAACAGTTACTATTGATTCTCCTCCCCTCCCCTTCCCTTCCCTTCCCCTCATACATTGCACTAATCGGTGTTATCTCACCCTAAGTGAGTTCCAGAATAGATCTTGACCTAAAGAGGCCAAGGTCTCCCTCCAGTCATCCTGATGAATATCTGCTCACTGGATTCAGGTGACTGCAGAGGAGAAGCCAGGATGGTGACCTGCATAGCCCTCCCTCACTCAAAACAAAGTCCAGTGCAAGTCATGCCATCATTTCGCTGAAGGCATGGTCTTCTTTGGCAACGAAGGACGAACACAGCAACAATACATATGGTAGCTAGGTGGTACAGTGGATAGAGTGCTAGGTCTGAAGTCAGGAAGCTTCACCTTCTTGAGTTCAAATGTGACCTACAACATTTACTAAGGTGTGATCCTGGGCAAGTCACTTAACCCTTTTTGCCTCAGTTCATCAGTAAAATGAGCTAGAGAAGAAAATGGCAAGTCACCAATATCTTTGCTAAGAAAACGCCAAACAAAGCCGTGTGTGTATATGTATATATGTATGTATGTGCACTATGCTAAGTATGGAGGATAAAAAGACAAAACTGTGGGCTCTGCCTCAAAGAGCTCACATTCTAACAGGAGAGACAACATGCAAATACTATGTGCATGCAAGACACAGGCAGTGTAAATTGGAGGTAACCGCCTAAGAAAAGGCTTTAATAACTGGGGTGGATGAGTGGGAGTCAAGAGATCTCTTGCAGACTGTGAGATTTGAATTGGATCTTGACAGAAGCAAAGGAAGCCAGGAGTATAACTATGCAGAGTCTTCTTGCTTTCTTAATACACCCAATTTTCCTTTTTTCTTTTCCCTTCAAATTGTTGTCAAATGAGAAAAAAAAAAAGATTTTCTGGATGCCTATTGCTCATGTTTTCCATTACAGCAGCTGGAGAGGATGAAGCAACAGTATCCTTTGAAGTATGGAGTTAACAGTGAGTGGGGTGGTAGCAGAAAATGCAGTCAGGGGCTTAGAGAAATCCTAAACCAAAGGCACTACCAGTGTTGGGAGTACCAGTAGTTTGGAGGAACCTTAGGAAAGAAACCTTCATCTGGACTTTAAAGCACAAGAGCAAAATTTTCCAAATCATTTTCAGAAAGGATTACTTTCTCTCTGGGATTGCAGCAAGTGTTAGAAGGGTGCTTGTTTATTTTAGTAAATGACTTTTGAACAGAGCCACATCAGTGCCTCTGTTCTCAGGGCAAAACCCGCTGATGTCTTTGCACTCTATGAGGCAGCTGAAAGTGATTGGCCCTGAGCCTGAACTTCATGTGGGCGTATGAAATAACTACAGCTTATCTGTCTAATTGAGAAATCAGAAGCACTTAGAAACATGTAACAAAGCCTACAATGCTTGCTACAGTAGCTAAAGCTATTTGAAAAAAGTCATAATACTGCATCCAAATCACTTTAACTTCCTTCTCTCCCCTACCTCCTTCAAAATTATCAACTGCCTTCAAATTAGGAGGGAAGCAGTGAGCGTTAAGATTATACATGAATATACCTACCTACAGAGTTTTGTGTTATCTTTAATGTAGGAGCAAGCATTAAGGCATTGGTACCTTGGTTACTGCATTTTGATTATGCACACCAAATTTTTAGTACCAAACTGAGTTCCCTACTCTTCCCTAGCCTGAACTTCCTTATATGTGTTGTCTCTCTCAGAATGTTTCTTGAGGTGAGAAACTTTCTTGCTTTTGTATTAGTATCTAGAACCAGTTGTTGATTCTTTCTCAAAGAGGACATCGGAACGGTGATGCTGGGGCTTGCAAGTGAATTGGAAGTGAGGCAGGGCTGTGTGTGCGAATCAGCAGCCTCACTTTCTCTTCCAGAGCCATCTGGGTCTACTGACCAGATATAGATCAGGATGGCTGGAGATGGCCATGCATATATATCTGGTGCTTAGCATAGAAAGTACTTTTCATTCGTCATATCCAGCACAGTTCCTGGCACATAGTAGGTACTTTATAAGTGTTAATTGTTTGGTTGATTCATCCAGTATAGCTTACAGCTACTTGATCATTGTTTAGAGAGGCCACTGAGTCCAGTCTCTTAATTTTACCCAAGAGGTGATTTGTCTAAAGCCATCCAGAGAGTAAGTAGCAGAGACAGTTTTTGATACCAGGCATGCTGACTCTAAATCTGGGATCTATTTCAGTACTGCTCTCTTCTTGCTGGTTTGTTGTCCAGTTGTTTTTCAGTCATATCTGACTCTTTATGACCCCGTTTGGGATTTTCTTGGTAAATCCTGGAGGGGTTTGCCATTTTCTTTTCCAGTTCATTTTAAAGAAGAGGAAACAGAGGCAAACAAGGTTAAGTGACTTGCCTGGGGTCACATAGCTACTAAGTGTCTAAGGGCAGATTTGAACTGAGGAAGAAAAGTCTTCCTGATTCCAGGCCCCGACCTTTGTCCACTGTGCCACCTAGCACCACCTTCTTGCTAGAATTTCTTTATTATATTCCCAGCCAATTCAAATGAATATTAACTGAGGCAAAACACACATAAGAACGAAGCATAAATAAGTTGCCAGGAAAACAAACAGCTCATAATACTGTAGCAGCCAAATATACAGCTAGAATAATCAGAGCGTATGCTGTCTGAGCAACTGCTCTCCTGCTGCGCAAGGACAGGGAATCGAGAGTTTCCCCTTAGAATCATGAACCATTTATCAGTCTAGCCTTGATTATCTTTGGAAGCATTATATTTTGTGGCCTATGCTCTTGTCTCTCTTTAAAGACTTATGCAAACATTGATTTTGCAAACTTCTCCTAGTAGTCAGAGAAGTCCTAGCACCTGAATTTTGCAATTATAGCATAAATTCTGGCTTAGGGTTTCACTGTCAAGAGAATCATGTCTGGTGTTGAAACTTAGATGTCAGACTGCTCCAGTTTTGTGTTTGTTCAGTTTGCCACTTTCTAACTTTTAGTCAGCTCACTGAACAAATATATGACCACTGACCCCTTAGGCATTCGAATTTCTAAAACAAGATTGCGTGTCAAAAGCTATTCTTCAGATCCCTGTAATTTCCTCCCCTGCCCAAAGTTTGAGATGTTCCCACAATTCTGGATCTTGAAATTTTTTTCTTTACTATTGGGTAGCTTTATGGAGACTATGTTGAGAATATTGACAGTTGAAAATCATCAAACTGGTTGCTTGAATCTATAGTTGTAATTCACCAACATGCCCAGGTTTTTCCCATCCTTAAGAAAACTTTTGTGTGACCTTGCTGTAACCTTGAGCTACTGTCCTGTGTCCTCATGTCTGGCTGCCTCCACATCCTCACTAGACACTCAATCCTCAGCTCTTTGTAATCAATCTTACTTCCAACCCAGTACTTCTATTTATGTTGCTCTTTCTGAGCTTATCAATAATCTCTTAGATGCTAAATCTGATAACCTTTCCTCAGACCTCATCCTCTTTGACCTCTAACTTTGGACACTAATCATCTCAGCCTCTTAGATGGTCTCTCCTCCCTTGGCTTCTGAGTCACTGTTTTCTCTTGGTTCTCTACATCATAGACTTACTTTGTCTAGACTTAGCAAAGCATTTGTCTTAATGTATATTTGGGAAGGTTCAGAGTAATAAGGAAATGTGGAGCATGCAACAATATAGTAAGGGAAACTAGCTTTATTGCAGGAACATTTTTTCATTCTCTTTGTGACTTTTTTTCAGACTCTCTGACCCCATTTGGGATTTTATTGGCAAAGATACTGTTGTGGTTAGCTCATTTTGTTGATGAGGAAACTGAAGCAAAAAGGGTTAAGTGACTTGCCTAGAGTCACACAGCTAGTAAGTGTCTGAGCAAGATTTTGAACTCAGGAAGATGATGCTACCTGCCCATTGAAGATACAATATATTGGAGGCAGCTAGGTGGCTCAGTGAATAGAGTGCCTTTCCTGAAGTCAGGAAGAACTGAGTTCAAGTTTGATCTCAGACATTTAGTAACTGTGTGATCCTGGGCAAGTCACTTAACCTCTGGTTACCTTGATCCATTAGACTTTGATTTGAGTGAGGGATGGCGGTGCAAAGTTATCAACCTCACTTACTTCTCCTGGGCCATCTGAATCCAGTGGCCTGATATACATCAGGACTGCTGGAAGTGACCCAGAATGCAATATGAGACCCTGGCCCTTTCAGGCTAAGGTCTTATAGCTTTGAGTGAGATACATCCATTCAATGAATATGCTTCTTTAAGTAGTTGCTCAAGGGATGGCCCTTTAATAAAAAAAAAAAAAAATCAAACTGGGAGAAGACCCTCAGGGTTCCTGGATAAAAGAGAAACAATTACTGTTTGCTAAACAGAGCTTTAGGGGAGAATCAGGAATCAGATAATTTGGTCAATTCTAAAAACAAAAAGTCCTTTTGTTTGGAGTACTTAAGGAAAGGTTCAAAAGGGAAGGCCACATGACTTAACTGGAGAGATCCATAGAAGTGGGAGTCAGGACAACCAATGATGGGTACCAGAGCAGAACTCCTCATATTGTGCCCAGAACTGATGCCTCCAAACTCAGATAGCCCCTCATAATGGGTCTGGAACCTTACTTCTAAACTAGGGTAGTTCTCCAAATCCTTCACATTTGGGCAAGGGCAAACCTTCAAAATGGGATTGGGATGGGGCAGTGGAAAATATAATCAGGGATATTACCAGGTGCCTTGGGCATGGTGATCTTTTTTTAAATTTAATATTTTATTTTCTCCCCAATTACATGTAAAACAATTTTTAACCTCATTAAAAAAAAAACCTTTTGAGTTCCAAATTCTCTCCTTCACAACTTCCCTCCCTCTTCTGCCCTTCCACTGAGAAGGCAAGCAATTTGATATAGGTTATACAAGGGCAGTCATGCAAAACATATTTCCATGCTAATCATGTTGTGAAAGAAAACAGATTTTTAAAAAACCCAGAAGTAAAAAAATTAAAGGAAAAATATGCTTTGATCTGCATTCAGACTCCATCAGTTCTTTCTCTGGAGATGGATAGCACTTTTCATCATAAATCCTTCAGAATTGTCTTGGATTATTGTGTTGCTGAGAAGAGCTAAGTCATTCTCAGTTGACCATCATATAGTATTGCTGTTACTGTGTACAATGTTCTCCTGGTTCTGTTCACTTCACTTTGCATCAGTTCATGTAAGTCTTTCTAGGTTTTTCTGATATTTCTTATAACACAATAGTGTTCCATCACAATTAAAAACCATAACTTGTTCAACCATTCCCCAGTGATGGACATCCCCCAATTTCCAATTCTTTGTCACCACAAAAAGAGCTGCTATAAATATTTTTATACATATTTGTCATTTTCCTTTTCATTTTTTTATCTCTTTAGGATACAGACTTAGTAGTGATATGGGCATGATGATCTTAAGGCAGGAAAAGAGAGTCTTGTTCCTAGGGTTAATCTGAATGGATACTATCACTTTTACAAGTGGATAAAGAAGGCATCTAGGTGGCTCAGTGGATACAGTACTTCACCTGATGTCAGAAAGACCCGATTTCAACAGGCCTCAGATATTTACTAGCTGTGTGACTCTGGGCAAGTCACTTAATCTCTGTTTGTCTTCTTCCACTGGAGAAAGAAATGGCAAACCATTCCAGTATCTTCACCAAGAAAACTCCATGAACATTGGGTCATGAAGAATCAGACACAAGTGAACTACCAAACAGGTACTTCAAATGAGGTTCAGAATCTGTGTGGCTTCTTGTGATATGGCTAGATCTGAATCCAAGTCTTCTGACTCTAAGTTGAATGCTATTTCTACTTTACTAGCCTATCGGGTTCACTAATTCATTTTTTAAAACCATTGTTGCTCATTCTTTTCAAAAACAGCCAGACCTTAGTGGGCCTTACTTGTTAGGAGTGACAAGGAGCTGAGTGACTGGATTTAGAAATCTATTATAGGTTTTCCAGCCCCATCACAGTTCTGTCCTAGAAGGCCTCAGTCTAATCAAGGTACTCCATTTCTAGGGTTTACTTAATGTAATCACTATCCCAATGTCTGTTGGGGTGGGAATCTCTTCTTATTGGTGGAAAATGAATGCCCTGCTCAGCATAAGAGGTGGGGCAGAGAAGGTTAAAATGTTATACCTATACAAAAGGAAAATGAAACTGGGTTCTTAGGAACAGAACTGTTGGGCTTTGCTTTACTATTTATTCAAGTAATCCAGTCACACTGGATTTATTCCCTGAACCATGTTGGCAAGGTAAGGTTTTGCAAAAAGCCATGCTTATGGAAATGGCTTAGAGGCTCCCCCTACTGGCAATAGTGAGCAACATCAAGTGCTTATCTGTTCAGTGTTAGGAAAGTCAATACAGGCAGCTCCCATTTTACATAAGTGGACGATTCCACAGACCTCTATGTAAAGTGATTTTTACATAACTTGGATATTCACCAAACATGGGGAAGAGAAGGAGTCTGAACCAGGGGTCAGGAGAGAGAGAGAGAGAAAGAGAGAGAGAGAGAGAAAGAGAGAGAGAGAGAGAGAGAGAGAGAGAGAGAGAGAGAGAGAGAGAGAAAGTATAGTACTACACAGTAAAATTAACATAGGTTTTTTGGAATGAAGATTTCTTTTAGAATTCTTTACATAAAGTTGAATTTATGTATTGTGAATTTATGTAAATCAAGAATAGTCTATATAATTTTTTTATGGTTTAGAATAGGATCAGGGAATATTAAAACTGAAGGGAAACACAGAGCATAGATTTGTAGAAATGAACTGGATGATAGAACATTGAATTCTTTAAAAAATATTTTTTGATCAATGGTTTTTAGATCACTTTCATTTTTCAATCTAACCTTTCCCCCTCCACTCACCAAAGAGTTATCCCTTGGAACAAAATTAAGAAAAATAATCAACTCAGTGAAATTAACCAAATTAATCAGCTCTGGCAATATATAGTGAATTCCACATCAGTAATCCACCACCTCTTCAAGGAAGGGAAGCAAGAGGATTCTCATATCTCTTCCTTCAGATCCAAGTTTCGTTGTTATAATTATATAGGATTCAGTTTCTTTTGTTGTTCTTTAAGTTTACATTGCTGTAATTATTATGCATATTATTTTTGCAGCTTTACTTCATTTCTCATTAGTTCATGTAAGTCTTGATATACTTCTTTGTATTCACATTCATTATTCCTTATGGCACAATAAATAGTCATTTCCCCCATCAATTGCCATCTATTTTGTCTCCAGGTCTTTGCTACTTTAAAAAGTGCTGCAAATTTGTGTGTGTGTGTGTGTGTGTGTGTGTGTGTGTGTGTGTGTAAGAGCTTTTTCTTTCTTATCCTTCAGAGCAGGGGCTGTTTTTATTCTCCCTTGTATTTTCAACACATAACACAGGACCTGCCACATGGTAGACACTTAATGTTTGTTGACTATTTTTTACTGCCTTAGTATCTATGCCTAGCAGTGAGACCTCTGGTCAAAAACTGGACATTTTAGTCACTTTCTTAGTATAATTATTTTTTTCACAATGGTTAGACCAATCAACAGCTCTACCAATAGTGTATTGATGTGTTTCCACAACCCCTTTATCATTAACTACTGTCATCTTTGCAATCTTCTGGGTATGAATGAGGTGAAACCTCAATGCTTTCATCTTATTAATAGTGATTTGGAGCCATCATGTGGTTTTTAATATTAATTGTTGTTTGTCCTTCATTTTCAAAGAAGACCAATGACATCATGGGGTGATGTCTTGACTCATGTGTGAATTGGATTTAAGTGAGGCAGAACTGCACAAAGTTGTCAACCTCACTTTCTCTTCCAAAGTCATTAAAGTCCAGTGGCAAGGCAAAGGTCAGGATGACTAGTGATTCTTTTGGGATAGTCCAGGTGTAAGTCATAGAGATTATTAAATCCATGGATCTGGTTTTGAAATTCATCCTTATTCAGCTGTCCATCCCCCAAGTGAGTCACTACATTTATAATCATTCAGGAGCAGAAATAAGATTGTGGGAAGTTAGTATTAGAATATCAGAACTCTCAGAGGCCCAAGAAATCTGTTAAGGGGTTTTGTTTTCCTTGGAGTTTGCCATCCTGCCCTGTAATTTAATTTTCCTCCTGAAAGCTTATCTAATTAAATACTTCATCAAGCAGTCCCCCTCCTTGGTATTTTCTTCTGTATGCTAATATCTTTGCCTTTGTAAGAGAAGCACCACTATGTTTTTGCCTTAGCTGCGATGGCTAGCTCAGGTAAACTGATCATTCTGAAAACTGGTTTTCCCATCATTTTGTTCCAGTGAACTAATTTTTCATTCCAATCATACACACCTCTCTCCCTCCCCACTCCCTCCACCTGGATCACTTTTAGCTATGTACATTGTCAGAATCCTATCTGATTTATGTCCCTGATGCCAGAGGAAATTGTATTGGACCTAAGTTCAAATCCTGGCTCTGCCGTTTACAGTCTCCATGATCTTACTTAACCTCTCTGGACCTCAGTTCTTTCAACATTAAATGAGAAAGTTGGACCAAGCAATCTGTCATCACAGCTGTAACTAGAAATTCTTTCAGCTGCAAAAAAGTTGTTTGGGGGTGGGGAGTGACAGTAGAGGTAGTATCTGTGATAGTGCAGAGAAGACAGTTTGACTGTGAATGCAGCTGTTTCAGGAGAGGATGTAGCCTTTTTCCCAGACACTCTGCCTCCTTCTCTCCCTGTTACCCCACCACTACCCAAGGACCACTACCCAAGGAGTTAGTGTAGAAGGAGTACCATGGTGTTTAGAGCCCGGGGGTAGGTCCTAGTGAGGGAAATTGTCCCATTTTGTGGATGAGGTTGCCAAAAATTTGCAAATCATGATGCACTGGGACATGTTGACTCAGGATTACAGAGGGAAGATTTTCACTAAGATAGAAGTACATCCCATGAATATTGACCCCCTGGGGAAAAACCTCAGTCATTCTGCCCTAGCTGCAGTTATACCTTCTTTCTCAAAATCTAGGGTCCTATAAACTTTTCATTGGAGAAGAAATCCTAATTACAGCTCCCTTGGCTGTCCCCCACTGTCTGAAATGCTCTTCCTCCCCATCTCTACCTCCATGCTTCCCTGGCTTCCTTTTAGACTCAGCTAAATTCTTACCTTCTATAGGAAGCCTTTCCCAACTTGCCTTAATGCCACTGTCTTTCCTCTATCGATGATCTTCAATTTATTCTATATATAATTTGTTTGTATGTATGTGTTTACATCTTGTCTCCTCCATTAGACAGTGAAAAACTGGAGAGCAGAAACCACCTTTTGTATTTCTTTGTATCCCCCAGGCTTAGCACAGTGTATGGCACATGGTAGTAAATGTTTATTCATTGGCTGATTAAAGATGATCTCTTAAACTCATAGAATCAGTGAGTACATTAAAGGGAATAGACTAATTTGAGAGATGTTTGCAAGGAAGATTTGACATAGCTGAATGGGTCTTAGAGGGCATCTAATCCAATCCCTTCACTGAGAAGCTCAGAGAGCTGTCCAGGGTCACACAGTTTGTTAGCAACAAACTCAGGGTTAGAACTCAAATCTATTATTCTTTCTGTTATATGATTATTGTTTGATTCCATGACTATTTAAATCAAAATTTGTATTTTGCTGACCTTGTTTCATGTTTATTTTCTATCTGTTCAACATTTATTAAATACCTGTTCTACATAAAGCCCACATTTCATCTCAATTCCCTACTACTCTATTGTGAAAGACATTATTGTTTTCCTCCTATGTCTGTCTCTCCACATTTATCTCCTACATTCTCATTTACAGCTTATAAAATAGATCCAAAGTTTGTAACTGGAAAGGCTCTTAATGATCAGCTATCTTACCTTACACATTCTACAGATAAGGAAACTGAGATCAAGGGAGGTGAAGTGGCCGGAATAGGGTACACACAGCTAATTCCCCTCCTGGATCAATATGGAGGATGGGCTAAAAGAAACTGAGTTATACTGTGCAGGATTACCTTACCTAGATAGGTTATAGTGGAGAGTTCTGATAAAAGGTGATCTGTTGGAAGAAGAAATGGCAAACTATCCCATTATCTTTACCAAGAAAACCCCATGGACAATGTTAAAATGCATGACAACAGAAGATGAGACTGTCAGGTTGAGTGCCTGTATCACCAAGGCAATATTTACAGCGCTAGTGAAAACTATGAATATGCTAATGTAGTTCTCAATCACAAAATATAAAAGACTCTCCATATAGGAGACAGAAGAAAAGCATTTACTAAAATACCAGAAAGCCAAATCCCAGAACCAGAAAGCAAAATCCATCATGGTGACCAAGAAATTAATATATATGGTCACAGCAGAGGGCAAAGTGGTTCTCAAACTTCCCCAACTGTTACAATGTGTCAGTCTCAAACCTCCCCTCCCTCAGCCAGGGCCTTTTCACTATCAACTGTCACAATGTGTCAGTTGGCCTATGTTTTTTCTGCTCTGACCTGACCCACTCACTCACTTCCTTCCATTCAGCTCTACCCTTCCTGTTTTGCCTCTTCAGCAAGCTCCTCCCACCACGTGACCCAGACTTCCAGGCTGTTTAAGTAGATTATATGGGCCTATTAATTAATGAGAAAGATCTTTCCATTTAAATTACTATTACTGGACCTGGTGTGCTATGGGTCCACAGAGTCATGAAACAACACACAGCTAATTAGTGGCAACGTTAGAACTTGAATTCACGTCTCCCAACTCCCAAATCAGTGCTTTTTATGCTATAACATCCATCCACTCATTTATTCAAAAACATTTAAGTGTCTGCTATGTCTAATGGATTATGTTAGGTGAGAGATAGAAAAAGGAGATAAATAAATAGGACACAATCCCTGCCCTCAAGAAGCTTTGCTTTCATAAGATCAAAGGATTTCTCCCTAGAATGAACCTTGATGAGCATTTAGTCTAAGCTTCTAGTTTTATGTTTTTTTCCATCTATCTGAGTCAGGTTCTCTCCTCACACTCTCCTAGTTTTAACATTATTAGCATGGTAGACCTTGGTCTTGCTGCATTTGGCATGGTAACCCCCTACCTTGATGGGGGCTGACACTTTCCTTTGCCTGCCCTGATGTCATAAGGATGGTCAGGCCCTAGTAAAATGGTTAAGTTGACAGAGATGGTGTAATGCTAATAAGAGTTAAATATCTTCTCCACCTATTAATGGGCCTACTTGATTAGGGGAGATTTTTTTTGTTGTTTGAAGGCCCATACCTTTTGTTAATTTCTAATGAGGCACTGGTTCACAAGGGTTATGATACCCTCTGACTCTGAAAAGTGTATAAATACTCTGAGGTAAGGTTTTACTTTAGAGTTTAGATTTTGGAAGAAGGTTTGTGTGCCAGATGAGACTCTGGAAAGCTGCTAAGGAGCCCCTAGGCTTTGGAAACCCAGATGTTGGTACTTCTCTCTCTGATAACTATGGTCAGACAGTTGGAAACCATGTCTGTTCATTTTTATTTCTCTGTATTTTCTCTGAAGTTTAGGGTGCTGACTTTTCCCCCTGAACTAAGTGAATGATGTATGTGCTTGATTAAAGTAGATTGTTGATCCCTCAAAAGTTGCTTTCCTTTTAGAAAAGCAGATCCAAGAACTTGTAGGTTCTTCAGGCCTTCCTGTGTATGTCAGGGTTCTTGCTGTTATAGATGGTAAACCCAATTCTTGGTTCTCAGTGCTCTCATTACTGCTTCCCAGATGCCTATAGGCATCTGTAGTTTTGCCCATGAATGCCCTGTGCTAAGGACTTCACTTGCCATTTTCACCAGTCCAACCTAACTTTCCTTTGTTTTATGTCATCTCTGCCTAGCTCTATAATTTAGACAGTGATCTTATGAACTAATCCTCAAGGGTATGAATAACTAACAATTATCTCAAGGAATTATTTCTCCCCAGTATGTCTGCATCATAACAAGAGACTTTTGAAGACTGAATGCTTTAACCTAAAGCAATGAATTGTTAGTCATGGAATTTTAAGTGCTTCAGCAGTTTGGATAGGCAGAAATATTTTTGGATGGAATTCTTTGGTTCAACCCCTTAAATCCCTCCACAGACTTCTAAGATTCATCTTGTCTGTAGTGACTAGTCTTCATCTTTGTCCTGTGGACAGTCAAATTACCATTCCCACCATTCATTCATCAAACATTTATTGTGTACGGAACACACATGCTAGGATCAAAAATTTAGATAAGACATAGTTCTTGTCTTTCGAAAGCTTACAGTCTGTTAAGGGCATGTGACACAAACCCTAATAACTATAATATGCAATTATTTAATAAGTACATTAGAGCATTATAAAGCATAGTCCCTTGTAATAAGGTTCATGGGGGATAGTTGTTACTATAGGGGAAGGAGGAAGAGGGAGGGTCATGAAAGCCTTCATGAATGAGGTAGCATTTGTTTTGGGTTTGAAAAGATAGGAATCCAGTGGTTAGAAAGGAAAGTGGCAGGATTTTTGGTTTAAGGGACAGCAGAGCAAAGGTGCAGAGAGCAGAAAGCATGAGATATATGTGCCAGGGAGCAAGACACAGTCCAATTTCCTGGAGCATTGAGTATGTGGAAGGGAGTAATACTAGATAAGGTTAGAAAGATAGGATGGTACTAATCTCACTTCATCCTGTGTTTCAGATCATTGCTCTTGGTTCTGTCATTTCTTGTGGCTATGAGTTATGCCTGCCCTTCATGTGCATTGTCACCTGGAAGATATTTTTAGATTTGATCATATGCCTGACCCTCCACGGTCTTTCCTTTTCCCAGACGATACAAATTTTGCTTCCTCAGATGTCTTTTTCGCTGAGCCCTGGGTCATTTTTATTCTCTTTTGTCTCTCTTCTATCGGATGACTTGGAGATGGTACATAGCATTTCACCTGAGACAGTACCAGGACAATGTGGTGAGGTCTGACCACCTCCTGGATCATTCACGTCACTGACTGCAGAGGGATACAGCCCAGAATAGCACAGTCCATTTTTTTGTGGTCATGTATCACTCCACAAGCTCAAATAGAATGTCATCCCCCTCCAAGACTTCTCAGACTTCAAAAAAAGTTCAATCTCAAAAAGAAATTGCTTCATCAAGTTCAATTATCAATATGTCTAGACAAGTTGGTCTTTTTTAAAGCTAACATGAACTTTTAAATAATTCTTGCCATTGATCTACTGTTTGACCTTGGGCACGCTCCATTATTCATTCATTCATCAGATATTAACTGATTGCCTACTATGTACCCTATAAAAGATTTGAAAAAATTATAGGGTCCTGCCTTAGGCCCTGCAGATCCCTGAAGGGTAGTAACATGAAGAAATAAGTATTTTAATAGTAATAATAATGGCTAGCATTTTTATAGCACTTAAAGATTTGCAAAGTATTTTATACATTATCTCATATTATCCTTACAACAATTTTGTGAGTTAGATCCCCATTTACAAAGGAAACTGAGACCAAAAGAGGTTAAATTACTTGCCTAGAGTCATGCAATCAGCAAAGCATGAGACAGAATTTGAACTCAGATCTTTCTGACTCCAAATCCAGCACTCTCTTTACTATACTAGTAGTGTCAAACTCAAATATAAATGGGGATCTACTGCCTGCAAGGATCTTCTCAGGCTGCATACATACATAATATGTAATATTATCTGCTTTATTATATTTTTATTAATTGTGTTAAATATTTCCCACTTATATTTCAGTCTGGTTCAGGCCACCCTAGAGAGTGTGGTGAACAACATGTTTGATACCTCTAAACTATTCCACCTAGCTGCCTGATAGTTTAATTTCATAGCAGTATAGGAGAAGAATTGTAGACAGAGTCTAGAATCAGGAAAGACACCACACTATTACAGTGATCCTGGTAATAGGAGATGTCAGGTTAGACCACTGTGGTGTCCATGTGAACACAGAGAAGATGCATGGCACATTCAGAAGGAATATTTGGCAGAAATTGTTTTAAGGGGAGAGAAGTGTCAAAAAAAAAAAGCTTACAAAATTTCATAGAAAATTATGGTTTTACTGATATACAAAGGGAAATTGGGGGAGGCATTTGGTCTAGGGGATTAATGCATTCATTTTGGAATGTGTTGAGTCTGAGGTAATAACAGGGTATCCAATTGAAAAGATAAAAAAGGCTGAAGCTTGGGTGAGAGGTCAAGGAGAATGAGATTCACCAAAAGATACTTAGATTTGATAGTAAGGAATTCTTTGGAAACCTCTGAGAGGGCAACTTCAATAGTGTGGTGTAAGTGAAGGCTTATTTCTTCAAGAAGTTTGACAGTAAAAATAAGGGACAGTAGCTATCATTATGATTCTTAAAATCAAGCATCGAGGTCAATTATTTTTTCCATGGTAAGGGAGACAGGTACATGTCAGACAGGAAGCAGTCAACAGAGTGAAAATGATTGACACTGTTGAAGAAGAAAGGATGCTAGAGACCTGTGGAATAGAACTCTGGAACAGATCTGTGTGGCAGGGTGACTGAGAAATGACACTTTCTATCTATACAAATATAAGAGAAGAATATGGTCCAATTCTCAGGAAGAATTTTAGCGTTTCACTGAGCATATTTGGTATAAAATAACCCATCTGCAAAGAGTATCATTCTTTCTTCAACCTTCCATTCTCCCAACCACTAAGGTTCAGAAAGATTGTTCCATTATTTTGTTTTATACCTTTGAAACCCACAGAGACAGTATAGTATAGTGGATTTACAAATGGCCTCAGAACCAGGAAGAAGCAGGTCAAAGTCTTGCTTCTGACACTGACTGACTGTATGACCCAGGGCAAATCCCTTAGCCTCTCAGTTCTCTCAGGCAATTCTCTAAAACTGTTGCAGAGATGCTGCTGACAGTCATTGGTATTTTCCCAGTCTTTTTAAATACTTTTTTTCTCAATCAAATGTAAACAAAAATTTTAACATTAGGCTTCTTTTTAAATTTTGAGTTCCAAATTCCTTTCCTCCTCAAGAAGACAAGCAATTTGATATAAATTATACGTGTGCAGTAATGCAAAACATTTCTACATTGGCCATTGCAAAATAAAACACAAACCAAAAAAATCAAGAACAGTAAAGTTAAAAAATGTTCCAATCTGCATTTAGACTCCGTCAGTTATTTCTCTAGAGGTGGATAGCATTTTTCATAATACAGCCTACAAAATTGTCTTAGATCATTGTGTTATTGAGAATAGCAAAGTCATTTACAGTTGGTCATCATACAATATTGCTTTTACTGTGTGTAATATTCTCCTGGTTCTGCTCACTTCACTTTGTATCAGTTCATAGAAATCTTCCCAAGTTTTTATGAAAGCAGGTCATTTCTTACAGCACAATAGTATTCCATCGCAATCATATACCACAACTTATTCAGCCCCCAGTGGATGGGCATCCCCTTAATTTCCAATTCTTTGCTACCACTAAAGGAGCAACTGTAAATATTTTTATACATATAAGTTCTTTTCCTTTTTCTTAGATCTCTTTGTGGTACAGTCTTAGTAGTACTTTTCCAGTCTTCTTAAACTATACATCTCTTCCCCACATACTCTGTGATCCAGTGACACTAGCCCCCTTGTTGTTCCTCAAACAAAAACTGAGTCTCCCAACTCTAGACATTTTCACTTTCTGTTCGCCATGTCTTCAATGATCTCCCTTTTTATCTCCACCTCTTGGCTTCCCTGGCTTCTTCAACTCCCAGCTAAAATCTATCTTCTACAGGAAGCCTTTCCCAGTTTTTCTTAACTCTAAACCATAGGGTTTTCTTGGAAAAGAAATCTTTCTCCAGTGGACCAAGGCAAACAGGTTAAGTGACTTAACTAAGATCATACATCTAGCAAGTGTCTGTAATCAGAGGTGAACTCAGTTTTCCTAGGCCTGCCACTCTATCTTCTGACCTATCTAGCTGTTCTTGATGTTCACTAGCTGTGTGGTATTAAGCAAATTATTTCATCTCTTAGTACATCAGCTTTCCTATTACTGGGGGTGGGAGCAGAGGTGCTACTAATACTTGCACTATTTACATGCTAGGTTATAGTAAGAATCAAATGAGATATGGTATGTAAAAGTTTTTTTTGTGTGTGTAAAGCAACCATATAAACCTATGCTAGTACTTCTCTAAAGCTTTTAGCCTCACAATTAAGATTTCCTGGGAATATCTAGTTTATGGCCATTCTCATTTGGCTTCCTGTCAATAGATTTCTTTTTATGCCTCAGTGGGAAGAGACTGTGCTACAGCAGCCCCAGTGCTGATTCCCCATGGGAAATAGCAAGGCAGTATAGGCAGGAGCCAGAAAATGTCTGTGGACCCAGGTGCAACAAAGAGAGCTACAGTCCCAGGAGAAAGGAAACTGGTTGAAACAGTGATGGGATGAATGGAACTGCTCTATGTAAAGGAATGGCTTTCCTTCTATAGAAGGAAGAGAAAAAATATGTTGGTTTACTAATATTAAAAAGAACCCATCTAAAACCCTTTTGGTCCCTGGATTTTGGAATGAAGACTTCCAAGAAGAAGGTACATTTCATTAGATGAAAAGATTGAGGCATGGCAAATTGAAGTAGATAGCACATGATGGTATTGTGAGTGTATGTATTGGTAGAGTAGGAGGAGAAGTGATGGGAAAAATAGAGAACTCAGAAGTTCCAGAGCAGGAAGAAAAAAAAGAGGGAGAGATAGAAAATGGTGAAGTGGTGGAGAAATAGGAGTAGGAACAAGGAGAGAAAGAGTTGGAGAAAGTGGAGATATTGAAGAAGAAGGCAGAAGATAAAGGCATGGTAAATAAGAAAGAGGAAGAAGAAATGAAGAGGAGGAGAAAGAAGAGAAAAGGGGGTATCCTTGATGTGCCCATAAATCACCAGTGAACAGTTATAGCACAACCATGTGAGGGTTAAACACAGCACAATAAATCAGCTGACAGCCAAAGAGTCCAGATGGTAACTTAAAATAAATTTTAAAAAACAAACACTTTATTGTCACTCATTGTTGAAAATACAGTACTGTGTGTGAGTGTCACTTGGTTCCCCACACACCCTATTGAGAAGAGTCAGACTTTTGTCTTCCTAACTGTCACTTGCCCCACTTCTTAGGTTATTCTGCACTGACATTCCCAGTAAACCTGGAGGCCCCAAGAAACTATATCACCAGTTTCATAGCTTAGAAGGAGCTGGCAAGAGCTCTTTAGAATCAGGAGAGGGTCAGGACTTTGATTTAGATTCTCTATCACTAATCCAATATAGGCAATTGCGGTCAGAGATCCTTAGATTTGGAGAATACTTGGTTGCCAGAAATCAGGACTCCCCACCCACTGATTCTCCTCAATCTGGTTTGTTAAAAAATTCTCCCTGTTAGTGCTAACTTACTATTCATCCTCCCCTTCAAGGTTTATTACAGGTTGTGATAGAACTAAAGTGTCAAGTGACCTAATCTTTGACACTAATTCATCCAACTTCTCTTGAATACTTTCAAAGATGAAGATTCCATTGTTGGGAAAGTCTAACAATAATTCAAAAGGTCTTTGTTACAGTGAGCTGAAATGACATATAGAATAATGAGTACTGGATATGGAGTCAGAAATCTGGTTTTGATTTCTGACTCTGTCATGTCCTTGGATTACTTTGAGCAAATTCTGTCTCTTCTTTGGACTTGTTTCTTCCTCTGTTGTTGGACTATACAACCTCTAACAACTTTTCCAGCTCTGGACTCTTATTTGCATATGATCCTTTATACATGTACAGGTTTCTTTGATAAGTCTTCCTCTCTAACAATAAACTCTCATTCATCAAACACTCCTTTGTTTTAACCTCAGGCTCTTTCATCCTTGACCCCAACACACTGCAGTCCATGCTACTGACCCAATACACATAGTCACTAAACACTCTCACACATCTTTTTAACTTATCTTCACTTCTCCTTTTTATCTTTCTGACTACTGTCCTTGTCTTCCTGGCTGCCAACCAAGTAAGAAGAGCTGGAAAGGAGCCAGGTGGATAAGAAGCAACTGGCTTTCGAATCAAACTGATCACTAGACTCTGAGATGCAGAAAGCAGCAGAGACAGGGTGTGGTGGGGTAGGCAGGACAGCTGGCTGATTGGAAAGTAAAAATACAAGGCCATCTGCTGTCACCTTGATGTGTTATTATGAAATGGAGTAAGTGAATCAGTGTTGGAGGAGAGAGGGCATGGAGGGAGTGTCCCAGTCAGTAGAAATCAGGAGATCTGGGTCTAGTACCAGTTTGCCACTGACTAATGGTATGGGAAATATCTGGAATTCTATTTCCTACAAAATGAAGGAGTTGAGTTACGTAGTCTCTAAGATCCTTTCCTGAATTAACATTGTAGAGGAAATGTGGAGTAGTATAAAAGCATTGGGCTTGAAGTCAAGAAAGATCTGGGGTCAAATCCCACCATCTTTACCATTTAACCATGAAAAGTCATTTAAATTTGCTGAGCCTCAGATTCCTACCTGTGGAATTGGGATAATAATACCTGTAGTACCTACCTCATAGTGTTGCTGTGAGGTTCAAGTGAGATAAATAGATGCGAGGTGCTTTACAAATTTTAACTTACTATATTAATGTAAGTTATTATTATTCTAAAATTCTCTTACTCTCTCCTATAGTTGGCAGGATAAGGGCGAGCAACTGCTTGGCTATTTCTCATACATTTTATTTTTAAATGTTTCTCATCGCCTCCAAGGTCACTCTGAGATTTGCACCAGCCTCAGCAATCCATCTTCCCCAACCTTACCCTCATCAGGGTATTGGAGGAAGACTACATACAAGGGAGGATTCCTAACTAATGATGTCATCATATATAATTTTTATGAGTGGAGACAGAGGGATTGGGAGGTTGGGGGTGAGGAGAGAAGAGGGAATCTAAGAGAAAGTTCTGAGAGCAGTGGGAGTCAGTCCTAAGGGAATTCATGGTCATTTTGTCTGTTTTCCTAGTGACACAAGTATCAGAATTCTGGGCTATTGGACTTCCTCTCTACTGAGTGGCAGTTGGTTCTCCATTTAATACTACCTATTTACTTGATTGTAGGTTGGGATGCTGAGAGTTGACTTGACCTTTTCCTACTGCTGAGTATTCTAGTAGACCATGAGTAGAAATGAGAAAATATACTTGTGTTCAGGCAGGAATAGAGATAAAGAAAAGAAAGGGTGTGAGAGAGCAAGCCAGGTAAGGCAAGGCTGTTATTTGCCCTTATGCCGAGGGTATTCACTTCCCACATTGAGCATGGGAATAAGAAGGCCCAGGAGCCATCTCTTTCCGAAGACTTCTTGCAGATTCTTCCTCCAGGGGCGGGCACGAACCACCATCCCCTTCCGCACCTGGTGTCGGGTCTGTCCCCTGAGCACCAACAGAAGTTGATGGCAGCAGAAGCCAGCACAAGCCAGTCCAATCCCAAACCAGAGGTATAGCATGAGGATGACGAACATTTCAGAACCAAGGACAGCTCCTGGTAGGGGGTGGGGAGCAGTAAGGAGGAGCAGGGAAAAAAGGAGAGAGAACATTTTATATACCCAGACCACGTACAGAAACATTACCCATTCATGCATTTCCGCCAAGGAGATTAATGAGACCGAAGCTACATTTTGAAGCATTTGCAGACAGAGCTGCAGCAAGGGGAGAAAAGAAATGAACTAACTGCCCTAACTTTTTTTTTTCTGTGCTGCTGCTGTTTATCAGGGTCACAGGAAGGGAGGGCCAGGAGGATGAAAGGGAGAGAGAATAGAAACGGTGATTTATAAAGGTAAGAGATCCATTATGCTTTTCATTTAGGGAACATGAAAAAGAACACTTGGTATTTCTATGGAGTTGTATCATTACTTTCCTCCTTTCAATCTCTCAGCTGGGAACAAGAAAAGGGAAAATTTTATATCAGGAGAGAGGAAAAAGATCATGGCATTACAGGACAAAACAGGAAGTCTGTCACTAGATGGTTGTCATTTTATAAGGTACATGAGTTAACTGGGACAGAATGCTGACTCTAGACTGTGATCTAATGGAAAGAAAAATAGTTTCAGACCCAGAAGATCTCGTTTCAAATCCTACCTCTAGTATTTACTAGCTCAAACAAACAATTTCATCTCTTTGGCTCTCAGTTTCCTCATTTTGTCAAGAGAGTTTGATCAAGGGCATCTTTAAGTGCCCTTTCAGTTCTAACCTTGTGACAGAATTGCCAAGAATAAGTCACAGAGTTGACTCTAAGAATACTCACCTCAGGAGTGATTAAAAGTCATTGAAGTATTGACAGCAGGGTGAACAGAGCACTCATTTTAGACTCCTCAAAGTGAATGGTTTCCAGAACTATCTAACATATATTCCTGCCTAAAAGTAAGACTATACTGAAACTGACCCAGGTATGTCATTGTCTATCTCATTCTTCAGTTTTTCTATGAGAGAATAAGCTAAACTTGTCAGCCTCTCACAGCCAGGAAGTTCTTCCTTAATTCTGACCTCAATATATTTTACTTATCCCAATTAACTCATAAAGTGGAAAGTTTCCTAAAGATATGAACTTTTAGGGACTGGCCAAGGTTTACATTTAACTCAAACTAAAGAAGTTTGGATCAAGCCCACCCCAACTGGAACTGACTCACATGAGCATGTTTTATCAGCTTAGCTGTTCTTTGAGTTCAAAAGGGACATCAAAGCAATTTTCAAACAGCTCCGGTTGAGAGGGAAACTAGCCAGTTTTTAGCTCTAGTTCTACTTTCAACTATCTCTAATCGTGGTCACACATTTATTTTACAGCTGTGAAAAGCATGTCTGAAGGAAATGAAGTACAATGACTTAGGCTAAATTCCAAAGCCCCAAACGCAATTGTCCCTACTCCGCCCTTCTCTTCTGGGATCTGATGGATTATTTAGGTATACCTATATCCTCTGAATTATTATGTATATTCTTTAAGGCCCAATTCAACTGACCTCTCCTTCAAGAAGGCAAAATGGAGCAGTGAATACATTACTAATTTGGAGTCAGAGGACTTTCCTTCAAATCTAGTCTCTACCATTCATTGTTTGTGTGACTCTAAGTAGCTTAACCTTCCTTGGCCTTCATTTTGTCCTCTGTGACATGATGCAGCTTGATTAGATGATTTCAGAAGTCCCTATATTCTTAATAGAAAAATTTATATCCCTAATGCTTCCTTATCCCTCCAATGATAATGACCTTTCCCCCTTTAGATTTTATATGCATTGTGTTTGTAGCTTTCATTTATTATCTTGTATTATAGTTATTTAGAATGTGTCATGGCCTGCTACTAAACCATACATTTCCCATTCATGACAGCTGGGAACATATGTCTTGAATGAATTTTGCCTCTCTACTAGTGCTTTAAAACAAATCTATCCACTGTAGTTATTTAATAAATGTTTCTTGAATTGAGTTGCTCTAAGTCCACCCAAATAGTTAATGTGATGGCCATAAGAAAGAGCCTAGGAGCTGTCCTTTATTTCCTTTTTTCTTTCTTATGAGATAATACTATCTCCTGAAATGATTTTAAAGTGACATTCGTCAGGAGTTTTATTATCTGTTCTTGGTTTTGAATTCCAAATTCCATTCCATAATTCCAATTATGTTCCCTTTCTCTCTCCTTGCTGGTTGACATATTCTCTAGCCCCATAGACTTCAGTTCACTCATTACTTTAGGTCTTGCCTAGATCTTGCCTTTTTAAATCTAGGTGAGGCCTGTTGAGAGGGGTGTTATCTGGCCAGGCAGGGAAGAAACAGGAGTGGGTAAGGACTTCCTCATTAACATTTTTGTCTCACTCAAACTCCCAGGGGCGTTGGGGACTGTCCTTTTTTGCAAAGTCAGAGATAAATAAATAAGTGCAGATGCCCAGGAGGCTGAGACTTCAGTCCAGCTGGCATTTCAAAGAACCACCTTCTGCCAGCATGCTATGGGGAGGGGAGGAAGGACCAGGATAATTTTGTTTTTTTAAGCCATCCCTCTGACCCATTTCTTCTCCTGTCGGTTCTGGTTATTACTAGTTGTCCACAGGCCAAGAAAGGAACAAGTGCCTTTAGGATCCCCCATAGCATTGCTTCAGTCAGGGCTCAAGGAAAGTGGACTGGAAAGAGTTACCCTTATGGGATGAGAAAGATGAGGAGAGGAAATGTCTCAGCAATTAGAGTAGTCCCACATACATAGTCTGACTTTGTCTTTTCTTGCTGTTCAGTAAGAGATCCAGGGACAAGCCATGACAAGACAGAACTATTTACCACAGGATTTTATCTAGGGATACAGCCTAGTGATAATTCAAGCCTGGAATAGAGAGGATGCAGTGTCTACAAGTGGGACGTGTTTTCTTTCTAGGTGTTTGAACTGTCTAGACCCATTGCCTCTGCTCCTTCTAATGTGTAATTATAACTGATATTTTATAGAACCATAAAATCTTAAGAGTTAGATTTTGAATCCAACTACCTAGCCAAAGCAGATTTTTTCCTTTAATAAACCCTGGTGGACGATACTCATCTGGATATGGCTTACACCTTTGCAGTGAGAGGAAGCTCATTATCTCCCAAATAGCCCTTTCCATTTTTGGACTGCTTTAAATGTTAGAAAGTTTTTTGGCACCTTTCTTCTGAAGACCTCTAGGCACCATATCTTATTTATCATAGCTTGCTAGGAGAAAGTCAGGTTATTTCATCCCCATTCTAAAGAAATGAGAAATCTGAGGTTGAGGGAGATGAAGCAAACTTGTTCTCTAGGAAAGACTTTAAGCTCCTTAGGATCACAGATTTAGAGTTGTACTAGTTTCACCTCTTTATTTTGTAGATGAGGAAATCAAAGCCCCTAGGGGGTCAGTTAAATTGCCCAAGATCATGCAGATTGAGAGTGGCAAAGTCAGGGTTCAAACCCAGGCCCTCTGATTCCAAATCTAATGTTCTCTCTAATATACCAAGCTGTGGAAATGTTAAATGAGATTTTTATTTTTGTATCTAACAAGGTGGTATGCCTACTTAGCAATGCTGTTTCTCTAGTTTTTGCAAATGGACAATAACCGGGCACCACTTGAGCCAGTTCTGGATTTTCTAGACTTTCTCAGAGGCTGGGGACAGGTGAGTGGCAAAGGGTGTGGCTTTTGGAATCTTTGGAATGAAAGATACTGGAGGAGAAAGAAATTACTGAAGGGATAGGAAGGAGGTGATAATGGAAAACCTCAGTAGAAGTTATATGCCTCAGTGGGTTGGACAGGGGGTATAAGTGTGGAAGGTAGGAAGACAACTTTAGGAAGGTCTGGAAAGAGATAAAGGAGTGATAACAAGAGAGGAAAGAAGGATGAGGTAGTACAGTAGTACTTGGCATCAGAAGTTGTACCTGTATGTCCTTTCGGGTATTTAAACTTTTGGGTATTTAACCTCTTGAATAATTTCTTCATTTATAAAGTAGATATTATAATTTTATTAAAAAAATAGAGATAATAATAAAGCAGCTAAGTGGTGCAGTGGACACAGCACCAGCCCTGAAGTTCAGAAGACATAAGTTCAAATCCAGCCACAGATACTTAATAGCTTTGTGACCCTGGGCAAGTCACTTAGCCCTGTTTGTCTCAGTTTCCTCATCTGTGACATGAACTGGAGAAGGAAATGGCAAAGCATCCCAGTATCTTTGCCAGGAAACCCCCAAGTAGGGCAACGAAGAGTCAGATATAAATGAAACAATTGAACGGCAATAAAATGTGTTCCCCAGTAATGTTGTGAGCAAAGTGCTTTGTTAACTATAAAGTACCATATTGATGTTCTTAGGATAAGAGGGGGAGCAAAAAGACAAAAACCTTTGTTTCTTCTCCTTGGATGGAGTGGAGTGGGGACTGAGCAGACCACAGGCTCATTCCTAACTCATCTGTAGGTGGAGCTTTGTGTTGGTCACCAGGCCACTTTCTGGGTATCCACAACTAGGCATAGAATTCTAGCAACTTAAAATAAGGGGTTTCTTTTTATTCCCCTCCTCCTCCCAAACTGAGTAAATTTTGAATAGACTTCAGGCTACACTCTGGAGTGGTTCCCAGACTTGTTCTTATCATTAATAGAGACTTATTTCAGGATTCTTTATAATAGTCTATTTTAAATTATTAAGCTACTTTGGAAAGAAAGTTTAATAGCAGTTCCATGGTTTTCTATAGTCCATCCCATCCCATCTGCCCCAGATCATACCCCCCACTTAACTCACTTACACTCCTACCCCATCCCTGATCTACCTATTTTGTTAGCAGCCACACCGTATCAGATCTATACAATCACTTTCCTAGAATCTCTTCTGCTTCAGAAACGCTGAGGCTCTGAATTCTAGAAAGTCTAGTACCAGCTAAAAGGCACCAGATTTGGAGTTAAAAGACTTGTCCTCAAATCCTAGTTCTGACACTTATTAGCTTCATGAGGACAGGCAAATCATTTAAACTCCCTTAGTGTCAATTTCCTCATCTGTAAGATAGGGATGATATTTTTATAAATGATTGCACAGCACAGCAGTGAGGAAAGTGTTTTGTAGATCTGAGAGTGCTACATGAGTTATTACTGTTATCCTAATAATTGTTCATCAGCTATCTCTTGGTGCAATCCTCAACACTAAAAATTTCTTCGGGATTCAGCTAAATGTCAGCGAACCAAGATCAGTGTTTCTCTATATAGTTTCTAGCAAGGAGTAAATGGATCTTTGCCTCATTATTCTAACATGTGCAGGGGCATGCTTTCTTCTGGAGTTGATATGCTATCTCTCCACAACTGCCACCCAGCATTATGGAGTGCAACCATCCCCACTTAATACCCCAAGGTCCCTGTCTTTGTGGTTCCTTTATCTTGATGTTACCAAGACAAGAGTAACCACACAGGGCAGGCCCATACTTTCTGGGAGATGGACCACCCTCTGAAGCCCCATGATATTATTTTCTGTGCCAATACTCCTCCACTCTCAACCATCAACTCAACCAGTGAAATTTTACTCTGGTAATTTCACTGCCTGGGAAGACCTATACTTCAGAAAGATGCATCATCCATACTATGACCAAAATGATATCTTGTGAGGAGCAAAGTGGTTTTAAAATTTTCCCTTTATGTCCACACACCCCCTACCCCTCAATCTAGCTCCTTCCCACATGATTGTCCTTCCAAGAAGCAAGGGGGATCAAAAATATCATTCTCTGTCTTCTTTTCATTTATTCTTATAGAAGGGAGGGAGAATAATGGGATGGGGGTAGTGGTATGGAGTTGTTACCAATCTCCCTTGCAGAATCAACTCAAGAAGTATGTATGAATAGATTTCAAGTTGTACCTTATAGGTGGTATTTCTAGAGATAACATTAGTTGAATACTCTGCATGGGGAAGCCTATGGACAGAAGGCTGGCTCTGTTGCTCTATACTTCTAGATTCACAGGTAGTCATCAGTGTATATGCTACAGGAGGCTACCAGATCTACGATTCAGCAGAGCTAAATTCTTTCCTGGTGACAAGGACTTCCTTTCTTCCTATTAATCTACTTTCATATCCAAAATACATATGCCCTTATCCCTATCACCCAGCCCAAATTGGGGTGGAGGGGGGAGTGAGGATTTAGGATTGGGAAGACCTTTTCTAAAGGTGGTTGTTTTCCTGAAGTTTTTAGTCTTCTCTTGCCATAAACAGGTTACAGATTTGAAAGCTTTGTATTGGAAAGGACCATCTAGCCCAGGGGTGTTAACCTTTCTTGTCACATAGACTCCTCAGGCAATCTGGTGAAGCCTATGGTCCCCTTCTCAGAATAATATTTCTAAATGTATAAAAAATGCAGGATTACATAAATGTATAAAATTAAGAAAGAATTACAAAGAAAATCAAGAACTCTTTGGAAAAATAAAGATAGATCACCTAATCTAGTCCATTCCTCTTATAGATGAGGAAACTTGTTCAGAGAAAGAGACTTGCCCAAGGTTACCCAGCCAATAAAGGGCATTCTGACTTTCCAGGGGTGCTGTCACTGCTTTTCAGTTTGAGTCCATAGCTTTCTTCCTTCCCTACTCTTAAGGTGGGAAGAGGTACCCACATTCAGGTTAGGTCAGAAGTCAGTGATAGAAAGAGAAAGAATTCAGGCACTCAATTCCAACACAAGGTAAAAGCTACAGGAGTTACCACCACAAGTCAGATCCCATTTAGGTCAGTTACGGTGGTCACTTGGGCAGTATTGCACAAGATGTCCCACAAACCTTAGGGGAGTTCTAAACTACACAAGCTTAAAATTGCACTAAGACTTTTGGGACACTCTGATTCTGTTCTCTGAAACACTGTTACAATCTGATCAAGTACAGCCTAGAAGTGTACCAGATGGTGATGGGGGAGTGAAAGTGGGGAAGATTTGGGTAATAAAAATCTGTACCTAGGGTTGTTCCCACAGGAGAGTAGTGGAAAGGTAGCTAGATGTAAGGATCAGAGGACCTGGGTTCAAATTTTAGCTCTTCTACTTAATACTTAGGTAACCTTAAACCAGTTGCTTACCCTTAGTTTTTTCCTCTGAAAAACAAGGGGATTGCATTTAGCGTAACCCCAGTGAGAGCTCTGAGATCAGATACAGTTATAAATCTTGAGTCTGTGATCTAACCTTTGCTAGGTAATCTCCTTATCATTGATATTTTCCTGGAATCTAGGGACAAGCAGGTTCATGAACCTTCTGTTTTTATAGGTCTGTGTGTAGGAATGACAAGTGGGTAGTATGATCAAGAAGACCAGGGTTCAAATCCAGTCTTTGATATTTTACCAGTTGTGTGACCATGAGTCACTAAATGTCTTGAAAATAAAAAGCTAAGTCACAGGTCAAAATCTGTGATCTACCTCTATGAAGAGAATTCACAGCTGGGCAAAAATCACAACTCCTGACATATTAACAATTCCATACTTTAAGGATCTGAGATTACATCAATATGGGTGTCTACTCTGCCAGCATAAATCACAATTCCTTTCTTCCCTTGGAAATAGCCTTCATGAGGTACTGTGGCCAAAAATTCATCCCCTTGTGGCCAACCTGGTCATGAGATGCTTCCAGATTAAGTAGATTGATCCTCAGACAATGGGCACATAGCCCATCATTGGGTGTGGACTCAGAGTCTTCCTAGGTTGCCAGAGCTACCAGAATTCATGCTCTAGGGACATAGCCTTCCCAGAATCACCTCAAAACAGGCAAAAAGGAACTTAATTAACAGTGTGAAGGGATCCAGTTGACTCAAATGTTTACAAAGCTCTGGGAAAAACAAAAAATCCTAGAAAGTAGTTATTCATAATTGCTAGGTAGGGCATTCATACAGCACCTGAAGTTTTGCAAAATGTGTTCTCGACATCGCATCAACCCTGGGAGGTAGCTTCTATTCTTGTCCCCATTTTACAGGCAAGGGAACTGAAGCAGACAACAAGTGAAATGATCTGCTCAAAGTCACACAGCTAGTTTGAGGCCACTTGGGTCTTCCTACGTCATGCCCAGTGTTCTATCCACTGAGCCATTAATAGCATATTTATATGGCATCTTATGCTTACAAATACTTTCTTCACAATAGCCCGGTAAGACAGATAGTGCAAGTGTTATTACTCCCATTTTGCATGTGAGGAAACTGAAGCACAAAGGTTCAGAGAATGTAAGTGGAAAGAGAAACTAAAGATAATAATGCTAATACCACTCCTGTATCACTTTGGACACGTCATTTCATTTCTCTAGGTATCATTTTGCTCATCTCTAAACTGAGAGGGTTTGACTTGGTGGTCCCTTAATTCCCTTACAATTCTCTGCTTCTATGAGGATGTTGGTAATCATCTTGATGGTGGTAACTATGACCTTGAGATTGGTCGCTGTAATCAGGCCGACTTACCTGAGAAAAACTGGCTAATGGAGTGAGGCAGAAGTGTGAGGAAGGCCAAAGGGTGGGCAAAAGAGATGGAGAGTACTGCAGAGATATAGGCCACTCCAGCTACCATGGAGTAGAGACAAGCCAAGGATGTATAGAGGCAAAACATGATGAAGTTTCGCATGTTTCTGCTCCCAATGCAGTTTCCTGTGAAGAAACAGTGATGGTCGTGTCTCAGGGTCACCCTAGCACAGAGCCTGCAAAAGTGGGTGCTCTGTGAGGAGGATGAGGCCTTCCTGCCTGCCTCTGGCCACTCAGAAGGGGTGCTCACTCCTTTAGCCCCTGCATTCTTTCGGTTGCTCAGATCTTCAGGTGAGTTCTGAATCACCAAGATGTAGTTGCCCAGAGCATTGGCAGAAAGGAAGAGGAAGAGAGCCCCATGTAGCAGAGCCGGAGAGAAGAGAGGGGTGATTGTGGGGTTCTTGAACATGTTGGGGAGGAAGAGGAAGAGCTGCAGGACGAAGGTCACCAGGGAGATGCACAAGAAGTAGATTGGGGCTACCACATTAAGCAACCTGAGAATGAGCATCCTAGATTACATTCCTGCAGAGTAGAGGGAGAGGAGAGAGATGTCACTGCCTTAAAGAGAGACTAGGAGACAGAAGGAGGGAGACCTTCCACCCTCCCTCCCTCATCCTCCCCCACATACCCCACTCCACATACTTAGGCTTTGCATCTTTGCATCTCCTTTCCCCACTCCCAACCTGGCCAATAAGCCTCCAAACACCGTATCCAGGAGCTTCCCTCCCACACCACACGGGTCTTTGCCACTGCCCTCCCTCCTCAGTAAGTGACCTGGACTCCTTGATCTTCGAAATCTTCCTCAGCTCTTCGCCTGGCTGAGAGACAGAAGCAGTCTGGGAACCAAGTTCCTGCTCTCTGCTGTGGCCAGCTGCCTCTCTACCTTCCTGGATACCAGTGCCCCCCCTTTCCCACATATACTGATGCCCATGTCATACACAGACAGCTGGATGTCTACACGTGGGGGGCTGGGAGGCGGGGCGGAGAGAGAGAGAGGCGAATGAGGGGTGGGTTTAGAGAGCTAGAAACACAGAGCTTTCTTTCTTATCCTCTTCAACAGAAATCCAAACCAAGTCTCCCGTTTTCATCTGTTCAAGTCATGGATCTGAAGCTGACCTCCACTACTGCCCCAGGAGCAGTAACCTCAGGAGGAGCGGGCGGCGGCAGGCAGGCAGAGCAGGGATTGTAAAGGGGGGAGGGAGAGGAACAGGAGAAAACGTACCAATTCCCCGCCTGAAAGTCCTGCTTCAAAGCTCCCCTACAGGCAGTGTGCTGGGACTTCCCGGGCAGTCACAGAGCTCTTTGGAGGGTGTGTGTGTGTGTGTGTGTGTGTGTGTGTGTGTGTGTGTATGTGTGTGTGTGTGTGTGTGTGTGTTGCGGGTGTGTGTGTGTATGTGTGTTGCGGGTGTGTAGGTGTATGTGTGTGTGTGTGTGTGTGTGTGTACACCCATCTGCAGTCACTTGGAGAAAAAAAATCAATTAAAATTAATTTACATACACAAATAAACACATAAGCACACTTACCAAAAGAGAAGGAAGCCCTCTCCAGAATATCTCTAGCGCCAGGTCTCAGTCAGATCCATCACCCCACGCTGCTGTATACGGCTCTTTCTTTGCAAAAATGCATTTCTGTGTTAGCCAAGGAAATTAAAAATGCCCCTTTGGCTCCCGCTCGCTTCCCCCTCACCCCGCTTCAAGAACTCAAACCATCAACACCAAGCAGCTAACCCTTTCGCTGCCGGTAAGCTTAGTGCTGCGCGCTGCTGGAGGATTCTCTTCCGGACAATTAGCCACACAGAGATCCTCTCCCTCCCTTTGACTATTCCGCCGAACTTCAGAAAAAGGAGATAAAAGACCCTAGATGTCTGTGGAAACTTTTCATGGGGTTAAAAGAGGCCGGGCCTTTCTAGCACACCAAGGAAAAGTTCGGGGTCCGAGCTCCAGGGGTTAGCCTCTCTCCCTGGGAAGGGATAATGGGTGCAATCACCTTGAAGTCCCCTTGTTCCACAGGCGCCTTTGAGGTGGCTATTGTTGATTGTGGCCGTTGCCTGTTACCTGGACTGAGTGCCTTTCACAGCTAGCTGGGATCGTGTCTCAGAAGCTAGTGGACCTCTCCCTGGAGCTCCACAGAAGCCTAAAACCACTGAAGCGCCCTGAGCCCGGGGTTGGGAGGAATCTAAGGGGTTTGGGCATGAGCAGATGAGGAGGGAAGCCGCTGTCTTCTCAATATAACATAGGGGAGGAGGTAGAGGTACGTGTGTGTGGAGTGGAGGGGAGCCCCCTCCGGGGCATAGGCAAAGCTCCCCACTCCAGAGGGGCCCTCTGGCTCAAGCTCAGGGGAAGAAAACTGTCTTTCCCGCTCCAGTCGCAAGGGGGGCTCGGGAGCCACCTCTATCTAGACTAGCAGACGAACTCGGTGGGGGGCTAAGCAGCAGGAGTTGGGCGAGACAGAGGGGAAGTGAAAGAAGCTTTTCCCGACCCTCAGCCAGAGGCTGGCACCCTGTGGGACATCCATACAGCCCCGCCCTATAGTTTGGAGGGAGTGTCTGAGCTGAGTGGAGCTGTCCTTTCAGCACCCTCTATTCTAAGGAAGCTTCTGCCCCTCCCTGCACTCGGCAGCTAGAGAGGGCAGCAACAGAGCTTTAGGCAAGAGGGAAGCAGCGGGAGGGCTCAGCGAGAGCGCTTGGCTAGAGAACGTTGGGCTGCTACGTGCAGGCTGGACCGCCCGCAGTATGCACTTTCACCACCTCCTGGGGTGCTAAGAGACTGCTACTCCCGCCTCCATTGCCGCAGGAGGCTGGGAAAATGGACTCACTGAACCTTTGCCGGAGACAAGAGGAGTGAAGCTACTCCAAATGAAAGAGGAGCCCTTTTGACACGGGAGCCTCAGGAAAGGCTCCGGCTCCAAACTCGTGGCCTTTTTCTTTCTCTCTCTCTCTCTCCCCCTCTTCCTTTGCTCTCAGCCTCCTCGCGGTTCGGGGATTGGGCAGGTAGTGGCGGGGGGTGTTGGAGAAGACAGAACTAGCGGCGGCTGTCCTCCCACTCGGGAGACAGAGAGTGGGTGCTAGGAGTTGACTGTAATGGTAGCTAGGGACCTTGGCTATCTCCACTCCCACAGTACCTTCAACGGAGGCGTGCTCCCGCCACCCTATTTGCCACTGTGGAGTTACAGACTTTTTTTTCAGGTCCATAGAATGGCCTTGGGGAGGCGCCTCTAGGGAGCTACGTAGCCTTTAGTCGCCCAGTTCAGCTCTGCCTGAGGTTTGAATTTAACCTCGATGAGGTTGCTCTAAACAACTCCATTATGCCTTTTCACCACCCCAAAAGTAACCTACCCTTTCTCATAGTTGCCCAGAGAGATGACCCAGAATTCAGTATTCAGCCCTCCTCTCTCCCAGCATTGCCAAGGGGCCCTAAGGCGACATCCTGAATTGGGAGAAGGGTTTGGGAGTTCTGGGCTTAACCCCTCTTTGGTATTTTCCCTTCTTACCTACCCCCCTTCCCCTTTCTGTGATTCAGCTGGTCTGAATAGGGGGTAGTTGACAGCAGCAAGAGGGAACTGGTGTCAGGTCTGTGTGGGATAGAGGTAAATTTGGATCCAAAAATGAGGGAGGTGTCTTGGTGGCAGCATGTAGGACTGTCTGTACACCATTTGCCTCCAGTTGGCTGGACTTTTTCAAGTTCAATTACTCTCCTTTAAGTGAAGACCAAAATTAAAAGAAAACAAAGCAAAAACAGCAACAACAAAAAACCAGCTTACTGTTTTCTTGGGTTGACTAATTAAAAGGAGAGCAATCCCTTAAAGCTAATGCCATATGCTTATCAGTTCAGCCTCTATTTTTAAATCATCAAACAGTATTTTCTCCATATTTTAGCAGCTTACATCAAATTAATGAAAGGAAATGAGAGACTAAGAAACTTTTCATGTCCTGAAAAGGTCTTCAATAGATACAAATGAATAATATGAAAGAGATTATTAGCTCTGAATCAGAGAGCACCATAGACTAATGTGGCAATGAAGGTTAGAGCAGGAGAACGAGTGGCTTTTCCCATTAAAAAAGGTAGTTTGGTGGCAAGATAATGGCAATTTGGGCCTTTTGAAAATGCTCTTTCTGGCTCTTATGTTCTTAATGTTGCTGCTGGCTGCATCTGTAGCCATAGCTGCTTTACACGTGCAGTTTTAGTGGAAAGTCTCCAGTCTTTAAATACCTTAAGAGTTAGCCAGCTTTTCTAATTTTATTTTGTGTATGGGTGTATTGTGGGAAGGTGTGTGTATATGGGGTGGTAGACAAAGAGAGGTCTGTATCTATGTGGGAAGGTATGCTTGAGTATGCAGTGGGGTGTATACAGTATGAAAGATGTGTGAGGCCAGAGAGAAGAGGAGGTCTGACCCCTCCTTTGAAAACTGAAGTAACAAAAACAAGTCATTTGCTTCTTTAAATCATTACATAGTCAAAAACCAGTGAAGTTCTTGATCTAGAATCAGAGATTTTCTTTGCTACCTCTCTCTGCTGCTTCTTCCTTATCCTCCTCTCCCCACCCCACTTTAAAATACATCTTATGGAGGGCAATATGACCAAATATGGTTTCCTCCAGAACTGGTGTTTATCCATTGGCAAAATCAAGCAGAGTTTAGTCTTCAAAGCTCACTTAGATTCTCCTCTCCAGATGGAGAGAATTGTGGAATTTTATTGCATGTGTTCATCTCTGTTTAGTACAAAGTAAACTGATGCTCTGCTCCCCTGACACTGTTCTATTTAAAGGGCCCACAAAAATACCCATCAGAAAGCACATTAAAGGTAGCATGTTTTACTAATGATCCAAATAACTTCACATCAGTGAGCTCAGGTATGCTCATGGAAACTGTCTGAGGTCATTTAGATTCTTAGTTCAATTAAACAAATGTGAAACAGTCACAAAGAGATTACAGTGGCCAAAGAATTCACGACTGGCAGAAAGTCCACCAAAAGGCAGTTAGAAAGGTATGCCAGGAAAATGGAGCAGGCACCAAATGTGGCTTGAGAAGTAATAGATATTACTATCTATTACTATATACTATTACTATTACTTATGTATGGGATTTGCCCAAATCTTAGCTAACTGAAGTGATTCTATCTATGCACAAATGTTAAGCCTCTTTTCCTCCCATTAAACTTTACTCTCTTCAGTCTGATAGACATGTATGAGCATGATCTGTCTTTGGCCCCTCTTGTTTTTTTCTTGGTATTTTAAATGGTTGTTTTTTCACCTAACACTGATGTTACTCTTACTTGGGAGACAAAGTGGTATTGTGAAGACTGATCTAAATTTTAGAACCTAAGTTTCCATTTCATCCCTGCGATTTATTACCTGTGTGTCCTTGGGTAAGATGCTGGACCTCTTTGGGCTTCATTTCCTTCATCCTTAAAATGAGAGTTGAATTAGGTGACTACTAAGGTTCCTAAAAACTTTAAATCTCTTCCCTAACTGGGCTCTGTATTTCCAAAGGGCAGAGGCTATTTTATTCAAATTGTGTCCTTTCTCACTCCCAATGCTTAGCACTGTTTCACACAATGTAGATATTCAATGATCACTTGATTATGGAATAAGTTCTGGTCCTGGAAAAAAAAGCCTAAGAGGCCATATCATCCAGTCCCATCATTTTACAGATGAGAACACTAGGTCCCAGCAAGATTAAGTGTCCTACTCAAAGTCATAGAGGCAGTCAGTGGCAGCTAATTGATAAATTGATTGGCTCCCATCTTGCTATATGAGTACAGAAGTTTTATTTTATGCTCTTTAAGCTAATCAACCCCTAAATCTTATCTCCACTGATTTTTTCCATCCCACTCACTTCAGCCTCATTGTGGAAAGTCTAAAGATGGTTTATTTCTCTATAACCCTACATGGTAGGCCCTCAAGATTCATTGTTTTAGAAGATGGGTTTAAGAGGATAATTACAAAACCACAATGCCATTTCACAGTTTTGCAATCAAGATACATCTCTAACTCATGGTTGTCCCAAGGGGTAAAAACACCAATAGCAGCTTATTGTCTGTGTATCACATTACCGGAGGTATGTGGCATAATTCCTGCTATTTTCCTGTCTTGTGAACAAAATAATTTCCTCTCAAAGTAGAAATCATCCCATTTTCCTCAAATTCCTATACTAAAAAAGAGGAAAAACTCACTATAGAGTGACTTCTCCCTCATGTTTGAAACCCACACACATATGTTTGTCTGGTCTTGGTTTTCAAAATGTTATTTGGATGTTTCAAATCCTCAGATACAAGCAGCATAATTCTAGCCTATTGTAGTAGCTTTTTTTTATTCTGAGTTCACCATTTCTTGATTAAATATAGTGAAGACATGCTGAAAGGTAAGTTTCTCTCTGCACAGGAACTATGTACCTTCCCATAAGTAATTGTAATTTCAATATAATTCTTCTCCTCAGCAAGATCAGATTTTGAATACTGATAGAAAGCTCCAAACTCCTCAAAATTAACTGAAAGATATGATAATGTTCTTTCTAAACCCATTAGGGTCAGACTAGGATGGGATCTGCCCTAGACAGGGGCTAGAATGCCTACAAGTTACTAGATGAGAAATCTTGAGTCATCATCTTGTCTGAGAAGTCTTCTTCCCACCACTACCACACACACACACACACACACACGCACGCACGCACGCACGCACTGAGAAATTATGTTGGTTAGTTGGGAGTCTGGAGCTCTCTGTGGGTGTCTGGTTGGTTACATAGAACCAGAGATTCATTGCTGGAGAATGAGATGCTCAAGGGGCCAGAGGCAAGAAGTAGATTTTTAAAATTGAAGTATGAGAGTTTGAAGGACAACAGAAATATTGTTGTAAACCTTAAAGCATTATGGACATATACTGCTATTGTTATTAGTTCCAGTTATTTCATTGGTGAAAGGAATTCCCACTGTGAAAAAATTTCCTCTCTCAATACAGATTGGTAACTGCCCTGCAACTTAGAAAAGAATTGCCTGGGGCATTGAGAGTTTAAGTGACTTGCCAGGGTCATACTGTCACTAGGTGTCAGAGGTGAAACTTGAATATAGATCTAACTCCCAGAGCTTGAGGGTCAAGCAAAGAAGTGGGGTTAGAGAGATCCAAGCAGAACAGGGAAGATATAGAGTCAATCTAGAATCCAAAATAATTTGCTTTTTGTGGGCAAGAGCAAATATTTATGCCGAGGCTCCTGAGCCCTCTGCCATCCAGCAACACCTAAATGAGCTGCAGTGGAATAACTATCTCAGATAGCATTATCCTCAGAGACAACATGCTGTTTCTAAGACCCAAAAGGGTAGTATTTCTCTTTCTCTCTGTTCTCCAAGAATTCAGTCTAAAAGCTACAGATCTACTTCCCTTTAAGTCAATTTGGTAGAGAGAAAACGTAAGAAATAATTATTCATTTTACTTTAACAAAATGTTTTTATTTTTTAAAAGCATTCACTGCCCCAGTGTTTTTTATTATCTAAAATAATGTAGGGTTTATGAAATGTGACTTAATAGACAAAAAATCTATTTATGCTCAACTTTTCAGGAACATATTTATTATAAAAAAGCAAGGTAGAAGTGAAACTTTTATCTATAGTGCAAGTATGCATTTTTTTCCTGATACTTTGGAAGTTACAAATGTCTGCAGTACTGAGTTAAAGAGATGGTGTAAGTCATCATCTTGGCAAGTAAATCAAGCCAACAGTTTATGGAGAGCTGTTAATGTAGAAGCAGTGCTTCTGATTACCAAGAACCTCTCTCTAGACAGGTTATCCAATCTTTCTCATCAAGAGCTGTGATTGATGAGTCAGGATGTAAATCTTTACTCTTCTCACAAATGCCCCCCTTGGAGTTCTTGGGAATAACGAAGAAAGAATAAGATCTTTCACCAATTAGCAGTGGCTTCTAGGGAGTTCTTAGCAAGTGGATCTTAAGGATGCCTGTGGACTAGCATGAAATTGTGTTCTGAGATTAATTGGCACTTTCGCTGTCAAAGTATACATGACATAGACAGCAAGAGAAAAAAGATTAAGTACATAGTCCTTGGCCTGAGTCTAACTGTCCTAAGTCTGCCCAATATTCTCTAATTTACCTTAGTTTGGGACTTGATCTTGACAGGAATCCAGTGGGTCACATTAGAGGTCATTTATTGTGAGGACACACTCCAGGATCCTACCCAAAATAACAGGTTTCCTTGGGTTCCATAACCCAACTTGCCCCAAAATGGAAATACGCCTCAAAGATTTTGACCCTCTAATGCCTTTTAACAATTACATAGACTTGGGAGTAATCGGAAGGCTAAAATTTGGTCACACTCTGATCTGTAGCGTTGGATTCCCAAACTTCCTCCACTGTCTCATTCTTCTCATCTAGGAACTCCTCTATTTGTCTTCCCCCTTCTAAAACATATTCAAATCCAAGTGTGTTTTATAGAAGCCTGTTTACAGAGACCAGGAAAATCTTCATCTTTAAATAATACAAAGGTGCTAGGAATATTAGGGCAGTTAGGTGGCAAGGTGGATAGAGTATCAAGCCTGGAGTCAGGAAGATTCATCTTCTTGAGTTCAAATCTAGCCTCAGACACTAGCTGTGTGATCTAGGCAAGTCACTTAACCCTGTTTGCCTCAGTTTCCTCATCTGTAAAATGAACTGGAGAAGGAAAGGGCAAACTATTCCAGTATTTTTGCCAAGAAAACCTCAAATGTGGTTATGAAGCACTGGACATGACTTAACAACAACCAGGAATTTTTAAGTGCTAAAAGAAAATAATCCACACAATACAATAACTGAAGTTTTCATAAACTTATTTAATTACCCTAACTGAAATGTGATGCTGTGGAGAAATTCTGGTGAGAGTTATTATGACATAATAGATAGACGATTGGAGTTGAAATCAGAAAAATCTTGGCTTAATAAGAAACTTATTAGGGGGTGCAGCCAAGATGGTGAAGTAGAAAGACTCACGTATGCTACCTACGAACCCACAGCCCATATATTTCCTGTAAGAAGAACTCCCCACGAATTCTGGAGCACTGCAAGGCACGCAGAAACACAGTGGAAAAGATTTCCATTCCAGAGAGCCCTGGAGAGCGGTCTGCAGGGGTCCGTCGTGCCCCGGAAAGTGGGGCCCACCCCTGTGCTGCCCTGGCCATGCAGCCTGAGAGGAGCAGATCTGAGCAGGCTTCAGGGAAGGAATCTCCAGCGGCCAAGAAGGTCCCTCCACCCACAGGTGTTACAGGTCAGTGAGAGAGACGTCTGGGCTGACCGAGAGGGGAGTGGGGTGTCTCCGTGACTTGGGCCCCTTCGAGAGGAAGTGGCAGAGGCAGCAGCAGAGGTAGCAGCAGAGGTGGCGGCAGAGGCCCAGGACTCGTGGACCAGCAGGCAGAAGTTCAGGTCTCTGCATAAGCCCCCTGAGGGAACTAAGCCTGGGAGACGGCCCTACCCCCACCCGCCCCATTACTGAAGGTCTCTGCATAAAGCCCCTGAGGGAACTGAGCCTGGGAGGTGGCCCTGCCCCCACCCCAGCACCAGAACTTAAGGTCACATTGAATAGCAGCCGCACCTGCTGTGGAAAGCCCATTTGAATCTCAGACCCCAAGCACTAGCTGGGTGGATCTAGGCAGGGGTGGCCAGGAATCTCAGAAGTCAAGTAACTGGCTGGGAAAATGCCCAAAAAATGGAAGAAAAATAAGACTATAGAAAGCTACTTTAATGGGGTACAGATGTTCCCACCTTTCAATTCTGATGACGAGGAACTATTCTTACCATCAGAGAAAGACGTGGAGGTTGGGGCCTCTCTATCCCAGACATCCCAGGTGGATGTCCGGCAGGCTCAGGCCATGGAAGAGCTCAAAAAGGATTTTGAAAATCAAGTTAGACAGGTGGAGGAAAAACTGGCAAGAGAAATGAGAGAGATGCAAGAAAAGCATGAGAAACGGGTCAATACCTTGGTAAAGGAGACCCCAAAAAATTGCTGAAGAAAATAACACCTTGAAAAATAGGCTCACTCAATTGGCAAAAGAGGTTCAAAAAGCCAATGAGGAGAAGAATGCTTGCAAAAGCAGAATTAGCCAAATGGAAAAAGAGGTTCAAAAGCTCACTGAAGAGAATAGTTCTCTCAAAATGAGAATGGAACAGATGGATGCTAATGACTTTATGAGAAACCAAGAAATCACCAAACAAAACCAAAAGAATGAAAAAATGGAAGAGAATGTGAAATATCTCATTGGAAAAACAACTGACCTGGAAAATAGATCCAGGAGAAACAATTTAAAAATTATGGGACTACCTGAAAGTCATGATCAAAAAAAGAGCCTAGACATCATCTTCCATGAAATTATCGAGGAAAACTGCCTTGATATTCTACAACCAGAGGGCAAAATAAGTATTGAAAGAATCCATCGATCACCGCCTGAAAGAGATCCAAAAAGAGAAACTCCTAGGAACATTGTGGCCAAATTCCAGAATTCCCAGGTCAAGGAGAAAATATTGCAAGCAGCTAGAAAGAAACAATTCCAGTATTGTGGAAATACAATCAGGATAACTCAAGATCTAGCAGCTTCTACATTAAGGGATCAAAGGGAGTGGAATAGGATATTCCAGAAGTCAAAGGAACTAGGACTCAAACCAAGAATCATCTACCCAGCAAAACTGAGTATAATACTTCAGGGGAAAATATGGTCTTTCAATGAAACAGAGGACTTTCAAGCATTCTTGATGAAAAGACCAGAGCTGAAAAGAAAATTTGACTTTCAAACACAAGAATGAGAAGAAACATGAAAAAGTAAACAGCAAAGAGAAGTCAGAAGGGACTTACCAAAAGTGAATTGTTTACATTCCTACATGGAAAGACAATATTTGTAACTCTTAAAACTTTTCAGTATCTGGGTAGTTGGTGGGACCACACACAGATGTACACACACACACGCACACACACATGTACATGCATGCACACACACACACATACACATATGCACGCATACACAGAGACAGAGAGCACAGAGTGAATTGAATAGGATGGGACCATATCTTAAAAGAAATTAAGGTAAATGGTGAGAGAGAAATGTAGTGGGAGGAGAGAGGGTGAAATGGAATGGGGTAAATTATCTCTCATTCAAGAGGCAAGCAGGAGACTTTTTAGTGGAGGGAAAAAGAGGAGAGCTGAGAAAAAAACAAGAAGTTTACCCTCATCACATTTGACTAAAGGAAGGAATAAAATGCACACTCATTTTGGTATGAAAACCTATCTTACAATACAGGAAAGTAGGGGAGAAGGAGATAAGCAAGGGGGTGCTGATGGAAGGGAGGGCAATGGCAGGAGGGGGCAATCTGAAGTCAACACTCTTGGGGAGGGACAGGATCCAAAGACAGAAGAGAAACAATGAGGGGCAGGATAGGATGGAGGGAAATACAGTTAGTCTTACACAACACAACTATTATCGAAGTCATTTGCAAAACTACACAGATATGGCCTATATTGAATTGCCTGCCTTCCCAAAGGGAATGGGTGGGGAGGGAGGGCTGGGAAGAATTTGGAACTCAAAGTTTTAGGAACAACTGGTTAGTATTGTTGTTGCTACTAGGAAATAAGAAATACAGTTAATGGGGAATAGAAAGTCATCTGGCCCTACAGGACAAAAGAGAAGATGTGGACAAGAGAAGGGAGGGATGATAGAAGAGAGGGCAGATTGGTGATAGGGAAAATTAGATTGCTCGGTGTATTGGAGTGGGGAAAGGGATAAAAGGGGAGAAAATTTGGAACCCAAAATTTTGTGAAAATGAATGTAAAAAGTTAAATAAATAAATTTTTATTACAAAAAAAATAAGAAACTTATTAACCATATGAAAATGGGCAAATCACTTAATTTCCATAAATCTGTTTGCGTCATCTATAAGATAAGGATGAAAAGAATAGAATCTTTCCCACATGGTCTTGAGAATCAGCTTAGATAATGGTATAAAGCTCTTTACAGATCTTAAAGTCCTATAAAAATACCAGGTTATTCCCGTTATTGATGGTGGTGGTGGTGGTGATGCTTATGGTAGTAGTAATAACAGTAGTAGTATAGTGTGTCCTAAGACCTGGGTTTGAATTCTGGCTCTGTCACTAGTTTATGATCTTAGATAAGTCACATTACTTTCTCTGGGCCTCATTCTCCCATTTATAAAATGGAAACATTGGATTAGATGACCTTTAATGTTTTTTCCAGCTCTAAATCTGGATTTCTATAATCTTTTCCTCACATGTTTTTCACCATTTTTCTTTTACAAAAGGCTTAGAACTCTGGAGAAAAAGTTTATTTCCCATGATTCTCTACTCCCTCCCTTTTCCTAAGGATGATTATCTTCCCTAAAACCTTAGCTTTATCTAGCTTCCAGCAACCTGGGAACCTCTTTAAAAAGACCATGTCTTTGACCCCTTAGGAATGGCTTCCAATACCTGACTTGGTCTTGGAACTATACTCACACATTTCCATGTGATTGCTAGATACAACCTCTTTCCTAGGTGACCTACATTTTGAATGCTCCTATAAGATTTGGAGCAAAAGGAAGCTAGACAGCACAATTGATAGAGTGCCAGGCCTGGAGTCAGGAAGACTCTTCTTCTTGAGTTCAAATCTGGCCTCAGACAACTACTAGCTGTGTGATCTTGGGCAAGTCACTTAACTGTGCCTCAGTTTTCTCATACGTAAAATGAGCTGCAGAAAGAAATGGCAAACCACTCCAGTATCTTTGCCAAGAAAACCCCAAAAATAGGGTCACGAAGAATTGGACACAAACTGAACAAATGGAGCAAAGGGGATGAGGGTTGTCACTGTTGTGTAGTCCTTCCCTCCCCTCACACCAACTCTGATTTCTCTAAATTCCAAGGGGGTATAGGACTTGACGTGGGGACACTAACTCTGACCAGTCATAAGAAGTGCCAAAAATTTACAGCCCTGGGGTAATGAGAGTCTTCAAGACTGATCCCATGACCCCTTTCACATGCTACAAGGCCATTTCTTAGCCAGGTATGCATGTTTATTTGTTCCTTTTCTGTTACTTTGATTTATGTTTCATTTACCTACTATGAAACCATGGTGGTCAGAAGAAATGCTAGGCCATGTGTATTTTATTTAATGCTTAAGATGAGAGAGAGAGAGAGACAGAGAGACAGAGAGAGACAGAAACAATAACAGGGAGGGCCCCTAATTTCGAGAGATGAAATATTTTTGTTCCAGATATATGAGGAGCTGAAGCTGAGAGCAGAATTATCAGGGAAAATTGGGATGGGATGTGGGGTAGTGGTATTGGACTGTTACAAGCCTGTCAAATAATCCACATATCCCCATATAGCATGCTTGGATAACTCACTCTCCCCATTTATTTACTGGGGATGGAGCTTTCTTTCAACTTCCATCTCCATTGGGACCTGGCTCTCCCTTTATAATCAATTCACTCCCCTTCCCTTTGAAGGGTCTTGGTCAACCTCATTCTCTTTGTTCCATGTCCAAGCCTTAAGGTAGCACTTGAAAGGTGGGTCATGCCTTTAATCGTAGTCCCTAGCCCTAGAACTAACTGACCTATCATTAGCATTCTAAGTCATTGGCCTCTCTTAGAACCAGTCCAAAAGACTTCATTGGGTGAGTGGGGTTCACACTCTTTATTTTCTGAACTACCTTCATCACTGAAAGCTAATGTAAAGTTCTGTGGATCTCCCTGGGTTTTGCAAAGTTGGATCTTTAGATTCCTAGATTTACTTTACCCAAGCCCTAATTATCTGTTTCCCTCTTTCCCCTGTCTCCTGTTGCCCTGATCTTAGCACCTTCTTAGGATTAAAGATTTAAAAGGAGAATGGCTCTTAGATACTACCCTTGCCCTCTTCACTTTACAGGTAGGAAACTTGCAACCAGAAAAGTCAAGAGCCCTGCCCAAGTCTTCACTGGTAAATGACAAATAATGTCTTCAAGCCTAGTTCCTCTGACTACAAATCCAACAAACTTTTCTGCAGCCACAGATTCCAAGCTACAAGCATATACTTTCTGGATTTTATTTACAAGAGGAAAAAAAGAGAAGAATATACAAATTCAGAAATAAGACCCTAAGGGAAGGTATTTAGAATTGCCTAGTTTTTTTTTTTAATAGTTTATGAGATGACATCTAAGTTTTCTAATCTGATCACTGACTAAAATTCACCAAGGTCTATTATGGCACATACTGATTCTCTCTAGGCCCACTGTCCCACACACAACAATGCCATTTCCACTCCCAGAATACCTTCCACTTCCAATTTTGTTATTTATCTGCCTGGAATACACTAGATAGGACTCATATGCCTGTTCTACAGTTCCAGGAAAAAAATAAACAGATATACAAATGTTTCTTTGTCATCTTAAAAACTGAAATAATTCAACCCAACAGTTATCTCCTCTAGTGGTATGCTGGCAAATGTTTAACAGCTAGCTCTCTGCAACAATAACATAAACAAAAAAAAAAATCAATAAATAAATATTTTTTAAGTGCTTACTCTGTGCTAGGCAGGTGCTGTGCTAAGTGTAGGGGATACAAAAAGAGACAATAGTACCCACCAATAGCTAAATAATAGCTAAACAAGCTGTGGTATATAATTGTGATGGAATATTATTATGCCAAAAGGAAAAACAAGCAGGATGATTTCAGAAAAACCTGGAAAGACTTACATGAACTGATGCATAGTGGAGCAGAACCAGGAGGACATTGTACACAGTAACAGCAACTTTGTGCAAAGAAGAACTGTGAATAACTTTACTATTCTCAGCAACAATGATCCCAGACAATACCAAAGGATTAATGATGAAGCATGCTATCTTCCTCCAGAGAAAGAACTGATGTCGTCTGACTACAGACTGGAGAGTGCTATTCTTTATCTTTTTTCTTCCATTCTTTTTTTATTTGAGACTTCTTATACAAAGTGACTAATATGGAAATGTTTTACATGATTGCACATTGGGATTGCTTACCATCAGGGGTGAAGGAAGGGGAAGAGAGGGAGGGAGAGAGAGAATTTGGAATTCAAAACTTTTTTTAAATGCTAAAAATTGTTTTCATGTACAATTTGGGGAAAAACAAAATATTATATAAAAACATTTTTTAAAAAAGAGACAAAAGACAGTCCCTGTCCTCAAGGAGCTTACAGTCTAATGGGGGAGACAATATGCAAACAAATACATACAAAGCAAGCTATATAAGTAATAAAAATGAAATAAAAGAGGGAAAGTACTGGAATTTAATGGGGTTGGGGAATTCTTCTTGTAGAAGATGGAATTATGGTTGAGACTTAAAGAAAGTCAGGGAGGTCAATAGTCACAGTGGAGGAGGAAGAACATTTCAGGTGTGAGGGACAGAGAAAATGCTGGGAGCTGAGAGACAGAATGTCTTGTTTGGGAAAACAGACAGGAGGCCAGTGTGACTGGATGGAAAAGTGAATGTTGGGGAGGAAAGTGTAAGAAGAATGGAAAGATAGAAAAGAGCTAGGTTATGAAGGGCTTTGAATATCAAACAGAGTATTTTCTTATTTCATCCTAGAGGCAATTGGGAGCCACTGGAGTTTATTGAGTGGAGGTGGGGGTAAGGGGTGACATGATTGGACCTGCATTTTAGGAAAAATCACTTTAGTGATTGAATGGAGGTTGGATTGCAGTGGGAAGAGACTTGAGACATGCAGACTCACAGCAGGCTATTGCAGTAAACAAGGAGTGAGGTGATGAGGGTCTATATCAGAGTAGTGGCATTGTCAGAGGAGAGAAAGGGACATAGTCAAGAGATATTACAAAGGTGAAATCGACAGGCATTGGAAACACCTTGGATATGGGGGAGTGAAAGATAATGATGAATTCAGGATGTTTCCTAGGCTTTGAACCTGAGGGGTTGAGAGGATAGTGTTGTAGTAATAGGGAATGTAATTGATGGGGAGAGTTTAAGAGGAAAGATCATGAGTTTTGTTTTGAACACATTGAGTTTAAAATGTTTACTGAACATCCAGTTCAAGATGTCTGAAAGGCCATTGGAGAGGCAAATTTGGAGATCATCAGAGAAACTGGAGCAGGAAAGGCATATTTGAGAATCATCAGTATAGAGATGGTGATTAAATCCATACAAGCTGCTGAGATCACCAAGTAAAGTAATACAGTGACAGAAGAGGGCTCAGGACAGAACCCTGAGGGTCACCTCAGGGTTATAGGATATGATCTGGAGGAAGATTCAGCAAAGGAAACATAGAAGGAAAAGTCAGGTAGGAGGAAAACCAACAGAGAGGGTTATCCCCAAAACCTATGGAGATGAGAATATCAAGGAGGAAAGAGTGATCGACAGTGTCAAAGACTGCAAAGAGGTCAAGAAGAATGAGGGCTAGGAAAAAGTTATTGGAAGAGGGGAGAAGAGGGAGTTCACATGAATGGTCTCATTTTTTCTCTGACATATGAGGCAATCGAGAGCGAAGGAAGGGGAAGCCATAAGAGGTTTGAGGAGGGATGAAAAGATATGGAAATGCTTCTGTGGAGAGTGGGATAGTGAAAGAGAGGCATAATAGGATTGCTTTGAAGGTCCAGTTGAGGTTTTAATAACATAGCATAAATAACATGATATTAAATGGACACAAGACACATTTTTAATTAAATCTTCATTGTTAACATTTTCTCTATTGCTTTTTTAAATCTAGATAATCAACCAAACAATAAATCGAGTTCTGGTTTGTAGCATTTGCCAATTTCCCATGTGCAAAGTCTCACTGCTCCTAAGCAGCTACAAGTTGGCTCCAGCTGATCCTTGATTACTCAAAAAGTTCAAAATAAACAATTTTTATTTATAGAGTTCATTATAGAGCATATATATCATATGCTGTTAGTTTTTTTTCTCTTGTTTTATTGCTCTTCCTAACATTTGGAGGATGATAAATAATTACAGGTAAAGAGGGCTATTTTAAGTGGTTCTACTGTTTCTCTACTTCAAGTAATACTGGTTTCTGGTTTTAGACAGATAGTGGGGTGTTTTTTTTTAAAATCAAATTAAAGAAAGGCTATTCCATAAGTCTATGTGTTTTAGAGTTTTTGCAACTACTGAAATAACTGAGATTTTACTTTTTTATTATTTATATGAATGATTAGATCTTCAGTGTGTTAATACAGAAAATTTTCTATCACCAAAAAAGACATCACCCACAAAGTCACAAAGCTATCCTCTTTTACTCTGGAATTTCAAGTATTAAAGAGAAAGGAGACTCTGTGTTTCAATTTGCTTGTGGAAGGATGCTCTGGCTAAGAGCCATGAGGCAACTTTTAGGTTTCTAGATTCTCTAGGGACTTTTTTCTCACAACCACAGATCAGTGAGAATATCACTTGTCAATCCTAACTTTAGGGCTGACCACATATGTGCTCAGTAAAGATTTTCCACCGGTGATATGTAAAGGTTTCCAAGAAAGTTTCTTCTGGAACAAAAATCTGAACCTTGGTGTTCTCTTTTAAAAATATACCCCTTCCTTGGACAGGTAATACAATAAATTATCAGTTATTCACACTTTGAAGTGACTTCATTTACAAACCAATTTTTTTCCCCTCAATCGTAGTTACATTACAGCAAAGCTCAAAAGGAATGGGAATTTTGATGGGCCTAGGAAAAGGCGATAGAAATCCTAAAGAGAAGTGGGCTGCAGTGAGCAACTTACAGATGCAGGGTGCCTAAGTGTACAGAGCAGAAAGAAGAGAAGATAGGAAATGCTTGTTTTTCACTTTGTTCAGAACAAGTTCTACTAAAAGTGACTTCACCCATAGCAAATAGAGTCATTGGATATACAAAGGTTGTATGTAGTACTAGAAAGCACAAATTCCTAAGGGACTGTCATTTGAGGTCTACGTATTTTGACCATTTTCTTCTTTATCCCTTAAATTACCAGCTCCTCAGCTCATCATCTTATCCTTGCAGAGGGTCCTAGGCACCCCTGGAGAAGCTTAATGCAAACAGACAAACAAAAGTTCTTGAAAAATTACAAAAAAGACAAAAGACCAGATATCTTTGGTTTGTCCTTCTCCAAAAGGACCAAGTCGTAGATCTTAACGATCTAGTCCATTAAGAAGGAAAAGGGGATGTTAAATTTTTGCATTTCCCAATAGGTCTCCTGATGTTAAGTAACAATGAGTAGGAGTAGCACCAGAAACCTCAGAACAGATGATTATGCTTCTGGTAACATCATCAACTCTCATCATGAGTCAGGGTCATCTGTATTAAGGTAGCAAATAAGTCATTATCTTCTTACACGCAACCTGTCTCAATAGGTCACATAATTTCTGGATAATTTAATCATTTTATGAATAATGCCAACATTTTGATAAAAGAATGTCATTTGACCATCTCTCTTAGACCAAAGACCCCTCATGATACTGGACTTACAGTTGCCCTTGGGAAAGTAAGTGTTTCTTAGTGATTGGTTAATAAATCAAATTGGTTAATAAATAAAAATTGGTTAATAAATTTTAATAAAAATTGGTTAATAAATAATAATAACACTGATTGGTTAATAATTAATGGGAAAATATATATTACAATGTCTTGAGCTATGTGGCTTGGGTCACTCAAATCTTGGTGAAAGAGACTTATTAAATTAATTTACATATCACTTGTCTAACAAAAGGGAGGGGTCATATTTTCCCAGGCCTGTCTGAGCAAACACAATGAGCAGGAATGAACTCTTAGCCCAAATTTAGAACTTCTTTTACTGTCTGATTAGATCTCTGCCAGGGTAAATCTGTGAGAGAAATTGTCCATACAGGTTGATTTCCGAATGAGGAAGTAGAAAAGAGGAAAAACTTTGGTCTTATTATGATAGTTAATAAATAGAAGACAAAAATAATCATTGCTCAAAAGTATTAGGGTTGATACTTAGATTAGCTTTGCACTACCCCACGCTTCAGAACATCACTTTTCCGGGAACCCCATAGAAAGAAACTCTTTTTTTTGAAACTCAGAATTTTATTTTATTTTATTTTTTTATTTAACTTATTTATTTAACTTTTTACATTCATTTTCACAAAATTTTGGGTTCCAAATTTTCTCCCCTTTTATCCCCTCCTCCCACCCCAATACATCGAGCAATCTAATTTTCTCTATCACCAATCTGCCCTCTCTTCTATCATCCCTCCCTTCTCTTGTCCACATCTTCTCTTTTGTCCTGTAGGGCCAGATGACTTTCTATTCCCCATTAACTGTATTTCTTATTTCCTAGTAGCAACAACAATACTAACCAGTTGTTCCTAAAACTTTGAGTTCCAAATTCTTCCCAGCCCTCCCTCCCCACCCATTCCCTTTGGGAAGGCAGGCAATTCCATATAGGCCATATCTGTGTAGTTTTGCAAATGACTTTGATAATAGTTGTGTTGTGTAAGACTAACTGTATTTCCCTCCATCCTATCCTGCCCCTCATTGTTTCTATTCTGTCTTTGGATCCTGTCCCTCCCCAAGAGTGTTGACTTCAGATTGCCCCCTCCTGCCATTGCCCTCCCTTCCATCATCCCCCCCCTTGCTTATCTACTTCTCCCCTACTTTCCTGTATTGTAAGATAGGTTTTCATACCAAAATGAGTGTGCATTTTATTCCTTCCTTTAGTCAAATGTGATGAGGGTAAACTTCTTTTTTTTTGTTTGTTTTTTTATATTTTTATTTTTTTAATCTATTTATTTAACTTTTTACATTCATTTCCACAAAATTTTGGGTTCCAAATTTTCTCCCCTTTTATCCCCTCCCCCCACCCCAATACCCCAAGCATTCTAATTTTCCCTATCACCAATCTGCCCTCTCTTCTGTCATCCCTCCCTTCTCTTGTCTCCATTTTCTCTTTTCTCCTGTAGGGCCAGATGACTTTCTATTCCTCGTTAACTGTATGTCTTCTTTCCTAGTAGCAACAACAATACTAAACAGTTGTTCCTAAAACTTTGAGTTCCAAATTCTCCCCATCCCTCCCTCCCCACCTTCCCTTTGGGAAGGCAGGCAATTCAATATAGGCCATATCTGTGTAGTTTTGCAAATGATTTCCCTGATAGTCGTGTTGTATAAGACTAACTGAATTACCATCCCTCCTAACCTGCCCCTCATTGTTTCTCTTCTGTCTTTTGATCCTGTCCTTCCCCAAGTGTTGACTTCAAATTGCTCCCTCCTCCCTTTGCCCTCCCTTCCATCATCCCCTCCCTTGCAATATCTCCTTCTCCCCCACTTTCCTATACTGTAAGATAGGTTTTCATACCAAAATAAGTGTGCATTTTATTCCTTCCTTTAGTCAAATGTGATGAGGGTAAACTTCTTGATTTTTTTTTTCTAAGCTCTCCTCCTTTTCCCTCCACTAAAAAGTCTCCTGCTTGCCTCTTAAATGACATATAATTACCCCATTCTATTTCACCCTCTTTCCTCCCACTAAATTTCTCTCTCACCATTTACCTTAATTTCTTTTAAGATATGGTCCCATCCTATTCAATTCAATCTGTGCTGTCTGTCTCTGTATGTGTGTGCATGTGTGTATGTGTGTGTGCATGCATGCGTGTACATGTGTGTGTATGGACCCACCAACTACCCAGATACTGAAAAGTTTTAAGAGTTACAAATATTGTCTTTCCATGTAGGAATGTAAACAGTTCACCACTTCTGGTAAGTCCCTTAAGACTTCTCTTTGCTGTTTCCTTTTTCATGCTTCTTCTCATTCTTGTGTTTGAAAGTCAAATTTTCTTTTCAGCTCTGGTCTTTTCTTTTCTTTTTTTTTTAATTTTATTTATTTATTTAATTTTTTACATTCCTTTTCACAAATTTTTTGGTTCCAAATTTTCTCCCCTTTTATCCCCTCCCCCCACCCCAATACCCCAAGCAATCTAATTTGCCCTATCTCCAATCTGCCCTCTCTTCTGTCATCCCTCCCTTCTCTTGTCTCCATCTTCTCTTTTCTCCCGTAGGGCCAGATGACTTTCTATTCCTCATTAACTGTATGTCTTCTTTCCTAGTTGCAACAACAATATTAAACAGTTGTTCCTAAAACTTTGAGTTCCAAATTCTCCCCATCCCTCCCTCTCCACCCATTCCCTTTGGGAAGGCAGGGAATTCAATATAGGCCATATCTGTGTAGTTTTGCAAATGACTTCCCTGATAGTCGTGTTGTGTAAGACTAACTGGATTACCATCCCTCCTAACCTGCCCCTCATTGTTTCTCTTCTGTCTTTTGATCCTGTCCCTCCCCAAGTGTTGACTTCAAATTGCTCCCTCCTCCCTTTGCCCTCCCTTCCATCATCCCCCCCCTTGCAATATCTCCTTCTCCCCCACTTTCTTATACTGTAAAATAGGTTTTCATACCAAAATGAGTGTGCATTTCACTCCTTCGTTTAGTCAAATGTGATGAGGGTAAATTTCTTGTTTTGTTTTTTTGTTTTTTTTTTTCTCAGCTCTCCTCTGAAGAAAACTCCTACCTGCCTCTTAAATGACATATAGTTACCCCCTTCCATTTCCCCCTCTTTCCTCCCACTACATTTCTCTCTCACCATTTACCTTAATTTCTTTTAAGTTATGGTCCCATCCTATTCAGTTCAATCTGTGCTCTCTATCTCTGTATGTGTGTGCATGTGTGTATGTGTGTGCATGCGTGTACATGTGTATGTGTGGTCCCACCAACTACCCAGATACTGAAAAGTTTTAAGAGTTAGAAATATTGTCTTTCCCTGTATGAATGTAAACAGTTCACTTCTGGTAAGTCCCTTAAGACTTCTCTTTGCTGTTTCCTTTTTCATGCTTCTTCTCATTCTTGTGTTTGAAAGTCAAATTTTCTTTTCAGCTCTGGTCTTTTCATTAAGAATGATTGAAAGTCCTCTGTTTCATTGAAAGACCATATTTTCCCTTGAAGTATTATACTCAGTTTAGCTGGGTAGGTGATTCTTGGTTTGAGTCCTAGTTCCTTTGCATTCTGGAATATCCTATTCCATGCCCTTCGATCCCTTAATGTAGAAGCTGCTAGATCTTGGGTTATCCGATTGTATTTCCACAGTACTGGAATTGTTTCTTTCTAGCTGCTTGCAAGATATTTTCCTTGAGCTGGGAGTTCTGGAATTTGGCCACAATGTTCCTAGGAGTTTCTCTTTTTGGATCTCTTCCAGGCGGTGATCGATGGATTCTTTCAATACTTATTTTGCCCTCTGGTTGTAGAAGATCAGGGCAGTTTTCCTCGATAATTTCATGGAAGATGATGTCTAGGCTCTTTTTTTGATCATGACTTTCAGGTAGTCCCATAATTTTTAAATTGTCTCTCCTGGATCTATTTTCCAGGTCAGTTGTTTTTCCAATGAGATATTTCACATTCTCTTCCATTTTTTCATTCTTTTGGTTTTGTTTGGTGATTTCTTGGTTTCTCAGAAAGTCATTAGACTCCATCTGTTCCATTCTCATTTTGAGAGAACTATTCTCTTCAGTGAGCTTTTGAACCTCTTTTTCCATTTGGCTCATTCTGCTTTTGAAAGCATTCTTGTCCTCATTGGCCTTTTGAACCTCTTTTGCCAATTGAGTGAGCCTATTTTTCAAGGTGTTATTTTCTTCAGCATTTTTTGGGTCTCCTTTACCAAGGTATTGACCCGTTTTTCATGCTTTTCTTGCATCTCTCTCATTTCTCTTCCCAGTTTTTCCTCCACCTGTCTAACTTGATTTTCAAAATCCTTTTTGAGCTCTTCCATGGCCTGAGCCCACTGGACATCCACCTCGGATGTCTGGGATAGAGAGGCCCCGACCTCCACATCTTTCCCTGATGGTAAGAATAGTTCCTTGTCATCTGAATTGAAAGGTGGGAACATCTGAACCCCATCAAAGTAGCTTTCTATAGTCTTATTTTTCTTCCCTTTTCTGGGCATTTTCCCAGCCAGTTACTTGACTTCTGAGATTCCTGTCCACCCCTGCCTAGATCCACCCAGCTAGTGCTTGGGGTCTGAGATTCAAATGGGCTTTCCGCGGCAGGCATGGCTGCTATTCAATGTGAGCTTAAGTTCTGGTGCTGGAGTGGGGGCAGGGCCGCCTCCCAGGCTCAGTTCCCTCAGGGGCTTTATGCAGAGACCTTCACTAATGGGGCAGGTGGGGGCAGGGCCGTCTCCCAGGCTTAGTTCCCTCAGGGGGCTTATGCAGAGACCTGAACTTCTGCCTGCTGGTCCGGGAGTCCTGGGCCTCTGCCACCACCTCTGCTGCTGCCTCTGCTGCTGCCTCTGCCACTTCCTCTCGAAGGGGCCCAAGTCACGGAGACACCCCACTCCCCTCTCGGTCAGCGCAGACGTCTCTCTCACTGACCTGTAACGCCTGTGGGTGGAGGGACCTTCTTGGCCGCTGGAGATTCCTTCCCTGAAGCCTGCTCAGATCTGCTCCTCTCAGGCTGCATGGCCAAGGCAGCACAGGGGTGGACTCCGCTTTCCGGGGCATGACGGACCCTGGGGACAGCTCTCCAGGGCTCTCTGGAATGGAAATCTTTTCCACTGTGTTTCTGCGTGACTTGCAGTGATCCAGAATTCGTGGGGAGTTCTTCTTGCAGGAAATATATGGGCTGTGGATTCATAGCTAGCATACGTGAGTCTTTCTACTCTGCCATCTTGCCTCCACCCATAGAAAGAAATTCTAAATCTCTGCCCCTTTAGACATCTCTAATGAGGAGCTGTACTTTCTTCTCCAGGGTTTCATCTTCATCTATTAACTCAGAATTGTCACCAAGTCAATTATAAGATTATACTTTCATGTAAATACATAGTCATTGTAGTTAAGCAGAGACACTTTCATCTCTTCCATGTCATGAGAAAGCAAAGCACCACCTAACAGTGCCACCCCAAGCCACTGTGGGGAAGAAGTTTTCTGAACCATCCCAGGGGAAAGCAGATCTGCCATTTGAGAGGATCCCAAACCATTTCCCTAAGTTATATGGAGTCTTTAGATGGGGCAGAGACCTTGAGGTCTAGGTAACTCTTTGCTAAGGACAGAATATAAAAGGGTCAGAGAAAGTTAACTGGAAACATTGCCCAAAACCAGATTATCCTTCTCTGCTAAATTTTCCTGGATTCCAGAAACCACTGGATTGGAGAGCCTTTCCCTATTTGGTGGCACTGAAGAGGAAGAAGGCAAAAGGCAACCTCCAGACCTCCCATCTAATTTATGCCATCACATCCTTACTCACTATGGGTACATCTGCACTATGGGTTCCACCCCACACAAAGGGCTGTTCTGTGATACTAAAGAGGGACCAGTGTTTTATAGGAAGAAATGGATCTCTCATTCAGGCATGTCTGATTGACTTTTCACTTTGATGTCACAGACAAGAAGGCAACAGGCAGTTAATAAATTTGCATGAGAGTTTATGGGTGGGAAAATGTCGGAAAAGAAAAAAAGTGCATGTCCTATGCAAGAGGAAGAAGTTTATCTGAAACACTGAGAGAAAATGACCAAAAAGGTTTTTTTATAATTTAAAAAAATTACATTTTTCTCATTTACATGTAAAGAATTTTTAACATTATTTAAAAATTTTTTTGAACACAAAATTCTCTCCCTCCCTTCCCTCCCCCCTCAATGAGAATGCAAACAATTTGATATTGGTTATACAAGTATAGTCAAGCAAAGCATTTCCATATTAGTCATGTTGTGAAAGAAAAGAGATAAAAAAACAAAAAAATGTTTAAAAAATATATGCTCCAATCTGCATTAAGACTCCATCAGTTCTTTCTCTGGAGGTGGATAGCATTTTTTTTTTATCATGACTCCTTCAGAATTGTCTTAGTTCACTGAATTGCTGAGAATAGCGAAGTCTTTCACAGTTGATAATTGTACAGTGTGGTACCTGAATGTAATTGAATACTATTGTACTGTAAGAAACAAGGAATAGGAAGACTTCAGGAGGCCTGGAAGGACTTATATGATCAGATGCTGAGTGAAAGGAGCAGAGCCAGGAGATCACTGTACAGAGTAACAACCACAGTGTGCAAGGAATTTTTCTGATAGACTTAGTCCTTCACAGCAATGCAAGGATCTAAAACATTCCCAAAGGACTCTTGAGACAAAATGCCATCCAAATCCAGAGAAAGAACTATGGAATTGGAACACAGAATGAAGCAGAATATTTTCTCTTGTGTTACGTTTTATTTTATTTAGGTTTTTCTCATGGTTTCTTCCACGCACTTTAATTCTTCTGTGCAACATGACTAATGTAAAAATGTGTTTAATAAGAATGTATGTGTAAAACCCATATGAGATTGCATGATGTCTTGGGGAGGCAGGAAAGGGAAGGGGAGAAAATCTAAGATTTATGGAAGTGATTGTAGAAAACTGAAAACGAATTAGTAATAATTTTCTAAAAAGTAAAAAAAATATTTTTGTTACTGTGTACAATGTTCTCCTTGTTCTGTTCATTTAATTTTGTATCAGTTCATGTATGTCTTTCCAGGTTTTTCTGAAAGCATCCTGCTTAGGATTTATTTTTTGTTTTTGGTTTGTTTTTTATTGTTGTAAGAAAGATTTGAACTGGAAAACCAGAGCTTTTGGGCTAGCACAAAGACAAACAAATAGATTCCTATAACATATATGTATGTATGTATGTACATAGATAGATGTATACACATACACATATATGTATGTGTGTGATTATATATATATGTGCATATAAAAAATAAGTGCATTGAGAAATGTGCAAACAAAAGCCCACATAAGTTTCAAGGAGGAAAAGGTGTTAGAGTCAACTGATAGGATAAGGGAAGGTTACCTCACTAAGGAGGTAACATCTGGTTTGCATTTAAAGAATCAGTAGGAATTCAACAGAGCGGTGAGGAAAGACATTCTAGATATGAAGGGTAGTATAAGAAAAAGAATGAGAGCATTCTTTTGTTGACCCATAAAAAGAGTTATATATATTTGGGTGACAGAGAGTAGCCTAGTTTGGCCAAAGCATAGAGTATTCAGTAAGAATTGAAGGGAATAATTCTGGAAAGGGAATGATAAAGAGTTTTGAATGCCAGACAAAATAGTTTGAACTTTATTTGATAGGTGACAGGGAGACACTATAGATTTTAAGCAGAGGCATGAAATGATCAGATTTGTGTATAAAAATAGCTTTAGAGGTGATATAAAAAGATGGTTTGGAGTGGGGAGAGAGCAGAGGAGAGAAGACCTATAAAGAGGCTATTGTTATAGTTTAGGTAGATGATTATAAGACTTCTACTAGCCTGGAAGCAATGGGAATAGAGAGGAAGTATGGACAGAAGTAGACGCCTTAGGATTTGGTGATTGGTTGGGTAAAAGAGAAAATTCAAAGAGAACACCAAGGTTTTAAACAAAAGACTGAGTGAAAAGAGTTATCATTGACAGTACTTGTGAACTTTGAATAAGGGGAAGGATAAATTCTCCTTTGGTCAAGTTGCATTTGAGGCAACAGTGAGATACCTAGTTAGCGATACTTCAAAAGAAGTTGGGAATGGAGGTCTAGAGCTCAGAAGAGAGATCTGGGCTATAAGTAAATATTTGAGAATTATCTTCTTAGAGTAGTTGAAGCTAATAGGAATAAATGAGTCAAAAGAAAGTATGGAGAAAAAAGAGGAAAATATTGGAAAAGATATTCAGGTATGAATTCTTAACTTGTCCATGAACTTTAAAAAGAAATAATTTGATAACTATTTCAACATAATTGGTTTGCTTTTGTAATCCATACATTTAAAACATTGAGAAAGGATCCATAGGGTTTACCAGACTGCCAAAGAAGTATCTGGCACAAAAAGGCTTTCCAAAAAAACAAACACACCCTGCCTTAATAGGTCAGGAAGAGGATGAAGAGCTTGCAAAGACAAAAGCAAAAGAGGGGTAGAGAAATAAGAGAACACTTATGGTGTTTCTGGAGCCAAGGTAAGAGACAGTGTTTAGGAATGGATTAGAATATGGAGCGATGTGTGAAGGTCAAGGAGGACTGGAACAGGAAAAAAAAAAGACAACTGGATTTTAATACTAGGGAGTTATTTAGAAGAGTAGTTTTAATAAAAGAGTGGGGAAAGAAGTCAGATTGCAAGGGCTAGAGGAGAGTGGATAGTTAGTGATAGGAAATCAACAATGTTTTCAAGCATTTTAGCAGTGGCAGGCTGGATAGAATAATAGCGAGATTGATCCAGGAGAAGGTTTTGGGTTTTTTTTTAGGTTTGCAGACATAAGCAAGTTGATAGGCAGTGGAAAAGAGTTCATGAGAAAGAGAATGGATAATGAGAAGAGAAGGATAATGTTGCCACAATGTCCTGAAGAAATAGGAGAGAAGAGTTGAGGGCAAAGCTAGAAGAATTAGGTTTGTTGAAGAGTAAGGATACTCTTCTCCTCTGCCTGAAGGGAAGAGAGTGGGTGAATTTTGAAATGTTGAGGAAAAAATCAGGGAGCCAAGGCAACTTCTGTCAGATCTCAGTTAGAAGCAGTGAGTTGGCACAGTAGTTTGAGCATGGGGCCTAAAATCAGGTAGACCTGAATTCAAATTGTGACCTTGGGTAAATCAAAATATTTCTGCCTTAGTTTCTTCAACTGTAAAACTGGAATTGGTGCCACCAAAAAGGGTTCTTATGAGGATTAAATTTGTTAATACTTGTAAAGTACTTAACACAGTGCCAGGCACATTGTAGACACTGTATAATTGCTAGCTATTATCATTGTTATAGTTGTAGTAGCTAATGGTATTGTTATTAGTACTTAATAATAAGCCACCAATATCATTAGTAATAATAATCTCAATGAAATAAGAGACCCAGTCATCTGTTGTAAGTATATGGATTAGATGATTTTAAGAACCATCCTAAACAAAATACAAAGACTTCATCTGGGCATTCAAGGCACCCAACAATTTAGATCTAACCCCTCTAACTGCATTTCACACTCTTCTCTATTAATACACTCTATGCTACAACCAAGGTAGATTGTTCCCAACTCCCAATCCCATTTGTTCAAATCATCCTCCATGCCTGGAATGGATTCCTCTAACATCTGCAAGTACTGAAATTCTTCTCTTCCTTCCAGATACAGCTCAGATGCTAACTCCTCTATGAATGCTTCCCTAATCCCCTCAACTAGAAGTGATCGCTTCTTTTCTTATTTCTATTTGACTTTTCCTATGCATGTATTTATATTCTAACATATTAAAGTTGATCATGTTCTCTGTCTCCCCCATACCTCAGTTAATTCATAGGGTAATCTCCCTGACAGCAGGGACTTCTTATTTTTCACCTTTGTTTTCAGCATTTAGCACAATGCCTTATACACAGACATCACTAAATACATGTTTGCTAAATTAAATTAATCCTGAAAGATTACTTAGCTTGAGAGATGAAACGTATACCTTGCCCTAAGCTCTTGGGGATGTTACCCACCTAGATCAAACTACATTCTCTTAAAAATATTCAGTTTAGTGTTGACATAATACATTTTCAAAGGCAGCCTTCTTCAGAGAGCTCCAAGTCTTTCCAGAAAAAACTTTAGTAATCCTCAATCAGGTCTATGAAGGTCTATTAAACAAAGAAATGACCATATCTTCATGGTTGATGAGCAACTGATGCTGACTTGTTGCAAGGTCACTTGGGAGAAGAAGAAGAAAAAGCAGAAATAGAATCCAGGGTTTTCTTGTTTCTGGTATTAGCTGTGAGATTACATAGCTTCTCGTTTTGAGAGTGTTTATTTCTACCAAAGAAAGCAGTCAGCTCCTTTGTTCCCTGATCCTCTTAAAGGATGGGTGCTATGTTCTTGGGGTCTTATTCATATTCTAATTCTCAGACTAAAGTCTTTTTCCCTCAGGGATCATTCCTATTGGGGTTGGTGGGAGGCTCATATAGCAAAAGGAACTCTGGGGACAAGCCAGAAATGAACATTTGGCTTAACAAATCTCGCCAGCCAGCTGGTCTGATTCTTTTGAAGTTGGCTTTTCTTTGGAAAGAAGTTTTAAAATTTGCCAAGTCTATCTTAGAATGTGCCCTGCTCTGAACATTCTTCTCTGCTTTCTTCATTTTGTATCCCCAGTGAAACATAGGTATACTCTTCAGTAACTATAGATTAATGAAAACTGGAGAAAGAAAGTTTTCCCTACCAAAGTCCTTGGCCCTGTCAAATGGTCCAGTATTTTATCAATTGAAATGACACTAAACAGGATGTGTTTCTATATAAGCCTTCTTTTTCTTCTACATTCTATCTGTACTGGATAACTTGCTATCTGGATCACCAGGTCCCAAGGACCACAAGACCTTTCTATTGACCTTGCAGCTGAACTGGAGTTGTTCACCTGGATGATGATGGAAGGGGCTGGTGACCTGGGACTTTTGGGCAGAGAGAAAAATCCAGAATTTTGGGATTAGGAAAAATTAAAAGCTGGGACTTGAGGGTTGAGGATGTCAAATTACTGAGAGTTTTGGAGTCTAAAGTGAGGAATTTTTATTTTATTTTGTCCAAAATCAACCACCAATCCTAACAAGACTATAAATTCATCTGGGACATGAAACATATTTTATACTTCTTTGTGCCCCCCAACACACACACACACACACACACACACACACACACACACACGAGTACCTTGTCTAATGTTGGGTACCCAGTAGGTTCCCAATAAAGATTAATCATTGGATGAATACCATTCTCCTCCCCATTATCTCCCTGGAAGGCAATTTCTTAACTGCACTATCTAGCTATTGCCTCTTGGGTGCGCTGTTCCCTAGTCCTTTCTGATAGTTTGTGAGATCATCTGGGCCCAGTCAGTGTATTAACCCTGTGCCTGGGAAAGCTGGGAGGAAAAGGTCCTTCAATTTTTTTTATTTCAGGACTCTTTTGCTCTCTGAACAACTACTGAGAAATCTTCAAAGAGCTTTTGTTTATGTATGTCATATCTACTGATATTTAGCTGATTAAAAATTAAAACTGATAAAATATTTAGTAATTCATTTAAAATATTATACATCCATTACATAATTAATATAATAAAATATTTTTGTGAAAAATGTATTTTCCGAAGCAAAAAATTTAGTCAGAAGATTGGTATTCTTTTACTCCCCCCTCCCCCAATCTCTTCAATATCTGGCTTAATAGAAGACAGCTAGATGGATTCTTATATCTGTTTTTGTATTTAATCTGATGTGATATATTGTTTTGATAGAAATACTGCATATGAAAAAAATCTGGTCTCACAAATATGCAGTTGGTAGAGGGAGGAATATTTTAGCAGGCAAATAATGTTAGTAATATTATGAAAATAGTTTTGACCTTATGGGCTCACTGAAAGGGTCTCAGGAACCCCCAGAGGTCATCAGACTACCCTTTGAGAAGCAAGTATCTGGTCCAGGTCAAGAAGGATTAAGCTGTATGGGTAGGACCATGGGTCATCACTCTGAGTTGCTCATTGTGAAACCTAGTAGCCCAGAAAGAGTGGATGGGCATAGTCTGAAGTCCAGTCTTAGGTCCAGGAAGTCTCCAGATGACTGAGAATCACACTCTGAGAACTTCTGACCCAATGAATGAGAAAGTAGGATGGAGAAGGGATGAGTATCTCACATTATGACATCAGAATATCGAATTCTAGAGCAAACTAAGCAATCTAGGGAGCCAAACGCCCTAACTAGACTGTCATAATACAGGACCACGTATAACAGTTTTTAAAAACCCCACATCTTTCCTGTAATATTTGGACACATGAGACAAGACAAGTATGAATGATGAAACTGTAGCATAGTGCCCTACAGTGTCCTGGAAGGTCATATTCTCTGCATTTCTCAGTGTTAAGAATACTTCACAGCTCATGCAGCTATTTGAACTAGTCCATACAAGGTCAAGTATGATGGCGGCACTGACAGGACCTTAGGCTATGCTTGTGCATTATGACAATGTTGATGATCATACCATTTATACAAACCTTCACATTTTACAAAGTTGGGTTGAGGGGAAAAGACAGTGATGATTCCAGTTATTCAACTAGCTCTCCTCTGCCATCTCCCTTCATGTCTTGAAATTAACATAAACCAGCCTGTAGTTAAACTAGGGACTTCTTGGATGGCTCAGTGCATAGAGTATTGGACTTAGGAGTCAGGAATCTAGGGGCAGCTAGGTGACACTGTGGAAAACATGTTGGACTCAGGGTCAGGAATAGCTGAGTTCAAATCCAGCCTCATATATTTAGTAGCTATGTGACTGTGGGCAAATAACTTAACCTTTCTCAGTCTCAGTTTCCTTATCTGTAAAATAGGATAATGATACTTACTTCATAGGACAGTTGTGAGGATCAAATGGAATAACACAAATTAAAGCACTTTGCAAACCTTAAAGTGCAATATAAACTGTTGTTTTTACTGTCCTGAGGACCCTGGTGGGCCAGCAGGTCTTAAGCAAAGGCAGGGAAGAAGAAAATGGGTGGAGAAAGGGAAAAGAAAGGAAGGAAGGAGTGTAAAAGCAAGAGAATATTGCCTGCTACATCTAGCCTTAATTAAGTGTTTACTATCTGCCAGGTATTGTTCTAAGCGACGGGAATTCAAATATAAGCAAAAAGCTATCCTCAAGGAGCTTACATTCTAATGAGGGAAGAAAACACCTCCTCCAAAAGAATGGAGTTAAAAAGTAGGAGTGAGGGGAAGGGAACAAGCTACCTGCTCTGGCCAAGATAGAGAAGTAATCCAGGGACTCATAAGCTGAGCTGAGTTTGAAGTAAACATGGATGAAATGTGACCTTCCTTACACGGAGGTTTCAGGGAAGAGCTCAGCAACTGGAGGAGAAGGTGTTTTCAGCAAGAGAAGGCTTCTAGGATGGAGGTGGCATCCAGGGAGTCATAGGATGAGGGTTTGAAGGATTTGTTCTTAGACTACTAAGAGAAGGGGGAAGAGAGAGTGAAAAAGAAACAGACAGACAGACAGAGATAGACAGAGATAGAGGGAAAGAGCAACTCCCAGTGGGCTCAGGGGAGTGTTGTTATCATTGTTTCAGTGGTAGCCAGCACTTCATGACCTGGTGTGGTTGGCCATTTCCCTTTCCAGCAGGGGCACTCAATCCAGATGCTTTCCAGGAGGTAGGAAGCCAACATGACCTGCTGGTACTTTGCCATGTTCCATCCTAGGTGAGAATGCTAGGTATTGCCCATGTTGCACACAGCTGGTACCAGGGAATCTCCTGGCCAGCTCAGATGATCATCCTGGCAAGTCTTTTCTCTTCAGGCTCAGCTCCAGTGCCCACATCTAAGTGGAATTGACAGGGAACCCCCATAGCTCAGGGCTGGCCTTCCTATGCCTACAGTTTCCAGGAAGCTGATATCTCTGATTCACTTACCCAAGCTACAGTGGCATGACACAGTCCTTTTTTTTAAAGCTCAAAGCCTCTGAGGGTCTGAAACTGCCAAAGCAGTTCAATGGAGTGATGAAAGTTCTGGCCCACCCACTAACCGAGCCCACCATTTTTAAATCAACGGATTCATAGACCCCAGTTTAAGAATCCCTGCAGTAGATCACTCAATCAATAAGTATTTTTTGAGTGCCTACCATGTGCCAAGCCTTGTCCTAGCTCTGGGTATACAAGTACAAAGAATGAAATTTTCCCTACTAGCAATGAATTTACTTTCTAATGGGGGAGATAACAAGTATATATAAAGACATGCAGCATAAATATAAAGTGAATAAGTAGAAATAGATACCAAATATGTAAAGTAGTTTGAGAGGGAAGCTGTGGGATGGAGTGGGGATCAGAAAGGGCTTCATGCAAAAAACTACATCTTAAAGGAAGAGAGGGATGTAGTGAGGGAAGGATGATGTTGGTTTGTCCTTCATTTTCAAAGAGGATCAATGACATCATGGGTTGTGTCTTGACTTGCACATTAATTGGATTAAGTGAGACAGAGCTTCACAAAGTTGTCAGCCTCACTCTCTCTTCCAGAGTCATCCAAGTCCAATGGCAGAACAAAAGTCAAGATGACTGACAATGGCCCAGGATCCATTGGATGACTTTGGTGTCTTCAGTGCCTGACCAAGTTCTAACAACTCTGTAGCAATTGCTTCAGTCACTTTCATGGCCGTTGGAACAAATTGTTCTCATCTGCCTGGGGGGAAATCTTCACATACTTGGGGTAGATATCCCCCTGCCTCAACTCACCTATGGGTTTTAGCCCATCTGCTGATTCAATTATGCAGGGGTGTGGCAAGTGCACATATTACAGCTTCTTGGAGCCACAAGTGAGAGTTGAGTGAAGGTACACACCAAAGGTGGATGAGTAACCTTGTAAAGGGCTCAGCAAGCCCTCACACCTGAGGTGCCATAGTCCTCCTTGAAAAGCCAGCAACCAATGGGGCAACCAATGCAAAAGTATGGAGGTGGTAGATGGGACATCACATGTGAAGAACAGACAGAAGGTGAGTTTGGTTAGATCACAGAGTATAGGAGGAAGAGAAATATCCAGTGAGGTTAGAAAAATAAATTAGAGCTTTGTTGTGAAAGACTTTAAAAGATAAAGAGAAAAAAAAAAACTAAAGAGAAGAGTATAAATTTTATCCTAATGGCAATAGGAAGCCTCTAGAGTTGATCTCTAAGTATCTTAAACTAACATTTTGTGATGTTAAAATTGTGGAATGGATACTACCTGTCTAACTTATGTACCACCTTCCCATGCCTGAGTCTTTGCTGCCTCTCCATCTAACCCCTATTTGGTATCTCTCTCAAGCTTCCATGATCTCACTTCTCAAATCCTGTTCCTTTCCTCTCTCCCTACACACACAAACTTAAATTTGGTTAAAATGAATATTTTTGTTGTTGTGTTTGTATTATTTGTTGTTGTGTTTTTCCTTCATTCTCAAAAAGGACCATGACATCAAGATGATGCCATGCCTTGCAGTTGACTTGGATTTGAGTGAGGGAGGGCTGTGCAAGGTCACTAACCTCACTTTCTTCTCCTGAGCCATCTGGGTCAAGTGGCCTGGTATTCATCAGGATGACTGGAGATGGTCCAGGATGCAATGTGAGACCCTGGCCCTTTCAGGCTAAGGTCTTAACACATTCTCACTTTGAGTGAGATGCAGTCATTCAAAGAATAGGCTTCTTTAAGTAGATACTCAAGAGATGGCCCCTTTAATAAAAAAAAAAAAAAATCAAACTGGGAGGGGAAGACCCTCAGGGTTCCTGGGTAAAAGAAACAATTACTATTTAGTAATTATATTCACTTCATGATAGGTAGGTGAGGACTTGTCGTCCAATCTATGAGCTCCAGAGTGAATTGGGTTTAAGGCTTGATCTTTGAGCAAGAAATGTAGCCTGTAAATCCAAAGGCAAAAAGGCAGCTTTGAGGCATGGAGTGTAACTTCTCCTGGGTAGAACATCAGAGAATAGGAGAGGAGGAGCAAGAGGAGGGGAAGGAGGAGGAGGGGGAGGGGGAGGGGGAGGAGGAGGAGGAGGGGGAGGAGAAGGAGGAGGGGGAGGAGGAGGAGAGGAACTCATTCACAGGTTGTATTTGTCTGACATGCCTTACAGTTGACTTTGGTTTGAAAGGGAGGGAGGGCTGTGCAAGGTCACCAACCTCACTTTCTTCTCTCTAAAATGAATATGGAAGTTCCCTGGTGATGGAAAAGAAAAATTGAATCACTAGTCAGATTTTATTGTTCCATTGTTTTTCAGTTATGTCTGATTTTTTTATGGTCCAATTTGGGGTTTTCTTTTCAGAGATATTAGAGTAGTTTGCCATTTCCTTCTCCATTTACAGATGCCATTTCCTTCCTCATTTTACAGATGCAGAAACTGGGGCAAACAGGATTAAGTGACTTGTCCAGGGTCATACATCTAGTAAGTGTCTGAGGCAAGATTTGAACTCATCTTCATGACTCCAGGCTGGCATTCTATCCTCTGAGCCACCTAGTTGTGCATTTCTGCAGCACTTTAAAGTTTGCAAAGCACTTTGCCAATATCACCTTATTTTATCCTTACAAGAATCCTGGGAAGTAGGCATCTTTATCCCCATTTTATAGACAAGGAAACAAGCAGACAGAGGTTAAGTAATTTGCCCAGAATCACACAGCTAGTAAGTATCTGATGTCATATTTGAACTCAGGTCTTCTTGACTCCAGTTACAAGGCTCTATCCACTGTGCCATCTGCTAGTTGATGGGATAAAGTCTAGGGCAGTCTATTACTCTGATCTCCATCATAGTGATTCCCATCAGGGACCTCAACTTTGTCCTACCCAAATTAGAAAGTGTCCCAGCATGCCAAATTAACAATTTTCTCCCCTCACCCTGAAAATTCCCTTTGTTTATGGGCCATGCTCACAGAAGTTATTAGCAAAGAAAGATGGAGAAGGTGTCCTAAGAATTTAATTCACACTAAGGTGTGGATGAATTATAGCTGCATAATCTATTACTCTCACAGGAAACCAGGTATAGAGCTTGAAGGTAGCTTAGAGATCAATTAGCCTAATCTCTTCACTTTTTAGATGAGAAAATTGAGATATAGAAAGATTGTGACTAACCCAAGTTATTAGCAGAGTCTGGATTTGAACCACAGACTGATTCAAAGTTCAATGCTCTTTCTACATCAACATACAATTGCAAATCTTAGAGCTATTTTTCAATCATTCCAGATCTTGAGGTTTTTTTTTCTTTCACATTTTGAGAGGCAATCATTGACTTTATCAGATGGTTATAAGAGTCCATGGTACAAAAAGAGTTCAAAAGCCCTGACCTAAAAACTATCTACTTGAATAATAGAAAGACAGGCAATAAAAAGAAGGTAAATAAGGTAAGGGAGGTATTTTCATGCAGAGGGCCTCAGAAGGGCCCTTCAAATCATATTATGTAGACAGTGGCTTACTATGACTCTGTGATTGCCAACTCCAGGTTTTAATGAACAACTTCCAGAGAGCCTAAAAGGATATTACTAGAGATGGTGAAGGAAAAAAAGGGAAGCAGGCAGACAGGGACCTGGTACTAACAATCATGTATGCTCTGTGATTTGCGTTTTAACCTATGACAGAAACAGATGTGGGCACCATTTGTCTCTTCACACCTGCTCACTCTTAATGCCAACCATGCCCCCTTACTCTTCCCCACTTATGCTCTATTTTTTTCTCTCTCACTACTCTACAAACTCTTCAGATAGAGTGCCGAGTCCCACAAATCTTCCCTATCCCTCATTAATTTTTTTTACTTATCTTATTCTGAATTAAAAAGTACCGAACAAAATGAGCATTTTCATATATAAGTTAGAGGAAAAGAAAATCATACATGTAAAACTACAGATCTCTATTACATGTGACTTGATTTTCCTTTTAGGCATGTAATAAATTCAACATATATCATTCTTTTAGAAAAACAAATTTATTTACTTATTTTTAACATTCATTTAAAAACTACTTCCAAATTATCTTCCTCCAATTCCTCCCTACCCATTGAGAAGGCAAATAATATGATATCAATTATACATGTGAATAACATATACTTTTTAAAGTTGTCCTACTCATTTGGGTTTTCTTCTGATCTTCCTTTTAATGTCTTCTATTTATTTTTTAAAATTTCTCAATTGATATTTTTTCTTTTCTTTTTTTGGGGGGAGGAGTGTGGAGAGTGTAACTGTTATTGCTAGCACCACTCTCCCTTCCACCTCTCACTGGAAGGGGAAAAGAAAGGAAAAGAAAAACCAAGTCAATGTTACACACACACACACACACACACACACACACACACACACACACACACACACACTCAAACAAAACAAATTCCTATATTAGCCATGTCTTAAACTATGTCTCATTTTGAACTTTTTGCCAATCACTTGGCTGTCAGCAGATGAGCAGTGTGCTTCATTATTGGTCCTCTGGGATTGTGGCTGGTCAATAGATTGAGCAGAATTCTTAGTTCTTTTAAAATTATTTTGCTTTCCAATGTTGTGTAATTGTATAAATTATCCTCCTGAATCTTCTAATTTCACTTGGCATCAGTTCATATAAGTCTTCCTAAGTTACTCTGAAATAATTTCTTTTGTCATTTCTTACAGCACAAAAATATTCCATTATATTTATATACCATAATTTGTTCAGCCATTCCCAGTTTGATGAGCATCCCCTTGTAAGTTTCTAGTTTTTTGTCACTCCAAATAGAGCTACTATAAGTATTTTTGTGCATGTGGGTCTTATACCTCTTTCTTCCATCTCTTTAGGGTATAGACCTAATAGTGGTATCACTACATCAAGAGTATGCACAGTTTAGTAACTTTGGGAACATAATTTTTTTTAAATTTATTTCGTTAAATATTTCCCAATTACATTAAAAATTAACATTCTTTTTTAAATTTTGAGTTCCAAATTCTTTCCCTACCCACACCCCTTGAGAATGTAAGAAATGTGATATCAGTTATTCAAGTGAAACATGCAAAACATATTTCCATATTAGCCATGTTGGAAAAGAAAACACACACACACAAACACACAAGAAAAATAAAGTAGGCAAAAATGCTCTCAGAGTTCATCAATTCTCTCCCTGGAGCTAGATAGCATTTTTCATCATGAATCCTTTGGAATTGTCTCTGATCATTATAGTTATCAGAATAGATAAATATTTCACAGCTGATCATCCTTACAATACTGCTGTTACAGTGAACAATGGTCATTCACTTAGATATGTGAGATGTTCATTCACTTTGCATCAGTTTGTATATGACTTCCCAGGTTTTTCTGAAACCATCCTGCTCATCATTTCTTATAGCACAATAATATTCCATCTCAACTTGTTCAGTTGATGGGCATCCCTTCAATTTCCAATTTTTCCCATCAATAAAAGAAGGGCTATAAATATTTTTGCACAAATAAGTCTGCCCCTCTCCATTTAAAAATATCTTTGCGACACAGACCTAACAGGGGTATTATTGGATCAAAGGATACATACAGTTTTATAGCCCTTTGGGCATAGTTATAAATTGCTCTCCAGAATAGTTGGATCAGTTCACAGACTCCATCAACAATACATTAGTGTGACCCAAGCTTCCCACATCCTCTCCAACATTTATCATTTTCATTTTTCCCATATTAGCCAATCTCAGAGTTGTTTTAATTCACATTTCTCTAATCAATAGTGATTGAGAGTATTTTTGTGACTATGGATAGGTTTGATTTCTTCTTCTGAAAAAATTCCTGTTCATATCCTTCGACCATTTATCAATTGGGGAATGGTTCTTATTTTTATAAATTTAACTCAGTTTCCTATATATTTGAGAGACGAAACTTTTTTCAAAGAAAGTTGCTGCAAATTACCCCTCCCCCATCCAACTTTCCTTCTAATTTTGGCTTTGTTTTGATTGTTCAAAAACTTTTTTAATTTCATGTAACCAAAATTATCCATTTTACTTCCCATGATACTCTTTGTCGTTTATTTCTTCATAAACTCTGCCCTCATTCAGAGATCTGACAGGTAATTTTTATGCTTTCCTAATTTACTTATGATATCACCCTGTATGTCTAAATTATTTATCCATTTTAACCATATTTTGGCATACAGTATGAGGTGTTGGTCTGCACCTGGTTTGTGCTGAATTGCTTTCCAGTCTTCCAACAATTTTTGTCAAATGATGAACTCTTGCTCCAAGGGTTTGAATCTTTGTGTCTATCAATCACTAAATATTGTGGTCATGTATTGTACGTAATGGTATGTATTATGTACCTGATTCAGTTCCACTGATCCACTCATTCTATTTCTTAGCCAGTATCAGATTGTTTTCATGATTACCACTTTGTTATATAGCTTAATTCTATATTGGTACTGTTAGTCTACCTTCCTTCACATTTTTTTCATTGAACCCATTGATATTTTTGACCATTTGTTCTTTCAGATGAATTGTTCTTATTTTTTCTAGCTCTGTAAAATAATTCTTTGGTAGTTTGATTGGTATGGTACTAAATAAGTAAGTTATCTTAGGTCAAACTCTCATTTTTATTATATTGGCTCACTAACCCATGTGAAATTAATATTTTCCCAATTGTTTAGTTCTATATTTGTATGAAAAGTGTTTTGTAATGGTGTTCATATAGTCACTTGGGTTTATCTTGGCAGGTAGACTCCCAAGTATTTTATGTTGTCTGCAATTATTTTAAATGGATTTTTTTCTATCTCTTCCTGCTGGGTTTTCTTGGTGCTATGTATAAAATGCTGATGATGTATGTGGTTTTATTTTATATCCTGCAACTTTGCTAAAACTGTTCATTTTTTCACCTTTTTTATTTGATTCTCCAGGGCTCTCTAAGTATACCATCATATCATCTGAAAAGAGTGATAGTTTGTTTCCTTGTTATCTATTTTTATTCCTTCAGTTTCTTTTTCTTGTCTTATTGCTAAAACAATATTGAATAATAGTGGTGATAAATAAATGTCCTTGCTTTACCCTTGATCTTATTGGGAAGGTTTCTAATTTCCCATTACAGATAAGATATATTCTTCATTTTAGATAGATACTACTCACTATTTTAAGAAAAGAGCCATTTATTCCTATGCTTTTGAGTGTTTTTTTTTTAAATAAGAATGGGTATTGTATTTTGTCAAAAGCTTTTTCTAATCTATTAATAGAATCATGGTTTTTATTATTAATATGATCAATTTTATTTATAGTTTTCCTAGTATTTAACCAGACTTACATCCCTGGTATGAATACCACCTGGTCATATCTTTGTTATAGTCTCCTAGTAAGTATTTTATTGAAAATTTCTGCCTCTACATTCATTAGAGAAATGCATCAGGGAAGTTTTCTTTCTCTGCTTTTTATCTCCCTGGTTTATATATCAAAACCATATTTGTGTCAAAAAGGAATTTGGTAAGATTACTTCTTTATCTATTTTTTCAAATAGTTTATATAGTATTGGGATTAATTGTTCTTCCAATGTTTGGTAGAATTTCTTGGTAAATCTATCTGGTCCTGGGGATTTATTCTTAGGGAGTTCATTTTTTGACTTGTTCAATTTCTTTTTCTAAGATAAGGTTATTTAAGTATTCTATTTCCTCTTCTGTTAATTTGGGCAATTTAAAATGTTTAAATATTTTACTTAGGTTATCAGATTTATTGGCACATAATTGGGAAAATAATAATTGCTAATAATTGCTTTATTTTCATCTTCATTGGTGGCAAATTCACCCTTTCCATTTTTGATACTGGTCAATTGGTTTTCTTCTGTCTTTTTTCATAAGAAGTTAGTGAATGGTTTATTCCTGACCCCCACCCCCATCCCCAATAAAACTAGCTCTTAGTTTTATTTACTAACTCAATTTTTTTTTACTTTCAGTTTTATTCATCTCACCTCTGATTCTCAGTATTTCCAATTTGATGTTTAACTGGAAATTTTTTATTTTTTTCTATTTTTTTAGTTGTCTGCTTAATTTATTGATCTTCTCTTCTTCTTTTTTATAGATGTATGTGTTTAGAGACATAAGTTTTCTCCTACATATTGTTTTGGCTGCATCCCACAAATTTTGATAAGTTGTCTCATTATTGTCATTGTGTTTAATAAGATTATTGATAGTATCCATAATTTGTTCTTTTACACACTTATTTTTTTAGGATTAGATTATTTGGTTTCCAATTAATTTTTAATCTCCACTTCTATAGTTCAATTCAATAAACTGAATGTGATTTTTACTGCATCATAGTCTGAAAAGGATGCATTTAATATTTCTGCTTTCCTTTTGAGGTTTTTATGCCTTAATACATAGTCAGTATTTGTGAATATGACATGTCCAACGGAGAAAAAAGTGTACTCCTTTCTATTCCCATTCAATTTTTCCCAGAGGTCTATCATATTTACCTTTTCTAAAATCCTATTCATCTCCTTTCTTAGTACTTAGAACCATTAATTATGGTGATATTTGTCTAGCTCTGAGAGAGAAAACTTGAGGTCCCCCACAGTATAATTCTATTGTCTGTTTTTTCCTGTAATTTATTTAACTTTACCGTTAAGAATTTGGATTCTATGCCATTTGGTGCATCTATGTTTAGTACTGATATTACTTCATTTTCTATGTTACCTTTTAGCAAAATACAAATTCTCTGTTTATCTCTTTTAATTAGGTATACTTTTGCTTTTACTTTGTATGAGATCGTGATTCTACCCCTGCCTTTTTAAACATATGGAGCACTTCATGAATTTGTATATCATCCTTATAGAGAGGTCATGCTAATCTTCTCTGTATCATTCCAATTTTAGTATATATAATTCCAAAGTGAGCATGGGAAACATAATTCTAAATAGCATTTCAGAATAACTGGACCAAATCATAACTCCACCAAAGTTCATTAGTGTTCCTGCTTTCTCTTAATTCCTCCAATGATTTTCATTTGCCTTTTTAAGTCATATTTGCCAATCTGATGAATGTAAGGTTGTTTTCATTTATGTTTTTCTTGTTAATTATTTGAAGCTTTTCTTCATATGATTGTTCATAGCTTGCATTTCTTTCTTTGAGAACTGCCTACTCATATTTTTTGACCATTTATCAATGGATCCCGTTCTTATATATTTGAATCAGTTCCTGGATATAAAACCTAGTCAGAGAAACTTTCCTTAAAGATTTTCCCACTTACCTCTTTATCTTCTCATTTAACTGAGTTAGTTTCCTTTGTGTGAATTTTTTTTAATCTTATATAATCCAAATTGTCTATTTTATCTTCAGTGAATTGCTCTATTATGAACTTTACCCCAATCCACAGTTATGAAAGACATTTCCATATTTTTCCCTGTAGCTTATCTCTGATGTCACCTTTTATTTCTGTCTCATACCTATTTAGATCTTATTTTGGTGTCCGGTGTAAGATGTTGGTATAAGCCAAATATCTACCAAAGTGTTTTCTAATTTTTTCCAGAAGTTTTTGTCAAATAATGATTTCTCACCTCATCATTTGATGTTTTTGGGTCTATCAAACATTGTTTTTGTTTATTTCTGTATATTATTTGCAGTCCCTTATTAAGATACTCTTATACTCATGTTTTCTGTATCCTGTTTCCTAAAGACAGCTAGATAGTACAGTAGATATAGCAGTTATCCTGGAGTTAGGAAGCCCTGAGTTCTGACCTCTAATAATTCTTAGCTCTGTGACCCTTAGACATGTCACTTATCCTCTGATTTCCTCAGTTTCCTCAATTCTAAAAAGGGTATCATAATAGCACCTATTTCCCAAGGTTGTTATGAGGACCAAATGAGATATTTGTAAAATGCTTAGCAAAATATTTGGCACATAGTAGGCACTTAATATTTTTTCCCTTCTTCTATTACTGTTCCTTGACCCTACCTGATCCACTGCCCTCTCACTTCCATCATTACCCCATACTGACTTCAACTCCCAATTAAGTGCTAAGCTGCCTAGAACTTTCCTGGAAGAAATCCTTGACTAAATCTTTGCCCAAGGAGAAGAGTTTTCTTTACTCAGGTAGGATGGGGCAGAAGTTTCCTAGAAGAAAAACGTAGGGAACCTGAGGTTAAGCAGGCAGTGTGGTAGAGTGGAAAGAGCAGTGAGTTTAGAGTGTAAAGACTTACTAGTTGTGGGACCTTAACAATTGCAAAATTGGTAATGACTGCAAAGCATTGCTGTTAGGAGAGTGACTTTTAAGTTAAAGGACTATTATTTTTGTATAAAGTATCATTATGGGAGAATATTCTATTGCCTTTTGATCTTTTCCATCCTGGATATTAACACTTAATAAAAGGGACATAGAAATAGGGATAGAGGGTAGAGGTGGAAAGAAGATGGGGATCTGTTTCCCTGAAGTTAGTAAAGAAAATGATAATAATTATTGCTGTTGTCCAGTCACTTCAGTCATGTCCAACCTTTGTGATTCCATTTGGGGTTTTCTTGGCAGAGATACTGGAGTGGTTTACCATTTCCTTCTCCAGCTCCTTTGACAGATGAGGAAACTGAGAAAACAGGGTTAAGTGACTTACCTAGGGTCATGTGCCTAGTACATATCTGAAGACAGATTTGAATTGAGGAAGATGAAGCTTTCTAACTCCAGACCTGGCACTCTAGCCATTGTGCCACTTAGCTGCCAATAATAATATAAATAATAACACAGCTAACCAACATTTAGATAAGTGGCGAAGATGTGCTTTACACATGTTAACTCACTTGATCTTCATAACCATCCTGGGAGGCAGGTGCTATTTTTATCCCTATTGGACAGATGAGGAAACTGAGGTTGTCACTTGTCCAGGATCACAAAGTTGATAAGTGTCTGAGGCTGGACTTGAACTCAGATCTTCCTGCCTCCAGACCCAGCACTCCATCACTGCACCACAAGATAGATCCTTATTTCCTGTCTCTTGGATATGTAATAATGATAATTAATAATAGCGATAGCTTGCGTTTATGCAGCACTTTGAGATTTACAAAATGTTTTATAAATATTATTTTGTTTGATCGTTACAACAAACCTGGGAGGCAGGCTCTATCATTATCCCCATTTTACAGTTGAGGAACCTGAGGCAGATGGAGATTAACTGACTTCCCCAAGATCACCCAGAGAAAAAATGTCTCAGGTTAGATTGGACCTCAAGTCTTCCTGATTCCAGGCCCAGTGCTCTACCCACTGTCTCACTTAGCTATAGGCTGCCGATTTTGGTCATTAGTATAAAGGCTGTGAAATAATTGTGGCAAGTACGTACACAACCATAAAATAAATACAGGGCTGGCATAGTTGAAAATGATTTCATCCTCCCCATCTCCAATTCACTTGGGAATAAGTAGCTCAGAAGGCAGGAAGGAAGTCAAAAAACATTTAGTATGTGCCTACTGTGTCCCCAGCACTATATGCCATGCACAGAAAGATACAGAAAAAGGCAAAAGACTCCCTGCCTCAGGGGCTAGGATGCAGCGAGTCAGGAGTATGAAGGATCTATATCACAATTTTAGAACCAAAGGATGTTTAAGGTACCTTAGAAACCATATGGTTCAAGCCCCTCATTTTACAGATGAGCAAACTGAGACCCCACAATGGGAAGTATCTTACTCAAGGTCAGACAACTAATCAGTAACTTCGAAAGGAAGTGGGAGAATATCCTTCTCAGTAGCCCCTTGAGAAGTTGGATTTGAACTCAGGTCTCTCCTGACTCCAGAATCAATATGCCTCCCTATAAAAGATCTGGAATAGAGAGCTCCCACAGATAAATAAACAGGGGATAACTTTACTGAATTCCCCAACCCTTATTTTTGCCTCCACACCCACTGTCAAGGATGCAGTCCAATAAGATTCATGGACTGAGGCCAGAGGAACCCCTGAGAAGGAGGGCAGAAAATGTAAAGAAGTTGGTCTAAAAATAGCCTCTCTCTGAGGCAATAGGTGGTGAGGAGAGGGGAGAAGCTTGGTGGAAACCAGTGACTGCAACAGCTGCTTGACTTTCTTGCTTAAGACTCCAGAAAAGGACTCGAACATTCATTACTTTTCAATTATTTTTATTATTGCTTTAAAAGATTTATTGAGGCATTTTATTTTTACATCCTAGAATTTTCCAAATATGCTGCCCCAGCCTCTCACTGCCCCCCCGCAACAATGAGTGGGTTTCTTTCTCAGATAACAAAGAAAGACAGTTTAAGTAAACCTAATTGATATAGAACTCATGTTTGATGGTATATGCAACATCTTGCACCCATAGCGTACCACCTCATCAAGGAAAGGAAGGAGGATGAACACTCATTTTGTATATGGTCTCCTGGTGAGGAGTATCACTAGCCTAATGCTTTCCCCTCATCCCAGTAAGGTGAGTCTTCCATCACCAACTGAAGGAAACAATAGAAAGGAAAATAATCCCCAGTCTCATCTTCAACCTCTATCCCCATCCTAACCTCTGTTCTCCTTGTTATCCTTGTCTTCAACTCCATTCCCAAATTCCTTTCTCTTTTCACATCCCCCTATTCCTATCTCAATCCCATTCTTTTCTTATCAGTCTTGTCTCTCCTATCCCTACCCTATCCTTATCAGTATTCTTCTCCCCACTCCCTGCACTCATAAGGATGCCCAACCCCATCTTCCTTTCTCTTTAAATCTATGGCCAGCCTTCTTGGCACCCAGCCAGGGGAGATTAAAGCTCCCCTCCCCTCTAGAGATGATCCATCTGGCAATGGAAGGGTTGGACACACAGAATGCTTTCTTGGGAGAGGCAGGAAAAACCCACAGAAGCTTAATAAACCCCAATTATACTAGAGGAGAACAAGGATAATACCCCATTAACTAAACTTAAATTGAAAGACATGTGCTGAGTTCATTGCTGTGTGCATGGGGGACATAGTTTGATTTTAACAAAAAAGCTTTATATGGAATTTTTTGGCATTTGAGGACAGGGACCATCAAAGGGCTGTCAAAGCTGTCTCTGTTTTCATTCTTCCCCTGAATGTCTCTGCTTTAGAAGACCAGGCTGAAGAATTACACATTCAACCTAGCCAGGGCCAATATATGTTGGGACCATAACAATTTATAAAGTACTTTCATGTCTACGAACTATTCACTGGTCAACTCTCCTAATTTTTAGGGTAGATAGAGTATGGACTGGTGATTACAGAAGCAACTAGTTATGTCTCTGGATAGTACACTGTATCTTGAGTCAAAAATACCTGAGTTCTAGATGTGTGGCCCCAAGGGAGTCAGTTGACCTCTATCTGTCTCAGTTTCCTCATCTGTAAAAAATAGAAATAATAGCATCACATATCTCGGCAAGTTGTTGTGAGGTTCAAATGAGATAATATTTGTAAAGCCCTTGGCAAACCTTAAAGCACTATGTAAATGCTAGCTATTAGTATTTCAGTGGTATAGGGAACTCCCTGTTGAAGAAACTTGCCCTACCAGTTGTGAATTGACCCAGTCATTCTGGAAAGCAATTTGAAACTATCCCCAAATAGCTATAAAACTGTACATACTCTTTGATCCAGCAATAATACCACTAGATCTGTACCACCAAAGAGATAAAATAAAAAGAGGAAAGGATCTATATGCACAAAAATATTTATAGCACCTTTGTAGTGGAGAAGAATTGGAAAAAAATGAGGGAATGCCCATCGATTGGGGAACAGCTGAACAAGTTGTGATATATAACTATGATGGAATACTGTTGTGCAATAAGAAATGATGAGCAGGGTGGTTTTGGAAAAACTTGAAAAGACTTAGAAGAACTGATGTAAAGTGAAATGAGCAGGTCCAGGAGAACATTGTACATGGTAACAGCAATACTGTATGATAATAAACTGTGAGTAACTTAGCTATTCTCAACAATACAATAATCCAAGATAATTCCAAAGGACTCATGATGAAAAATGCTATCTACCTCCAAAGAGAGAACTGATGGAGTTTGAATGCAGATCAAAGCACACCTTTTAAAACTGTCTTTATTTCATGTGCTGGGGTAGGGGTAGGGGGTTGATCTGTGTTTTCTTTCATAACATGGCTAATATGAAATATACTTTGTATGATTGCACATGTAGAATATATCAAATTGCTTGCCTTCTGAATGAAAAGGAAGGCAGCAAGGGAGGGAGAGAATTTGGAATTTAAACATTTAAAAAAATTAATTTAAAAAATTATTTTTCATGTAATTGGAAAAAAATTTTTAAGAAAAAATTCTCCCTACCAATGAAAGGCAGTACCTTACAATCTTAAGAGAGATGTCTTGAGCACTGAGAGGTTAAGTCACTTTCCCAGAATCACCCTGCCAGTATGTGTCCAAGGAGACACTTGAACCCAGATCTTCCTGGTTCTTAGGCTGACTCCTTATCCATTACACCACCTGACTTTGTTGATTTTTAACCAGTATCATATAGTTTTGAAGATTATAGTTTTATAATATGGTTTGAGTTCTCCTGTTAGAGATGAGCTAAACAAATTCAGCCTGATGACCTTGATAGTATCAGTGATAACACTAAGGTGAAAAAAACTGTCAGCATCTCCTATTTCCTCTTCTCAAGCAACCATACTTTCCTATCCTCCACTAAAAAATAAGTGGAAAGAAGTATGACAGGAAGGTCTTATCTATTGAAATTTCTCTTGCCAATTTCACCCTGACATCACTTGCCCTTGAACTAGTCACCTTTCCTGTATCTTGAGGTTTCCCCTATTCTTTAAAATCTGGTACAGGAACGGGGAGTGGTCCATACAATGGTCAGCTAAGTAGAATAGCATGATCCCTAGAAAGACTCTCTCCCCCGCCAATATATTCTCAATCACTTGTTCCCCACCAGCTCCCAAGAAGGTTCCCATTTTGTAAAAGCTAGAAGTGCAACTGCTATTCTGGAAAAGTAGGAAATTAATGGAGACAGAATGAATTAGGTCTTGATGACAAAATAGCAAACCAGTGTCAAGCGGACTCAAGTGATCTTGACATTTCCTCCCCTTTACCTGCCACTCTCACATCTAACTAAGGACACTTAGTGTTTTTTATGTAACTTTTATTTGACTTTTTTCAACTAACAAGCATTTTTTTTCTCTTTCTCATCTCCAACCCAATCCTTTGGGGGAAAAAAGAGAGAAACAGAACCCTCCTAACTAATACGCATAGTCAAACAAAGCAAACAAACATTTATTAAGAGCCTATTATAGGCCAGGTATTGCACTAACTGCTGATGATACATAAAGAAGCAAAAGACAGTTCCTGCCTTCAAGAAGTTTACAATCAAATGGGGGAGACAGTATGCCAACAATTATATACAAAGCAAGCTACATAGAGGAAAAATAGGAAATAGTCAACAGAGGGATGGCACTAGAATAAAGAGGGACTGGGAAAGGCTTCCTGTAAAAATGATATTTTTAGTTGGGGTTCAAAGGAAGCCAGGGAAGTTAGGAGGTGGAGTTGAGAACAGAGAGCATTCCAGACATAGAGGACAACCAGAGAAAATGCCTGGAACTGAGAGATGAAGTGTTTTGTTTGTGGAACAGCCAGGAGGCCAGCGTGCCTGGATTGAAGAGTGTGTTGTGGGGTGGTAAGGAGTAAAAAGACTGGAAAGGTATAAGTGGGGCAGATTATGAAGGACTTTGAGTGCCAAACAGAGTATTTTGCATTTCATCTTGAAGGCAACAGGCAGCTGCCAGAGTTTATTGGGGTGGGGAAATGGGAGGTGAGAGGAAGTGACATGATCAATCATTTTGGTAGCTGAATGGAAGATACATGGTAGTGGGGAGAGACTTGTGGCTGGAGACCCATGAGCAGTCTGTTTCAATAGTCAAATTTCCACATTGGCCATTTCCAAAAAAATTCATTTGGAGTTCTGCACTCATCTCACTTCTTTGTCAGGAAGTAGATAGTATGGCTTCCTCACTGGAGTCATGGTTAGTCATTTCATCAATCAGAGTTCTTAAGTCTTTTAAAGTAGTCTGTCTTTCAGTTCTAAAAGATTCATTATGAAAAATTCTATCCACCTCCAGAGAGAGAACTGATGAGCTCTGAGTACAGATTGAAGCATACTTTTTAACTTTTTTCTTGCTTTTTTTTCGCACATGGCTAATACGGAAATATGTTTTGCATGATTTCACATGTATAACTGATATCCTATTGCTCCTCTTCTCAGTGGGTGAAGAAGCGACCAGAGGGAGAGAGAGAGACATTTTGAAATTTAAAAAAAATTCATGAATTTTAAAATAATTTTTTTAGAAGAAGTTTTTCTTTACATCATTGCTATTATTATATAAATTGTCCTCTTGGTTCTGCTTACCTCACTCTGCATCAGTTCATGCAACTCACTCAAAGTTTGTCTGAATTGCATCCTTTTTGTCATTTCTTGTGGCACAAAATAGACCATAATTTATTCAGTTACTCTTCAACTGATGGGCATCTCTTGAGTTTCCACTTATTTTCTTATAGAAACTATAGAAAAGGTAGCTATAAATATTTTTGCATATATGGATTTTTACTTTCTTTCTTTTTTATCTTAAGAGCCTTCTATTCTTCTCTGCTTTCTCACTGTTCTAATATGTTCTCACTGAGGCCTGAAAAGGCCTCTCTATAAGACCACAATTAAAGTCATCAGACCTTTATCAAGCACCTATTGTGAGGCATGGTGATGTGGTGGATAGAGCTGGCCAAGACTTGGGTTCAAGTGTGGCCTCTGACTCATGCTAGCTTTAGGGCCCTAAGCAACTGCCCTCTCACTGCCCAAAGCAACTCTCTGGGCCTAAAAATTGCAGAGAATATGCCGATCTTCATTGGTAGAAGGAATTTCTCACTTGTACCTCCCTATACTGATGAAATCACAAGTCCTAGCCAAATGGACTATGGGGTAGGCTCTGCTGGTAGAGAGGTAAAACAAAACGCAATCCCCACCCTCAAGTGATTATATTTTACTGGATATGGATAACATGTAAACAGATAAATAAGTACATGCATGATAATTTGAGGAGAGAAAGAGCACAAACAGCTAGAAAAGGTGTGGAATTTAATGTCAGAGGACCTATGCTCCAGTTTAATTATGCACTTATTCCCTGTGTGACCCCGGACAAGTCAGCTAACCTCCATTGACCTCAGTTTCCTTGTATGTCAAATGACAGATGGGGAAGGGAAAGAGAATAAGCATTTATATAGTGCCTACTGTGTGCCAGATACTGTGCTGAGCAATTTTTACAAATGTTACGTCACTTGTTCTTCACAACAATTCTGGGAAGTTGTTGCTGCTGCTACTGTTGTCATTTGCCTTTCCTTTTTCAAGGAGGAACAATGGCCTCATAGAGTGATGTCTTGACTTTCAAGTGAATTGGATTTAAGTGGGGCAGAGCTGTACCAAGTTGTCAGCCTCACTGTCTCTTCCAAAGTCATTGAAGTCCAGTGACAGGACAAGTCAGGATGATTGTGGATGGTCTGGGATGCAGTGGATGACACTGGTTATTTCAGTGTCTTAGTAAGCACCACAGCACCTGCTTAGAGCTGCCTGCTTCAGCCACCTTCATGACTCTTGGAACAACAAATTGTTCTCATCCACTCATTCTGCCAAAGAAAGTCCTCCCATGCTTGGGGTAGACATTCCCCTAACTCACCAATAGTTTGAAGCCTGTCGGTTACCCTCAACCTGGTTTAGCCCATCTACTGAGATGGTCTTACTGGGGCATGGCCGTTGTGTATGCTGAAGCATCTTGGAGTCACAGGTGAGAGCTGGATGAAAGTTGGGCACAAATGTGAATGAGCAGCCCTAAAAAGGATTTGGCGGTCCTTACACCAGAGGTGCTAGTTCTTCCTGAGCACCCCAAATACCCATGGAAGTAGATGCTATTATTATCCCTAACTGGAGAAGCTGAGGTTGGTAGAGGACAATGTCTGAGGTCAGATTTGAACTCAGGTATTCCTTACTTCAAGCCCAGCACTCTACTCACTACTCTACCAGATGACCTCTAAGGTCCCTCCAAGCTCTAAACCTATGTCCCTATGAAGTACAGGAATCAAGAAAGTCTTCCCATAGGAGATGATACATTAGCTAAAATTCAAAGAAAGTCAGAAATTCTACAAATCAGAGTTGAAGGAGTGCATTCTGTGCATTAGGACCAACCTGTACAAAGGCAAGAAGGCAGGAGATGTCCACTTTGGCTAAGACATTTAGACATATTTGTCTGGTCACAGAGTGGAGTGAAGAATGATTTTTCTATCCCATGAATTGTAAGTGGGTTGGGGAAAAGACTTTGGAGTCCCCAGGGTCAGTGCTTGAATAACACAGATTCATCGTCCATGATCAGTTGTCCCAAATGCTCTTTCTCAGTTGATATACTAATGTGTTTCCTGTAAGGTATGTAGAAAGACTTGAGGAAAGATAGAAAAGAGAGGTGTTTTTTCACAAAACCATCTGAGAAAGGGAAGTCATAAGATCATAGACTTAGAACTAGAAAGGACTTGGGGGTCATCTATTTCAATTGACTCCCTCATCTTACAGAAGTGGAAACCGAGGGTCATAGAGGTTAAATGACCTACCCAAAGTCACACAGAGAAGTAAAGCCTGGGCCACCTCACTTCAAATCTAGAGTCATTTCCATGTCAGCACATAGCCTCCCTCTCACAGAATTTGAGTTGTAGGGGTCTCAATAGTCACCTAGTTTAATCCATATCCAAAGGAACACCCTACAACCCACCTGACAAGTGGTCATTCATCCCCTGTTTAGATTCTGTCTAAGAATGGAGAACTCACTACCTCTAGAAGCAACCTATTCCACTTTTAGATACCTCTAATTCTTAGGATTTTCAGGGTGAGCATTCACACCTTGGAAATTGGCAACTGTTACAAATCGGGGCTTGATTTATTATTTTGTTGATTGTCTACAAACTTAAATCAAGCCTAAATTTGCCTTTTTGTTACTTCTACCCATTGCTCTGGTCCTGCCCTTCAAGGCTAAGGAGAACAAATCTAATCTTCTTTCAATGTGACAGCCTTTCAAATACTTGGACATCACTATCAATTTCCCCCTGAATATTTTCTTCCTCAGTCTAACCATCCTCAGATCCTTTAAATGATCTTCATTAGATATGTAGTTTAGGCACTTAGCCATGACTGTGCTGGTAAATATTTAACAATCTACTCTCCACAAGACACACTTTTAAATTTAATCTGCATTATCAACAATTTCTTTATCACTTTCTTAAATCTAGACAATCAACAGGACAATAAATCAAGCCCTGATTTGTAACAGTTTATGTTCATCCTTCATTTTCGAAGAAGACCATGCCATCAGAGAAATGATGACATGACTTGCACTTGACTTTGTTTTGAGTGAGGGAAGGCTGTGCAAGGTTACCAGCCTCACTTCTCGTCCTGGGCCACCTGGATCCAGTGACCAGATATTCATCAGGATGACTTGGAGAAGGCCCAGGTTGCACCGGGAGACCTTGACCTATTTAGGTACTCACTAAGAGTGAGGTAATGCCCATTCAGTGAATAGGCCTCTTTAAGAAGTAAACTTTCAGAAGCAAAAGAAGTAAAGGGAATGGCTCCTTTAATGAGCAAAATAAAAGAAAAAAATAATAATTAAATGGAACTGGGAGGGAAAGAGCAACAGTTATTATTGATAATCATTCTGAAGAAATGAGACCTTAAGTGGGCTCAAGAGTTGCCAGTTTCTAAACTGTTAATTCTCACTGAAAATTTAACAACTGACTCTTGGCAGCTGGTTGGAGCTGGCTCCAGCATGCCCCTAATCTCAGCCATTCTTATTACCTTCCTCTGAATATTCTTCTAGTTATCAATATCCTTATTACACTTCAGCTTCCATAACTGAACATAATACACCAGATAAGGTCTGATGAGGGCAGAATATAGAGCAACTATAGGGGAGGGGAAAGAAGGTGAAATTAAAATAGGGACTGATGAGGTTATGGGTGATCAGGACCCCAAAATACGGACAGTCTGGGTCGTTCTCGAATGAATTCGACTCAAGCCTTCTTAAAGTCAAAGAAAACAAAGTTTATTAAGGATTTGCCTAATTGGGTTGCCTCTTACAGAGCTTAAGCATTAGTAACACTTGTATTCAAAAGTGGGCCCGATACAATCCCAGCTAGACAGAGTCTGAGCTAGATTGAATCTGAGCGCCTTCATGGAGGCAAGATGGAACTTAAATACAGAAAAGAGTATAGGAGGAATGTGGGGGGGTTGGTCTGGTATTCCAGGGTGATGGGAGGAGGGGTTCAGGGAGGGTCTTGAGGAGCAGTCCAAGGAGGGAATCCAAGGAGGGTCAAAGGCTAGAAATAGCTGGAGGCTAGCAGGAGATATCAGACAATGGGGGTTGGGTGGGAAGCAGGTGGGGCAATCCAGAGATCTTGATAGGGGAAGTATGAGGAGGGATACATATCTTGATGGGAGTGGTGGGCAGCCTGGGACAGGGATTTTGATGGGATCAAGGGTAGGGAATGCAGGAGACCTGAAATGATAATGAAAATGAAATGATAATGAAAAGCCCATGATTCCTGAAAAGGAAGATTAGATTTGAGTAAGAAAGGCCAGATTAAGTGGGGAGATACATACAGGGAGAGCTCAATTTGAGTAGGAAAGGTCAGTTTAAGTGAGGAGATTCCAGGGGAGCTCAAGGAAGTTCCCAGAGTCTGAACCCCATCAGGACTGGTGAGGCAGCTAGGTGGTTTGATGGATAGAGTACTGGACTTGGACTCAGGAAGACCTGAGTTTAAATCTTTCCTCAGACAATGAATTCCCTGAGCAAATCATCTGCAAATAGCAAATAGGGGATAATAGCTATAAGAAAAACACCTACTTCCCAAGGTTCTTGTAAGAATTGAATGAGACAACATATGTAATTTGTAAACCTTCAAATGCTCTAGTTATTATTCAAATAATGAGCATCCAAGTGCTCATTATTATCTATCATCTTTAATTTGGAGCCTGCCAACTTTTAAAAGTATTTTGATAACAATTTCAATATGTTTGGTTTCCTTTATAGTCCTATATATTTCATTTTATTCATTTAAAAACATTATTCTGGGATGTGATCCATAGCTTTACCAGATTTGTCAAAGATACCTTTGACAAGTTAAGAACTGCTGGACCAGAAATATGACTTCCAGAATAAAGGGAAGTTCCTTTATCCTCTTCACTCCCATGCTAACCTGTGGTTTAAAAAAACAAAATAAAATCCCAGCACTTCCAAAAACCACTGAGGATCCTTTGATAGACAGAACCTAATTAAGGAGTTGGAAGTATGACCATGTTGTAAACAAAAAGGAAAATTCTAGAGCAGGATGTCTGAATTAAATGAGAGTCTTTAAATGACCCAAAAAGGTAGGCAGGTGGTACAATGGGTAGAGTGCTGGGACTGGAGTCAGGAAGACTTATCTTCCTGAGTTCAAATCTGGCCTCAAACACTTAACTAACTGTGTGACCCCAAGCAAGTCATTTAATCCTGCTTGCCTCATTTCTTCATCTATAAAATGAGCTACAGAAGGAAATAGTAAATCACTCCAGTATCTTTGCCAAGAAAATCCCAAATGGGGTCATGAAGAGTCAGAAACAACTGAAATGACTGAAAAACAAAAAGGATCCCAGCACTTTAGAGGCATGATACTGAGATAAAAAGAAGTTGTGAAAAAGCAGGGGACTTCAGTTGAGGTTCAGAGACAAAGTGAGAAGAGAGAGCTAGAGGAAAATAAAGAAGCGCTAGGTCAGACTGAGGGCTGAGTTCATCGGAACCCAGCAGAATGCCATCCTCCCAGAAAAGAAGTAAAATTTCTCAGGGCATTCTGTAAACAGAGGTTGGGGCATTGGTTATGTAGAAGTTTCCGAGGCCAAGGAGACCAGTTTCCAACCCGACATGAGGGGATTATCTGCGTATTTACTGAGTGAAATCAGGTTAAGTGAAGACCCCTCAGGCATGAATTCTCCCAAACCCCCACCCTTCCTGCCAAAGCTAAAATAACTAAATATCCCCCGTAGACAAATAAAATGCTCCAGGATGGAGAACCACCAAAGTTCTGGTCACGCTGACCTGGTGTACCCAACCCCTCACTTCCCCTTCACCACCCCCTTATGCCACATCAGCACTCTTCCCTTAAGTTCCATATTTGGTAACAAAAACCCTCATCGGTGAACAATGATCCTTTCCATGTTCTTTGTCTCTGGGGTAGAGTCCCCACGCTTAGACTGTATGCCTGGATTCCCAGGCAATGGGAAGAGAAGCTAGCGGACTTCCACATAGGGACTATATATATATATATATATATATAATGTACTTGACACCACCCAAGGTCTTATGGGAAATACCCCTTCTCGTGAGATTGTAATAAATTTCTTTTTGCCTTCTACTTTGAGAAGCCGCTGAGTTTAATTTGAGTAAGGGTCGCTATACTCCACACACTTACTAATCTAGTCTTATAATCTTCCCCAGGAACAGAGAAGGGTCAATCTGGGGCTGCAAATAAGGATAAACTACCTAGAAATGGCAAGGACTCCAAGAATTTGGATATTTATAACAGTCAAAAATGACTTATTTGCTCAGTCGTTCTTAAAACAGTATTGCTGTTACTGTATACAATGGGGTTTTTTTGGTTCTGGCTAGGGAAAGGGTATGCTGACTGTAAGGGTAACCAAATAGGGACTCTGGAAGAGACTAATTAATGTTTTAAACTTTTCTCCATGCTAATTGAGGAATATGAGACTATATACCTTTAAATTACCTAATATAGTCTATACCCATGCTTCCTTCAAATTGGAATTTAAAACAGTTGGCACACTTGGGTTGACCATGCATTAGCTGTGCTGCAAAGGAGATGGTGGAGGAAGGGAGGGAGCCACCAGAGAAGAGAGGGGTAAAAGGGTGAATACCAGGGACATAAGTCTATGGAGGAGAATCTTCTGATGCTAACATGTCGCGACAACTGAAGACCTCCTAGCCTCCTAGCACAATTGGAATGTGCCTGAAAAACTCTATTTGTAGGGCATCCATGAGGGAACTCATAGAGCGAGAACTGGAAAGCTATCTAGTCCAAGTCCCACACTTTACAGATGAAGAAACTGAGGCCCAGGTAAGTGAAGCAATCTGCTTAGGGTCACATGGGCAATGAGTGAGAAGAGGTGTATTTGAACCCTGGTTCTCTAATTCCTTGGCTGACCTCAATACTTCAGAGAACTATAATTTTGGTGATGTGACTTCTCTATCCACTGATACAAATGGAAATACTTCTAGAATTTGTAGGATGGTTTTCCAGAGTTTCCTGGTATCAAAGCATTAATGATCCTGCAGCCAGCCTGGGTCTGATCTCTGGCACATACTTGAAAATATCACTAATAATAACTAGTATTTATATAGCACCTACTATGTGCTAAGCACTTTACAATAATTGTTTCATTTGATCCTCTCAAAACTTTCGGAGGCAAGTGCTATTATGATCCCCTTTTTACATTAGGGAAACTGAGGCAGTCAGTGGTTTAGTGATTTGCCTAGGGTCACACAGCTAGTAAGTATTGAAGCCAGATTTAAATTCAGGTCTCCCTGACCCCAGGTCCAGTACTCTACCAAGTTCTGGATTTGAGATACTGTGAGATCCCATCCCATGTTAAGTCCTCTTCAAGGTCAATGACTTCCACTAAGAGAAATGATTATTTTTCTCTCATTTTAATAACAAATTATTGAATAAGAACCAAAGTTTCCCCCCTTTTTACTTCTTCATCCAGAAATCAACCAGTGTGGGAAATCTTTCTCAAAGATAGTAAAAGAAATTCTAAATTTAGGCTAATGGATAGATTCCTGTTCATTGTATTTACTCAGACAGGACTGGGGAAAATATGGATTCTCCCTTTTGTCAATTACGCAAATTGATAAGTCTATTTGACCAAGACTTGAGTGATCCAAGTCATGTACTCCCAAGACCCTCATTAGAATGAGCCCACATCTCATTATAATATCCATTCTCTCATTAATTGTTAACCAACCAGAGTTGGTTGCCACCCTCAGAAACGTTTATAAAATGTTCCTGAGCGTATATAAAATGTTCCAAGAGCATATATAAACTGGGCCCCCCACTATGAGGGTCCTTGACATTCAAGAGTGCCATTGACCTCTTTTTATGCATAAACATGCTAGGATTATTAATAAAATGATGAGATTACCCAGAAATTATGTCTCTCTAACTTTCTAAATGCCACACTGCAAAGAATCTTAGCACAGAGTAGATCATACATATAGAGCTCATTATAGTCCAGCCTTCTCTCTACCCCACTTTCCAGGTGAGGAAATTAGGACTGAGAGGTTAAACACTTCAAAGAATTCTTAAATTCTGGTCCTTTTAGTTAAGCGACTTGCCTAAGGTCACAAGGTAAGTGGAATTTGGTTCAAGTAGTCCTCTGGGGTGGCTCAGCCTGGGCCTTAAAGAGCAGAGAGGGGACTATTGAGCTGTTTATTATTTTTCCTTAAAACTGGCTCCTTTTTCTGGACTTGCCCAATTTTTTCAATGGCACTGACATTCTTCCAGCCATTTGTGGCTCATAATTTAACCTCTGTCACCAATTTTGCTTCTATAATACTACTTAAATCTTTCCCTTCCTTACCATTCCCATTCTCATTACTCTAGTTCCTATTCTTGTCACTCACCTAGATTATTTCTATGGCCTCCTAACCCTTTCTCTCCGTTTTCAGTCTCTTCTCATTCCAAATCTGCCTATTACTCCAGATCTATCTACAGGGGATAGAATTGAGAGAGCAAAATTCAAAATCTGCCTCAGATACTTCATTACCTATACAACCTTGGGCAAGTCATAAAACCTCAATTTCCTCAACTGTAAAATTAGAATAATACTAGCCCTCTGACAGGGTTGTTGGAAGGATCAAATGAGAAAAAGTTGTAAGGATCAAATAAAATAATATTTGTAAGATGCTTATAGCATAGTACCTGGCACATAGTAGGTATTATGTAAATTATTATGTAATATATAATTATTATATATTATATAGTTATATAATATATATTGTATTTGTGTGTGTGTAATATATTGTAACATAACATTATGAAAATATATATATAATTATATAATATATTGTATAAATTATTGTTATTGCTATCAACTGTGGTCCAGTTTATCTTACTAGCTCTGTTCTGGTCACATCAACCCACTGATCACACTTTAATGACTTCAGATTGTTTGATGAATAGCTTCTAGATTCCTTGATTCAATACCCTCTTAGGAAGGAAGAGGGGAAGAGGTAGGCAGGTGAAGTGGAATTAATCAACCAACCAATAAACATTGATTAAGCTCATACTCCATGCTAGACGCTGTGCCAAGTACTGGGGATACAAAAAGAGGAAAAAGATAGTTCCTGTCCTCAAGGAGATGACAATCTAATTGGGGGGGAGGAAGACACAACAAGCAAACTATACACAAAGCAAGCTATACACAGGATAAATAGGAAATGATTAAAAGAGTGAAAGCAGTAGAATTAAGAGATGTTGGGAACGGATGCCAGTAAAAGATGGGACTTAAATTAGGACTAAAGGAAGTCAAGGTGGGTCACTAGTTGGAATGGAGGAGGAAAGCTTTTCATGGGATGGGTGATAGCAAGAGAAAATACCTAGAATTGAGATTCATGGAACATCCAAAAGGCCAAGGTCACTGGATCAAAGAGTACATGGTAAGGAGTAAGGTGTTCAAAGACTAGAAAGGTAGGAGTGAGCTAGATTATGAAGGGCTTGGAATGTCAAGGAGAATATTTTGTATTTGAACCTGGAGGCAATAGGAAGCCACCAGAGTCTATTAAGTAGGGGCATGACATGGTTGCACCTGTGCTTCAGGAAAATCACCTTGGTAGATGAATGGAGGATGGATTGGAGTGGGGAGATACTTGAGGCAGGCAGACGCACCAGGAAGTTATTGAAATAGTTCAGGCATGAGGTGATTTGGACCTGCAGCAGAGTGGAGGAGAGAAGGGAGCATGTTCAAGAGATATGGCAAAGGTAAAATAAAAAACAGGCTTTGGCAAGAAATTGGATATGGTGGGAGATGGGCGGATGAGAGATACTAAGAAGTTTGGGAAAACTCCTAGGTTTTGAGTCTGAGGGACTGGGAGGATAGTGTGTCCCTCTATAGTAATAGGGAAGGGGAGAAAGGTTTTTAGAGGGAAAGATGAGTTTGATTTGGGGCATATTGAGTTTAAGATGACCACTGAATGTCCACTTTGAGATGTCTCAAAGGCAGTTAGAGATGTGCAATTGGAGGTCATTGGAGAAGTCTGGGAAGTATAAGCAGATATGAGAATCATAGCATAGAGATGTTAATTAAATCCATGGAAGCTGATGAGATCACCACATGAAATTGTTCATCCTTCATTTTTGAAGAAAACCAGTGTCATCACAGGGTGATGTCTTGTTTTGTACATGAGTTGGATTTAAGTGAGACAGAGTTGCACCAAGTCATCAGCCTCACTCTCTCTTCCAGAGTCATCAAAGTCCAGTGACAAGACAAAGTCAAGACAACTAGAGATGACCCAGGATGTAGCGGATGACTTTGGTGTCTTCATTGTCTTACTGAGGTCTAAGCACTCCACAACACCTTCTTCAGCCACCTTCATGGCCATTGGGACAAATTGGTCTCATTTAACCATTCTACCAGGGAAGTCTTCACACACTTGGGGTAGATATCCTCCTCACCAATGGATTTGAGGCCAATCAGTTACCCTCAACTTGGTTTATTCTGTCTGCCTATAGGGTTTTACCAGGATGTGGCCACAGCAAATACTACAGCTTCTTGGAGCCACGGGTGAGAGTTGGGTGAGAGATGGACACCAAAGATAGAGGAGCAGCCCTGAAAAGGACTTAGCAAGCTTCACACAAGAGATACTGGTCCTCCTGAAGACCTCATACACCCCACCAAGTGAAGTAGTATAGAGAAAAAGAAGAGAACACAGGAAAGAATCCTGAGCAACACCTGTAGTGAGAAGGCATGATCTGGATGAGGATCCAGCAAAGGAGACAAAGAATGAACAGATTGTTAGCAGAACCAGAGGAGAGTGGAGTCATGAAAACCTAGAGATAAGAGATGATCAAGAAGAAGAGAGTGATCAACAGTGTCAAAGACTGCAGAATAGTCAAGGAGAATGATGAATGAGAAAAGACCATTGGATTGGACACTGGATCAGATCTGTGATTTCACTAGTAAAGAGAATTTAGCACTTGTTCTACAACTTAGAATCAAATACAGTGGCCTGGGTCTCTAAAAGATCAACATGCCCAGTGTCTCACGACAAGTTCAACGCAGATTCTTCCTGATGCTAAGGAGGCCTCTCTATGCACTACACCATATTGCCTCTCTAAGAATCCCAGAGTTTAAGAAGGATATTGACAAATTCTCTATTCAGCACTCAATATTACTGCTCATCTTCAAATCGACCTCCAAAACAGCAGTGTATGTGAAAAGGGCCTAAGGTCCAGTGAACTGCAAACTCAACAGAAATCAACAATTTGATGTAGCAGTCAAAATGCTAATGTAATCTTAGGCTGCACTGAAATAACTCTAGTGTCTACGATAAGATAGGCAATAGTTCCACTGTACATTGCCCTGCTCAGACTGTAACTGAGGTATGTCCAGTTCTAGGTCATACACATTTTAGAAGGGATATGGCTTAGCTAGAGCTTATTCACAGAACTGTAACCTGTTGGTGAAAGGGACTCAAAATCATGTCCTATAAAGATCAGATGGAGGAAGTGGAAGCATTTATCCTGCAAAGAGATGGATGTAGGTGGGGGTATACTCAGAGAAGTGTTGGCAAATGCTTAACTGGCTCTCCAGGGGGAAAAATGTTCCTACAGTTCAGAACAGCTAGACAGGTCTCAAAAAAGATCTGTATGAATTGATACAGGAGAACCAGGAGAATAACTGATGCAGTGATAAGAATGTTATAAAGAAGACAGTACTGAAAGACTTCAGGACTTCAAAATAATCTAATCTCCAGTGGTGATTTGAGAAGGCAGACAGTGAAGTATCCATCATCTTTAGCCTCTCCAGGGAAGTGATGGAATGTGCAGAATGAGTGATTCATTTCCAGATATGATCAATGTGTTGCTTTATTTTATTTTAACTTTACATTGTTACAAGAGAAGTTCTTACTTGGGGTTTTGGAATGAGAGAAGATATTTATTGAGAAGAGATAACTATCCTTTAAAAGAGAGAGAATCAAACTATTTTTGAAAGAAAAAAGCAACTAAAGACCTAGGGAGGAAGAGACTGCGATGAAAGCACAAGTCAGTTAACTGAAAATAGATGCTCAAATCACACCTTAGTGTGGATATTTAATATGATTAAATGGAGTTTGATTTCAATAGATTAGACTTTATAGAAGTCCAATCTTGGGAAAGGGATGAAGTAAACCCTGTTATTCATAAGAAATGCTAAAAGAGTTTGGAAAGGGAAGTTAAATGTTACCCTCTTTATAGCAACAAAAATTTCATTTGAACCATGGGAACTTACAGCCTGGGTGCTCTATTTCTTTAACGCATTTTTTAAAACCAGTATTTCCGGAAACTGGCAACTTAAATAGACTTTTAAAAATTAATTTCTGTTTGCTTTAATAATGTTTACTCTTATGATTGGGTTTCAGTCAATTCAAGAGAGGCAGCAGATGTCCTTCCCTCAGCAAAAATGGTCCTCCCTGACTTCATCGTCACAGGCACAGATGGAGAGAAAGTAGTCCCTATTCTGTATGAGAAAAAAAAAATTGCTTCCTTGTAGACTGTGGAGTTCTAAGTGAACAGCAGGTCACTTCCTTTGTGATGTCACTGGCTTTGGTAGTCACTTGCCAGAGGTCAGTGGAAGATCTTTATGGGATGATAAAGGATAAATGGGCAAAGGTTACAAATGGAGGGGGCTTGTGACCTCCTAAAAGCAATCAATTTCCCTTCCCTCTACCTATGCCTCCATCTTCAGTGTCGGAGAAACCAGGAAGAGAAAGCGTCCCAGAGGCTAATAAGGGCTGGTTTGGCCAAACCATGGTGAGTGGGGCAAGATAGAGTGTTAGAGGAAGGGACAAATGCACAATGATGGAGAAACTGTCTCTCAAGGGCCATTTTTAACTATCTGGGAGGAGAGGACCTTGAATTTGCCATCTCTTGAGGTTCTTCTGGGTCATTTTGTGTATGAGCCCATTGGTCATTGCCCCTAGGTCCTAGTCAAGTGGGTTGGTCTCTATTCAGACTGAGAAGGTGATGCCTCAGAACCACAGATGCACCTGCAGAAATCCAGCATCTTCATAGCATTGTCCTATAACAGGAACAAGGGATCTACCCCTCCAGAAACTCGCATCATAGAATTAAGTAAGAATGTAGACATTTAGGGGGTAATTTTTTTTTTCATTTAAAATGACTATGATTACACTTTCTATTTGAGAAACCATTAGATGGTAAGGGCAGGAACTGTCTTTTTGCCTTTTTTTTTTTTTATCCCTAGTGCTTGGCACATAATAGGTGCTTAATAAATGTTTATTGATTAACAGAAACCAAATAAAATTTTCTCCTTCAGAAAACCTGAGAAGGAAATGTCTCTTTCTGGAGTTTTTGTCCTATAAATGGATATTTGGAGATCCAAGCTTCACTTGGAAACAGGGGCCTCGTCTAGATTTTTCTCTTAAGGAACTGGAATAATTTCTTAGTTCTGCCATAAAAATACTCTAAACACTAGCACAAGTTAGAATTCTGTGCCCCAAAGCAAAAAACTTTGCCGACATGCTCCCACTGCAACCTACCATGCTTGGAAAATTCCAAACTATGCACCTCTGGGGAAATCCTTCCTTTTATGGATCCCAAAGCCCTTCAGGGGGTATAAATCATGCTAGATTGTCACATTTGCTAGATAATTAAAACATAACCTCCTTTAGAATAACCAAAAAATTATTTTAACTATTTTGGATGAGAATCTTGTTTCTACAGTTGCCTGTATTATTCAGACCTATGATTTCACGGTTATAGGGGACCTCCCTTTACCAATACAAATCTGTAATTGTTCCATATCTTGCTGTCTTGGAGAATAGCCAGAGAACTGAAAAGTTAAGTGATTTGTCCAGGATTAGACTGTCAATTAGTCAATCAATAAGCATTTATTAAGTGACTACTATATACCAGGCACTGTGCTAAGCACTAGGAATACAAAGAGAGGTAAAAGTTCCTGCCTTTAAGAAGATCACAACTCAGTCAAGCCAGTATGTGTCAGAAATTAGATTTGAACCCAAGGTCACACCAAAAAAACATTGAATTTAGAGTTAGAAGTCACAAATTCAAATCTCAGTATTGCTGCTTACTCCCTAGGGCAGGTAGATGGTAGAATGGATAGAGTGCTGATCCTGGAGCCAGGAAAACTCATGTTCCTGAGTTCAAATCTGTCCTCTGACACTTACTAGCAGTGTGACCCTGGGTAAATCACTTAACCCTGTTTGCCTCAGTTTCCTCATTAGTAAAATAAGCTGGAGAAGGAAATGACAAAGTATGACATTCCAGTATCTCTGCCAAGAAAACCCCAAATGGGGTCACAAAGAGTCAGATATGACTGAAATGAGTAAATAGCAACTAAATCTATACACGTGTGTGTGTGTGCGTGTGCATGTAAAATCTAACTTTTGTGACCTTAGGCTACTTATTTTATCCATTTTGGTTCCACTTTCTTTTATTTGCATAAGGAAGGGACTGGGAATAAATAATCTCTAAGGTATCTTGCAACTTTAAATTTAATAAAATTTTAAGATTATCTCTTTACTCCCACTGTAAATAGTTTTAGACTACTGTGATTTTTTAAAAAATGTTCTTTTTATCTGTTTTACATATTTTTCTAACTTCTTACTTCTCTGGAAATTGTGAGTTCTTTATACTATGAGTGCAGACATTCCTGATTCAAGCCCATCCTTCTAATTTTCTGGTTCCGATCACCTGTGAGCTTAAAAGACCAAGAAGAAATTGGACTCTAAACCACAAAGAGCTGAGTTCAAGTCCTGGCTCTGACATATCCTGCTTATGCAACTCTGGGCAAGCCACATAACTTCTCAATGCTCTAGGCAATTCTCTGAGACAAGGGAGCTAATCTGCACTGGCAGAGAGAGTTTCCTTACTTTGGAGTTCCCTGTGCCAATGAAATCATAGGCTTATTTCCTATCCCTATGAGTAAAGTAAGTTTGTATTTTATTTATCACATCTGATTCCTTTTCTTTATTCACAAAGCCAGCACTTCAGTTCAAGCCCTAATCACCTCTCACTTTGACTATTGCAATGGCTTCCTACTGGTCTCCTTGCCTCAAACCTTTCCCCACTCCAGTCTATCCTCTATGAAGCTGCCAAAGTGTTTTTTCTGAAGCACCACTCTGATCTTTCATTCTCTTTCTCATTAAACTCAATTAGTTCCCTGTTGCCTCTAGGATAAAACAGAAACTCATCTATTTGACTTTTAAAGTCCTATACTACTGGACCTCCAACTGTCTTTCCAGCCATATTATACATTCCTTCCCTTCCTACACTATGTGAGAATTCAGCCATGCCCTTTCCCCAAATATATACTGGCTTCTAAGTGCTAAGGTCCTATTAGGACCCAAGGAAGGAGTGAAAGATATCTGAGCTTGAGGCCTAGTCAATCTGAATCACTTTTCTATTTGGATCCAAGAGACTTTTGATTTTGGTCCTAGGGCTTTAGCAGTTTTCACTTTCTAAACCTTCTTTTACTATTTGAGCCTCAAGTCTCCTGGAGCTCTCTGACTCAAGCCTGATTGACTTCCCAGATTCAGAGATCCCACTGGGTGCCCTAGTCTGACATCTGCTCTGCATTCCCTCTCTTACATTTGTCAATCATATAATTTCACTTCCAGAGTATATTTACTCAGAAAAAGAAAATACACAAGTTCAAAAATAATATACCAGAGTAAGGCCATTCATTGCAAGCTCATATAGAAGAAAACTAGCATATTATTATCATATAAAAGAAACTGGTCCCAGGCTAAGTGGCTGAGCATTTTTCTTTCCAAGACAATCGGAGTTAAGTGACTTGCCCAACTAATAAGCGTCAAGTGTCTGAGGGTGGATTTGAACTCAGGTCCTTTTAACTCCATGACTGTGCCACTTAGCTGCCCAGTGGCTGAGCTTTGTATCCTGAGTTTTTACAAAATTTTTCAAGATTCAGCCTAGCCCATGACACTCTCCAAACCAGATATTCCAAATCAATCCACCCTGCTTTCACATAGCCATAATCCTTCCCTCTCCCTAAAAGAGAACTGTATTTCCTGCCCTTCTTCTAACAACATTGCTCTCCCTCCCTCTCCCCCAAACCTCTTGATTCTCCCACCTTGATACTGTGGATCAGACTTATTAGTTCATTCTACAATCTAAATGTGTTTTCAGCAAATCAAGAAAACTCTTGATTAGACAGCAGGGTTATGGATGTTCAAACTGCCTTCAAACTTGATCACTAACTTTGCACTCCATGTCCAATAAGCAAAAAAGAAATAAGAATAAATATTGTAATATCAAAAACAGACAATGCCAATGATCTGGAGTTGCACAAAGATATACTGCTAGATAGCTTCCCAGAAGTTCCTAGATCTCTTCATACATTCTTTTTGAAAAGCTTTGCTCTATTTTGTTTTTAGATCACGTTCATTTCAGAGGAGGAAAATCTCCTCAGACAGCCATTCGTTATTACAACGAAGAAGAAAATAAAAAAAGAACAGTTTAGCAAAAGTAACAGATATATCAGAAAAGTCAGATATTCAGTGCTCCACATCCATGCTGTGAAGAAGAGATCTAGAGGGACATCCACCAATGTCTTGTTTGGAACCAAGCTTGATAACTTGGATTTCGTGGCATTCAATGTGAATGGTGGTGACTGTTTCTATTTCTAGTGTAGTCATGTGTATCGTTTTCCTAGTTCTGCTTATTTTACTCTTTATCATAAAATAAGTCTTCTCATACTTCTCGATATTCTTCCTATGCATTGTTTCTTAAAGCATGGAAATAATTCCATTACACACACCCTCAATTTGTTTAGCCATTCCCTAACTGAGGGATTTGTTGTAGCTTTTCAATTGCTTTAGTTGTATCCAACTCTTTGTGATCCCCACTTAGGATTTTCTCGGTAGAGATAATGGGGTAGTTTACCATTTCCTTCTCTAGCTCATTTTATGGATGAGAAAACTGAGGCAAATAGGTTTAAGTGACTTGCCCAGGGTCACACAGTTAGTAGGTGTCTGAGGCCAGATTTGAATCCAGCAAGATGAGTCTCCCTGATTCCAGGTCTGGTGCTCTATTCACTTTGCCACCTAGCTCCTCAGCTCAGATGGATATCTAGTTTATTTCCCACTTCTTTGCTGTGACAAAAAAAAGCGCTGCTGTAAATCTTTTGATCTATATAGGTCCTTTCTTTTTATCTTTAACTTCCTTGGGATATATGCCTAGAAGTGGAATTTATGGGTCAAATGAATGGGCATTTTAGTCACTTTCCAAATTGCTTTCCAGGATCTTTGGCCCAATTCACAATTCCACCAAGAGAGCATTACAGTGGCCATCTTTTCATAACCACTCCAACATTGACTATCCCCATCTTTGTTCACCTTTACCAATTGCTCAATACATTATTTTTAATAGATTTTATTTGTATGTTTCTGTTTTATATCTCCTAGGTTTCCTGCCACATCTCTCCCCTTCCCCTTCTCAGTGTGAGTGTATTTAGTGATTTCCATTTTACCAGTGGACAAATGAAGGTATTTCAATGCTGTGTCCATGTGGTGGCATAAAAATAGCCACCAAAGCAGTGTGGTTTGAGGGGGGGTGGAAAACCTGTTTGACCTAAATTGTTTTCTGGACCATATATATTCTAGCATGATTCAACTTGTAATACAAACCTGTGTTTGTTAACTAGATTTGGGTAATATGTATATAGAAGTCAAATAGTCATCTTGTTTTGTTTGTCACTGGATTTGTTTTGTCACTGGACTCTGATGACTCAGGAGAGAGGGAGGCTAATGACTGTGCTCTGCTTCACTTAAATCCAGTTCACAAGCAAATCAAGACATCACTCTGGTGATATCATTGCTCCCCTTTGAGAACAAAGGATGAAATGTGTATTAAAAAGACTGGTAGTCAGGACAAAAGAACTAGGTTCTAGACCTAGCTCTGTTTCTAACTCAGTCTGTGGCTTTGGATTTGTCATTTCATGTCTCTGTAGTTGTGTCCTCATCAGTTAACTGAAGAAATTGACATATATGCTAAAATATTCCTAGTAGCTTTTTTCACAGTAGCAAAGCACTGGAAACAAAGAAGGTATCTATCAGTTAGGAAATGACTGAATAAACCATCATTTACAGATGTAATGGAATGTTATTGTTGTACCACAAGAAACAATGAGTATGAGGAATTCAGAGAAACATAGGAAGACTTGGAGGAAATGATACAGAGGGAAGAATATGGAAACACAACAAAGCACCCAATGACTAAAATGATGTAAATAAAAATAGCATTAGGAGCAATCAAATTCAGATTAAATATAAATGCTAATGGTTCAGTAGACCAGAGGCCAAAACACATCTCCACTTTCTTGGTAGGGAGGCAGGAACACAGCTGGGGCCAAACGTATATCCAGATACATTTAGTCACCGTGTTGACTGATTTTCCTTAATTGTTTTTTCCTTGTGGGAGGACTCAGGTTCCTATCAGGAAATGATTATGTTATAAAAAAAAAAAAAAACATAAAAAATACCCATGCATATTTTATTTTTTTTTTAAATGAAGGTGTATTACATGTTCTCTAAAGTTTCTTCCAGGTTTACTATCCTATATTTCTATTTTAATTTTTATTATATTTAGCCTATTTTATTTTATTTCTCCAATTCCCTATAACAATGAGCAGGAGAAGGAAATGGAAAACCACTCTGTTATCTTTGCCAAGAAAACCCCAAAGTGGGGTCATGGAAAGTCAGACACAACTGAAGCGGCTGAAAGCAACCACAGATATTTCTCAATTACATTTTAATCTGGTTCTTCAGTGTTTGGGAGAGCTGTGGGCAGAGGGAGGTCAGCAGGTCTGGTGTTGAACACCTCTGCTCTAGGCAACTTCCTAAGACTATGTTTCAGAAAATGTGCTGCCTTGTACTGTTTGAGGAAGTTACTCAAAAGGGAGCTCAGTATGCCAGCAAAATCACAGATCCAATCCATATCCCTATTCATACACCACTTTATAGTTACACCAATGATGGCTAACATTTACATAGCTTATTATATTTTAAAAATATTTTATTTCCAATTACAGGTAAAATTTTTAAACATTCTTTTAAGAAATATTTGAGTTCCAAATTCTCTTCCTCCCTTCCTCTTCTCCCCGCCTCATTGAGAAGGCAAGCAATTTGATAGATTATGTATGCATAGTCATGCAAATTTCCATATTAGTCATGTTAAAGAAAACACAGACCCCTCCCCCTCCCCAAACCAAAAACAAGAAGTAAAAAGAAAAGTATGCTTTGATCTGTATTCAGACTCCATCAGTTCTTTCTCTGGAGATGGAGAGCATTTTTTCACCCTAAGTCCTTAATTGTCTTGGATCATTTATTGCTGAGAATAGGTAAATCATTCACAGCTGATTATCATACAGTATTGTTATTGCTGTATACAATGTTCTCCTGATTCTGCTTACTTCACTTGGCATCAGTTTATGTAAGTCTTTCCAGGTTTTTCTGAAACCATCTATCTCATCATTTCTTATAATACAATGTTATTCTATCACAATCATACACCATAACTTGTTCATCCATTTCCCAATTAATGGACACTCTCTCAATTTTGAATTCTTTTCCACCACAAAAAGAGTTGTTATAAATATTATTTTATACATACATCATTTTCCTTTTTTAAAAAAAGTCTCTGGGACACAGACCTAGTAATGATATTACTGGGTCAAAGGGTATGCACATTTTATATCTTTGGCATAGTTCCAAATTGCTCTCCAGAATAACTAGATCAGTTCACAACTCCACCAATAGTGCATTAGTATCCCAATTTTGTGACATCTCCTTCAACATTTGTCATTTTTCCATTTCTATTGTATTAGCCATTCTCATAGGTATGAGGTGGTACCTCAGAGTTGTTTCAATATGCATTTCTCTAATCAATGGTAATTTAGAGCACTTTTTCGTATGACTATAGATAGCTTTGTTTTCTTCATCTGAAAACTGCCTGTTCATACCCTTTGACCATGTATCAATTGGGCAGTGACTTGTATTCTTAATACTTTGACTCAGTTCTCTATATATTTAAGAAATGAGACCTTTATCAGAGAAACTTCCTGTAAAATATTATCCCAGTTTCCTGATTTCCTCCTAATCTTAATTGCATTGGTTTTCTTTGTGCAAAATAATTTTAATTTAGTGTAATTAAAATTATCCCATTTTACATCTTATAATGGTCTCTATCTCTTGTTTCATCATAAATTCTTCCCATATCTATAGACCGACAGGTAAGCTACTTCATGGTCCTCTAATTTGCTTATGGTATTACTCTTTATGTCTAAATAATGAACCTATTTAACCTTATCTGGGTACGTGGCATGACATGGTAGTCTATACCTAATTTCTGCCAAATATTTTTCCAGTTTTTCCAGCAGTTTTTGTCAAATAGTAAGTTCTTGTCCCAAAAGCTTAGATCTTTGCATTCACTAGATGACTATTATTATTACCTATTATATAATTCGTACCTAATCTATTTCATTGACCCACCATTCTCTTTCTGAGCCAGTACCAGATTGTTTTGATGATTACCACTTCGTAATACTGTTTGAGATCTGGTATGGCTTAACCATCTTCCTTCACATTTCTAAATTGTCTTCATATTTTTGTCTTTTTGATCTCCCAGATGAATTTTGTTTGTTTTGTGCAGTTCTATAAGGTAATTTTGTGGTAGTTTGATTGGTATTTAGGTCGAATTATAATTTTATCATATTGGCTTGGCTTACCCATAAGCAATGTATTTTCAGTTTTTTAGATCTGACTTTATGTGTAGCCCTTAATATATTTATATTCTAGGCGCTGTGCTAAGCACTTTACAGTTTTCTCATATATTCCCCCAAACAACCTGGAAGGTAGGTGCTATATTATCCTCACTTCACAGATAAGGAAACTGAGACAAAGAGCAATTAGGTGACTTGCCTAGGATCACACATCTACTTCGTTGTTATCTAGCTGGTATCTGGGTCCATATCTGAACTCAGATGCTGTGCCCCCTAGCTGCCCAAAGCGACAAAAGGACTTTACACACACATGAACAACAATAATAATTATAAGGTTTAGACAGCATTTACTACGGACCAGGTACTGGGCTAAGCGCTTTACAGTTATTAAGTATTATTATCTCATTTGATTCTCACAACAACCCTGGGAAGTAGGTGTTAATATTGCCCCATTTTAAAGATGAAGAAACTGAGGCAAAGAGAGGTTAAGTGACTTGCCCAGGGCAAAAAACTAGTAAGTGTTAGAGGCTAGATTTTAACTCAGATCTTCCTGACTCCAGTCTCTCTCCATTGTTCAAACTATACTTTTAACTATACCCCCTGATGTAGGCAAAGGTATGATACAATGGAAAGAATTATGAATTAGAAATCGGAAGTTTTAGGTTCGAATTGTGCCTCAGCCATTTATTGTGTAGGACCTTGAGCAAGTCACTTTGGACCCCAATTTCCTCATCTGTAAAAGGAGAAGATTGAAGGAGACCTCTTCTACGGTCCCTTTGGACTCTAAATCTATTTTGATTCTCATTTTGCTGATGAGAGAATTTTCAGAGAAGGTGACTGTCACAAGTTTGTACAGCTACTAAATGGTGATGGATAAAGTGCTTGACCTGAAGTCAGGAAGATCTTCCTGAATTCAAATCTGGCTTCAGACACTTGTGACCCTGGGCAAGTCACTTAACCTTGTTGGCCTCAGTTTCCTCATCTGTAAAATGAGCTAGAGAAGGAAATGGCAAACCACTCCAGTATCTTGGCCAAGAAAACCTTAAATGAGGTCACAAAGAGTTGGATACAACTGGTGAACAAGAACCACAACAAAGGTGAGAGAGGATTTTTTTCTGTTATTCTCTATTTTAGTGCCTTAAAACACACACACACACACACACACACACACACACACACACTCACTTTCATTTTAATCTCACTGCTGTGGACTCTGAAGGGCACAACTCCCTCCAGCACCTAAACTGACAGCAGTTGTAGTGGGATTAAGTTTTGTCCAGTGCAAGAAGGACGAGTAAATTTAACTAAAGATGGCCAAGCCAGAACTGGGTAACACTTTTTGCTTCCAGGATTGTGTGGTTGGTAATTTGCAGATCGTCCCTTTGCTGGTAAAGGCTATGAGGCGCTGAGGTTGTATTTGCTGCATTGTTGCTGAAGGGAGTTGCGGAGACGCCTGTTACCTTCTGGAGACTGAAGCCTTTGCCTTCGTGCAGTGTCAGGGAAGCGTCTCATTCTAACTGGTGTGGATGGATGCAGAGCAGCAGAATATGAGAGTCAAATCCTAGCACATAAGCAGTGAGAACTAGGCTAATTCAGTAACTGCTGTGGAAAGGGAAGTACGTCTGCCAGGGGGTGATTTGTACCCTTGTTGGCTAAGTGACTCTCGGTGCCCACTCCGGGGTATCTGAATCTGATAATCCAGCCTGGGTTCCTAGGCAGGTCAGACGCGCGGGCGGAGGGGTGGGGCCAGAACGTTGAACTGAGTGATACTGTCTTGAAAAGGGGAGGAGCTCATTGAAGGCTTGGGCAAGGATGCTGCTTTCCTAGTGATGCAGCGGGGAATTTGTAGACAATCCCTTGGCAGGTGGGGCTCGCTGGCTTCTTTCCTGGGCTGATGGGGAGAAGGACCCGGCAGATCCCTGCTGTCTTCTCACAGGTATGAAGATCCTTCTCATTGATGGTACTTAGGGCTTAGGAATGGTTTGGACAGTGGGGAGAGGCGAGTTTCAGGGTTGGCAGGGTGACTGGGGAGGCCAGGGAAGGAAGAAGGGTGAAGGGAGAGGTTGGGTGGGTATGCAGTTGGTATTGATTGAGATTCAAGAAGGGCCCTGAAATCTAGACTCTAAGGAAGTGGGGAGGGAGGGAGGACGGAAGTGGAGCTGGAGGAAGGGTGTGGGTGTGGGTGTGGGTGTGGGGGAGAGAAGTAGGGCTTGGTCTTTGGGAAAGGAACATATTGTGGTTCTGCTGTGTTCTCCTGGACCTTGGCCTTCTGGGCAGAAATCTGAGGGTGGCACTTTCTGTGGCATCATTCAGAGCCTTTTGGATGGCAGCCCTTTAGCCTTGTGCCTGGGAAAGGGGCAGTAAGGACAAGCTGCCAATGGGTAAGGAACTGAATTTAGAAGAACTGTTTGCCATTCTGACAAAGATAAATGAGGATGTCCCCTAGGGGTTTGGTCCTCAATCAGCTGTCCTGCTATTAAACCAGAAGTTCCTGCTAACTTTTTGAAGGTAGGGTGGGGTGGTATCCCTGAACTAAGGAATCCCCAGAACTCTCTGAGGGTTGGGGGTGGGGATTGTTATTCTCCTCATCCAACAAGCTGCCTCCATAATCTATTGGTTTACTAATAAGGCTGTCATGGCAACATCGCTGTCAGTACTCACTGGCTCACTCCTGGTGGCTGTTTGAAGGCCCTGTTGTCCCCTCAGCCATCTGGAGTGTTGAGCAGAGGAAGGAGTGGGGGAGGCCCTCACCTGCCATCTTTCACCCGGAAGCTTTCAAACAGACATCATATGTCATCCTAGCACTAGTCTCAGGGGACAGATTTGCAGTTTGAAGATATTAACCTCCTATTTTATAGCTGGGGAAACTGAGGCACAGAGGAAGAAGTAACTTATCTAAGATCACAAATCAAAGCTTTAACAGAGTCGCATCTTGCAGACACTGCTTTGCCCTTTAGAAGAGGAAAATGCTGCTTTTTCTACTCTTCCCTCTCCTCCCCCTCAGTTCTGCCCCATTTTAACCTGCTGCTGTATAATGGGTGGGGCCTATGTGGTTCCCTGCCTCCCCGTATCTCTCTTTCATCATCTTTAAAAACAGAGATAAAGTTGCCAACTTCCCAGGCTTGCGTAGAGCATTGGATGTTTGTAAATTGTTTTACAAAATGAATCAGAAGTTATAAGTGCCATGATATCTTATTTATTATGAATACTTGTCTAAGATGATAGAACAGTGGTACCTTCTCTCTGAAAGACATGAGAGGGAGGGGTCCAAGTCAGGATTCTAGTATCATTTTGTCCTAGGTCTGTCTGGGGATCTCCTGAGCTGGGATACTTACTGATATAATGGTAGGGGCTTGATAGGAATGAGGAAAAAGAACTTTCTTCTTTAACCATCTCAGCTCAAAAGGAAAACCCAGGAAGTATAGATTCACCATCTGGGGAAAGAGCAAAGGCTTGAGGTGAGCTGTTTTGGAGCGTGCTGTTCCCTTGAGGGGAACAAGCCAATCACACTATTTTCTTTCACTGACTCAGAACTTCTCCTCCTCCTAGCTGACAATTATGACAAATGATGACTGAATTTGTAAACAGGGCCTATTGAGTCTTTTTGTGATTAGGCCTTTAGGATGACAGAGGCCTGAGTGGCCTGTCCATACCCTTTAGAAGCAAATCCAAAAGAATGTTAGATTGGATCCTGGAGGTGATAAGGATCCACTGGAGTTTATTGAATATAGGGTGAAATGGACAGACTTTAGGAAGATCAATCTGACAGAAGAGTGAAGGATGAATTGGAGTGAGGAGAGACTCAAGTCAGGAGGCCCATCAGCAAGCTCTTGTAACAGCCCAGACATAAGGTGATGAGGGCCTGCACCATTGTGGCAGCATTGTCAGAGGAAAGAAGAGGGCTTATTGAAGAGATGTTGCAAAGGTGAAATCAATAGGCCTTGGGAACAGATTGGATATGGGAGATGAGACATAGTGAGGGCACATGGGAAAGATGTTATGAAAGTAACATTCAATGATGCAGATCAGCTACTCTTCTGTAATATAGAATCTCAGTTTCCTGAGCCAGCAAGAGGGTAAAAGACTCTCCCAGGATCACACAGCTAGTATATGTCATATCCAGGACTTAGCCCAAGTCTTCCTAATTCCATGATGGTGTCCATTATTCCATTCTACCTCTCTCTTCCCCTACTGACTTATCACACTGACTTATACGCGCCTCATAGCAGAATTTTTCTAAGTATATACATAAGCATATGGATATACTTAGAAATTGAGTAATGCTAGAAAGTTCTCCTTGTTATAATGCTTTTGACCCACTCCCCCAATCCTGTGTATATTTCCTTCTCCTCCCCCTTCTTCTCCTTCTCCTTCTCCTCCTTCTTCTCCTCCTTCTCCTTTTCCTTTGCCTTCTCCTCCTTCTCCTTCTTCTCCTCCCTCTTCAGTCATGTTCCACTCTTCATGATCCCATTTTGGGCTTCCTTGGCAAAGATACTGGAGTAGTTTGCCATTTCCTTCTCCAACTCGTTTTGCAGATGAGAAAACTGAGGCAAACAGGGTTAAGTGACTTGTCCAGGGTCATACAGCTAGTAAGTATCAAGAGTCCAGATTTAAACTCAGGAAAATGAGTCTTCCTGATTTCAGGTCCTGACATCCTATCCACCGTACCACCTAACTGCCCATCTTTTCCAAAAAACAGCTACAAACCTTGCCTCGATTGGCTCTGGTATTGATCTAGAAATCATAGAAGTTCAAACATAGAAGGTACTTTATTCATTTACATTTTACAGAATGTAAACTCCTTCATTTTACAGAAGGGGAAATGTGGCTCAGAAAGGCAAATTCAGTTAGTCAATAAACATTAAGTGCCTACTATGTGCCAGGCACTGTGGATACAAAGAAAGTCAAAAGACAGTCCCTGATCTCAAGGAGTTCATAGTCTGGGGGAGATGACATGCAAAGAATTATGTACAAATGATGTATAGACAGACAGGATAAATGAGGGTGGTCTGGTGCTATGATTAAGGAAGAACAGGCTTTTTAGAGAAGGTAAGACTTTAACTGGAACTTGAAGGAAGCCTGGGAAGTTAGGAAGTGCATATGAAAAGGAAGAGTTCCAGGCAAGGGATGACTTATCCAAATTCATGTAGCTTTTTCATGACAGGACCAGTAATAGACATCCTGGTCTCCTGGTTCCTAGTCTATGGCTCTTTGCAGTTACCCACTGATACCTTGGTGAGTCAGTAGCAAAACAAGAGATAATCATTTCTCTCCGTGGTGCTGACATGCTTTTAGCTCTAGATCACTCCTTATCAACAGACAAGCCCATCAAAGCAGAAGTAAATTTCTACCATCTATTGCTGATTATTAACTTGTTGAAAAAGGAAGTATCTCAGATGGAAGAAGCCAATGCAATCCATTTCCCTGTGACTCATATCCTTAAAACAAAACCAAGTTTTGGCTTCATAGAGAGGAGCAAACAACAGTCTTCCTATCCTGTACAAATGATAGCTTATGATACCTTACATGGGCAGGGCATGAAGTCAAAAATAATAAAGGATAATACAGTGAGCTATCTGGCATGACCAGAAGAGAGCAGGAATTGGTTGATCTGGTTGATTGATAAAGAATTCTAATTAATAAGGAGTTCCTATAGATGCCAATTTTAAGATACTGAAACTTCAACATGATAGACCCAACACTCAAACAAAATAGCTTAGTATGGTAGCTAGAGTGGCATTAGAGTCAAGAAGACCTACCTCTAATGCCTACTTAAAGAGGCATTCATTGAATGGGTGTATCTCACTCAAAGTGAGAATCTGATAAAACCTTAGTCTAAAATGGCCAGGGTCTCCCATTGCATCCTGGGTTATCTCCAGTCATCCAGATGAATATCAGGCCACTGGATCCAGAGGGTTCTGGAGAAGAAAGTGAGGTTGGTGACCTTGCACAGCCCTCCCTCACTCCAATCAAAGTCAAGTGCAAGTCATGTCATCATCTTGATGTCATGGTCCTCTTCTAAAATGAAGGACAGACACAACAACACAATAGGCAAAACACTTAGCATATCAGTCAGTACCTCAGGCAACTCTTTTAAGTGCTAGACAGTGACAGATCTACTTTGGATGAGGAAATTTCCTCACTGGGCAACAGTGAAATCACAGGTTTAGATAAAAAAAAAATCACAACATTCATACTATACTGGACATGATAATAATAACTCACATTTATATTTAGGTATGAACTTAGGGTAAAATTCTACTTATTGTTCAATTCTCAGGTTAAGTTCCACAACCTCTGTGCATCCTTCACAAATCTACCCTCGTTGCCCCACCTTGTAAGTCAGAAGTGATCCCTCTCTTCTCTAAACTGCCTTTTTCCTGTTTTATTCCCTACCCCCATTGGACTCTTAGCTCATTGAGGGCAAAGAGCCAATCATCTTTGTATGTCTCTTAGGCTTACGATCAATTTATGCCTTTTGAGTCATTGTTAGTATACGTGATAGAACGTTAGTCTTGGAGTCAGGAAAGCCTAGGTTTATATCTTGCCTCTGATGCTCACAGACAACTCTTAGATGAGTTGATTAAGGATTCTGGGCCTCAGTTTCCTCATCTCTTATGCAGAGATAATGATACCTGTAATTATGCAGAGATAATGATACCTAGATTGGGTTGTTGTGAGGGTCAAATGACTGAAACACTTTGCAAACTTTAAGTCACCATTTAAATGTCAGACATGATTAGTGGTGTTTTTGTTATTGAATTAATATGCTTTGGGTTTAGTGGTAACAGAAGAAAGCTCAGGCCCTTTGAGAAGCAGTATATTATGGAAAGAGGAACTAGTCTAGACCAGTGCTTCGTTGGACAGATTAACATATCCTAACTCGAAGGATACGGTTTGATTTAGGTATATTTAATTGCAGTTTAAACCATGTGCCCATCCATCATTAAAGCATAGTCAATTGGCCCCTTTTTTAAAGTACTGGTCTCAGGACTCAGCCTAAAAATCCCAGGTAGTACAGAAGAACTTGGAATTTTGCCATTAATGAATCTAGGATTGAATCCTGGCTGTTCAATTTACTACCTCCAATCTTTGATAGAATGTGACCTCCTTAAGAGCAGGGATTTTATCATTTTTGTCTTTGTATCACCATTACCTAGCATAATGTCTGGTATGCAGGAGGCACCTAATAAATGCTTGTTGATTGGTTTTGATTGTTTGATTAAAATTTGATTGATTTAGAATTGGAATTTGTGGATTGATTAGAATCATCCCAATGTTCACTAAGGAAAGGTAAATGGATATCTTTTTCCCTAGCTACTCCCTGCCTTTATAGTCCCTGGACAGCATTCCCTTTTGGGATCTTTTATCCTCTAAAAGGCTGTCTTTGATGGTCACTTCCAAGGATTTAGGTCTGAAAGGAATCTTAGCAATGATCTATTACAGGGGTTCTTAAACTTTTAGTATCATGGACCACTTTGACTGGCTGGTGAAGCTTATGGTCCCCTCCTCAGGGGGAAAAATATTTTTAAATACTAGAAGGAAGTACTAGATTTCATTTAGAGGTCAGTGAAAATAAAGATATAATTTTTTTCCATTCAGAGTCATGGACCCTCTGAAATCTTGCCATTGAGCTCTGGAGGGTCCGAGAACCACAGGTTATGAGACCAACCTAGTCCAACCTCATTTTACAAATGGGGTAACTCTAGAGAGGAGAAAGCTCACACATCTAATAGCAGGATTTGAACGCAGTCTCTGACTCCTACTGTCTTGTTTTTTCCACTAGAGCAAATTGCCTCAGTCTTTCAGTTGATTTCCCTGTGGGGACAGGCATGCACTGTGCATTTTCATCTATTACCACCTCCATCCCACTTGAGATAGTCTTGTTCTCACTACTGACAACCTCATTTTCATCTGAGTACCTCAGTTTCCCCTCTGTAGTAACCCTGCTTGGGGAAATTGGGAGGATTAATTGAGATAATGGATCTAAAGTGCCTGGAGCTCTTTGCAGAGAGAACTTGGGGCTATTACTTCCAAGAAGCATTATGAACCACTAATCTGGACTGAGAGGAAATAAATGTTATCATCATATAAGTGCTTAGGGAAAGTGTACGTGTGGGTTTCAGTGAGGTCAGCAGATATCACAGCATGTTTTGTCCGTGTGTTGTTCCATCATTGTTCCCATCATCTCCTATTTGTTACAAACCAGATTCATAGATCAATTCTCTTTAACTCCATGGATTGGTTTAGACAGTAAGTAATCCTTTCTCTAGATTGGGAAACAAAGGTCGATAAAATATTAATAATTAGTAACAATAATAGCTAGCAGGTATATAGTACTTATTTGTTATCTCATTTGATCCTAACAGTAATCCTTTGAGTCAGTGCCATTATCAACTGCTTTTTACAGTTGAGGAAACTGAGGCTGAGAAAGGTTGCTGACTGCTCACAGAAACAGAGCTAGTAGATGGCTGAGGAAGGATTTGAACTCAGGTCTCACAGATTCCAAAAAGAGTATCTGTGCATGATAAACTCAAGTGTAGGGCAACTAGGTGATGCAGTAAATAGAGTACTGGACTTGGAATCAGGAAGACTTATCTTTGTGAGTTCAAATCTGGCCTCAGACATTAGCTGTGTCACTCTGGACAAATCACCTAACCCTGCTTGCCTTGGTTTCCTCATTTGTAAAATGAGCTGGAAAAGGAAATGGCAGAGTACTCTAGTACCTCTGCAAGAAAACCCTCAATGTGGTCACAAAGATTCAGATATTACTGAAGATGAAGAACAAACACCCAAGTGTAAGAACAGAGCTAAACAGTTCCCTTTGCCTGCCCTAGTCTAAAAAGAAAGTGATATACTTATGTCTATCGATAACAGACATTTATTAAGTGCCAGTTGTATACAGAACACTGTACCAAGTGGTGGAAGAGTGTGGAGATGGGCAGCACACACAGTTTAGATTAAGTCTCAGTTCCTGAACTCAGGGAGCTCACAATTTACAAATCCCTTTTCATCTGTAATTTCCTTTCATCTTTGCAAAGGTGGAGGTATTTTTTTGTGTGTGCCAATTTTGCAACCGAACTAAGGCTTAGGGTAGATTTCAGTGACTTTCCAAAAGTCATGCAATTAATAGCAAAGCTTGGATTTGAACTGGGATCCTTAGACTCTCAGGTCTCTTCAATTTTGTACATGGAATCAGGAAGACTACTACTTACTAGTCATATGCCCATGGGCAAGTCACTAAAACTCTCTTAAGTCCCAATTTCCTATTTGTAAAAGCAAAGCTAACAAATATCCATAATACCAATCTCCTAAATTTGTTGGGAGGCTATAAGGGTTATTAATGTAAACTTAAAAGTATCATATCAATAGGAAAAGAATGAGACCCATCATTTCATTTATATAGGGAAATTCCAGGTAAAGAAATTCCCTCTAACAATGTAGGTCTATTAGGTGCTGAGAGGGTAAAATTCAAACCTAGGTAATCCTGGCTTTCGAGGTCAGTTCTTTCCCCTCTTCCTCACAACAGACTCCTATCTATTTCAACACTTTCTATTAGAAAGCACAGTGAATAAAGTGTTGGACCTGGAGTCAGGAAGATCTGAGTTCAAATCCAACTCAGACACTTATTTGTTGTGTGACCCTGGGCAAGTCACTTAACTTCTGCCTGTCTCATTTTCCTTACCTCTATGATAATAATGATGACAATGACAATAATAGCATTTATCTCCTAGGGTTGTGAAGATCAAGTGAAATAATATTTTTTTAAGCACTTGGCACAGTGTTTAGCACATGGTAGGTGCTTTACAAATGTATGTTTCCTCCTTTGCTTTTGAGCTGATCAGCTCTCTCTTTTAGTGGGTCCCTTCTTTGGGAGTGACCTTATTAGAAGGTTGTCTTGGGACTTCCGTACATGAACCCTTTTGGACATCACCTTATTCTGACTTCTGGTATAGGTTCTGCCTGGGGCCCAGAAGCTCTAGGGAATTCCCCAGGTGTTGTAATTTACAATGTTAAACAGTCAGAAAGTTGGCTCAGAAGTCCCACAAGTTATTGTCAACCCAGCCGATGCCAGAGGAAAGCTGGAAAACAACTCAAAGGATCTAGCTTCAAATCTCAGCTCTGCCACTTAGTGGCTATGTGCTTGGACGTTTTGGTTCCCTGTTACATGGCTGACAGGTTGCAGGCATCTTTAAGCACTTAACAAACATTTATTGATTGACTGGATTCTCTAATACATTCCCCACTTAGTACCATGTATTACTGTTTTGTTTGCGTTGAATGAACCTTCCAAGGCTCAGAGAGGATGACTTGCCCAAGGTCCCACGAATAGTAAACCCCAGAGCTGAGATGTGGACCAGAATGCTTTTAATTTAGGAGAATCGGAAAGGTATAGGAGACGGTCAGGAGAGCTAGATTCGCCAGTGACTCTATCATTTATTTCCTTTTTTTTTTTTTACCTAATTTTTTGCATATCTAAAGCAAGGTGGTTAGAAGACATGAGTACAAAACAATATGATATTTAAAAACACACACACACCAAAAAACCCCACTGGACTTGGATCAGAAGAATTTAGGTTCAAGCCCTGACTTTGTCCCTCTCTACCTGAGTGACTACAAATAGATCACATTTCTTTCTAGAGCTTCAGTTTCCTTATTTGGAAATGAGGATAATACTTTCACTACCTGTCCCTCAGGGTTGTTATAGGAAGAGTACTTTTGGAATGTTTAAAATACTATAGATATGAGAGTTCTCATCCCTTCTTACTCTGATGTTACACAAATCTATAAGTCCAGACCAGGCATCTTCACTGGCCTTCCCCATGCCTGGAGTGCTCTCTCTTCTTTGACTCCTGGCTTCCCTGGTTTCCTTCAAGTCCCAGTTAAAATTCCACCTTCTACAGAAAGCTTTTCCCATTCCCCTTTAATTCTAGTGCCTTCCTTCCCATTTAACCCACAGTTCTTTTGTACAGTTATTTGCGTATAACTCTTCTCCAATTAGATTGTGAGTTCCTTGAGGACAGGGACTGTCTTTTGCTTTCTTTGTATCCCCAGCTCTTAGCATAATATCTGGCACATAATAGATGTCTGAAAAATATGTATTGGCTGATTGATAGCACTCCCCTGTCCATACTTGAACTAGTCAACTACTGGAAAGATTAGGGCCATTTAATAATGCTTCTAATGGAAATATGTATGAAAGTACATAGCAAAATATATAAACATATAGAGCGTTGTTAAACTCTTACTATGTGTCAGGCCCTGTGCTAAGATCTGGGGGTACAAATATAAATCAGCAAGAGAGTTCCTGCCTTCAAAAAGCTTATATTCTGATGAGGAAAGATAATACATCAAGGACAACCAGAAAGGGAGGAAATGAGGTATGCTGGGTACGGCATGGTAAGGAGACAGTCATGAAGTGGTGTGAAGACCTGGTGCCCAGAAAGTTACAGTGGAAGCTCTCCTATCATGTGCAGGGGACCTAGTATCTGAGTACAAGGTTTTGGAGGGAGAGAAAAGATAATGGTAGCAAGAGAGCAGGTGCCATGGTGAGGAGATGGTCAGCACGTTACATGGAAGTTTACTTGTTGGCAGGGTAAAGTGAAAGCTCACCTTTCAAAGGCAGGGGACCTAGAGAAGGAGTCCAGTGTTCTGATCACAGGAGATCCATCCCTGCAGATCACAACCCAGTCATGTTGTCTTACTTTGTATTATTCTTATCTGTGTCATTCTGTAAACCCACCACACAGGATCCATCCAGTGTGATGACCTTCTAAACATTTTAACATTTTTTGTTGTTCACTTGTTTCAGTTATATCTGATTCTTCATGACCCCATTTGGGATCTTCTTGGAAAAGATACTGGAGTAGTTTGCCATTTCCTTCTCGGACTCATTTTACAGATTAGGAAACTGAGGCAAACAAGGTTAAAAACTTGCCCAGAGTCACATAGCCAGTAAGTGTCTGAAGCTGAATTTGAACTCGGGTCTGATTTTGTGATCTCATTTGAGGTTTTCTTGCCAAAGATACTGGAGTGGTTTGCCATTTCCTTCTCCAGCTCATTTTACAGATGAGGAACTAAGGCAAACAGGGTTAAGTGACTTGCCCAGAGTCACACAGCTAATAAATGTCTGAGGCTGAATCTTCTTCACTTCAGGCCTGGTGCTCAATCGACTTTAGCTGCCCCTTTCTTAACATGACATAAATGCCAATAGGACATGCAGGTTTTCTACCAGTTATCCTTTGTTATCCCCACATCCTAGTTTACCTCCTTTTCTGCGCACACACTACCTAAGAACATTTAGAGAGTTCAATCAATGAGCATTTCTTAAGTGCTTACTCTGTACCTGCTAGCCTTAAAATCAATATGGAGACCCTCCCAAGACTGTGGATTTTGTTCTAGTGTCAGGGTGCCTGTGATCAGGGTCATATCATTATCTTGGAGACCTTTTCATGGATGGTGCGCTGATAATGGAAAGAAGTAGGTTTGGAGGACTTGGACTGATGTGTCTGCAATTTTTCCTTGAAGATTGCCTCTCCCTCTCCTTTCTCTGTCATTCCCATGAGCTTTCAGAAAATCCTTCTTGATGGACTTAAGAGCCCAATGATGAGAGAGCCAGTCTTCAGCTATCACATCCTGGGGATTTCCATTCCATGGCCAGACTCAGACTGTGGAAGCTGACCTAAGCCTCACCCATGGCTAAATGGAGAGAGGGAGAGCACTGGAGAGTAGGGGGAACACCCTCTCCCCATTTTAGGGGACACAGATTTGCTGTTTGATTTGATGGGGCAATTGATCATATAGGATCATAGCTATAGAATTGGGAGGGACCTCAGAAGTCACTCAGTACTGCCCTTCATTTGTACAATTGAATAAACTGATGCCCAGGGAGGTTAAATCACTTACCCAAGGTTACCCAGGTAGTAAGCATCATAAGCAGGATGATGAAGTGAACAGGGACTCAGCTCGTGGACTTGCCCAGGATTACATACTAGTAAGTATCCAAGCCTGGATTTGTACTCAAATCTTCCCGTCTGCTTCCAACCTTCTATCCACTGCACCACCAGCTGTGTAAGGCAGGGTGTCCCAAAAGTCATATTGCACTTTAAAACTGATTTCACTGTTTTTATATGGAACAGCTTGGTCCTACTGAGCCTGGTAGAAAGAAGTGAACAGAATATTTGGCAGGATCCTCATGGGGTTGCTCCTGTCCTGCCCAATCTGTATCTAGCGTTTCTTCTACTCGGTGGTATAGGGAAAGCGCTGAACCAGGATCAAGAGATCAAAGATACCACTTTGCGACCTCTTTGGGGCTCAGTTTTTCCTTCTTTCTTAGAATGTCAGAACTGAAGTCAACCTTCCAATCAGCCTCTTCATTATTTGTTGTTCGGCCATTCAGCCATGTCTGATTCTTCGTGGCTCCACAGACCTTCATCATTACAGAGGTACAGAAAATCAGACCCAGAAAGATGCTGTAACTCACATAATTTGTAGCGCTGTTGAGACTAGAATCCAAATTTCATTTATTCATGTAACAAATGTTTATTAAATTCCTTCTGCATATATTCTTGGTGCTATATTCTTGGGAAGATACAAAATTTGGATGATACCATGCCTGCCCTGATGGGGTTTTTGGACTAGTAGGTCAATTTGACAAAAATATACAGATAACTGTAGCACCAAGAACTACATAAGTACATTAGAAGATCTATTTTACAAGCATTTATTATTAAGCACCTGTTGGGTACTGAGCTAAATACTGGGGTTACAAAGACAAAAATAAAATTGCCTCCAGAGACCAAATATACACAGATAGACATATACAACCAGAACTTGGTTAATACAAATAATGAATCCCCCAAGTGGTCACGTTATTCTAATTCACATTGCATATTTGCTTTGGGCTGGAATTGATTGCTATATTTTGCATAATTATAACTTCAAACAGTACAAATTTGAACACATGGCAGGGGAGTAATTATTCATACTAATTGGAACTTGTATGATAATTGTATCTATATGAATACATGTACATAACTGTACTATATATGTAAATATATAGTCTATATGTAGTATGTAGTACATGTATATATATAGTATGTATATGTATATAACTGTATAAAAACTATATAAAACAAACATAAGGTAATTTGTGGAGGGGGCACTAGCAGCTAGAGAGATCAGGAAAGGCAACACATAGTCGGTAATACCTAAATTAAGCTCTGAATGAAGCTAGGAATTTTATGAGATAAAGGTGAGATGATCTTGTGAAGGCGTAGAGATATAATAAGGAATATCATGTATGATAAACTGCCCCTCTTTTTCCTTACACATGACACAAGAAGTCCAGTTTGTGCATGAAAGGGAATAGTGTAACATACCTGGAAAGGTAGGTTAGAACCAAGTTGTGAAGATCTTCAAATGCTAAATAGAGGGGTTTATAGTTGATCTTAAGGTAACAGAAGACCCCCAAGAACTTCTTGAACGGAAGAGTAGCATGGTCACATATATGTATTAGGAACATCGCTTTGGCAGTTGTACGAGCTATAAACTGGAAGAGGGGGAGAGGAGGCATTACAAAATAAAGAGCTCTGTGAAGTTTTCTAACTCCTAGTACCACTCTCTTCTGGTGAGAGAGTTAGACTAGTCATCCCAAACTTCCTTCTAGCTTCTTGATGAAGATAATCTGGTGATCAGGAAAGGTAGGAAAACCATAGACCCCAACAGATGGGAAAAACCAGTTGCATCTAAAAAAGGAAGGAAAAAATTCCAGCGGTAGCTGGGTTACCTTCAGCAGTGAAGTTGTCATTGTCAACCTTAGCATCCTCAAATGCCACTTTAGCTCTAGACAAGGGTGATGCCCCAGTATTTACAGGTAGATGAGGGTGTTTCTGGGCTCTAATTAGGGTTTGAGATAGTCTTACCTCAATACCTGGGAAAACCCAGTATTAAGTCTGTTGTCTGTTGATATCTTGATTTCTGGCAAGATAAGTTGAAAGCTTACCTTTCAGAATCAAGTTATCTAGGGAAGGAATCCAGTGGTCCAGTGGGAGGGTGGTCCATCAACAACCCAGTCATGTTCTCTTTTTAAAAAAATTTTATTTATTTGTTTTCAATTTTCAACAATCATTTCCATAAGTTTTAAATCTTCTCCCCCTCCCTCCCCAAGATGACATGCAATCTTATATGGGTTCTACACATGCATTCTTATTAAATACATTTTCACATTAGAATTGAATGGAGTTGCATAGAAATATTAAAACAAATGGGAGAAACTGTGAGAAAAACCAAATCAAAACATAAGGTAACACAGGAGAAAATAGTCTACTTCATTCTATATTCCAATTCTATAGTTTTTTCTCCAGACATGGATGGCATTTTGCATCTAGTCCTTTAGGAATGTTTTAGGTCCTTGCATTGTCTGTCAGAAATAGTCTTTGTACACTGTGGCTGTTACTTTATATAATGTTCTCCTGGTTCTGCTCATTTCACTAAGCATCAGTTCATATAAGTCTTTCCAGGTTTTTCTGAAGTCTGCCTGTTCATCATTTCTTATAGCACAATAGTATTCCATTACGTTCCCTCGATTTCCAGTTCTTGCCCACCACAAAAAGAGCTGCTATAAATATTTTTGTACATGTGGGACCTTTTCCCATTTTTATGATCTCTTTGGCATACAGCCCTAGATGTGATATTGCTGGGCCAAAGGGGTTACACATTTTTATAGCCCTTTGGGCATAGTTCCAAACTGCTTTCCAGAATGGTTGGATCAGCTCACAGCTCCACCAACAATGAATTAGTGTTCCAACTCTCCCACATTTTCTCCAACATTTATCATCTTCCTGTTTTGTCCTATTAGACAATCTGATAGGTGTGATGTGATACCTCAGAGTTGTTTTGATTTGCATCTCTCTAATCAATGGTGATTTAGAGAACTTTTTTCATATGCCAGTCATGTTCTCTTATCTTGTGTGACTCTTGTCTATGTCCTTCTGTACATCTACCACATAGAGTTTACTCATCTAATGGCCTTCCTCTAACTTTCTTGACATTACATGGATGCCAGTAGGACATGCAGGATGCCTCTAGTCATTCTTGGCTCTCTTCAGCCTTATATACCACCACTCTCCCCACTTTTCTTCCTCTTCCACATTCTGTTCCGCTCAGTCACCCACAGGAAGTCTTGAGTGTTCAAGTTCTTATAGGTAAGGGCACACAGAAGTACTTCTGAAGATATGAGACTACTTTTATTTCATTACTTACATAGAATATTCTATTTCCATCTCCATACCTTTATATTGGTTTTCTCCCATACTGACAATATAATCTCACCTCCACCTCTTAGCATTCCTTGTTTCCTTCAAAACTCAGTTCAATACCACATTCTACATGGAGCCTTTCCTGTTTCGCCAGCTGTTAGTGCCCTTTCTTTCCATATATCATATGTCTATTTTGGATATATTTATTTATTTTCATTCAGAATGGGGACTGTTTTCATTTTTGTCATCCTATCACCTAACACAGTACCTGCCCAACAGTCAATAAACATTTATTAAGTGGCTACTATGTGCCAAATGCCAAGGATACAAAGAAAAGTAAAATGTAATATTTGCCCAAGAGGAGCTCACAATCTAATAACATATAAACAACTACATACAAACAAGGCATATGTAGCATAAATTTCAGATAATCAACAGATGGAAGGCTTGTGTCTGTCCATTCTCAAAGACGATCGTGACATCAGAGAAATGATGATGTTATTTGAAGGAAGGAGGGCCATGCAAAGTCATCAGCCTCACTTTCTCCTCCATAACCATCTGGGTCCAGTGGCCAGATATTTATTGGATGTCTGGAGATAGCCAGGATGCAATGGGAGACCCTGACTCTTTTAAGCTAAGGTCTTTTCAGGTTCTCACTTTGAATGAGGTAATGTCCATTCCATGAATAGACCTCTTTAAGAAATGAGTCAAGGGATGACCCCTTTAACAAAAAAAATCAAATCAAACTGGGAGGGGAAGACCCTCAGGATTGCTGGTCAAAAGAGAAACAGTTACTATTGACCTTCACTCTGATCCAGGAGGACCCCAAAATAGTCATTAAGTGGTTTGAGGGTAGGGATCTATTGTAGTCCAGTTGAAGAGATGCTAGGATTAAGGAGGTTCAGGAAAGTCTCCTTTGTAAAAGTTGAGATTTTAGCTGGGTCTTGAAGGAAGACAATGATGGAACATATTAACATCCTAGTAAAAACAAATGACTGAAGGAACCTGGGGTTATATGGAATGTTCTGCATTATTTCTTTTTCTGTCTCTTCTTGGGGCCTAAGTTTGTTCCTTAAAATTCTGAAACATTATTTTGTGATTGCTTCCATTTCCATTATTGTTATCACTGTGTATATTGCTTTCCTGGCTCTACTTATTTCATTTTGCACCAGCTTATGTAAGTATTTTCCTGCTTCTCTGGGAAAAGGCTTAATTTTTAATGTGAAAATATGGGATTTTGGGAAGACTCAGAGCAGACAGAGAGCATATTGAGCATGAGATTGGAGCAGGGGAATGAGCAAATATGGGCTTGAGTAGGAGCAGGAGGTTTTGTTCAGGAGTTCGCTGGATAGCCCTAAAGGAATTTGTGAGAATGAATTGAGATGGTTTCATTCTCAGAGAGTCACAGAAAGTACTAGAAGCAGAAAAGAGCCATGCTAAAGCGAGGAAGAAAAGGAGAAGATGAAACAGAGTGAGCCAGTCCTACTGACCTTCCACACTCAGCCCTCTGAGCAACGGGGAGACTGACAAGAGAATCCAAAACCATTGTAAGCTCCTGGCTCTTTAAGTAGCTAATAGGGGCTCTTGGAGCCTCTGGGAATGTGTGAGTTCATCTCATTAATAGGCAGTGATAACCACTGCAAACATCACTGCTTAGAAGAGGCTAAGAGCCCTCAGGTCAGCATCGCTTCAGCTCTCTCCCATGACCACCTTGATTCTCCTTCTGTCAGTTGTTGCCTCTATCTTGCCATCTTCTCCCTCCTATCCACTCCTTCCCTTAATGCTACCTTTTCCCCTCCTCCCACATTGGTCAGCTTCTCTCACTTCAGGGTTTTTGAGTCATGGACCCCTTTGGCAGCCTGTCAAAGACTCCCACTCAGAAAAAAATTAGCGACTGGACGAAATGCTAAATTTCAGTTAGAGATTATACATTTTTTTCCTATCCAAGTTCAGATAATACTTGGAATCTATCCACAGATCCCCTAGGGGAGCCTCTATCTTTATTTCCAGATCTCATCCCCTCACTGACTCCTCTGGCCTTCTCTAATTTTCCAGGTGATATATTCTTTTCCTAATATGCTAATGAAAGAGTCCTTCCTCCAATTTTTTAGATTGTAAGAGCCTTCTGGAGACGGTTATAATTAGACCTTCCTATAATTTTACTAATTCATATTAAATAGAATATGCAAATGTATAAGCTATATAATAGTTTAAAATATATAAAATCTGGCAACTGTAAATAATATATAATATGGATCTTCCAAAAATTTTTTCTTATACTACCTTCTTAAAAACTGGCAACCCCTGGTCTAGAGACTAGTTGGAAGTGATTGACATTTCCTTTGCTAGGAAAAGGCAGGGAGTGGAGGATGACCTGGAAAAGAACATCCTTCACTTCTGTTATATATCTGAGGGCATGAAGGTGTAAGGAAATGGAGAACATTTCTGAGAGGGCAGAGGGCAGGTAAAGTTCTCTGGGACACCACTGATGAGATATTCATCCATCATCCTCTATCCTGGTTGCCTAGTAAAGTGAAAAGAACACTGAGCTTGGAGGCCAAATGTCTGAGTTTGAGTGACTTTGACATTTGCTATATTACCTTGATCAAACCATTTTTGCCTTGCTTTGCTTTATCTACCTCTAGGGTTGATGAAATACTAACCAGCATTTATAAAACTTTTAAATATTTGCAAATATTAATCTCATTTGATCTTTACAACAACCCTAGGAGGTAGGTGCTATTAGTCCTATTTTGCAGATGAGAAAACTGAGGCAGACAGAGGTCAAATGGCTTGCCCAGAGTCACACAACTAGTAAGTGTGTGATGCTGGATTTGAATTTGAGTGTTCCTGACTCCAGGTTCAGTGTCAATCTATTGCTAAACCTAGCTATCAAAACAGTGTATTTATAAGCACTTCATAAAGGTGATCTCATGGGAAGGGTGGGAGAGCGGCTGTTCAGCCTGGGCTGAGGTAGGATTCTCCTCACTCAGTTTCCCCACTGACACCTGGCAGACTTTAAGCCTGACTGAATGCAAGTTGACAATCTACTCCTGCCTGGAACTGACATGAAGTTGGGGAGATATTGTTTCCCTGCAATGTCCCTACTCTTGGTGGCAATTTCCTATAGTTAAAAAGTTTGTAAGTTTAATGCTAGATCTATTAAATTATAGATTGGTGGTAGGGAATTATCCAAGGTTAAGTCTAAAATTAATCTATTAGGCTTAGGACTTTAGACCAACAAAAATAAGTTAGGGTCCTTTAATTCTTAGTAATAGTGTGGAGACAATTAGGTCAAGGGCTTGTGAAGTTAGCATACATGATTATTATGTATGTCTCAGTTGGTTAATGTTAAAAAAAATTCGCTTGTGATCTATATTGTAAATGCTTTAAAAGAATTATCACCTGACCAAGAATGTTTTATGTGATATGAACTGTATTAAAAACAAAAAATAAAAAAAAAAAGAATTCCTAGGGGAAAAAAAGCACTTTGTAAACTGTGAAGGGCTATACAAATCTAAGCTAGGTTGAAGAAATGAGTTATTGATCACCCCTGAGAGGTCACATAATTTATTACTGGAAAGGTCCTTAGAGGTCACTGAGTTCAGACATTTCATTTTACAGATAGGGAAACTGAGACTGAGACAGTCAAAGTGACTTGCTCAGGGTCACACAGCTAGTGTCTAAGGTAGGATTTGAACTTGGGCCTTCCTGACTCCATGTCTAGTATTCTATCAGCTTTGCTACCTAGCTACATCTTATTGTTATTCGTCAGAACTGCTTTCAAACTTAGCTGTGTTGCGTATAGCCCCATAGTAGTACCACTGCTATCCTCACCACTACTAACAAACAGGGATTTCAGTTCTCGGGAACTAGCTGCTTACAGTCCCAAGGTTATATGGTTGGACTCAACAGCCAAAATATGGAGTGATCATTTTGAGAGGGCAACAGCTGGGCTTGCATGTCAGAAGTATCCACAGTACCATTAAAAGTATGTCTTTGTCCTTGTATCTGCAGAGCATCCAAGATCTAGTTGTCACAGGAAGGTGCTGTCCTTGGGATTCCAATTGAGAGAACTTGTAAGAGTGCTGTTCCAGAAACTGATCAGGCAGCAAGGAGCTGGCCCCTTCACATCTGCTCTACCTGAACCCTTCTGGTTACTCCAGGTTTGTGGCCGCTGCACTTAGCCCTTTAGTATGGATGCTGCCATGGATGTGTGATGGTTGTGTTCCCTAAATGCCCTCTGTCTAACCTTTGTGCCTTGTTCATACCTCTTAAGCCTCATCCTTGTCCTCGTAATTCTTCCAAAACTCTTGACAATCAAAACTTAGCCAAAATTCTTCCTTCTCATAGTGCTAATTTTAAAGGAGGTGAGACAGAAGGATTCTTATAGAAGAAAATGTGGTATGGATTAAGCTCCTTGAGATCAGTGACCCTGTCTTTTTTCTTCTTATTTTTTTCCATTTTTAGAAAATTGTGAATTTAACAAACACCAAATAAAATTCGCATTTCCGTGTACATTATAGAACGGAAGTAGAGGATTATATAGAACATCTCTTATTTATCTTTACATCCCCCATTGCACTTAGCCAGGTTCTATACTGGACCATGTTGAGTGAATGTTGAGTGAATAAATGATGCAATCAATCCCATTCTCTAGGTAAGCAAACTGAGCTGCTCTCCCTCAAAGAATGGAACCAGCTCCCCATACAATCTCACCGTAAATTAGAGGTAGGCTTAGACTCAAACCCAGCTTTACTTCCTTTTATTAGGTGATAAAAGGACTAAGAAAAAATTTTGTCTTAGGGTCTCAGTTCCCTAATCTATAAAATGGAAGAGTTAGAAAAAGACCCTTGTCTAAAGGCAACCAAATGAGATTTATTGAATAACATGCTGTCGATGATGTTGTTCAGTTTCAGTCATGTTCGACTCTTTGTGACCCTATTTGGGATTTTTTTTGGCAGAGATACTGGAGTGGTTAGCCATTTCCATCTCTAGCTTATTTTACAGATGAAGAAACTGAGGCAAACAAGGTTAAATAACTTGCTTAGGGTCACATAACCAGTAAGTGTCTGAGGCCAGATTTGAACAGGTCTTCCTGACTCCTGCCACCTTAGCTGCCCATTGAAGAATATATTTTAAAACCAATTGAGGCCTTGGGGAGGAATAGAGAACATGGATAATACAAGTTTGGGGGTTTGCTTCTTCAAGTTTGCCTCCACTGTCTCCTACAGTGTTGTATCTTCTCATGGAGTTGGGGAAGAATCACTAACATGACTTTGCAGATTTCCTTACATATACAAGAAAGGTCCCGTCTTTGTCGATAATGTTTCTCTTGTTTTCCTACTTCCCAAGCAAAGGTTCCAGGGAAGTGATTGGTGGGGAAGTAAGCTAGTTTCTGTTTCTTCCACATCAAGATCTATGCTCTGGGATCTTTGGACATCTAATTGAAGGATGAAGTAAAGAAGGAGGAAAAGTCTCCTTCATCCACAATGACTTTATTGGTTTATTGAGACTTGTCTCACAGAGAGAGGGATAAGCTTTTCCTGAGTCCTCAGGCTCACTTCACTGTATAGTAAGCGATTAGAAGAGTAGAGGCTTAATAGCAAAATAAAGAACAAATATGCTTTTAAGTTTGTTCTTAGCCTGGATTTCTGACTTACCACTCCTGAGCCAATTCCCAGGCTTTGAAGCATCCTACAGGTTCAGCAATGGTGGTTCAGTGCTGGGCCTGGAGGCAGGAAGAGTCCTCTGAGCTCAAATCAGGCCTCAGGCACTTACTAGCTGTATGACCCTTGGCAAGTCGTTTAACACTCTCTGCCTCAGTTTCTTCATCTGTAAAATGAAGTGGAGAAAAAAATAGCAAACCACTCCACTATCTCTGCCAAGAAAACCCCAAAGGGGGTCACAAAGAGTGAAACACGACTAAATGACTGAACAAAAACCACCACAAACAGGTCCAGTAAACAGGTTAATTAACATTCACACTCAGGGCCTCTTGATAGGACCATTTTGTTTAGTACTTCATACATTGAAGTGTCTTGTATTTATGAGATGGGCCAGCAGGCAATCAGCAGGCACTAGAATAAGTCCTACAGAAATGACTTAATAGCTGGTCAACATAGCACAATATGCTGCCAGTGACCAATAAATGTTGGGTTGAAATGACCATTGACAATTTTCTGAGTCTCATTTTCCTCATCTGTAAAATGGAATTAAGAATACAGATGCTTGTTACATGCTTAAATACAATGTTGTCATGAAGATAGCAATTGGTAAAATCTTAAGTGCTATATAAATGAGGTTAACATAATTCTTATCTATAAAATTCAAAGGGATAGGTAAGATGATCTTTTAATAAAAATAGGTAGCATTTAAATAACTCATTGGTGTTTGCAAGACATTTTACAGATATCTCACTTTATATAACAAACCCAGGAGGTAGGTAATATTATTATCTCCATTTAGAGATGAGGAAACTGAGGTTGAGAGAAGTTGAACAATTTACCCAGGATTACATAGCTAGTAAATGACTAAGGCCAGATTTGAACCTAGATGTTCTTAACTCCAGGTGCAGCACTCTATCCATTGTGCCATTTAGCTGTCTCTGTCCACTTTACCTGTTATCCATCATAGATGGGTGACTTCCATCAAATCCTAGGGCAGGAAGAGAATCAAAAGCCATTTCTTAGTCAGTGAACATTTATTAAGTGCCTACTTTGTGTCAGGCACTGTACTAAGCACTAAAGATATAAGGAAAGGCAAAAAACAATCCCTGCTCTCAAGAATTCAGTCTAATGGGGGAGACAAAGTGAAAACATTTCTATATAAATAAGTTATATACAGGATAAATTGGAAATAAGCCGCAGAGGGAAGTTACTAGAATTAAGGGGTATTGGGAAATGCTTGTTACGGAAAGTGGGATTTTAGCTGGGACTTGAAGGAAGCCAGGAGCTGGAGATGAGGAGGAATGACATTCCAAGAATGGGGAACAGTTGGTCAAAATACCTCAGAAGGTCGTGTCCTAGGAACAGCAAGGAGGCCTGCATTACTGGATCACAGAGGATGGAGTTGAGGATGGTATAAAATGAGTATCGCACTGGGTCTCTGACTTGAAAACAATTAAGGAGGTGAAAGTGTCCTGGAGGAAGGGTGACTAGCAGTCAAAAACTGTAAAGGAGACCAAATAGAATGAGAAAAGGCCTGTAGCTTCTTGGTGGGCTAGCAGAGAGCTGTTTAAGGTGAATGGTGAGGTCAGAAGCCAGAATACAAGAGGTTGGGAAGTGAGAAAATAGGGACAACTGATTTGGATAATTTCTTCCAGGACCTTAATTATTAAAAGCAGAAGAAATGTAGGATGATATTAGGAAAGGTTGATAGGTCAAGGCTAGGAGCCTGAAGGAGAATTAAAGGAGACAAGCAGGGAGAGGATTATGTCCTGAGTAGATGGATGACCACGGCAGTAATGACTGAATCTACCTCAGAGCCTGAAATAAAGGAGGAAAGAATACGGAACCAGGTGGTGTTGGAAAGGAAAGAGAGCTCACAACAGATTGCCTCTCTTTTTGCTCAGTAGGAAGCAAGTACCTTTGCTGAAAGGAGGGGGGAGGAGGGGAAGAGGTGTATGGGAAGCTTGAGGAGAGGAGGTTTGGAAGAGCTATTACAGAGTGTTGTTTGGGGAATAATAAAATTATTTTCCATGCAACAGTAAAGACCTGGTTGAAATTAGATAACATGAGTTTGTAGGAGACCTAGCTGTCATTGGAGCAGGATGTCCTCTAGCAATAGTAAGTTTATGAGAGGAGGAACAAAAAAGGGTAGATGTGGGGGTAATCTTCAGCACTAGGACAAAGGTACAAGGAATTCAAGGCTCAAAGTAGTCAACTCCATATGGGATCAAGACCGTCAAGGGAGAAAGGTGAGACAGGTAAGGACTCAGGAGACAGATACAGGTTTAGAGACTGGAGGGAGGTTCAATTAGTCATGCCAAACATGGTACTAAGGATAGAAGAATGAAAAAAGGCTCTTGTCCTCAACAGGCTTACATTCTTTTAAAAAAAAATTAATAGGACTTTATTGTTTCCAATTACATGTAAAGACAATTTTCAATATTCATTTTTTGAAAGATTTTGAGTTCCAAATTTTTCTTCCTCCCTTCCTTACCCTCTCCTCCAAACTGTAAGTAATCTGATATAGGTTATACATGTGCTATCATGTAAAATGTATTTCCACATTAGTCATGTTATGAAAGAAGAAAGAGAACTAAAGAAAAAAACCACAAAAAAGTGAAAATAGTATGTTCCAATCTGCATTCAGGCTTCCATCAGTTGTTTCTCTGGATGTGAGTATCATTTTCCATCATGAGTCTTTTGGAATTGTCTTGGATCACTGTATTGCGAACAAGAGCTAGATCAATCATAGTCAGTCATCGCATAATGTTACTGTTACTATGTACAATGTTCTTCTGGTTCTATTCACTCAGCATCAGTTCATTAAAATCTTTTCAGGTTTTTCTGAAATCCACAACAGGCTTACACTTTACTAGTGGGGAGAGGAGGAGGAGGAAATCAACATGTTAGCAGCTGAGCAGACTCAATATATATGCAAATCAACATAGAGAGATTTGAGGATGGCACACTAACAACTGGGGAACTCAAGAAAGACCTTAGAAGGGAACTGAACCTTGAAGAGAGCTAGGTGTTCCGAGAAGCAGATGTCAAAAAGAGAGAGAATACTAGCCTGTACAAAGCTGTACAAAGATGGGAGATGGGATGTTGTGTATGAGGAGCAGGAAGTAGGCCAATTTCTCCGGAATGTAGAATGTGTAAGGGAGAATAATGTGTCTTCAGTCACCAATAGTTGAATCAGATGTTTTCCCCATTTCCTTTTCCTCCCAGGACAGGTTGGAACCAAGTTGTAAATGGTTATAAATGCCAGAAGAGTTTGTATTTGATCCTAAAGACAGTAGGGAGCTACTGGAGTTTCTTGAACAAGGGAGTGACATTGTCAGACTTGAGCTACAAAGGTAAAAATTTGGAGGACAGATAAGAAAGGGAAGAGGCTTACTGCATCAAGACCAACTAGATGGTTTTTGTAGACCAGACATGAATATGATCCTGAACAAGTGGGTTGTGGTTGAAACAAAGAGAAAAAAGAAGATGCTAGAGATATTGAATCAATAAGATTTGACTACTGAGTGTGATAATCCAGAATAAAGAGCTGAGGATGATGCCTACGATGAGAAACTCAGTGATAGAGAAAATGGTAGGATCCTCAACCAAAGCAGGAGGAGGGGTGGAATTTAGGGAGAAAGATGGAATTTTGTATTAGACTCATTGGGTTTGGGATGCCTTTTGGAATATCCCAATAAGCAGCTGAAGATGCAGATTAAAACTCAAGAGAAATATGAGGTCTGGATATGTGGATTTATGAACAAATACATGGGAACTGATGAGATTATTAAAAGAAAAAGCGAAGATGAGAGATGAGAAAGGAGTTCAGGACCAAGCCTTGGACTGTGCCCATAGGTGCATGGAAGTAGGATGATGATCCTGCAAAGACTGAGAAGAAATGGTCAGAAAAAAGAATTATGAGAGAGAAGTGTAAACCTGGGGAAGAAAGAATATCAGAAAGAAAGGAAGCATTGTCAACAGTATCCAGGGCATTCCACAGAGAAGTCAAAAGAAGAATGAGAAGAAATTAAAGCAGAGGGAAGGGACTCATATGTACAAAAAATATTTAGAGTAGCACTTTTTGTTGTAGCAAAGAAACAGTAACATAGAGAGTGTCCATCAACTGGGGAATATCTGAACACGTTGTAGTATACTAATGTATCAGAATATTACTATACTATAAGAAATGCCGAAAGGGACAGATTCAGGGAATCCTGGGAAGACTTGTATAAACGGATTCAAATAAAGTGACCAGAACTGGGAGAACCATTTCTACAGTGACCACAAGAACATAAAGGATAACTACTTTGAAGTCCACAGAAAAGAGCTGGAACTTGAGAAAGCTACACAGACAAGCTGAGCAATATTGTGACTGCCATGTTAAATGTGTCTTACACATACACATATATGCATATATACATGTACATGTATATATATATATTTATATAATAGTCACAACTTCATGCCAATCCTCTTTTCTGGACTTTGTAAGTATTATCACTGATTGATCATTTTCTCATTCATAATAAAAAGAGTTTTAGAAAGAAAAAAGAATGAGGACTGAGAGAAGGCCATTGGATCATTGCATTTTGGAAGAAAGTAGTTTCAGTTCAATGGTGTGGATAAAAGCCAGATTGCAAGGGGTTGAAAAGTGAGTGGGAGGTATGAAAGTGGAAGTAGTGAATATAGGACAGATTTTCTAGTTTGGCTGTGAAAGGGAGAAGAGATATAGGATAATAGCTTGAGGAACTGATTTGGATCTTGTCAAGGTTTTTTAAGGATGGAGGAGATCTGGCTAGGCATGTTTAAGGAAGGAAAGGAATTGGGGTCAAAAATAGATTTAGAAGGAGTGAGGCAGAGCAGTGAGAAATTGAAGGACAAGAGGGTGTCATCATTGGAATGAACTTCTCATTCTCCCTAGAGCACAAAGCCACCTTTGCATTTCCTAGACTTTCCTCCACACTACCCCTACCCCCACGCCATCTGGCCTTGGCAGGCTGTTTAAATAATTCATCATCTCCTTTTTGTTAACAACAGGAAATAGTCTCCCACAGCCCTGGACCTTAAACACTCAAAGGCTCCTAGCAACTGGCAAACCCACACCAACTACTTTCTCTTTTCTGCTGCAGACCTTGCCTGTCCTATCCTTTCTATCTCTTCACTCTCATTTCCTAAAACTCAGCTGCTTCTTTTACCAATGTTCACTTTCCCACGATGTTTGTGAGCATGTATATGGGGTATTTAGATATATCAGTGAGGTGAAGGCTGGTATAGTTCCATTCAATTCAGCAGACCAAGTATAAGGCACTTTACTAAGGGTTGGAGATTTAAAGATGAAAAAGGACACAGTGCCTGGTCAACAGGCTTACACTCTTAATAGGGAGATTGGACAATTATTTACAATAAATATGTGAAGACCTCTGTTTCTGACCCTTGAACCCAACTCACTGTCATCTATCACCTTCTTATGTGATAATCCTCTCAGATGCTAACATTCTCAGGATGGGTATTTAATTTCTTCATAAATAAATGTTTTAGCAATCAAAGAACATTTGAAACATAAGTATCTAGTTGAAACTCCCAGCCAGGATAACTCTAATCCTTCTGTAATATCCCTAATGGATAGTTATCTAGCCTCTCCACAAACATTTCCAAAGAAGCTCACTTCTTTCAAGTTTCATTTTTGGAAAATCTTGCTTTGATTGGATCAGAATTACTTCCCTTAATCTTATGTTTGGCCCTCTCTGAAGGGCCAAATAATAATCTTTCATTATAATCTGGTGTATCTATTTTACACCTACTGTATACTAGGCTCTAGTTATTTTGCATTTTAATAAATTATCAAGAATTTTAAGTCTTCAAGAGCCAAAGAAATAGAATTTCAGGCAAAGAGATGGGAGTTAGGAAGATATTTGGAGGCACAGGGCTTGCCTGGTAATGTTCAAGGACCACCATAGAAAGGTGGCCACACTCTCCACCCAATGAGATTCTCTTTCTGCTCCCCAAGCACTTCCATTTTCCCTTTCTCTCCGAAAGAACCCTTGTTACAGATGTAACCATATGGAATGCCATGTCATCTCTACCCACCTGGATGTGCTAAGCTTCTTTTCTCTTCCCATTTCTGCCAGTCCCACAAATCCAGCTTTAGTATTAGGATGGTGTCTACTACAGATCAAATTCCAGTTCTAAGATAATTATGGTCATTAAATATTTAATTAATTCAATCAAGTAATAAGTGAGTTATATGTATCTACAGTATTCAAAGTCTATGTCATCCAATCTCCCACTTTGTAATCCTCTGCTTTGTATTGTTTGGTGCTCTAATATCCTCAACTAAAGCCTCTTTAGGGCAGGGACCATGACACCTACTCCAAGACCAGGTGAATGTGCTAGCAACTGTTTAATAAATGTATTGAATGACTGACAAGACTTTTTTTAGAGGTACATTTAAGTATCTGAAAGAGTTAGAAAAGACAGTATGAAATTCGCATGCAACTTGCATATTAGACTGGCATTCTCCTTTATTCTCTATATCCAGTTAATGTTTCTCTCCTTCTGGAGTCAAAGACAGCTTGGGGTGGGGAGGGGGAAAGTCTGTCAGAATGGAAGCAGCCATCACTCAGAGGACCAGTTTTCTTTCCTAGGATCTGGGCAAAGATTGGGATCAATGATTCAGAACAAATGGTTGAAACCAGAAGTGATGGTCATTCTACACTTCAGATCTGCACAAATGGTCCTTGAGTAAAAATAAATAAACAAATGAACCTCCCAATGAAATGAGCACCGATATCCAAAGCAGGATGTGCTCAGGACTCTCCACAGTGAGTTAGACAGAAGCAGACCCTGCTATCTGTGAGTTTCCAGTCTAAGGGAATAACACAGAAGTCGACCAGGAGGCAGAGATCATAGAGACAGCCAGATTGCTACAGATTTAAGAGGTAATAAATGGAGAACAGCAAGTACTGACATCCTGTGAGGTATCTACAAAACCATAAAGACCAAGGTGGGTAGGAAACAGCTGTCTTCCTCCAAAGGCAACTGTCCATTCCATGTTGGGGAATGGAGATCCTGGGCTTTTCTCACCCTAAAAGGACCATTTGTCTAGGGAAACTTTTTAAGTGAAAAGGGGGACCTGACAGAAGGGAGTCATTGTTTGGGGACTGACCTAAAAGCTAAGGTTGAGCTCTACAATCCATTGAGTTGTGTACTCTAGATTAGATGAGGAAGAGGAGGAGGTAGGAGTCTTCTTTCTTCCCAAGTAGATTCCGACTCATAAAATCTCATAGTTAGAAGGAACTTCTAAGATCATCTAGCTCCACTTTACCCTCTTCTTTCCCAAGCATGGCTCCCATTTGCAATATACCTAACAAGTGATCCTCTTGCTTTTGCCTGAAGACCTCCAGTCACCACAGGGAACTCACTAGCTCCTCAGGGCAACTTCTTACATCCCTGGACAGTTCCAAGTAATTGACACTTCTTCTTTATTTTTAACTTAATTTTGACTTTTGCAGCATCTACACTTTGCTCCCAGTTTTGCATTCAGGGGCCAATGAGAACAAGACTGTATTTTCTTCTATAAGGAAGTCTAAGGTCTTTTCTCATGTCTCCCTACTTAACATCCCCAGCTCCTTCAACCAATATTCTTATTCCTTAGGAGACCCTAGATGGTGCTGTGGATAGAAAGCTGGGCCTGGTGACAGATAGACATGAGTTCAAACCTGGCCTCACATACTAGCTGTGGGACCTTGGGCAAGTTGCTTAATCTCTGTTTGCCTTAGTTTCAAGCAAGGTTTTCTATCTTGGCCTAGAACAGGGGTGGGGAACCTGTAGCCTTGAAGTCACATGTGGACTTCTAGGTCCTTGGGTCCTTCAGCCTTTTGACTGAATCCAAGTTTTACAGAACAAATCCTTTTAGTAAGGACACTTGTTCTGTGAAGTTTAGATTTATTCAAAGGGCCACACTTAAGGACCTAAAGGGTCACATGTGGCCTCAAGGCTGCAGGTTCTATACCCCTGGTCTAGAAGCTTCTAGAGGTGAGAGACTGATCCAGGCCATTCTCTGACCCTCCCCATATTGGCAGAGTGGAAAGTGTCAAGAGACCTAGATGCTAGTCCTGGCTCCACCAATGATCAACTAAGGTACATCATTCTTATTTCCCTGAGCTTTGGTTTCCTCATTTATCAAATGAAAGAGTTGAACTAGCTGAATTCTAAGACCCTTTCTCCTGTAGTTCTTTTGTACCTTTCTCCTGTACCTCTTTTGACCTTCCTGCATCTAGGAGTAGGTAGTACTTGAGGAAGCCAACCATGGAATGGAGTTACAATTAAGGGAGAAGCTAGCACTTTAAAGCATTCAGAACCCTTTACATTATCTCATTTCTTCCTGAAAACAACCCTGTAAAATAGTCCCTACAGTCATTATTCCCATTTCACAGATGAGGAAACTGAGGCTAAGATCAGTTAAGGGATTTGCCTATGTCCAAACATCTAGCAAGTATTAGAGGCAGAGCTTAAACCTAGATATTCCTGACTTCTGATCAAGAACTCTACAGTCACCTTGAGATATTGCTTCTTGGGGGGTAAGGGGAAAGCCCCGATATATACGTCAACCAGTATTTTGTCTCTTCTTTATCTTTTCAATGCTGTGGGCAGTGAATAAGGAAGATACAATTTATCTCTGCTTGGGACCTTCAGGAAAATATGCTTAATTTATCAAATGATTATTTTTTTTGATTGTAGCTTGCCAGTATACCCCCAAATTACTGCCCCTTAAGAACAAGTATACTCTGGAAAATACAAATGGCACTCTCCAGAAAATAAATTCTACAAGATCAACAAGTAATAAGGGAAAATGCTTAATATAAAAAAATTAGTTTATCACTCTTTCATCCCATCCTCCCTAAAGATAAAAAAAAAAGCATAAGCAAATGGTTCATATGAGTAAGGGGGGTAACATGTTACTCCATAATCCTTCCCATATTTCCTAACTAAATTAATCTTATTTCTTGTTTAAAAACAAAATTGGGGGAAGGGACAGCTGTAGAAAATTACTAGTAAAATAATATCAGAACTCATGATTTAAAAATAATATCACTATTTCTGAGAGAGAAAGAAAAGACCCTATTTGTGGTAGGTAGAGAGTGCAAGGTTCTATTGTGAAGCACTTAGCACAGTTCCCAAAACATATTGGGTATTTCATACTTATTCCCTTCCTCTTCCTTTTCTCTTCAGTGTTTGCTAAGGTTGATAAAATATTATTTTTACTGAGAATAGCTTTGCATCAGCTCATGTAAATCTTTCCAGGTTTTTCTGAAAACAGCATGCTCATCATTTCTTATAGCACAATAGTATTCCATCAAAATCACATAGCATAATTTGTTCAACGATTCCCTGTTTGATGGACATCCCCTCAATTTTCAGTTATCTGCCACCATAAAACAGCTGCTATAAATATTTTTGTATGTATAGGTAATTTTCCTTTTTGTTTTTTATCTCTTTTGGGATACAGACCTGTGGTATTACTAGGTCAGAGGGTATGCATGTTTTTATAACCCTTTGGGCGTAGTTCCAATTGCTTTACAGCAATTGGGTGAGTCAGTTCACAACCCTATTAGATGTAATGGTACCTCAGAATATGGTACTTGAGAATAGGTCCAATTTATACTTATCCAGTCGGTCTCCCAGTGCATCCTGGGTCATCTCTAGTCATGTTGAAGAATATCAGGTCACTGGATTCAGATGGCTCTGGAGGAGAAGTGAGGCTGGTGACCTACACAGCCCTCACTCACTCAAAACAAAGTCAAGTGCAAGTCATGTCATCATTTCTCTGATGGCATGGTCTTCTTCAGCAACAAAGGACAAACACACAGAGGACCATTTTCACTTTGATACAAATGTTCTAGGGAGAGGCACACAGTAGAGATTTTCCCCTGGGCTATATCCTGATAAGATTGCCCAATCAGGAGAATGGATGTTGTCCTAAAATATCTGCATCCTTATTCCCTCTATCAGATCAGTGCAAGGATTTCAGTAACTGCTGCACCAGGCACTCTGCTTGGCACTGGGGATGCAAAGAGAAAAAAGAAACAGAAGTACGACCTTGGGCAGTCAATGTCAAAGTAGACTCCTGTCCCCTCCCCACCAGCACTCTGGGCAAGAAAGTCAAGGCTACATCCTTCTTCCTCTTCTCTTGTCTGCCCTCCCCCTGCCCCCAATAATGCATCAATAACTCCTTCCCTGGCAGCAGAAAGCTGGTCGATATTCTGGCGGATAGCCTGGTGCTGAGCTCAGCACAGCCCTCAGGGAATGGGCAAGCCTAGGAGGGTAGAATAACCTCCACAGTGTGGTAGCTCTGCCATGGCAGGCTATCCTGGTCCAGCTTTGTCCTTATTGCTGATGGACATGCAGAAAGGGAAAGAGCAGAAGATGAGAGAGGCCCACATGGGCTAGGAAAACTGTACAAACCAGGACTTCCAAATGGGGAAGGAAGCAAAAGACAGATGGATTCCCTTGAGGAAGGGCTCTCCCAAACAGCCATTAATTGCACTGTCTTTCTGGAGTTGAGCCAGAAGGATTCTCTACTACTTGAGGACTGTGGGAGAGAAGTAGGTCTTGGGGAAGGAATAATACATGCTACAGAAATACAAGAGAAAAACCCTGGCCCCACCCTACTTTTCCATGTAGTGCAGAAAGCCCTTAAAGAGAGGAGTCGAGGCTATGGAGTCCTCCAAAGGAGTAGTACAGGTATATATGGGCTCTCCCCTGAGCTCTCAGCTTGCCTGGCCAAAGATATGCATAGTGATTCAAAAATATCAGATCATACAAACCCATGTGCAACATAGATCCCCACATCTCTAATCATAACAGAACAGGAATCCACTCTATAACATCCTTGACACGTGGTCAACCAACCTTCCCTTGAAGACCTCCAGAGATGAGGAGTTTACTACCTTATATGATTTCCCACTTTGGGATGATCAATTCCAATTTTAGAAAGTTTTCCCCTTATTCTTCCATGTAACTTCTACCTGGTGGTCCTCTGCCTTCTGGGACCAAGTAAAAAGTCTTCAAGGTTCTTTAAAATATTTAGGAATAGTGCTTACTTCAGCAGCACAAAATTGGAAAGATACAGAGAAGATTAGCATGGCCCCTGCACAAGGATGACATACAGATTCTTGAAGTGTTCCATCATTTTCATTACACACATGCCTATTAAACATTATCTTAAAAAATTAAATAAAATATTTAAAAATAATGTCTTCCTTTCCTAAGTCTGTTCTCCAAATTAAATATCCCCACTTTTTTCAACCAACCTTGGCCTGGCATGGTTTCCAATCTTCTCACCATCCATATTACCCATTCTCTGGATAGGTCTGGTAGACACAGTGTGGCATCATAGAGAACCCCTCTTGGCTGCAGGGAGAACTGGGTTCAAGTCCCTTCAGACACATTATTGGCTGTGTGACTCTGGACAAATCACTTAACCTCTTGTGTTCAGTTGTTTTCAGTCATATCTGATTCTGTGACCCCATTTGGGGTTTTCTCAGCAGAGATACTGAAGTAGTTTGCCGTTGCTTTCTCCAATTCATTTTATAAATGAGGAAACTGAGCCAAACAGGGTTAAGTGACTTACCCAGGGTCACACAGCTAATAAGTGTCTGGAGTCAGATTTGAACTCAAGGAGCTAAGTCTTCCTGACTCCAGGTCTGGCACTCTATCCACTGTGCCACCTAGCTGCTCCATCCTCTCAGTGCCCCTACATAAACCTCCAAGAATGTAAACTGAAGAATAGCTGATCACTTGCTTTGGATGAGGAAGTCTTCTAATTGGGAGCTCCACATACCTATGAAATCAGAATTTTGGTTTGAAAAAATCGGGTTCTTGGAATAAGTATAAATTTAGAACTAGAGAAATAGTGACTAGACTTGTCATTTTATTCAATTCAGAGACTTATGTAGGGCCGGAGAGGTTAGGGGCCTTCTCTAGGGTCACAGACTGAGTACATATCAGAGATGAGACCAAACAGGAGCCTGTCATTTTCTTAGGATCTATTAAGGTTTTGCTTAGACAGAGGAAAACTCTTGGTCCTAAAACTTGGGGGTGATACAGACTCCTCCACAGTCTTTCCTGACAACTCTAGCCCACACTCATCTTTCCCTTCTCTGAATAATTTGAACACATAATCAGGACCAGAGTTTAACACTTCCCTGGTCTATCTTTGTGTCATGTGGGTTCAGTTTCTCTCTTCAACTATGCTATAAGATATAAGATTCTGTGTTTGGCGGGGAGGAGCCAAGATGGCAGAGTAGAAAGACACACATATGCTAGCTCCTAACCCACAGCCCATAAAATACCTGTAAAGAAGAACTCCCAACAAATTCTGGAGCAGTGGAAGCCACAGAACAAAGGAGTGGAGGAGATTTCTGTTCCAGAGAGACCTGAAAAACTGACACCAAAGGTCTGTCGCTCACTGGACCTAGAGCAGAGCCCAGCCCTGCCTTGGCCACACGGCACCAATGGGAGCAGATCTGAGCAGGCTTCAGGGACAGAATCTCCAGCAACAGTGCAGGTCCCTCCACCCACAGACGCCAAAAGTCAGTGAGAGAGTCTTTTCAGCCAGCTGAGAGGGGATCAGGGTGTCCCCATGACTCAGGCCCCTTCGGGAGGCAGCAGCAGAGGCAGCAGCTGATAGGGGCTCCCAAAGCAGGCAGGAGCCCGGATCCATTGTCAAAGGTCTCCCTGTAAACCCCCTGAGGAAACTGAGCCTCATGTGGTGGCCCTGCTCCCACCCGAGCACCTGAACTTGATCTCACACTGACTAGAAGCCCTGTTCCCACCAAAAGGCCTGAGGCTGAGAAGCAGCATTTGAATCTCAGCCCCTAAGTGCTTGCTGGGCAGAACTGGAGGCGAGGTGGGTGTGGAGAGGAAACTCAGAAGTCAAGTAACTGGCTGGGAAAATGTCCAGAAAAGGGGGGAAAAATAAGACCATAGAAGATTACTTTCTTGGGGAACAGATGTCTCCCCCGATCCTTTCAGATGAGGAAGAACAAGGCATACTGTCAGAGGAAGTCAAAGGCCCTCCTTCCAAAGGGGACTTAAACTTGGCTCAGGCAACAGAAGACCTTAAAAATCAAGTTAGCAGCTTACTAAAGGAGAACCAAAAAAACGCTGAGGAAAATAGCAGCTTTAAAAAGAGGCTAACTCAATTGGAAAAAGAGGTCCAAAAAGCCAACGCGGAGAAGAAGGTTTTAAAAAGCAGAATTAGCCAAATGGAGGAGAAGGTTCAAAAGCTCACTGAACAAAATAATTCATTGAAAGAGAGAATTGAGTCCAGGGAAACGAACGACTTTGAGTTAAACCAAGAAGTTAGTAAACATAACCAAAAATTTGAAAAAATAGAAGATGAGGTGAAAGAACTCATTGGAAAAACAACTCACCTGGAAAACAGATCCAGGAGAAATAATTTAAAAATTATTGGACTACCTGAAAGTCATGATAAAAAAAAAAGAGCCTAGACATTATCTTCCATGAAATTATCAAGGAAAACTGCCCTGATGTTATAGAATCAGAGGGCAAAATGGATATTGAAAAAGTTCATTGTTCACTTCCTGAAAGAAACCCAGAGAAACTCCTAGGAATATTGTGGCCAAATTTCAGAGTTCCCTGATCAAGGAGAAAATACTGCAAGCAGCTAGAAAGAAACAATTTGAATACTGTAGAAATACAATGAGGATAACAGGATCTGGCAGCTTCAACATTAAGGGATCAAAGGGCTTGGAGTGGGATATTTCAGAAGTCAAAGGAACTGGGATTGAAGCCAAGAATCACCTACCCAGCAAATCTGAATATAATACTTCAAGGGAAAAAATGGTCATTCAGTGATATAGTTGAATTTGAAGATTTCATGTTGAGGAAAAGACCAGATCTGTATTTAAAAATTTGACTTCCCAAGACAAGAATGAAGAGAAGCATGAAAAAGTAAACAGAAAAGAAAAATCATAAAAGACTCTCTAAAGCTGAACTGTTTACATTACTACATGGAAAGAAAATATTTTTAACTCTTGAATCTTTTCTCAGTATTTGGGTAGTTGGAGAGATTGTACATACACACACACATACACACATACACATAGATAGAGAGTACAGGGTGTGTTATATCAGAAGAGATGATATCCACATACACACACACACACAAATTAAATTAAATTAAAATTAGGGGTGAAGGAGGAAAGTTCCTGGAAGAGAAAGGGAGTAATGGAATGGGGCAGGCTATAACTCATAAAAGAGATAAGAAGAAAAATCTTATTCAATGGAGGAGATAAGGGAGAAGGGGAGGGGAGGAAATAAAGCTACTCTCCCCATGTGAGGCTGAAGGAAGGAATAACATGCTCACTAAATTTGATATGAAAATTTATATACACCACAGGAAAGTAGGAGAGGAGGTGACAAGTAGAGCAAGGGGAATGTTAAAAGGGAGGGCAAATGGGAGAGTGGAGTCACTAGAAATAAACACTTTCAAGAAGGAACAAGGTCAATTGTAGCGGGGGGGAAATGAGGGGGATAGGGTAGGTTAGAGGGCAATATAATTAGTATTACACAACATGATTACTATGGAAGTCTTTTGTAAAACAATACATGTTTAGTCTGTACTGAATTGCTTCTCTTCTTAGTGGGGCTGGGGAGGGAGGGGGAGAGGGAGAGAAGTTGGAATTCAAAGTAGTAGAAACGAATGTTGAGAATTTTTTATTGCATATAATTGGGAAATAAGAATAACAGGGGTAGGGGTATGGAAATTTATCTTGCCCTGCAAGAAAAGAGAGAAGATGGGGATAGGAGAGGGGTAGGGTGTGATCAAGGGGAGGGTACATTGAGGGAAGGAGCAATCAGAATGCAAGGTATTAGGAAGTGGGGGGAGGGAAGGTGATGGAGAGAAAAATTGGTCATGTTACAAAGTGAGGTAAAAGCAATTAGTATTAAAACAATAGACTGAATTAATTATTGAGAATAAATCAATGACATCTTTAGTCTGGAGAAAAGAATTTCAGTCTAACTTTCCAAGAGGAAGGTAACCTCTGATAAAATTTGGCATTGATGGAAAAGTTAAGGTTTTAATGGTAAATTAGATTTTATGATTGCCATTTAATCAGGAACTAGAACATGTACAGAAAGATATATAAACCACTTAAGACTTGCCTAAAAAATGTTCCTTAGCCAAAGTGAAACTATAATCATGTTTAAAACCTGGTTATAGGAACTTGCCATTTTTAGATGCTATGGGACTACTAAGTGACTGTTCTTCTGAGTCTAACTCCAAGTATGGGAAGCAAGAATGGCGATCTGAGCCTCCATTACATGATGCCATTATGCTCATGAGATGCTCGTATGAACTGCATAGGTGATCTCAAGGGAAGAGTGGGAGAGCAGCTGTTCAGCATGGGCTGAGGTGGGATTCTCTGGACTCAATTTCCCCACTGACACCTGGCAGACTTTAAGCCTGACTCAAAGCAAGTGGACAATCTACTCCTGCCTGGGACTGACATAAAGATGGGGAGATATTGTATCCCTGCAATGTCCCTACTCTTGGTGGCAATTTCCTATAATCAAAAGGTTTGTAAGCTTAATACCAGATCTATTCAATTATAGATTATGGGTAGAGGAACATCTGAGGCTGTCTAAAATTAAGGTATTAGGCATAGGACTTTAGACCAACAACATTAAGTTAGGGTCCTTTTATTCTTAGTCATATTGTGGAGACAATTAGATCAAGAAACTGTGAAGTTAACAACATAAATATTATGTGTCTCAGTTGGCTTATGTTTAAAAAAAATTCTTTTGTGGTCCATATTGTAAATGCTTTAAAAAGATGGATCACCTGACCAAAAGTTGGAATTGCTTTATCTGTTATAAAATGTGTTAAAAATAAAAAAAAAATAAAAACAGTAAAGATTCTGTGTTTGGTGCTTGGAATACAAAGAAAAAGCAAAAACTCTAACATAATGCCAGGCACATACATAAGAGAACTTGTTAAACATGGATTGACTCTTAGTTGATAACTGGAACAAAATACTTTAGGCACTTACGAAAGTTGTTTATTGGGGATCCAAAGCAAGTTCAGAACAATGGGCTTTGGTTGACGGACTCAGGGTTCAAAGTTAGATGATGGGAAGAGCCTGAGCCCTCATTTTTGGGAACTTCAGGATAAATGGCAACGTCCCCTGGCCTCACAGATCATTATCAGGTTATTCCAAATCTTTTCCTTTCTCCTCAAGTGACAATGATGGCACTACATCTTTCTTCCTTCCTTTTTCTCAGAAGGTCCTACTGCCTCCTTTTACAGAGAAAATCAAAATTGGTCACTGTGAAGCTTTTCTCCATACCTCCATTCTCCATCTTGCTTATATATATAGCACTTTGCAGGTTATAAAGCACTTTCTTCATAATGGGCAACTGGGCAGTACAGTAGCTAGAGCACTGGGCCTAGAATTCAAGTCCAGCCTCAGACACTTATTAGCTGTGTGACCCTGGGTCAGTATCATCACCTCTGTTTGCCTTAGTTTCCCCATCTGTAAAAGGGATGGTAATAGCACCTAACAATCATAGCGGGGTTATTGAGAAGATCACATGAGATAATTGTAAAGTGCTTAGCATAGTACCTGGCAATACAGTAAGTACTAAGTAAATTTTAGTTATTATTATTTTATCTCTGTCCTAAGTCCCTTTCTCTTTTCTTTCAGTGTTTTCTCTTTCTTGCTGATCTCACCAGTTCCCATGGGCTCAGCTATCATCTCTATGAAGATGGCATATATATCCAACACTGATGACTTTCCTGAAGTTCAGTCACATATGACAATTGCCCAGCTAGCAGCAATTCTATCTTGATGCTATGTCAGAATCCAAAACTCACCACAGTCAAAAAATTCATCCTTTCCCCCTCTCCAAATTTCCCTTTATCCTCGCAATCACTCTGCTTAAAAACTTCAGTCATTCTTGACTTTTCCCTCCCCCTCAAATGTCATATCCAACCAATTGCCAAGTCTTGTGAGTGCCACCTCTCACATCTGTCTAGTCTGTCCTCTAAGGCCTGGACTTCTTGCCTACTAATTTCTTTCCCTACTTCTAGTTACTCCTTTTTCCAATCCCTCTTTCATTCATCCATCAAAATTATCTTCCTAATGCATAGATCTGACCATGTTATTCCTTTGCTTAAAAAATAACCAGTGGTTCCTTAATTGCCTCCAAGATAAAATCTTAACCATTAATTCTGGTCCTTAAAGCCTTTTGGCTTTATCCAGCTTACCTTTATAAACTTACTTCTTAGTATTTCCCTTTTCACATTCTATTTTTCAACCAAACTGGCCTGTATTTTCCTTGGAAGGCAGCATCTTATTTCCCATCTGTCCCCCATGCAATCCCTCTTCACCTTCACTGATTAAAATCCTTGGCTCCCTTTAAGCCTTTGCTGATTCACTAGCTATTAGTCCTCTCTTCTTCTCCAAATTATCACATATATATTTATATGTTGTCATTTCCCCAATAGAATGCAATCTCTTTACAGGCTGGAATTGTTTGTGGGTTTGGACTTGTCTTTGAATCCTCCACACTTGATACAAAACCTTGAACAAAGGAGGCATTTAGTATTTTTGTTGACCTGAGTTAGAGGTAAAAGGGACATGAGAACTCACCTACTCCCACCATCTCACTTTATGGATGCAATGTCAGAGATCTAGAGAGTTGCAATGACCTGTCCAACATCACACAGTTGGCTAAATGGTACCACTAGAATTAGGACCTTGGACCACAAACTAAATTCTAGAATCCAATCCAACGTTCCTTTTCATTCCACAATAGTGAAGGGTTGTGAAAGAAAATAATCAGCCTCCCAATAGAACAAGCTCTTGGAGGATAAGGACTGTCCCATTTTTTGTCTTTCTCTCCCTAGCACCTGGCACACGTCAGTAAGGCTTATTGAATGAATGGGTGACTCTCCAAACCAAAGTAAGAAAAATTAAGAAAAAATTTCCTTACAGTCCTATCCTACAATTGAATGGGCTGCTTTTGGAGCTTGGGGGTTGTTGTTGAGACGTTTCAGTTGTGTCTGACTCTGTGACCCCATGTGGGGTTCTTTTGTCAAAGATACTGGAGTAGTTTGCCGTTTCCTTCTCCAGCTCACTTTAGAGATGATGAAACTAAGGCAAACAGGGTGAACTGACTTGCCCAGGGTTACACAGCTGGTAAATGTCTAAGGCTGGATTTGAATTCATGAAGATGTGTCTTCCTGATTCTGAGCTCAGTGCTCCAACCACTGTACAATCTAGCTGCCCCTGCCTTTCACTGTATGTTAGCGAGTTCTGTGTTAGCCAAGGTCACCAAATGTAAGCTGAATAACCATTTTCTGGTGATTTTGTTGCAGAATTTATATTTTTGATAGGTACTCTCTCCACCCCCATCCCACACAGCTCTGCTCTGATGCTGTCCATGGAGACTCCTAGGAGTTCTTGTTCATCCCTAAGCAGCCCATGCCAACCTGATTTTGGCATTACTCTTGGGATTTAGAGTCACTAGAGAATGGAGAAAGGGACTGAGACAGAGCCTTCAACCTTGGAAATCACTCTGAAGAGTCAGTTCCAAGTCTCTATGTACCTATGGAACATCTGGGGACATAAGCCTATATATGGCTCAGGTCTCCCTGGGGCTGTTCCTGAATCCCCTCCCACCAAATGCAGCAAAATGTGCTTAGTAATTCTATTTCAGCTTTCAGTTTGAGACATTAGGAAACTTACAGATCACAGAGCAAGACCTGGGTGGACCTTGGTTACATCTGGTCCAAGTCTTTCATTTTAAAGGTGAGGAAATTGAAGTGTAGGGAAGTTGGATGATTTCCAAGGTCATACCATTAGTAAGGATATTAGAAGTGGGGTGTCAGCCCTGGTTCTCTGACAACAGTAATTCAAAACTAGACCTACAGCCTAGTTTTCCCATTTTTACAAATTGAGGCCCTGGTAGTAAGGAACAGACAGGGCAGATAGGTTATGTGGTGGATAGAGCACTGGGCTTGGAATCATGAAGACTCATCATGAGTTCACATCTGATACTAACTGTGTGACCCTGGGCAAATCACTTAACCCAGTTTACCCATCTGTAAAATGAGCTGGAGAAGGGAATGGCAACCCACTCCAGTATCTATACCAAGAAAACACTAAATGGCATCATGAAGAATCAGACATGGTTGAAACAACTGAACAATAGTTATGATTATAATGAATAATGACAGCAGCAACCAAGTAGTCAATAGACCATTTTCCTACATTAGGTCAGTGAGGAATCAAGAAGAGCCCTGAGGAATACTGACTCCCAGACCATTGCTGATGATTCTATACATTAAAAGAAGTTGATGTAGAGAGCACAATTTGGGGGAGGAGGGTAATGATATTTTTTCCCCATAATTGCATTTTAAAATAATTTTTAACATTAAAAAAAAAGTTTTGAGTTTCAAATTCTGTCTCTTCCTCCCTCCCTCACCCCTTCCTGAGATGGTGAGCAAGCCAATGGAGGTTATACATGTACAATCATGTAAAATATTTCCATACTATTCATTTTGTACAAGACTGAAACAAAAAAAGAAGGTAACAGTTTGTGTTCAGACAACCGCATTTCTTTCTCTGGAGGTGGATAACATGTTTCATCATTAGTCCTTTGGGATTGTCTTGGATTGTTGTACTACTGAGAAAACTAAGTCACTCACAGTTTTTCATTGTTCAGTATTGCTGTTGCTATATACAATGTTGTCCTGGTTCTGCTCACTTTACTCTGCATCAGTTCCTGTAGTTCTTTCCAGGGTTTTCTGAAATCACACTGCTTGCTGTTTTTTATAGCACAACCATATTCCATCGCAATCATATAAACAGCTTTTTCAACCATCCCTCAATTGATAGACATCAATAATTTCCAATTATTAACCATCCCCAAAATAACTATTATAAATATTTTTGTAAATGTAGGTCCTTCCCGTCACCTTTTTAAAAATCTCTTTGAGATACAGACCTAGTAGTGCTATTGCTGGATCAAAGGGTATGCACAATTTTATAACTCTTGGGGCATGGTTCCAAATTGCTCTCCTGAATGGTTGGAGTAGTTCACAACAATAGTACATGAGTGTCCCAGTTTTCTTGCAATCTCTCCAAGATTTATCATTTTTTTTTGTCATATTAACCAATCTGATAGGTGATAACTCACAGTTATTTTAATTTGCATTTCACCAATCAATAGTGATTTAGAACATTTATGATTGTGGATAACTTTGATTTCTTTGTATGAGAATTGCCTGTTCATATCCTTTGACCATTTGTCATTTGGGGAATAACTTGTATTCTTACTAATTTGACTCAACTCTCTATGTATTTGAGAGGTGAGACCTTATCAGAGGTACTTGTTACAAAATTTCCTCCAGTTTTCTGTTTTGCTTCTAATTTTGGTTGCATTGATTTTATTTGTGCAAAAAGTTTTAAAGTTTTTACAATCAAAAAAAATTTGTATATTTCATAATGCTCTCAATCTTTTGTTTGGTCCTAAATTCTTTCCTTATCTGTAGATCTGATAGGTAAACTATTCCATGCTCCCCTAATTTGCTTATAGTATAACCCTTTATATCTAAATCATGTATCCATTTCAATCTAATCTTGGTATACAGTGTAAGGTATTTGTCTATGTGTAATTTCTGCCATACCGCTTGCCAGTTTTACCAACAGTTTTTTTCAGATAATGAGTTTTTGTCACAAAAACTTGGATCTTTGGGTTTATTATATGAGAGATTAATATTGTAATTTACTGTAATATATTGTGTACCAAATCTGTTCCACTGACCCATCACTCTATTCCTTAGCCAGTACCAGATTGTTTTGATAATTACCACTTTATAAAAATACTTTGAGATCTGGTATAGCTAGACTACCTTCTTTCACATTTTTTTTCATTGATTCCTTGATATCTTGACTTTTTGTTCTTCCAGATGAATTATGTTATTTTTTCTAGCTCTACAGTTTCTGAGTTTATCTTGTCAGGTAGACTCCTAAGTATCTTATATTGTTTGCCATCATTTTAAATGGAATTTATCTTCCTATCTCTAGCAGTTGGACTTTGTTGGTATTATATAGAAATGCTGATTATTTATGTGGGTTTATTTTATATCCTGAAACTTTGTTAAAATTGTTAATTATTTCCACTAGTTTTTTTGGTTGATTCTCTAGGATTCTCTAATTATAACATCATATCATGTGCAAAGAGTGATTGATAGTTTTGTTTCCTCATTGTCTATTCTAATTCCTTCAATTTCTTTTTCTTCTTTTATTGCTATAGTTAGCATTTTCCTAACAATATTAAAAAATAGAGGTGATAATGGACATCTTTACTTTACCCCTGATTGTACTGGGAAAGCTTCTAGCTTATATCCCCATTACAGACAGTGCATGCTGATGCTTTTAGATAAATATTACTTATCATTTTAAGATAAACTCTATTCTATGCTCTCTGTTGGTTTTTAAATAAGAACGGATGTGGTATTTTGTCAAAGGCTTTGTCTGCATCTATTGAGGTAATCATGTAAGTTCTGTTAGTTTAGTTATTGATATGGTCAATTATGCTGACAGTTTTCTTAATATTAAACTAGTCTTGCATTCTTTATATAAATCCTACCTGGTAATAGTGCATGATCCTTATGATATATTATTATAATCTCCTTCCTAGTATTTTAAGATTTTTGCATCAGGAGCCAAGATGGCAGAGTAGAAGGACACACGTTTACGAGCTCCAACCCACAGCCCATAGAATTAATGTAAAAAGAGATCCGCATAAATTCTGGACCACTGAAAGGTGTACAGAAACGGAGTGGAAGAGATTTCCGTGCCAGAGAGCCCTGGAGACCCGTCCCCAGGGTCTGTCGCGCCTCGGAAAGCAGACCCCACCCCAGTGCTGCCCTGGCCGAGGCCCCAGAGAAGCTGACCCGAGCAGGCTTCAGGGACGGAAGCTCCGGCAGCCGGGAAAGTCCCTCTGCCCACAGAAGCTACAGGTCAGTGAGAGAGACGGCTGGCTGGCTGAGGGGAGTGGGGTGTCTCCGTGACTCGGGCCCCCTCAGGAGGAAGCGGCGGTGGCAGAGATGGGGGCAGGAAGCGGCGGAGGCAGAGGTGTGGGCAGCAGCGGAGGCAGCGGCACGGCCATGGCCCGGACTCCCCCAGCAGCAGGCAGGATCTTCACTACTGAAAGTCTCTGCATAAACAACCTGAGGGAGCTGAGCCTAGGAGACGGCCCTGCCCCACCCTGCTCCACTACCAAAGGCCTCTACATAAAGCCCCTGAGGGAACTGAGCCTGGGAGGTGGCCCCCCCCACCCGATCCGTTCCTGAAAGTCTCTGCATAAAGCCCCTGAGGGAGCTGAGCCTGGGAGGTGGCCCTGCCCCCACCCCAGCACCAGAACTAAAGGTCACATTGATTAGCAGCTGGGCGGCTTAGCAGCTGGGCGGCCCGGAAAGCCCATTTGAATCTCAGAGCCCAAGCACTAGCTGGGCGGATCCAGGCGGGGGTGGACAGGAATCTCAGAAGTCAAGTAACTAACTAGGAAAATGCCTAGAAAAGAGAAGAAAAATAAGACTATAGAGAGTTTTTTCCAACAAATGCAAATGATCCCGACTTTCGGATCTGACAACGACAACAAGGAAATATTCTTGCCATCAGGGAAAGACGTGGAGGGCAGGGCCTCAGTACCCCAGACACTCCAGGGGAATGTCAGGTGGGCTCAGGCCTTGGAAGAGATCAAAAAGGATTTTGAACAGCAAGTTAGACAGGTGGAGGAAAAACTGGGAAGAGAAATGAGAGAGATGCAAGAAAAGTATGAAAAATGGGTCAATACCTTGGTTAAGGAGACCCAAAAAAAATGCTGAAGAAAATAACACCTTGAAGACTAGGCTCACTCAATTGGCAAAAGAGTTCAAAAAGCCAATGAGGAGAAGAATGCTTTCAAAAGCAGAATTAGCCAAATGGAAAAAGAGGTTAAAAAGCTCACTGAATTTAATAGTTCTCTCAAAATTAGAATGGAACAGATGGAGTCTAATGACTTTATGAGACACCGAGAAATCACCAAACAAAACCAAAAGAATGAAAAAATGGAAGAGAATGTGAAATATCTCATGGGAAAAACAACTGACCTGGAAAATAGATCCAGGAGAGACAATCTAAAAATTATGGGACTACCTGAAAGTCATGATCAAAAAAAGAGCCTAGACATCATCTTGCATGAAATTATCAAGGAAAACTGCCCTGACATTCTAGAACCAGAGGGCAAAATAAGTATTGAAAGAATCCATTGATCACCACCTGAAAGAGATCCAAAAAGAGAAACTCCTAGGAACATTGTGGCCAAATTCCAGAACTCCCAGTTCAAGGAGAAAATCTTGCAAGCAGCTAGAAAGAAACAATTCCAGTATTGTGGAAATACAATCAGGATAACTCAAGATCTAGCAGCTTCTACATTAAGGGATCAAAGGGTATGGAATAGGATATTCCAGAAGTCAAAGGAACTAGGACTCAAACCAAGAATCACCTACCCAGCTAAACTGAGTAAAATACTTCAGGGGAAAATATGGTCTTTCAATGAAACAGAGGACTTTCAAACATTCTTGATGAAAAGACCAGAGCTGAAAAGAAAATTTGACTTTCAAACACAAGAATGAGAAGAAGCATGAAATAGTAAACAGCAAAGAGAAGTCTTAAGGGACTTACCAGAAGTGAACTTTTTACATTCCTACATGGAAAGACAATATTTGTAACTCTTAAAACTTTTCAGTATCTGGGTAGTTGGTGGGACTACACACACACATGTACACGCATGCACGCACACATACATACACACATGCGCACACACACAGAGACAGAGAGCACAGAGTGAATTGAATAGGATGGGACCATACCTTAAAAGAAATTAAGGTAAATGGTGAGAGAAAAATGTAGTGGGAGGAAAGAGGGTGAAATGGAATGGGGTAATTATATGTCATTTAAGAGGCAAGTAGGAGACTTTTTAGTGGAGGGAAAAAGAGGAGAGCTGAGGAAAAAAAAAAACAATTAGTTTACCCTCATCACATTTGACTAAAGGAAGGAATAAAATGCACACTGATTTTGGTATGAAAACCTATCTTACAGTATAGGAAAGTGAAGGAGAAGGAGATATTGCAAGGGGGGGGGGATGATGGAAGGGAGGGCAAAGGGAGGAGGGAGCAATTTGAAGTCAACACTTGGGGAGGGACAGGATCAAAAGACAGAAGAGAAACAATGAGGGGCAGGGTAGGATGGAGGGTAATTCAGTTAGTCTTACACAACACGACTATCAGGGAAGTCATTTGCAAAATTACACAGATATGGCCTATATTGAATTGCCTGCCTTCCCAAAGGGAATGGGTGGGGAGGGAGGGATGGGGAGAATTTGGAACTCAAAGTTTTAGGAACAACTGTTTAGTATTGCTGTTGCTACTAGGAAAGAAGACATACAGTTAATGAGGAATAGAAAGTCATCTGGCCCTACAGGAGAAAAGAGAAGATGGAGACAAGAGAAGAGAGGGGCGACAGAAGAGAGGGCAGATTGGAGATAGGGAAAATTAGATGCTTGGGGTATTGGGGTGGGGGGAGGGGATAAAAGGGGAGAAAATTTGGAACCCAAATTTTGTGAAAATGAATGTAAAAAGTTAAATAAAAAAAAAAGATTTTTGCATCAGTATTCATTAGGGATATTGTTCTATTATTTTCTTTCTCTGTTTTGGCTCTTTCCAGTTTAGGTATCAGCAACATATTTGTATTGTAAAAGGAATTTGGTAGGATTCCTTCTTTGTCTATTTTTCCAACTAGTTTATATAGTAATGGGATTAATTATCTGTTAAATGTTTAGAAGAATTCACTTGTGAATCCATCTGGCCCTAAGAATTTTTCTTAGGAAGTTCACTAATGGCTTTTTCAATTTCTTTTTCTAAGATTGGGTTATTTAAATATTTTATTACTACTTCTGTTAATCTGGATAATTTATATATTTGCAGATATTCATCTATTTTATTTAGGTTGTCAAATTTATTTACATTTCATTGGGCAAAATAGTATCTAATAATTGTTTTAATTCCCTCTTCACTGCTGGTGAATTCACCCCTTTCATTTTTTTATACTGCTAATTTGGTTTTCTTCTTTCCTTTTTTAATCCAAACTAACTGATGGTTTATCTATTTTATTGCTTTTTTTCCATAAAACCAGCTTTTAGTCTTATTTATTATAAAGGACTTTCTTACTTTCAGTTTTATTAATTTCTCCTTTGATTTTCAGAATTTCCAATTTGATGTTTAATTGGGGAGTTTTAATTTGTTCTTTTTTTAGTTCTTTTATTTGCATACCCCATTCATTGATCTGCTCTTTCTCTATTTAATTGATGTAAGTAATTCATTATATAAGTTTTCTCCTAAGTACTGCTTTGGCTGCATCCCATAAATTGTAATATGTTGTTTCATTGGTATCATTTTCTTTAATGAAATTATCAGTTGTTTCCATGATTTGTTCTTTGACCCACTTATTCTTTAGGATTAGATTATTTAGTTTCCAATTAATTTTTAATCTATCTTTCCATTATCCATTATTGAATGTAATTTTTATTGCATTATGATGCATTTACTATTTCTGCTTTTCTGCATTTGGTTATGAGGTTTTTGTGCCCTAATACATGGTCATTTTTTTTGTGTAGGTGCCACATACTATTTCCTTTCTATTTCCATTCAATTGTTTCCATTGATCTATCATATATAACTTTTCCAGAATTCTATTCATCTCTTTAATTTCTTTCTTGTTTTTTTTTTTTTGTTAGATTTATCTAGTTCTGAGTGGGGACAGTTGAGGCTTCCCATTAGTATAGTCTTATTGTCTATTTTCTCCTGTAACTCATTCAGCTTCTTCAAAAATTTAAATACTTTTCCATTTGGTGCATTTATATTTAGTATTAATATCACCTCATTGTCTGTGATACCTTCAGCAAGATAAGTTTCCTTCCTTATCTCTTTTAATTAGATCTCTTTTTGCTTTTGCCTTATCTAAGATCATGATTTCTATTCCTGCTCTTTTGGTTTCAGCTGAAGCAGTATTGTGCTCCAGCCCCTTACCTTTAGCCTTTGTGTGTCTCTGTACTTCAGATATGTTTCTTGTAAAAAATATTTTATAGGATTCTGGTTTTCAATCGATTCTGCTATCCTCCTCCCTTTTATGGGTAAGTTCATCCCATTCACATTTATAGCTACAATAACTAACTGTGTATTTCCCTCCATGCTATTTTTCCCTTGCTTATTCCCTCTCTCTTACCTTTGTTCTGTCCCTCCTCACAAGTGTTTTACTTTTGATCACCACCTCCCCCAGTCTACTGTCCATTCTATCAGTCTGTCCTTGTCTCTTTTTACTTCTTTATCAACTAAGATAGATTTCTGTATCCAACTGAGGATGTATGTTATTCCATCCTTGAATCAATTCTGATGAGAGTAAGATTCAAGCTTTGCCCATCATCTGCCATTCATTTTCCCCTCCATTACAATAGCTCTTTCATGCTGCCTATGTGAGTTAATTTACCCCATTCTATCTCCTCCCACACACCTCCTTCTTCAGCTAGTGCAGTTTTCTTTCTCACCCCTTTATTTTATTTGGTTTTTTTGTATCATCCCATCAGAGTTGCCTTATATCCACACCCTCTATATATGTATAGTCCTTCTAATTGCCCTTATAATAATAATAAAAATAATATCTTGCTATACAGGAATATAAACAATTTAACCTTATTTATTCTCTTATGTTTTCTCTTTCATGTTTCTTTTTTACCTTTTTGTGTTTCTTTTGGGTCTTGTATTTGAAGATCAGATTTTTTAATTCAGTTTGGTCTTTTAATTATGCTTGAAAACAGTGATGCTTGAAAATCCTCTATTTTGATAGTTGTTCATTTTTTCCCTGATGGATTATACTCAGTTTTGCTGGGTATATGACTTTTAGTTGTAATCCTAACTCCTTTGCCTTCTGGAATATCATATTCCAGGACCTCCTGTTCTTTCATGTGGAAACTGCCCAAGTCCTGTGTAATCCTGGTTATAGTTCCATAATATTTGAATTGTTTCCTTTTAACTTCTTGCAATACTTTCTTCTTGACCTGGGAGCTCTAGAACTTGGTTGTGATGTTCCTGGGAGTTTTCATTTGGGGATCTCTTTCAGGTGGTGATGGGTGAATTATTTCAATTTCTATTTTGCTCTCTAGTTCTAGGATATAGGGTGGTTTTCCTTGATAGTTTCTTGAAAAATGTTGTCCAGGCTTTTTTTTTAAAATCATGGCTTTCAAGTAGTCTAATAATTCTTAAACTATTTCTCCTGGACCATATTTCCATATTGGTTGTTTTCCCAATGAGAAATGTCACATGTTCTTCTTTTTATTTCATTTTTTGTATCTTGATGTTTGTTGGAGTAATTAGCTTCCACTTCCCCAATTCTAATTTTTAAGAGATTATTTTCTTCAGTGAGCTCTTGCACCTTTATTTCCACAGCCAATTCTTTTTTTTTAAGGAGTTATTTTCTTTGATGATTTTTTGTATTGTTTTCCGTGCTCTTAACTCTTTTTTTTATGATTCTCTTGTATTATGCTCATTTCTTTTCCTAATTTTCTTCCATTTCTCTAATTTGCTTTTTAAAATCTTTTTTAAACTCTTCCTAGAGTTCTTTTTAGACCTGTGACCAAATTACACTTTTCTTTGAGGCTTCACATGTAGCCATTTTGACATTATTTATCGTCATCTAAGTTTGTGCCTTGAACCCTCCTTCTTACCCTAGTAACTTTCTATAATTAATGTCTTTTTTCTGTTTTTTGCTTATTCTTTGTGACTATTTTATGATTTGGTATTTCTATGTGAGAGTTGGACTCTGCTCTTGAACTGTCCCAAGCTTCTTGTACTGGGGGTTCAGGGTCTTGCTCTAGGCTGTTATTGGACTTAAGGGCCTAGCTGCTGGTCTGCCCCAGAGGTGGATTCTTGCTGCTGGGCTGCTATGGAAACAGGGACAATCCGCTGATTGGCCCTGGGAAAGAAATCTTTGTGCTGGGCTCCCCCAGGGGCATAGTCTTGATGCATGCACCTTACTACTAGTCAGCAATGGGGGTGAGGTCTTACTGGTGGCCTGTGTTGGGAGTGGGGTTGCTGGGGTGAAGGTCTTACTGTGCTACACAGAATTATTGCCTTGCCTTTGGGGATGACTGACTTGAATGTGGGCAGAGCCTTACTGGAGGATTGTCCTAGGGCTCAGAGCCTTGCTCCAAGCCCCCTGCTGTGAGACTGTCTGCTACTGCTCTTAGATCTCACTCCCTTCTTTGGCAGACCTTTCCTGCCAAACTGGTAAACTGAGGCAAATAGGGTTAAGTGACTTGCCCAGAGCCGCACAGCTAGTAAGCATCTGAGGGCAAATTTGAACTCAAGAAGATGAGTTTTCTTGATTCCAGACCAGGCACTCTATCCACTGTACCCACCTATCTGCCCATGATGAATAATGGAGACATTAAATACTTCTAAAGCTAAGGAAGGAAAGAGCAGAAGGAGAATAGAGAAGAAAGGAGATCTTCTACTCTTCCTCCTTATCTTCCAATTTAAATCCCTCTTCTAACTCTTTTACTATGTTCTTTGCCCTTTTCTCATCATTTGAAAAGGTCTAAATAGACTCCCCTGCCCCTAGTCTTTCCTGTTATGACTATTCCTGAAATTCACAGATCCACAATATTTTATTGCTGGAAGAAAGCTTAGATTGAGAGGAGACTGTCACTTCCCTTGTTCTAGACGCTGAACTAATATTAATGCAGCCTAATAGCACATTAGCTTTTTTTTTTGGTAGGCACATCACACTATTGACTTATATTAAGCCTGCAGTCAACTAAAACTGCTGAGGTTTTTTTTTTTTTCACGTGAATTGCTGTTAAGCCATCCCATCTCTTCTATCCCATACTTATGCAGATGATTTGTTTATAATGTTAAATTAAGTTCAAGACTTTATGCACAAGTTTCATCTTTTTAAAATTTTGGTCCATTCTTCTAGTTTGTCAAAATCTTGGCTCCTTCTGTCATCCAAATTAGTGTATCTCCATCCCAGGTTCAGGGCAGTTAGAGTGCCAGGGCTAGAGTCAGAAAGTCTCATCTTCCTGAGTTCAAATCTGGCCTTAGACACTTACTAGGTATGTGACCTGGGGCAAGTCATGTAACCCTATTTATGTCACTTTCCCTACCTATAAAATGAGCTGGAGGAGGAAATGGCAAACCACTTTAGTATCTCTGCCAATAAGACCCCAAATGGAGTCATGAAGAGTTGGATACAACTGAAATGACTGACAAAATACTGGACTCATGTCATTCACAGATTAGATAAGCATGCTAGTTATGCCCACATTAAGTCATTAATTAAGGTTTTGAATAGGGTAATGTGGCAGGCATAGACCTCCAGGTTCATATCAGTGCATTAATCATCTTAAATTTGAGTACAGTAATTCCACCACTGAATTCCATGATCCTCTAACCATAATTTTCCCATCTTGCCCCCAAAATATCAGGTTCTCATGAAAGACTTTGTCTTGTGCCTTGTTAGAATCCAGATATACTGTGTTAAGCAATCAAGTATTTATTAAATACCTACTGCGTACTGGGACAGCTGGGTGGCACAGTGGATAGAGTTCAGAATCATAAAGATTCATCTTCATGAGTTCAAATCTGGCCTCTGACTCTTACTAGCTATGTGACCTCCAAGTCACTTAACTCTATTTGCCTCAGTTTCCTTATCTGTAAAATGAACTAGAGAAGGAAATGGCAAACCATTCCAATATCTTTGCCAAGAAAATTCCAAATGGGATCACAAAAAGTTGGAAACAACTGGACTGAACTGTGTGCCAGGTACAAATAATAAAATAATCCATACTAAGAAGAAATCTATAGTATTTTCCAGACCTATCATTTTAGTAATCCTGCCCAAAAAAGGAAATTATTTAGTTAAATGAGATTTCCTCTTTGTATTGTTTTTTTTTTACTTTTTTAGTCTCAAGCAAATACATAGTAAGAAAAGAAAAAGAACCATATTATAAACTTAAATATTAAAACAAATATAAAGTAAGAAAAGAAAAAAATATCATGTGTACAACAGAATGTAAGAGAAGATTCAAAATATATAGTAAGATATTTCCATTTCAAGAAAGTCTATATATTAAATACTACATATTGTGTTGAGAGCTGTCCATCTTTTCTTTCCATTCTTGTAGGTTTTCTTTTGTTCTTGCTTGTACACATTTTACTTTGTTTTTTTTTCCCCTCTTCCCCACTTCTTTCCTCCTCCCAGGCTATAATTAAGCATGGTTGTATTTATATACAGATATAGATATATACACACACATATTCACATGCATACATATATAAACATATGATTGCCTAACAGATTCTACTCCTAAATTTTGTTTTTTATATTTGTGCATATCTCTTTTTCCTATCCCTCCTGACTCCTCTTACTTTGCTTCTACTAGCTGCCTTGCCCTCCTGTTACTTAACCTATCCTCACTAGTGATCCCTCCCTTATCTTCCCATTCCCATAAATCTAAATACCCTTTTATATGCCCCCTTTGACCTATTCCCTCACCCTCCCCTTCCCTTATCCTCCCAAGAATTCCTCCCTTATGTTTTCAAAGATTGCCAACAGGACCAACAATATTTTCTGCAATCTCAACTTTACGATCTTTCAGTACTAGCTCTGTTACCATGGTCAGGTTATTTAACACTTTTATTTTTTTAATCTATAAAATGGGGAGAATAATACTTGTACTACTTGCTTTCAGATTCATTTAATCAAAACATATAATTACAATGTTCCAGGAACTTTAGATACAAAAACAAAGGTTAAGTGGTCCTTGACCTCACAAAGTTTATATTCTAGCAGGGAAAAAAGTGTGAACATATAAAGGCATTTGGTTGGTTGGTTGTTGTCCTTCATCTTCAAAGAAGACCACAACAACAAGGAAAAAGCTTTATTAATCCCTGTGAGAATTAAGAAAGTCTCATACGAAAGGGAGTAATTGAGTTGGGTCTTAAAGAAACCTGGTGATTCAAAGAGGTGGAGGTCAGAAAAGGATTGCATTGCAGGAATGAAGGACAGTCAGTACAAAGATTGAGCTGTAAGGAGCCCAGTTTGTCTGGATCACTCAGAGTGTATGAAGGTGAATTATTTATAATATGGCTGGAAAGGTAGGTGAGGGAATCCAAACTGTTGTGGGAAAAGTGCTCTATCCACCCTTTAAACACTCCCAAAATGTGCTTATCACTAATACTTTCCTATCATTTCATCATCCAATGGCCAAGCAGAGCTAACAGAGACATCCTTAGTCCATAGAAATTGGACATTTTTCCTTGTTCTGAGATAATAGAGACCTAATTATCATTTCCCTGCCTCTCAGGACTGAGTCACTGACCCAGGCTTCCAGCCCTCACTACTGGTGGTAGATGCTGAAGACTGCAAGTCTGTGTGTTTGTGTGTGTTTGTGTCTGTGTGTATTTACATACATGTATATATATATATATGTATGTATATACATATGTGCCTATGTATATATATATGTATATGTATACATATATAAATACAAGAATGTGTGTGTATGCATATGTATATATTTTAAACTACATGTGAAAATAGCTTTCAATCTTTGCTTTTCAAAATTTTGAGTTCCAGATTCTTTTCTTCCCTCTCTCCTTCCCGACTTCTCTTCCTGAGATGGTAGGCAATTTTTTTATGTAACTTTTATTTTCATATATATTTTTTCAAAGTACATGCAAAGACAGGGCTACAAGTCTTTAGAAGCTACAAATAAAAGCTTCATGGCATTCAAGAACTGCTTTCATGACAGCTCATCTTCAGTCTTACTCCCTGTAATAACTGGGCATGATCAATCCCCCACAGACACCAGCTACATAACTCTTCATTTCTCTTACCAAATAGCCACCTTCAGTTGTAAGAAGAGAAAACATTACCCGTCTGGTCTTTATCCCTCCCCAACCACCCCCACTCCAGACTGGGTAGTAGAGGAACAGAGAACTGCTACCCACTTAGCACCTGTTTTAAGATCAGCAAAGAAAAAAATGGTGGTCATTGGGTCATCCTGAGCAGAGATACAGTCTTGAGCAGAATCAGTCAGGTACCAAGATTCCTGTAGTACAGAAGAAGGAAGAGAGGGAAAGAAGGGTCTAACAGGAAGGAAAGGGCTGAGCCTGTGGAAGGAAGGGAGCAGAACACTTCCTCCTCCATTGCTAATCCCCAGCCCAAGGGACACTTTCTCCATCTGTGGCTCAGGGCATGCTCTTTTTACTACACTTGAATGTGAAAACCTTATCTTTTGTAGCTTCCGCCATCTGCCCTCACCTTAAAGTATGGCTGACCTCAGCCTCTGGACCTGACTTAAGTCCTTAGTGGGAGACATTCTCAGGTAAGAATTCTTATTTAAAACAAAAAATCAGGTCCTCTAAGAGTTCCCTATTGTCTTTCCCTCCCTTTTCTTTAAAAAGGGACCACCCAGTAGGCAGGATGTTTCCCATATGCCTTCATGAAACTGATCTTGATCTCGTTTATATAGATAAAGTCATATAATTTCAAAAACATCTAGACTAATGGTTCTTAATCTTGTGTGTGTGTGTGTGTGTGTGTGTGTGTGTGTGTGTGTGTGTCCTGGATGCTTTGGGTAGTCTGGTGAAGCCTAGGGACCCTTTCCCAGAATAGTGGTTTTAAATTTATAACATAAAATACATAGGATTACAAAGGAAGCAAATTCTATTGAAATATTGAAGTATATTTCAAAAGCAAGCTCAGAGACCCCAGATTAAGAACTCCCAATCTAGAAAGTTCCAATTGCATCCTAAAATATCTTCCTTATTCACTGGCTGATACTTATGTTATCATACTAGAGCTTCATTCCCTTAGCTTAAAACTTTTGATTCCTCTGAGAAGCATCATTCAGTTTTCAGTTTCTTAGGCTTTAGTGTGAATGAGTTTATTTGAGAACAGGTTTATATTGGCAAAGGAAACAAAGTGTGAATAGCAGCTTTCTGAGAGGAGGAGTGGATACTAATGCAGGTAAAGGAAGGAATTAGGTCTCTTCTTACTAGGAAGATAGGGCTGCCTTGTATATGAAATATAAGATAGTTTTTTTTTCCTTTATAGGGCAATCCTATCCAAGAAAGGAATGAAGGCAGAGTAGATAGGATCCAGAGCCAAACTTTATAGAGACAAAACATACTTGCAGATAGGTTCAAATATTTAACAGCCCACTCTAGTATTTTTGTGACCCATCCCATTTTGAATAGGCATCTTTAGTATTCTAAAGGGTGGTACTAACTGGGATTAATTCTTTTCCAAATACTTAGAGTGATAACCTATGACTAGGCCACTACACTAGGAGTCAGAAAGACCTGGGTTCAAATCTCTCTTTCTGATACTACCTCTGATGGTAACTAGGTGACTATGGGGAAAGTCATATAGCTCCTTGAGCCTTAACCAACTATTTAAGACTCATCTGCTAAGTTATAAATCTGCTTTGGTGTTCAACACATAAAATCAGATCTTTGATACATGATAAGAATTCTTTATTTCCATGTTGCTGTTTTCTTTTAGGATCTTCGGCTGGTGCTGATTTGCATGATTGGTATAGAAGAAGCCATTTCCCTTTCCTTTCCTTTCCTCTGCTGAGTCCTGAGCTTTGGGGAGGGTTAGGGTTGAGGATTGAACTGTCTATGAGGGCAGTCAGGTATTTAGCCTGTGGATGCCCTGTGGGTAATCTGCTCTTTTAAGGGATAGGGTGTGGAGCCTGGCATTGTGGGAAATATCCTGGCTGTGGCTTTGAATTAATCTACTTTCTTTCCTCCCTAGTTTTCCGTGTCACAGAGTAAGGAGGAATCCAGCTTGGCAAAATGGACCAAACGTTCCCAGAGGCAGTGAGCCAGAGCACTATGCCCCTGGACATCCTGAATGTGGTAGAAAGAATGAACAACCAAACAGTGGACACGTGCTTCCACACCAGGAACACGATCCTAAAGGGGCAGCCCTTTGGCGGAGTGCCCACTGTGTTACTCATAAACGTCTGCATCTGGTTGGTAAGTCACTGAAGAAGAAAAAGAATGGTGCTAGAGTGAGTCCTGGCCATAGATGTGCTGCTATGAGCTGGTGAATAGGCGAGGTTACACAGCTGACTGGGAGTGTGAGTAGGAGAGGACTAGTGAGGACTCCTGGATTCATAGAATGAAGAGATCATGGGATCATTAATTTGGAGCTGAAAGAGACCTTTAGTGACTGTCCAGCCCAACCCCCCTCGTTTTATAGGTGAGGAAACACAGACTCAGGGATGCCAAGTGACTTGGGAAAGGTCGTACAGGTAGCAGCAAGTAAGAGATAAGATTGGAATTCTGATTCTCTAACTTCAAAGCCAGTGTGCTCTATCCATTTGACCACTCTATTTCCTCTTCTACATTTTAGCCAAATGCCAACATGAATAATTCTTTCCCTGTGACTCTCTTTTCCTTTTATTTCTTCTCTAATAGCCCCAATGAGAATCCTTCTTTGGTAATCCTAAAGTGCAAATCTCAGAGCACTTTATGTTACTACTAAAAGCCCAGTAAGCCTCACATATACCCCCCAAGATGCCTCCTTGTTTTCTGGGAGAGGGAAGAGATCTTTGAATACCCTTTGAATGGGCAGAAGTGGAGCTAAGCTTGTTTCCATGGTAGGACTTCACTCCAGAAAAAAGTGGCAACTAGAGTAATGGCTTAGAGAAGAGATTGGAATAGGATTGAAGGTTATAGTTGGAAAGGGATTGTAAAGATCTCTTTCAACTCTGTCATTTTATATAGATGAGTAAATGGAGGCAAGAGGGATTGATTGATGTGTTCAAGGTCAGACAACTAGCTAAAACAAGAGCCCAGGTCTTTTTGTCTACCAGTCCAATTATAAAGTATATTATCTCCTTGTGTCCTCACAACCTAATCATGGAGGTAGGCAGGGCAGATATTCCTATTCTCATTTTTATAGAGGAGGAAACTGAAGCTCACAATGGCTAGATGACTTTACCAAAGTCATTCAACTATTTGGTAACACACAACTACTGGAAGGGACTGTAGAAGTCATCTAGCCTTACAACCCAAATTTTAGAGACAGTATGATGTAGTAGATAGACTATAGTACTTGGAGTCAAGACAACCCAAGTTCAAATCTGCCTTAGTTACTAGCTGTGTGACCCTGGGCAAGTCACTTAACCTCATAGCCTCAGTTTCCTCATCTATAAAATAAGGGATTTTTCCTTTCGTCTCTGAAAATGAAGGACTCCATGACCTCTAAGGTCTCTTCCAGCTCTAAATCTATGGTTCTATGATGTTAGTTGGGTTTTTTCTTCACAGATAACACACTTGAGTGGTAGAACTGGGACTACACTCAGTCTCCTAACTTCCAGTCCAATGCTTTGGAACTAAAGTCCTGCTTCTTTTTTTTTCTTGAATCATCTGCAGAGCCTGTTCCGAAGTGTCAAAGGGTGAGGGTGATATTCCTCATGCACAGTAGCTGGGGAGATTCTCCAGATAAAGTGTCATCAGCAGTCAAAGGGCCAAAAAAGGAGTTGGACACTGGGCTTGACTCACTTTTTTTTCCAACTTTAGGTTGCTATTTGTCTCTACTCCTTCCTCCGGAAAGCTGCCTGGGACTATGGACGCCTAGGTCTGCTAACAAATCATGAAAGGTAAGACCCAACCCATCCAACAAGCCCACATTTATGCCCTAAAATCACTTGATTTCTCCTTGGGATTTCTGTCCCGTCAGACCCCAAGTTGATGAACCAGATGAAAGACTCTAGATGAATAGTTAGCTCTATTTGGGGAAATTCAATTTTTCCTAGTTTGGGTAGGGTCTTTTCCTCTTCCTTGTGTCACAGCATGTAACCAAAATTGGATATTGACTTTTTTTACTTCTCCAAGACTTCCCAGCAAGAAGCTAGATTTAGATGATTGACACGTTAACTTAGAGGACAAAAAAAAGCCCTTTAATCCTCTGCATTGGTTCATTTCTGGCTCTCTCACACAGTCATACCCACATCTAACCTAACTACAGTGTTTATTAATAGCATATAAATTGCTAGTGGAATACCCATTTTAAAAAAAAGATACAAGAAGACATATGGCTTCATCTTACATCCACCCTTGAATGCCAATCTCACTTTGCTTCAAGGAAGTGAAGTCACTCATGTCAGTTAATGGATCAGGAAACACTTATTATGTGTCCACTATCTGCCAGGCACTGTGCTTAGTGCTGGTGAAATAAAGACACAAGACAATCCTTACCCAAAAGGAGTTAAATCTAATGGGGGGAAAATAGGCAAACAACCATGTACAACCAATCAGAAAATCCAGCTGATAGACCTATTTGGAGTGGTGCAGGGAGGGAAGGGGTCCATGTCATCTCATACTAAGGTAAATAAATGGAGTTTAGAACATTTTTATATGTGCACCCATCTAGGGCAAGCATATCTACAGGCACTTTGAATTGACCCAGTAGAGTATTCAGATAATGATAAAGAAATTAATAGAATTCCTTTGGTTTCATGGGAAGGGGAAAGGGAAATTATCATGGAGTTATCCATTCTAGCCATTGCTATGTGTTGCCCGCCCTCCCCTCTTCTACTACCCCAGTTTTCCCTCTGGGAAACATCACCATACTTTTGAGACTTTTGCTACCTGATCATCAGTCATTATTTTTTGGATCTCAAGTTTGCAGAGACACAAATGTAGGAAGAGATATTAAAAGTTATCTCATTCCAGTGCCTCAGCTTATACAGGAAGAAACTGGTGCAGAGTTGAAGTGGCTTCCTCATTATCCTAGCTAGTGAGTGAGTAACAGAAGCCCGGACCTGGAATCAGATGGACCTGACCTCAAGTCCAGGCTCTGTGGTTGTTTCCACAACTAATGAGCTAAGAAATCTCCACTACTGGTATAGGAACTGAGAGCATTCCTGACCCCAGACAAGAAGAGAGAGGGGAACATAACAAGAGGAACAAATGACCAAAAGTCAGACTCCAACTGATAGAAATCTCTTCTCTTTCCTCCTTTCTTTCTCTCCTCTTGTCTCTTCTTCTCTACCACCTTTCTCTATGGCTAGCTTGGTCTCACTGTTCTTTGGAGAGCAAAGCGATAAGAATTCCCCAGTGGACTCTACTCTGGAGGTACAGAAAAAAGATACGGTAAGTGTGTGGTAGAGGAGCTGGTCTCTGGGAGAGGGAGAATACATAATAGGGTAAGGATCCCATTCCTAGAGCCAGATTTCTCATTAGATGCACAAAGGCAGGTTTCCTTTGAGTACCTATTCTCAAGGAATTTGTATTTTTAATAGAGGAAGACAAAACCTAAAGGAAAGCTTTAAAAAAGGGATAGGCAAAGCAAGACATTGGGGATGGAGAACATTCTGGAGATTGAGTTGAGTTAGAAGCCAAGTGAGGCCCCTCAAGAAATGGTAATCCTAGGCAGTGAGGAGGCCCTAAAAATAGAGTCATCCCTAAGTTGTCAAGGCAGCTGTTTTGTGTGTATATGGATGGTTCAGCTAGATGGCATAGTGGATAGAGTGCTGGGCCTGGAGTCTTCCGGAGTTCAAATCTGGCCTCAGACCCTAGATGTGTGTCACCCCAGGCAAGTCACTTAACCCTCATCTATTTCCTCATCTGTTTCCTCATTTGTAAAATGATCTAGAGAAGGAAATGGCAAACCTCTCCATTTTCTTTGCCAAGAAAACCCCAAATGTAGTCACAAAGAGTCGGACATGACTGAAAATGACTAAACAGCATATGTGTCTGTATCGAGGAAACAACTCAGAAAGTGAATTGAGCCAGGAATTAAAACATGAGCTCCTACCTCATTTATACATGATATTTATTTGCATATCATGACTTGACAGGTATGGCATTTTAAAAGGTTCAAGAGACATGATTTATGGGTAATTTAATCATTTTATTAATGACGCCAGCATTTTAGTAAATGAATGGTCACTTGGCCATCTGTCTCTTACAGCAAAGACCATCATGGCAGTGGGCTCATAGTTATAAGCCCAGTGGCAATCAATGAGGGACTGAACCTGAATTTCAGCTATGTCATTTACTTCTAAGTTAGCCCCAATCTTAAACAATCTATTCAAAGAATTTATCCCCAATCAAACCTGAATAGAACATAATGATGGCCCCACATGAAGAGGGAGAGAATCCCAGATATAAGAGAAAGCTAACATGTGAGTTTGCTTTGAACAGGGAGTGTATGTGGGGGAGTAACATGAAATAACACTGAGAAGGTAAATGAAGGCCATTTTGGAGAGTCTTAAGGGCCAGACTAAACAACTGTGATAGTGCAAACATACAGACTGACTATAGATAGATACTGATCATGTCATAATAGGTCATGCTGATTATCTCAGAACTTTCATGGAGGAGGTGTATTGAGTTTGTCCTCAACAAAGTGAAAGGTCAATCTTAGTGAAGGGAGGAAGTAGAAAAGGAAAGTCATAGAACTGGTAATTAACAAGGCATGAGTGGGGAAAAAGCCAAGGGTCCTTGCCCAACTAGAACAAAAAGGCTGGCTTGGAGAGTTATGAGAAAAACAGGTAAATGTAACAAAATGGAGCAGTGGGACAAGGATGGACAAGACAGTGTTTGGAAGGCCTTGGATGCCAAATTGAGAAGTTTAACTTTGATACAACTACAATATAGCCAATATTTATTAAGTCCCCTGCTATATACAGAATAGTATATTAGGTGCTGGAGGAGACCTAAAATTTAAGACAGCCCTTGTCTTAAAGAGTTTTCCAGGGTCAATCTAGCAATATAGGTCATTACATACTATATACATTATTACATAATAATTGTGTTAGAGATTTACAAGATAAAGTGCTTATATGAAAGCTGAGCAGAAAGGGCATTTTCAACCAGGGAATGGGTAAAGAATCATGAAGGAGGTGGCATTTGTTCTGGGCTTTAAATGAAGACAGGATATTTGAGTCATGGAGAAGTCTTGAGAATAGAATGGATTTACAGGACGCAGAGAGCTATTGAGTTTGGCTGAGTTAGAAAGAACACTTCTAAGTTAGGCGTAACACAAAATAAATCTGGAAGGAGTAGGTTTGAACTGAGTGCCAGAAAAAGGACTTTAAGAACTCTCTGAGCCATAGAAGTTTTGGGGCATTAGAATGACATAACCAGATCTATGCACAGAAAGAAAACAACAGTGTAGGGAAGCTGTAGTGCCTGAGTTCGGGATCTAGGCAAGTCACTGCAAGCCTCAGCTTTCTCATAAAGGTGTACTTAAATTATTTTGCAGAAGAGCTCTTTTTAAACCTTTATGTAAATTCATATATAATGTGTGTATGTGTATATGTGTGTGTGTGTGTGTATCCCTTCTCCACAGTCTGACTGTGATAGGAAAGATGTGGACTGGGAAGACTGCAGACAGCAAGATGGTGCAATGGATAGAACCTCGAGCTCAAATGTGGGTTCAGACACTTAGGCACTTAATCTCTAACTCAATTTCATCTGCAAAATGAAGGTGGAAATGATACCTCCCTCACAGGGTAGATATGAGGACCAGATGAGATAATATGTAAAGCAAATCACTATTTCAGTGCTGGTCATCACTGTTATATAAAGTGCTATTGCCAGCTGTTATAATAGTCTATTCAGCTGGTAATGAGGGCCTATACTAGGATGCTGGCAAAGGGAATAGAGAGAAAGGGAAACATTTTTAAGATGTTGCAAAGATGAAATCAACAGAACCTGATAAATAACTAGATATGAAAGGTAAAGGAGGGGATGAGTCAAAGAGGTGCATGAAGCAATGGAAAGTGTGTCCAACTTGACATCACAGAACATGTTTGTATATCCAGGTGACTCTGAGCAAATTATGTAATCACTCAGGGTCTCAATTTCCCCACCTGTAAAATGAGAGCTGGAGTAGATGGCCTCGGATGTCTCTGTGAGTTCCAAATCTATGATCCCATCATCCTGTGAACAACAAATTATAAACATGAGGGGCAGGGGATGGAGGAAGTTTAGGGGAAAAGATAACGATTTGGGTTAGGGATAGAATGAATTTGAGGTACCGGGGGAATATCCAGGTGCTATTACTTTGAGTCCAGCTGGAAATGAAAGTCTAGGACACAGAGAAAAAGAAAAGACGGGAATAACAACATCATATCATAGCATTCAGACAGCACTTGCAGTTTTACAAAGAGCTTTACAAATATCTGATTCCTATCCTCAGAACAGCCCTGAAAGGTAGGTGCTGTTATTATTCCTATTTTTCACACAAGGAAACTGAGGAAGGCTAATTTTAAGTGACTTGCCCAGGATCACACAACTAGTAAGTATCTAAGGTCAGCTAGAAAGTTTTTGCAAAAATCTAGGAATTAAGTGACCAGTACATACCTGGTGTAAGGGTTAAGTATAGAAAGAGAAAAGAAGGATTCTGTCAAAGAATTATATATCCACATATATACATACACACATATAAGTATTACAAAACATGTTTTATAATATTTTATGTTAATATTTTTATCAGTTGTGTCTGATTCTTTATGACCATGTTTGGAGTTTTCTTGGCAAAAATGGTCTGCCATTTCCTCCTCCAACTCATTTTACATATGAGAAAACTGAGGCAAACAGGGTTGTTATTTTCCCATGGTCACACAGCTAGGAAGTGTCTGAGGCTGAATTTGAACTCAGGAGGAAGACAGTTCCTGACTCCAGGCCTGGCACTCTTATCTACTGCTCCACTAGCTGCTCATATTAATATATAGTATATAAGGAGTATAAATTTATATATTATATTTCTATATAAACTTTCAATTTCTATTTCCTCTTATAATCCTATATATTTTATTTTATGCATTTTATACATTTAAAAAAATTATTCTGACATGAGTACCATAGCACAGGCTTCATCAAACTGTCAAAAATTTTCATACAGGGAAAATTAAGAACCCCTGTTTTAGATTGTATCTTAAATTCAGGTCTGATTTACCCTAAAAATATGGTTAAACTCTGATGAAGGGGTATGCCATACTAATTTACTTTGATGTATGCATTGCCAAGTGTTGGTCATCCAGTCTTGCCACCTTCAGCATAAATGCCATGTCTGGACTAATTTCCCAAATTTTGGAGCCTGTTCTAATCACCCCTATTCTTCACCAGTTCCAATCTACTTCACTAATTTCCTACCTTATTCCATTATTGTCTTTGTAATAACTAGTTCTATTGTCAACAAACTTGCCTATATCTTTGAGCTTTTAGACACTTTAACTGAAACTAGACTCTGTCCTGAAAATAACCAAATTCCTTACAACCTTCTCCAGAGGTAGTTGCTCCTATCATACTTCCCCCTATTAGAGGATCATATTCCTTGCTCTAAACTACCATTTCCAGTACATTCCTCTGCCAACATTTCTCAGTGACTTTCTTTCTTCTGAAATCCATACATTTCACTTTTATTATATGATGTGATCCTTCTAGTAACTTTTAGAATGACGTTGACATCTGGATTGTGGTTATCCTATACCCACCCATCTTCTATCATCAATCTTGAGAATATCATTATTCATACTAATATTCTAACAATCTGGGTTCCTTGTGTTCTGCCACACCCAGTTGAGGTCAGTGTACCAGAGCACCTTGATGTCCCACTGGAATTATCTAAACGAAATCGACCACACAATTCCTTGACCTCTTTGAATCCTATAATTTTCCTCTGTACCGATTTCGGTCATTCATCAAAATGGTAACGTCTTAGAACTCTCTTTCAGATTTGACCTACATTGCTGAGTATGATGGCCCACACTTGTAATCTCCTGGCTGATGAATTGCTTGAGCTTGAGAGCTCTGAATTGCAGTGGGTTTAGCCAATCATGTGTGCACACTAAGTCTAGAACCAATATGGTGAGCTATAGAGAGTTGGGGAGTGAGGGCCTGAGGTCACCTATGGAGAGGCAAACTGGCCCAGGTAGAAATGGAGCAGGTCAAAGTTCCTGTGCTAATCAGTAGTGGGGTCAGTCCCGTAAATGGTCATTGCACTTCCCATGTGCTTGCAAATATGCTTCCTATCACTGTTGTTCAGTTGTTTTATTCATGTTCTACTCTTTGTGACCCTTTTTGGGGGTTTTCTTGGCAGAGATACTGGAGTGGTCTGCCATTTCCTTCTCCAGCTCATTTTAGTTAAGTGACTCCTCCAAGGTCACACAGCTAGTGTCTAAGACCAGATTTGGACTCAGTAAGATTGTGTCTTCATGAGTCCAGCCCCAGCATTGTAGCCACTATAGATGACTCACAAGTCTATATTTAGCTGCTAGGTGGCACAATGGATAGAGCATTAGAATGAGAGTCACAAAGTCCTTAGTTTGAATACAAATATTATATATTATAACATAAATTTAGATTTATTATGTAACATTAATATAAACATAAAATATATCTTTATACTATATATGTCCATATGCATATAGATAGATATACATACTATACACATACACATATATATTACATATGTGCATGTATATATATGTACATATATATATATACATATTTCTTTGATGGGTTCCTTCTATTCTCTTTCTGTACTTAACACTTAGACCAGGTATATACCATTGCAAAAACTTTCTAGCTGCCCTCCCTATCTCTAGTCCATGCTAAACACACCTTATTATTAATTATTAATCTTCTTTATGTTGGTCACTCCACTATTGCCTACTTAGACCAATGAACTGAAACACTGCTAGAGGAGAAAGCCAGTAGAAGTTAGACACTTGTGTAGTAGCAAATAATCCTCAACCTTCTTCTATTCTACCTGTAGCCCAGAAACCTAGAGCCCGAAGCCCTGAGATTCTGTCCCTTCAATCCAGGAGTTGAAGAACAAACATGGTCAAGAGACCTCCTGGTGCCCCATATCAAATACCAACACTGTAGATCAAGGATTCTTAACTTCTCTGTGAACTTGTGTGTATATCTCTATATATACACTATATATAGATATCTATAGCTAGATATAGAAATATCTATATAGATATCTGGAGATATATCTATCTCTATATATACACTATATGTATCTATATAGAGATATCTATAGCCATATAGATATAGCTAGACCAGGTATATCTAGGTCTATAGGCATATCTAGATACCTATATATATCTACATAGAGATATACCTATTTCTATATATACATTACATACACAAATACTATATACATGCTATATATACTATATAAATACACTACATATACACACTATTTATATACATTATACCTACTATATATGCACACACTAAATATATAGTATATATTTACACACAGTGTATAATATCTACACACATATGCATAGGTACAAAGATATATATCATATACATATACATATGTATATATATATGAAGATTAGTAAAGATGAATAATTTTGGTATGTTTAAAATGGGCTAGAAATAGACAAGCCAACTAGAAAGCTTTTCCAGCAATCTAGGAATTAAGGTACCAGTGCATATTTGGCCTAATCACTAGGTAAAGAAAAAGAAAACAAAGAGGGATCGCATCAAAGAAGCTCTTTTTAGAGACAGCTGATGGCTCCATGGATAGAGCACTGGGTCTGGAGTCGGCTCAAATCTGGCCTCAGATACTGAGTTAGCTGTTTGGCCCTAGGTGAGCCACTTCACCTCTTTTGCCTCAGTTTCCTCATCTACAAAAAGGGAATAACAATAGCACCTACCTCATGGGGTTGTTGCAAGGATCAAATGATGTAATAATTATAAAGCACTTAGCTTGGTGCCTAGCACATAGTAAGTTCTATGTAAATGTTTGCTGTTGTCATTGTTACATTGTGCTGTCTAATTGGATATGATCTTAGAATGCAAATGAGAGGACACGATTAATTATGGGCTGGTCTGCATGAGTGTGGTTGGGGAAGACACTGGATTTGGAGTTAGAAGACCTAGGTTTGGAGTCTTCAATTTGTAATGAAGAGATCAGACTTAAGTCCGAACTTAAGTCCAATGATCTTATGAACTCCAGTTTGTAAACAGAGTGAACCATGGAAACAGAGACGAGTAAGTCAGGTAATGAAGGGCTTCAAATGTCAGAGAAGTTTACCTGCACTCAGCATCAATTCCATTCCACATTTGTACAGCATAAATCACCTTCACATCTGTTATTTCATTTGGTCACCAGAAATAGCCTGTGGGAGTAAGCAGGCAGAGACTGTTATTTCCTTTTTATACATGAGAAAACAGGCTGACTCTGCCAGAGTTACATATAACTGGTTCCCATTAGCCTTGCTCCTAGAACACTTGACCAGAGCCTTCAAGGGGTAGGAAGTGCTGAGTTCAGTGCCTGGCACATTACTTGTTTAGTCATTTTTCAGTCATGTTCAACTCTTTGTGACCTCTTGGAGGGCTTTTCTTGGCAAAGATACCAGAATGGTTTGCCATTTCCTTCTCCAGCTTATTTTTACAGAGGAGGAAACTGAGGCAAACAGGGTTAAGTGATTTGCCCAGGGTCACACAGTTAGTAAATTTTGGAGGCTGGATTTGAACTCAGGGAAATGAGTCTTCTGACTCCAGTCCTAGCACTTGATCCACTCTGCCACCTTGCTGTCTATGTCTAATTGGAGTCAGAACATGTGGATTCATATCCTGACAATGACTCAGCTACCGATGTGGACCTGAACTAGTCATTTAACTTCTTTGGGACACAATTTCCTCCTTTTTAAAATTAGGAAGTGAGATTAAATGGTGTCTGAGGTCTTTTCCAGCTGCAGACCTGTGAGCCTCTGTGTGTGTGTGTGTGTGTGTGTGTGTGTGTACACTTATACACATCATTCATACATCCTCTCTGAATGAATTAGTTTTTACAGTATCTGACGACTTCATGTGGACAGACGTTTTACCTGGGGTCGAGTCAGGACACATGCTCTTAGTGTTTCTCCAGGTCCTAGAATCATGTCTCTTTACCTGGGAGCTGAGGACACCCCTAACACTGTGCTTACTCACTCTCCTCCTCTCCTTTTTTTTCCCCAGGGCTACTTTTCCTGGTTCTTCAACATCATAAGCATGAGGTAAGTGTTTCTGCACCCTGAGCTCTGGGTGAAGACGGTGTGGCAGTGGGGGAAAAGGGGAGTGGGGAGGGTTAAGCTGAAGTCGCTTGTGAGAGTTAATTGTTAAATATATAGTATGATATACTTTGGAAATTAGCCAACAATCTAATCAGTTTGATTTATTGTGATTGTTAACTGTATAGCATGAGTGCTTGTACTTTGGGAATTAGCCAATGATACTGATCAGGGTTTGAGTTATTGTGATTGTTAACTATATAGCGTGTTTATTCTTTGGAAATTAGCCAACAATACTAATCAGAGTTTGATTTATTGCTTTGTTGATTCTTTAAATTTAAGAAAGTGAGAGAAAATGTTAATATTGCAAATTAAGCTTCAAGGTATGTTGTGGTTCTTAAACATTTCCCATCACACTTCTGGGAGTAAGAGAGGTAATTCAAAACCTTATCAGCTATGTGGAGCTTATGGCACCTTCTCTACTTTGGACATTACTGGGAAGGACATAATTAACTTATCTTCCCTATCCCATTCTTAATTCAGTAGACCCTCAGAAATAACAGTTTCTTCTCTCATCCCATAGGCTGTTAACCTTAGTCAATTCCAATACCATCATCAAAAGGAATTTCACCTGTGTCCATCCCCTTCCATTTCTGAAGACCTGGGGAGGGGAGAAGGAACATATGATACCTGTCTGATACCCTGTCTTCAAGCATTAGGGTTGTCATTGTGGGTGAAGAAACAGGCTTAGTCTGCTTGATCTTAGAGGGCATAACTAGACCTAATGGATGGAAAATACAGAGATAGATTCTAACTTGATATAAGAAAAGGTCTCCTAACAGCTAGAGAGCTTCCTTGAAATAGTACTCAGAGATCACTCACTAGAAATGCTGTAGAAGTGATTCACACCTATAAGCCCACCACACCTATAATCCACCTCTGTGGATTATCTCCAATTTATCCTCTGTCTAGATTGTTCGTACAGTTATTTGCATGTAACCTCTCCCATTAGACTGTGAGCTTCTTCAGAGTAGAGACTGTCTTTTGCCTTTTTTTTTTGGTATCCTCAGTGCTTAGACACAGTACCTGGCACACAGTAGTTACTTAATAACCATTTCTTGACTGATCAATTCATCCTCAGATAAATAGATTGCACTTGACACCCTCTGAAGCCCTTTCCAGCTCTGTAATCCTTGACTCTCCTAAAACCCCTGGAGCAATAACTTCTGAATCTTCCCCAATTTTCACCATCAAAACTTTTCATTGTTCTCAACTCCAGCCAAACAGAGCCAGGCACAACTATCTATATCTTCCAACACACACACACATACACATATATGCATATATACATATATATATACACACACATATATAACATACAGACACACACACAAGCAAATACCATAGTACATTGGAAAAAGCACTAGAATGGGAACCCACAGACCTGGGTTTTCATATCTGCCACTGTGTGACACCTTGGAAAAATCACTTCACCTCTCTGGGCTTCATTTTTCTCATCTGTAAAATAGACTGGATTTCTTGAGATTCCTTTCCAGTTCTGAAATTCTGTGGTTTTATAAAGTCTGGGTCTTCATACATGCATACACCCTTCTTGGACTGTCTCCTACCAGTCCATCTGTGTTCTTCCTCTCCTTCAAATCCAACTCAAAGCATTCTTTCTCCCAAGTGTCCTCTAAATGACTTCCATCTACAAAAATGTCTTTTGTGTCAGGCTTCCACAAGAAACACACTGAGCACATTTCCCCTTCTTTGTATTTTTCTTTGCAGGTCCTCTTAGGGTGTTTTTCATTAGGGTTCACCTAGACATCAGACTGTCAATACGTCAAGGACAGAGACTATGTCTTCTTTCCTTTATATAGTCTTGCAGTGAGCATTTCCCAATTACTGGATGATTGACAAGTCTGCCCTTGCCAGAAAGTTTCCCTTAAAACATGATTTCTCTGGGTTCTTGCTATTTAGACTGTTGAGATAAAGACATATGGTTCAGAGCCAGAACACTCTTCATGTTTTCCTCCCTTGATTCCAAACTTATTCTCTTTGCTGTGGGCATTTGTGTTTGTCTACCTTTAAAGAACGACTTGGGATCACACTGAAATGTGAAAATAATAGTTTTAGGAGAAATAAAAGGAAGAACAAGGAGTAACTGTAAGGTAAGAAGAATATAATGGATGTTTTGCTTTGAGAAATTAAATCTTCTTGCCTTATGTCACAGAACATCCTCCTTTATGTGATAATATGTTGTAAACATATGGTGCCAATTTACTATGAGAAGTAAACAGGCTGCAAACAGTTCCAGGGTTTTGTGGTTGATAGACAATGAATGACCAGTACAATATGAAAAAGAGTGAAGAAGACCCTGGATTAAGGTGCTGGCAGTATGCACTTAATAAATGGTAATACTGATCAAACTTGTGTCCAGTGTGAGAGGGGAAATCCTATTGAATTCTAAAGCTGACTTTTTGCGTAGGGAGTCTCCAAATACCTAAGCAGATCAGTACATCCCTATGCCTATTTTGGGATGTCACTATCTTCCTGGGATCTTTGCCCTCTCCAAGCTCTTGGTTGTTAAGGCTGTCCTGATACCAATGATGACCCATATATAATTGATGATTCGACTGCCGCTATTCTAATGGAACTGTCCTCTCTTGAAGATTATCAATAACATTCTAATGATCAAAGCCTGTGGTCTCTTCTCAGTTCCCATCCTCAACTTTTCTGTAACATTGAGCACTGATACTGGATTCACATGATGTTGGTTTCCATGGAAACATTCTTATCCATCCTTCCAACTCCACTGTGGCCTATAATAAATAGGGTTAAATAAACTGGAATGTTCTGGAAATCCTTGGTATTTTAGGACTCAGGATCAAGATGTTGCCCACTCCCTCCTTTTTGATACCATTTTCATTCATTATGTTCTTACTGTGGGAGAAGTACTATGAATGGTAACTTCCTTCAGCCTTTTTAAAAATTATTTTATGATGAACTTAATAAACGAATATTTTTCCATATTCCCTCCATAAACAAAGCAGAACAAAAAATAAGATTACATATGAAGCCATAAGTTTCTATTCAATTTAACATGATAATACTAACACTGCCCTGGTTATCTGTATCACTATCGCTTTTAATTTTTAATGTTTCATTGATTTTTATCTTGTCTTTTTCACTCCCCTACGCTCATCTCCCACCTCTCCCCCAATAAAATCCCATTCTTCTAACAAAAATAGTCAAACAAAACAAGATTCAAAACACTGGCTATATCTGAAAATTTATATCTCAGTTTATATCTTTCTACCAAGAGATGATTAACATGTTTCATCATCTGTCTTCAGAGTCATTATTTTGGTCATTGCATTAAGTCTTTCAAAGTTTTCATTTAATCTATAATAGTCATTGTATAAATCATCTTTGTGGTTCTGCTCACTTTACATTGGTACAAATAAATCCTCCCAGGTTTCTCTGACTCCATCTCTTTCACTATTTCTTATAATGTAATACTATTCCATTGCTTTAATATCCAATAATTTGTTCAGCCATTCCCTGATTGATGGATACCTCAGTTGTTTATTCTAAGCCACAAGCATATGTGTCCTTTCCTTTGATTTCTGCAGTATGGCCATTCTCCTTTTTCCTCCTACATGTCTGCTTGCCCCTTTCTTAGTCTTCTCTTTTCCTTTTCACAGAATCAGCATAAGTTTTGGCTAAAACTCTGTTCTTGGCCCTCTTCTTTCCCTTCCCATTTTCAATCTTATCGTCCCTGTTTCCTCCCCATTGCTAGGTTAGGTATTCATTAGCTAGCTATCTTAGTAGAGTATTATAGTCATCTTCTTACTTTCAATTTCTTCTTCCTCCAGTTCTTCTTATCCACCATTGTTAGGTCAGTCTTGTTACCCAGCTCTGATCAAATCGCTTTGGTTTTGTTGCCTATCAATACTTCAAGAATCTGAAATTTCACAAAGTGCATTCTCCCTCCTCTAATAATACACAACCCATCTAAAATTAGTAATCTTTGAGAGTTTCTATGATCAAAAGATTCATTACCTTGTGGCCAACCTGCCTCTGGACATCTTGGAACTTAAGCAGGTTAGTCCTTAGACAATAGGTGATCAGTCATCCATCCTAAACTCAGAGCCTTACAGTACCCACAGTCACTACATCTTGCCCACCCCCAAAAAAATGCATCAGAGTAGTATTTTAGTGGAAGATTGAATTTCAAATAAAGTACAGGTACTTTAGCCTGGAAACAAAGACCTTCGATAGCATGATTCAACACTACCTTTCCATCACTACTTCCCTAAATGAGAATTATGTTCTAGTCAAATTGAATTCCAAACTCCAAGGCTTCTTGGCTCTATGTTTCTTCCTTATTCCCTATTTCCCATCTGACTGCTAAAATTCCACCTATATTTCAAGGACCTCGCTCACATGGTATCTTCTCTATGATCAAACGAAAGTGATCCTTTCTTCTTACGTACTCTCTTAGGACTTCATCTTTCTTGTGAACTATGGTTTTTCAGTCATTTCAGTGGTGTCCAGCTTTGTGACCCCATTTAGGGTTTTCTTGGCAAAGATAGTAGCAAAGTGTACCATTTCCTTCTCAAAATCATTTTACTGATGAGAAAACTAAGGCAAACAGGGTGTTAAGGGACTGACCCCAGGGTCACACAGTTAGTAAATGTCAGGCCAGATTTTAATTTATAATGAGTCTTTCTGATTCTAGACTTGGTACTCTATCCACTATGCCATTTAGCTGCTCCTCTTGTGCACCATATCACACTTTAATTTGTATTTTAAAAATCTGCATGTGTCTCATCTCTACCTCAAGTCCATTTTTGAGAACAAGTTTCATATCTAGTTTTTTACATATCTTACTTAGTGGGATAATATTTTTAAAGTGGAACATAGTAGGTGCTTAATGTCTGTTTCCTTAGTGCCTGTTACATCAATGCTTATTGAATTGAAATTAAGTCATGGATACATGCTAGGACTACTTCAGTATCATGAGAGCTAAATTCTATACTCTTCCCCTAAATCATTTCTTGGCACCTGAGACAGAATCCAGCACTTAAAAATTGGGCTCCACTCAGTATAGCATCTAGATGGTTTCCATCCTGTCTCAGCGAAAGACCCACTGTTTGCAAGACTTTCTGAATCCTCCTTAATTTTGTTACCTTCCCTCTGAGATTACACCCAATTTGTCCTGCATATATGTTGTTATACATTATTACCCCCAGTAAAGAGAAAATTCATTAGAGATCAGGAACAAATTTTTGCCATTTTTGAATTTCTTTATATTCCTAGCAGACCAGAATAGGCTGTTAATAAAGACTCCATGACTGACCCAATTGACCCATCTTATCTCTACCCAAATCTGTGTCAGCCTACCAGACAGAAGGCTCTCCAGGAAGCTGCCCTCACCAGCTTGGGGTTGGAGGTCATTGTTCCATCCCAACACTTACCCCTCACTTCAGTAATAAGGTTCTCTATTCATAGCATCATCATGCCCAAGAAATTCATTTAATCCCTGCTGAAACACCTATAGCAAGAAGGGAACTCATATTTCTATGGGGCAGCCCATTCTGTTTTAGGATAACACCAGTTGTTGGAAAATTCTTAGTCTGACGTAAAAGTAGAGCAAGAATTTTTTTTTTGATCTTTGCATACTCAGTGCCTAGCACAGTGCCTACCATGTAGGAGTTGCTTAATAAATGTGTGTTGGATTGAATTTAGTTGAACTCTGCCTGGTTGCGACTGCCCCCATTTCATGGCAGATCTCCCCTCTAATGCCCAGAAATGTTTCTGAAAGCAGCCCCAGAGGATTTAAAAATGCTTTTCAGTGACCTATTGATTGGTCGAGATAAATGACTCCTTTCCTTTGCACTTAACTTTTGGCCATTCCAGTTTCTGAGAAGTGTCCTTTTGTGTCTCCCCTAGGAAAGAGGAGCTGACTAAAAAGTGTGGAGATGATGCCAAAATGTACCTCAGTTTCCAGACACACCTCATTTTTCTATTCCTCATTCTTTGTGTGCCCTCCTTGGCTGTCATCCTGCCACTCAATCACTCTGGGCATCTTCTGGGTAAGGGGAGCTCAGAAGCCACAGTGCCTCCAGAGGATGGAGGCAAAAATCCCCCAAAAAGCTCCCTCCAATCATCAGAGAGGTCTCGAATGAGGATCCTCTTTTATGGCAGTGTGGTGTAGTAAGGAGAACACTGAGTTAGAAGTCCAGAGGCATGGCTTACCCTAGCTCGGCCATTATTTTACTGTCTGATATTGGACAAGTTACTTTTGACTCTTGGTTACCTCAGTTTTTCTATCTCTATCTTGGGGATAGAGATAGACTTCTTATTTCACAGGTATAATAAAAACGAAACTGCCTCTACTTAGGAGGGATAAATGGAAGCAACTTTGAAAGTAAAAGTGCAATGTGAATGTGAAGTGTATTTTATTTTTGTGACTTCTATGGATCTGGTGTCAACCCAATATGAAAACATAGGTACATTTAACAACAATGTTCTTAAGATATAAAATACACATTAGGATAACATAGGATAAGTCCTTGTTTCTATAATGTTCAGCTGATATGTATGCAACCCTATCAGTTGCCAAGAAAATAACAAGCTTTTCCTCAGTTTCCACATTTGCAAATACATATTGCCAACATAAGACAAGTCCCCTTCTATAATATGTTCAATTGTTAGGTGTGAAACTCTAACAGTTGCCAAGAAAATAACCAGTTTTTCCCCAGTTTCCATTTTTCTTTTTGAGACTAAGTCTCCCTATCTTGCCCAGGCTAGAAATGTAATGGGACTCTTCACAAGCACCCTATCCTGCTACTGACTGACCTGTTTTGTCTAGTGGAAACTTTAATCTCTTTCATCTCTGAGCTGAGCCAATTTACCTCTCCTTAGGCAGCCTGAGGGCCTTACCTCCGTCTCCCGGAGGCTCACCATGTTGGTGCTGGACTTTTCACTTGATTGACCTTAGCCCTGATAAAGCTCAGAACTCTTGGGCTCACCAAACTCAGCGTCCCCAGTGGCAGGGGTTATAGGTATGCTTGACCATGCATAGCAGTTACTACACACTTCGACATTTCCTCCTCTGCCAGTTAAATATTTATTTTTCCTGAAGTTTTATAATACTCTTCCTGTACATTGAACACTTATACCAATAAGTCCTACTATTGTTGCCAGTTTTTTTCCCCAAATAGTTATTCTTTAAAAAAAAATAAAAACCTGGGATTTCATTTATGTTGCAGACTCTCAGAATGTAAACTTCCTTCATCAATCCAGAGCATTAATTTGTCTGTAACTCATAGTCTTAGGAAGCTTCCTAGGGCAGTGAAAAGTGGATAGACATGCCCAAGGATGGAGTCTCACAGCCAGTGTGTGTTAGAGGAAGGGCTTAAGCTCATTTCCTCCTGATGCTAAGGCCAGTCCACTATCCACTATACCAGGGGTGGGGAACTGAATCCAAACTTCACAGAACAAATCCCCTTAATCAAGGGATTTGTTCGGTGGGACTTCGTCAAAAGGCCTCACCTAGGGATCTAGAAACCTCAAGGCTGCAGATTCCCCACCCCTGCACTATACCACACACTTTTATATATAAAATTTTAAAATAATTAATTTCTTATAAATGCAAGAAAATAGAAAGTAATAATTAAAAACAGAGAATAGTAATAATAAAAGGAACTTGACTAGCAGGGCACATTCTATTATAGCAAGATTATAACAAATTAATCTAAGTTTTTAAAGTACTTTGTATTATTAATTACTGTCTTGATATTGTTTTATATTATCATTGTTTTTACTGGACTGTAAGATGGGGAAGCACAACTTCTAAGAGTGTGAGGCTAGAAAGATCCATCAGCAGTTCCAGAGAGTAACAGAGTATAATGAGAAAGAGCACTGGGTCTCGATCCAGAGGTTCTGGGTTCAAATCTTGACTCTGCTTCTTACTACCCAAGAAATCTTGGGAAAGCCCCTTTTCCTCTTCAGATCTTCATTTCCTCATCTGTAAAAGGAGAGTGTTAGACTATTTGAGTGGTGCTCAAATTAAACTCCCATAGACCTCATATTGACTATAGATTAATCACAAATTAACATTTATCTTATGTTCCCAATTCCATTTCAAACTTACTCAACTGCACTGGGTAATTTTGTAGCTCACTTGTGGAGTTTGATATCTCTTCGCCCTTTCTCTTCCTATGGCCATATGAGAAAGGGACCAATTCCTGTGCCAACAAATCTGGAGCTAGTTCATAGACCCTAAGAATGAAGAGTAGGACCATGGGAGGTAATACAAAAAGGTGTAGACATTCAGATGGGATGTACGAATTTCTAAAGGGAAGGTTACTAAAAAACATTCTTCTTTTTCAGACCGTAAGAGTCATTTTGGCCGTACCACCATTGTCAATATCAGCAAAAAGTAGGTGCCAATGTCTTCTTACCTCCTTTCTGTTTCACCTGGAGAGGGGATTGTCTAGGAAACAGATCAGTTGTGTTGGTCTCCAACTGGGGCATCAGTTATCTGGTGTTGAGAGAGGTTTGTTCTTCCCTAGATCTAAGCTCTAAATTAAGGAAAACATATAGAATAGGTGGAGTTTAATGGACAGGGTTGGAAGTTAGGATGTCACTGATTTACTAAAGCTAATATTATTTGACTTTTCTGTACCTAAGTCTTCCTAACAATGCGATAGATAAAAAAGCTAATAAGATGGATAACAGAATCAGGATCTAGGAAGATCTAGACAGGGTAGAATGACAGACCGAAACTCAAGGTAAGATTTTATGAGGATAAATATATACTCTTTGGGTTCAAATGCCAAGTTAATAGCTTCTTAGACAATGTTACCTAAAGTGTAGTGTTCACAATCAGGGAGGTGGTAGTCCTGATGTATCATGCCCTGATCAGAACACATTTGGAATATGACATTTAGTTCTGGAAAGCATGTTTTAAGAGGGATTTTGTTAAAGCTGAAGTGGTCCAGAGGAGGGCCATGATGGTAAGAGGATTGGAGACCATGACATACAAAGATGAGTTGAAAGAAATTATATGCCCTGCTTGGCTATCATTCTGCCAGTTAAGTACAACAGAATCTTCTGGGCAAGGGAAGCTCAGAAGCCTACACTCCCCCAGAAAACTAGTGGATTTCAAGAATGAAAGAAAGAACATATTTATTGGGAGGGGGAGGTAGGAAAGAAGAAAGGTATGAGGGGAACCAGAGGAGACAGCTATCTTCAAATATTTAAAAGGCTGTCATGGGAATGAAGGAATCAGATTTATTTTGCATGACTTCAGAAGGCAAAACAGACCAAAAGGTGAAAATTATAGTCAGATTTTAGTCAATATTATTTTATTAACATTTCTGACAGTTTAAGTTGTCTTAAAATGGAATAGGCATTCTGAATGAACACCTGGAGGTATTCAAGAAGAAGCTGCCTAAGAATTTGTTGGGCGTATTTTAGAGGGAAATCATTCTTTGGGTAAACGTTAAACAAAACAAACAGGTGCTTTTGTACTGTGGGATTCTGTGAATCTACAAACTACTGTCAGCCTCTTCTGGTGACTTAAATAAATGATTAGAGTTCTGCTAGCCAACTATTTCTAGTTCTTCAGCAGGAACCCTACACAGTAATTTAAGTCAGCTAGTGGATAGCGTTGTGGACTTGAAGTTAGGAAGACCTGGATTTGAATCCTGCCTCTGGCACTAGTTGTGTGACCCTGTACAACTGATCTCAGTTCTCTCATCTGTAAATAGAGATTATGGTGGCACCTACCTAACAGGGTTGTTTTGTGGATCAAAGGAGATTAAATATAAAGTGCTATATAATAGCCCAATAGCTATTATTATGAGAAGAGGTCTATCTTACCTATAAATGGGTTCATTTCAACCTTCAAATTGTGTATGGAATTAAGTTCTAAAGAATCCTCTTCTCTTTCACAGTCCAAAAGAAATTCAAAACCAGATAGCAGCACAACATGATAAAACTATAAATTTGGTACTAGATTTTAAAAAGTGATCCAGACAATCGTGGTTGGCTTTCTATTAGTATATACATTTGTATCCAAAGCTCTTGACAACGACACCTTGTGGCAGAGGTTATGAAAGCAAGTGTAATCTTACAAATATTTATTCTACTTCTTACTACAACTGTTCTTTTCATCTGGGCACAGCTGGTCTTAGGCAGGATTATGAAATAGATAAAAATGCTTCTTTAATACTGTCTCACCCCTTTCTTGTTACTGGACACTTGCCTTGGACAGTTCTTGTTTAACTAGTTCTCAAATAACCTACTGTCTATTAACTGCTTTAAAGTATTACCTACACAGTGGGATTTTCCTTTTAATATTTTAATAAGGTTTCTTTAAGAGCAGTTAAGTATCACAGAGGATAGGGTGCTGAGCTTGGAATCAGGAAGACTCATCTTCCTGTGTTCAAATCTGGCCTCAGACATTTACTAGCTATGTGACCCTGGGCAAGTCACTTAACCATGTTTGCCTTGATTTTCTCATCTGCAAAATGAACTGGAGAAGGAAATGGCAAACCATTATATAATCTCTTCCAAGAAAACACCAAATGAGGTCAGGAAGAGTTAGACATCACTGAAAATGACTGGACAACAAGACCAAAAGGACTTCAGGGTCCAAAGGCTTATAGAGCTGGGAAGGTCCTTAGAAATGAGCTAATCATTGAAAGATAGTTTGAGTTGAAGTGTAAATGCTTGAATAGTCATAGACTTAAGTTTATCTTTTTGCAAATGAGGAATTCATTTTATAGTTAAGGAACTGAAGCCCATAGAGGTTAAGAGACTTGCTTAGGATGACTCCAGCAGTAAGCATCGGGACTTGAACCCAGGTCTTCTGACTCTGAGCACAGTGTTCCTTCCTGTCTCCTGGAAGATTGTAGCTAGAACTAGAAGAGACCTCAGAGGCCATTGCAGAGGGGAAATATTGGGGCAGGTGATCTGGAAGGCAGTCCTCACTTTTTCCAGATTGAAGAGAAGGGTGGGGTTTAGATAAGATGGAAGTCCAACAGTGAACTCCTTCTGCCCTTCTCCTAATGTCTCCCCACTCTGCTAATATGGAATGGTGTCACATTAGTAGACTCTAACCCCATATTTTCCACCCAGTGACCTGTCATTATGGAAATTTGGTCAGGCAGGCTGAAGTACCATAAACCTAGAGATAGACTTGCATAGCCTTAGCATTCAGAGTATTAGGTTTCTGCACTACCCACCAAGCAAGATCATAATTGCTAGAATATTTCAAGTGTTCAGTGTAGGAAGAACATATAACCAAGAGCTAGATTCTATATATATGGAGTTGAGTATATGATCTTGAGCTAATTGTGACTACTTCTTGTTCCTGACAGTGACAAGGTCCTGTGGGTACATAGTATATTCTCCGTTTTGTACTTCCTCATCACCTTCTGCTTCATGGTCCACCATGGTCGAGGAATTAAGCCCAAGAGGGAAACAAAGGTAAAGAGAAGGAAACATATCTGATATTGAATGAAATCCTCTTCATCCTTTGAAGTCCAATTCAAATGCCTCCTCCATGAAGCTTTCTTTGATCCCCTGTGATAACCTTTTCCCCTTCAGTTCTATACTTTTCCTATATTTTCCCTAGTTTGTGTATTTTTTGTTTCAGAAAAGTATAAAAATAATATATAATAAAACATATTTTTCTGTATATATGTCTTATCTCTGGAATGCCTGATCCAAGGGCACTCTGGGAGAAGGCCTGATCTAAAAAGGACTCTAAGCTCTCTCTGAGTTGGAGTCTCACCTTGCTGGATGTACTTTGGGAGCATCATGGGAAGAACACTGAATTTCAGAAAACTTAAATTCAAGTACTACCTTTCTCTTCCACTTACTCCCTGTGACTCTGGGCAAGTCAGTTTCCCTCTCAGAACTTCAATTTCTTCGTGAATAAAATGAGGGGATTGTACTAGATGACCTATAAAGTCCCTTCCAGCTCTAAATCTATGAGTTTATGGGAATCAGAACCTGATTGCTGACACCACAACTAAGACATTTCCTGGCCTTGCTTCTTGTATCTTTGGATGAGGTTCCAGAACAGGTATTGGGTGTTAGCCCTCAAAGATCTAATCACGTTCTTATTTCTGGTCTTCCACGGGGATCTCAGGAGAGATTCTGACCCTCTGGACGTCAGAGGCAGTGAAGATAATCATCATGTCCATGTTTACTTTTCACAGATGCCTAATGTATAGGGGCCCCCTATAGAGTGAGATATGTCAAGTGAAATCAACAAGCATTTACTTTAATACCTACAATTGATGAGGTAAAGGCCAGTTACTAAATGGAGTTGATTTGGTCTGGGAATTAAAAGAACCAGTCAGATTCTATCTCATGAACACTGATTCTATCTTGTGCTGCCACATGTATTCTCTTCTGTCTTGTTATTTTTCTGTTATTTATCCATGGGAAACTAGATTGTACATATATTATTTCATAACAATATGGAATACAAATTCCCAGTGCCCACTACCTTATTTCTCAAAGATCTAGAGTCTAAAATCCTACCCGCCCTTGCCTTTAATTTTATCTTTAGAAATATTCTCAGTCCTTCTTTCTCCATAGGCCATGCCCTCATTGTATCCTCTGGAATCCTGGCTCTCTATATTCACAAAATCCCCTTTTATCTTAGATCAAAAGATCTTCACCTTTCCATCCTCTTAGGTTAGTTCTCCTCAGAGGGTACTGTACTTGGCTACCCTCTCCAGCACTCGATCATCTTTCTCATGTCCTCTGAAACAGGGACCGGAAGAAGAGGTGGTGTAGCCCTCTTTCCTCCCTGCAACTTCTAGGCATTCTTTTAACACTCTTAGTCAGCAATCTCTCTTCCTTTGAGATTCACCCCATCTATTCTGAAATGTCTTTCCTGATTCAACTCCTTGTTATAGCAATAAACTGACATCCAGGTTTTCAAAGAATTCCATACCATTCAGATCACCATCTTCCTCTTCATCCTCCCTTCATGCTTGGAGAGTTAAAGATATATCATTTCTTCCTTCTGTGGTCACAAGATATATCATTTCTTCCTTCTGTGGTCACCTCCTCGAAAGAGTTATTGTTCTCATTGCCTCACCTTCTACTTAATTCTCAATCTGTTATAGTCTGGTTTTTGGTTCCATCTCTTGACTAAAACTGAAACAAGGTTACTATTGATCTTTTAGCTGTTCAATCCAATGGCCTTTTCCCAGTGCCCATCCTTGACTTATCTGAAGCATTTGACAATAACTCCCAGCCTCTCCTCTTACAAACTTTCTCCTCCCTCCTTCACTAGATCATCCTCATAAAGCTGTCTGAGCCCTCTTTTCTCTCAACATTTCTCTCTTGCCAGTCTCTTTAGTTCCAATTGTGTTCAGTGATCATTTCTGTGAAAATCACAGAAATAACAACCAAGTGGCACAATGGGTAGAGCACTGGGTCTGGAGTTAGGAAAACCTGAAGTCAAGTCTGCCTCAGTTAATTCAGCTGTAAAGTAGGGACAACGATAGCACCTGCTTTCTAGAGTTGTGAGGATCAATCTTTTCTGTTATTGTTATTGTTGTGGAGTGATTTCAGCCAAGTCTGACTCTTCATGACCCCATTTGAGGTTTTCTTCACAAAAAATACTGAAAGCAATTTGCCATTTCCTTCTGTAGCTGATTTTTTAATGATGAAAAACTTGAGGCAAAGTGGGTTAAGGGACTTGCCCAGGGTCACACAGCTAGTAAGTATCTGAGGCTGAACTAAGGAAAATGAGTCTTCCTGACTCCAAGCCCAGCACTCTATCCAATGTGCCACCTAGCTGTCCCATCTAACACATAGTTAACATTTAATAAATCCACACCCGCCCCACCCCTGAAATCAGGCCACATTTTCACAGACTATCCTCTATGCTTAGAACTTCCTCTCTCTTTTCATCTCTGTCTCCTGCCTTCCCAAGCTTCCTTTAGGTCTCAGTTAAAGTCTGACAGAAGGTTCTAGACTTGATTCATAATTGGCTTTCCAAAAAAGAAAGGTGAAATGACTGAAGAAACAAAGGTTCAAGCTTCCAAGCATATCAATTTCATAAGCTATGCATGCCAATTGAATAACAAATTGGGACCAGTCACCTTCCTCTGCTTTGGTACTGGACCCTGAATGCAGAGAGAGGCATATTTTTATGCTTTAAAAAAATTAATCAAATAGGACCAATTAATTGTAAGAAAAACAACTAACCAGGACACACAATTAGGTAATCTAATTTCTAATTGGAGAAAAGATTAAGGGCTTTCCAAGATGAAAGGCATTTCAGTTGAGTGGAGAGGGGAATAAGTAGGTTTGGGGTTCTTCTATTCATAAAATGGAAAGAAGTTGATTAATTATATTCAAATGTACTTATGAAATAATAGATAGCTTATGCCATCTAGTTTCCCATGGATGAATAACAGAAAAACAGCAAGATGGAGGAGAATACATGTGGCGGCACAAGATAGAGTCAGTATTCATGTGATAGAATCTGATTGATTTTTTTGATACCCACACACATCTTCCTGAGTTCAAATCTGACCTCAGACACTAACTAGCTATGTGATTCCGATCAAGTCATTTAACCCTGTTTGCCTCAGTTTCCTCATCTATAAAATGATCTGGAGAAGGAAAATGGCAACTCACTCCAATATTTTTGCCAAGAAAACCCCAAATGGGATCATGAAGAGTCAGACACTACTGAAACCACTCAATAGACAAAAGGCACTGCTCACATTTATATAGCATTTTATGACCAAAAAACACTATATTTCATTTGATCCTCATAGTAAACCTGTGAGGTAAGTCACTAAGAGTATTACCCTTATTTTACAGATGAGGAAACAGGCTGAGAGCCTGGAATGATTTGCTCATGGTCACACAACTATTAAGCTGAGAGCCTGGAATGATTTGCTCATGGTCACACAACTATTAAATGGTGTAGTTGGAACTTACATGAAGCCCCATGACTCCAAGTCCAATGCTCTTTCCTCAACTCCACACTTCTACTCTGTACTACAGAAGTTTGAAGGGACCTCAGAAATAATTTTGTCCAATCCATACCTGAAAAGGGATCTGGCTACATTATACCTAAAAATGGGCATCTAGACTTTTAAAGAAAAAGACTTCCAAGTAACAGGAAACACATTTTCCCTTGACACCATCCATTCTATTTGGCGATAACTTTTATTGTTGTGAAATATTTTACTATACTTACTATATTTTACTACTATAAAGTAGTAAATCAAAATTTGCTTCTTAGCTTCCATCTATCAGTCCTTTTTGTGTCTCTTGAATATAACGAATATCTGAAAAAAGCAAGGTCTTCCAAAGTCTACTCTCTTCTAGTCTAAGCATCTCTACTCCCTTCAGCCTAGTTTCATAAAGCATGAACTTGAGCTCCTCATTATCCAGGTGACCCTTGGAATCTCTCTGGCTTATCCACATAGATCCTAAAGCAGGGAACTCAGAATTAAGCACAATACTGAAGATGTGGCCTGACTAGGGCAAAGTAGGACAAAACTATCAGTTTCTAAATCCTGGATGCTGTGTATCTCTTCATGTCTTAGCTTCCTTGACTATTATGTTGCATCACTGACTGAGACTAAGCTTTTGATTCACTGAATTCCCCAAATCCTTTCTAAACAGCTGTAACAAGAAGGATGACATACACAGGAGGGCCTGCTGTACAGGTTCTTAGATCTGCTTTTCTAAAAGGAAAGAAACTTTTGAGGGGTCAACATTCTACTTTAATCAAGCGCATATATCATTCACTTAGTTCAAGGGGAAAAGTCAGCACCCTGAACTTCAGAAAAAATACAAACAGAGAAATAAAGACCAACAGATAGGGCTCCCAATTGGCTGACCCTAAGTAATACATCACAGATCAGCAGGCAGATAGCTGTCTGACCATCACATACATATACAGTTACCAGAGAGAGAAGCACCAACATCTGAGTTTTCAAAGTGGGGGAGGTGTCCTTGGTGGCTACCCAGAGTCTTGTCTAGCCAAACAAACACTTCCAATGAGTAAAGCCCAAAACAAAATCTCACTTCAGAGTATATATACATTTTTCAGACCCAAAGGGCATCATAATCCTTGAGAATCAGTGCCTCATTAGAAATTACCAAAAGGTGTGGACCTTCTCACAAAACAAATCTCCTTTAATCAGGTTTCCTTTAATGGACAGACCCATTAATGGGTGGGGAAGATCTTTAACTCTCACTAACATAATTAGCATTACAACAGCTGATAAAATTCTAGGTGAAGTAAAATATATCTATGGTATTTATTCCAGAAAAGGGAAATAACTTTAGCTCTGTTCTTGATGGTGCTATACTGACTTTTTGTAGGGGCAGCTAAATGGTACAGTGATAGAGCACTAGTGCAGGAGTCAGAAGGACCTGAGTTCAAAATCTCACCTCAGACACTTGACACTCACTAGCTGTGTGACCTTGGGCAAGTCACTTAACTCCAATTGCCTCATCCTGGGTCATCTCCAGTCATTCTGATCAATATCTGGTCACCAGATTCAGATGGCACTGGAGGAGAAGTGAGGTTGGTGCCTGCACAGCCCTCCCTCACTCAAAACAAAGTCAAGTGCAAGTCATGTTATTATTTCTCTGATGGCATGGTCTTATTTGGCAATGAAGGATGAGCACACACACACACTGGCTTTTTGTAATCATTGCTTCTTTTTCTACATTTCCACTAACAATCCCTTTCATAACATGTTGTAAAATTTTGCTAAGAATCAAAGTCAAACTCACCAGCCTAAAATTCATAAATTCCTTTTTTGAAAATCAGATCATTTGCCCTTCTCCAATCCTGTGGGACCTATCTCAAAGGATACTAGTAATTACTTCTCAAAAGCCATATCTGCCAGTATTTTAACTACCCAAGAATGTAGTTCATCTGGGCTGGTTATCTTGAACTCATTGCAATACTGAGGGTGTTCTCTTCCAGGTTAATTATCTAGGGTGTTGACTCTCAATTAGCCATTTTTATTCTATCCTTTCTAGTCCAATGATCATTCTCATTGTCTGAAAAAAAAGAAGGAAAATAGCAATTGAAAAGCTTTGCTTTCTGCTTTTCATTATCATAATCACATTCACCTCTATCATCTTCTTTCCTTTTTAGACCCTCTTTTTTTCTCCAATATAGCTTTAAAAAAAAAAACTTTAACCCTTTTAAAATTGTCTTTAGTTTCCTCACTGGCATCAACTCATCCTGACTTTCCCTGACATACTTTGAACTAGGTTTCAGTTTTGTATTCATCCCCTCTTAAGTGATGAAATCACTAAGATTATAGGGAGAAAAAAAGACAAGAGCCCAGGAAAGAGTCTTTTAAATACACATTCAGAGTTAGGGAATGTTAGGGAGTGGGACATAAATAATGAGCCAGCAAAGGAGACTGTGGAATCAGACAGGTAGGGAGAGAGAATAGTGTCACAAAAATTTAGAGGGAAGAAAGTGTCCAAGGGAGAGAGAGAGTGGGCAACAGTGTTGAATGATGCAGAAGTAAAGAACAATGAAGCCTGAGAAGGGAACACTACATGTAGCAATTAAGAAATCATTGATAACTTTGGAGGAAAGTTCCAGTTGAATAATGAGATTGGAGGCCAGATTTCAGATTGCAAAAATGATTGAAAAATGAATGAGGTAATGAGTATAGACAGTTTTTATAGGAATTTTATTGTGAAAGGGAAACAAAAATATAAGATGATAGCTTGAGGAAGTAGGGACAAATTGTAGACATGTTTGCAGGCAGCAGGGAAAGAGCTGGCATATAAGGAGAAACTGAACATTAGAGAAGGGGAGAATTACATTATAGTATATCTCCTAGAAGAAAGGAAGGGAATAGGATAAAGAATCAAAGCCAAAGGGAGAAAGACAAAGCTCTTGATCAACTAATCGGTCAACGAACATGTATTAAGTGTCTACTATGTGCCAGACACTATGCTAAATGTTGGGGGTACAAAAAGAGGGGGCAAAAGACAGTCCCTGATCTCAAGGCACTCACAGTCTAATGAAGGAGACAACAAGCAAACAAATGCATGCAAACTATATACAGGATAATTAGGAAATAAGAAACTGAGGGTACTAGAATTAAGAGGGGTTGGGAAAGCCTTCCTATAGAATATGGGGTTTTAGTTAAGACTTAAAGGAAGCCAAGGGAGTGAGTAGATGGAAATGAAGAGAGCATTCCAGACGTGGGGGATAACTGGAGAAAATGACCAAAGTTGAGAGAGGAAGTTTCTGGTTCATCAGACAGCAAGAAGGTCATTGTACATGATAGGGAGTAAGATAGGGAGGGGAGGCTAGGTTACGAAGAGCTTTGAATGACAAATGGAGCATTTTATGCTTGATCCAAGAGGTGATAGCACTGGAGTTTATTCAGTAGGCATGACACAGTAAGACCTACACTTTAGAAAAATCACTTTCATGGCTGAATGGAGGATGGATTGGAGAGGAGAAAGATGAAGCAAGCAGACCCACCGACAGGCATGAGGGGACGAGGGCCTGCACTAACATGGTGGCCATGTCAGAGGACAGAAGGCGGCATATTTGAGAGATGCCACAAAGGTGAAATCCACAATGGCTGTGTCAACAGATTGAACATAGAGGTGAGAGAGAGTGAGGAGTCTAAAATGACACATAGATTGAGAATTTAAGGGAATAGGAGGAGGATGTTGCCCTCTACAGTTAGTTAGATAGAAAGAAGGTAGGAAGTAGGGAGGGTTTAGGGGGAAAGATAGTGAGTTTGGTTTTGAACATGCTAAATTTAAGATATCTACTTGACATGTAGTTCAAGATGTTCAGAAAGGCAGTTGGAGATGTGAGATTAACGATCAGCAGAGAGATTAGGGCAAGATAGGTTCATGTAGGAATCATCAGCCTGGAGATGGCAATTAAATCCATGGGACTTGATGAGATCACCAAGTGAAGTAATTTAGAGGGAGAAGAGAAGCGAGACCAGGACAGAACCCTATGGGACACTTACAGTTAGCGATCGTGATCTAGATGAGAATCCAGCAAAGGAGAAGGAGCAGTCTGATAGGTAAGAGGGGAGCCAGGATAGAGTGGTGTTCCAAAAACCCAGAGAGAAGATACTGTTATCAAGGAGGAGAAGGATGACCAACGGTATCAAAGAAAGGCTGCCAAGAGATGGAGAATGAGGATTTCTAAAAGGATGTTGGATTTGGCAGTTAAGAAAGCATTAATAACTTTGGAAAGATCAGTTTTGGTGGAATGATGTGGCAGGAGACAAGATATAAGGGGTTTAAAAGAGAGTAAAAGCCAGGTACTGAATTCCTCATAAAAGAGGAAGAATCAACTTGGGGGGAACTGCCATGAGGATCATAATACAATGTAGAATATTTTTTAAAATTAAATAATATTAAAAACCATAAAAGACTTACAGTCAAAGAGCTATTGGAACTCAGAATAGGGAAAAGTGATTTTTTTGTTATATGTCCCCACTCAGCAGCCCCAACACAGTGCCTTTCACATTTGTAAGCACTGGAAAAATATTTATTGAATTGAATTTTATATTCATTTCAGGGGGGGGCAATGGAAAGCTTCATGATGGAGTTGACATTAAAGCCATACCTTGAAGGATGGGTAGGATTGTAACAGGTAGAAATCAGGGGAAAGGGTAATATAATGGGAAGAAGGAAGGGTAAAAATCAATTTAAATAGAAAGAAAAGTTATGGGTGGTGAGGAAGAGAGGGGGAAAATTTTGTGGAATGTTACATAGTTTTGCTAGACTACAGAGTACAAATGGACAGCAAGGTGGCACATTAGATAGAGCCCTGGGCTTGGAATCAGGAAGTCTCATTTTCCTAAGTTCAAATCTGGCCTCAGAAACTTACTGGCTGTGTGACCCTAGACAAGTCATATAACCCTGTTTGCCTCAGTTTCCTCATCTGTAAAGTAAGCTAGAGAAAGAAATGGCAAATCACTCTGGTATCTTTACCAAGAAAACCCAAAAAATGGAGTCACAAAGAGTCAATATGACTGAAAAATAACTGAAAAGCAACAGAAAAGTCCATATGTTGGAGTGCTTGATTGGTTTCAATGTTAAATTCCAGGCTAATGACATTTCAGGGAGGCCCCTTCCGTGTACATTATTGGAGAGCTGCTTGTCGGTGATTAGAGTTCTACCTGTCCATGATTGGAGGTCCATTTGTCCATTATTGGAACTCTTCTAGGAGAAGTTAAATAACCCCTTACTGAGGTTTCTGTGTAGAATTTTCCTGTACTGAAGTCAGGGTTTGATTATCTTTCTTTCTCTGAGATTCTACGAATTCATCAGTAAGCCATTCCCAAATGCCAATACAAAGTGGGTTATACTGATACTGATTACACTGGAAAGGTTCCAGCAGATTGCCATTTTCACTTGATTCTTGTTAGTTTCTTTTTCAGTGGGTGACCATTTTTGTAAAATATTTGATGCCCATGGCTTTTAAATTACAGCCCTTCTAAGTATACTCCTACTATCTCTCCATCACTGCTACCCCAGGGGCTGATTTTAAGTATCAGAACCTGGACTGAAACCTAGGTCTTCCAATGCCATGGGCATCTAGGTGACACAGTGGATGGAACTCCAAGCCAAGAGTCAGGAAGACTCATCTTCCTGAATTCAAATATGGCTTCAAACATTTAGGAGTTGTGTGGCCTTGAGCAAGTTATTTAACCCTGTTTTCCTCAGTTGCTTTATCTGTAAAATGAGCTGGAGAAGTAAATGGCAAACCACTCCAGTATCTCTGCCAAGAAAACCCCAATGGGGTCACAAAGAATTGGACATGACTGAAACAACTGAAAAACAACAATGCTTCCAACCCATGATCTGGTACTCTTTGCTTTTTACTACAGGGGGTAGGTAGTAGAGATTATGGGGGCAGTAATGGAAATCCTTCATCAGGATAACTGGCTGCACTCTCAAAGCCATGGTCCCAAACCAGAGATTTACGTCTATGATTTTTCAATCAAGATGGCAGCAGTGTTGGTCTGCTTCATCATCAGGGATGCATGAACAGGGATTATGACAAAGTCAACATGGTCATGCTCAGCCCTTTTTTTCTATCTTTTCTCCCCCAGACAACCAAAACCCTGCTGATCACCTACCTCCCCAAGGAAGTTACAGATCCTGCGATCATCATCAAACATTTTCAGTGAGTGGGAAGGAAGAGTCGGTGGTATAGTAGAAAGAGCACTGGTTCTTGAATCAGAAGACCTGGGTTCAGATCCTGCCTTTGACACTAACTGGGTGACGTTGGGCAAGTCACTATTCCCTCGTTGGGCCTTGCTTTCCTTATAAGTAAAATGAAAGAGTTGGACTAGATACCCTCTGAGTTCGTCTCTAATTCTAGATTTGTGATCCTAAATATGACTGGCAGGGAAACTGTAGTTCTGTTCTAGATATCCTCTATCCTCCTTCTCTCGTATCTGATGTGATCATTTCTTCTCAATCAGAACTTGCCCAAGAGGAACTTATAGGTCAGGAGGCAGGGAGACAGAGCAGCAATCAGGTTGGCAAATAAAAAACGATACTTCTCCCTTTCTTCACTGCACTAACCAAGGGACCCAAGATTGTTCTCAAGATCTGTCCACACAGAACTTTTTGAAAAGGCATCCTCCCTCTCCTACTCTTCTATCCCTAGACAAATCAACCTAGCTGCCATAATTTAGGACACTAGTAAGGTTCACCAATGAATATTCTCAAATGGTCTTCCCATTAACATGATGGGCTATACTGCACAAGTGACATTGTTTTTCTTGGAATAGTAAAGCGACCACCCTGAATTAAAAGCACAATTTCATGCCCTAGGAGAGAACAAAGCAAAGTGCTCTCCATAGAGGTCAAACCCACAACCTTGACCTTCTTTAGTGATATGTCCTTTCCAGCTGGATAAAGCCAAAAAGGATTAGAAGAAGAAAGGAGATGACCCCCTCCTATGCTTAGAGCCCCAGACTAACTCGATTCCAGAGCACAGAAGCTCAGTGCATGGCAGAGTTGAAAAAGCATTGGTTTTGTATTTAGAAGACCCAGTTTCAAATCTTGTTTCTGTAACTGACTAACTATATGACCTTGGGCAAGTCACGTAACCCTCCTGGGCCTTAGGAGTTAGTTGGACTAGATGGCCTCTAAGCTTCTTTCCAACTCTAAAACTATTATCTTCTGCTCTTATAGTCCTATAAATTCAAGGGATGACTGGGAGGAACTGTGTATTTATTCTCTAGGACCACTGGCCCAGATCCAAGGTTCAGAGTGAGGCAGCAATAGCTCTGTTCACCCCTGGACACTCAGTTCCATATATGTATCTGTGTCTGTATTGCAGTGAGGCTTATCCCAGCTGCACAGTGACCAAAGTCCACTTCTGCTATGATCTGAGAAAACTGATAGAATTGGATAACCAAAGGTGAGTCTATATTTGGCAACCTCATTTCCATGACTTTGGGGAGGCTAAGAAGTATTGGGTCCATTGGAATTCAAGAAAACCAAGCTGTTGCCACACCTAACCACTGACATCCTTTCTCTTCCTCCCTTCCCAAACAGACACCATGCAATGAAAGGCCGACTCTATTATACCTCAGTTGCTCAGAAAAGTGAAAAATCGATGATCCGAGTGCACCCCTGTGCCTGTATCTGCTTCTGTCGGTGCTGTAATTGCTTCAAGGAGGTAGGAGGGAGGGGACTGTACCCCACATGACCCAAGAGCTCAGGGCATCTGCTGAGCATGGGGGGAAGGCAGGTGCTACGTCCTGGCTTCTGGCTTCTGCCTAGTGTGCCGAGTTGGCCTATCATTTTCACTGTGGTGGCCACATGGGACCCCACCAGCTCTCTGCTTGCTGCCCCTTTTCTTTGAACTAAAATACCATTACATAGCCATCTCTGGTGTTCTGTCCCCAATAAGAATGGCAATCCCTTCTTTAATTTTCCCTAATGGTAAAGGACAGAAAATATTTAGAGGATCACAAAGTTAGAAGCAACTTGAGAAGCCACCTAACCTGCCAAGCTTCAGAGACCATGGATCTCTTTAAGAGACAAAAATATTCTATCTGGTTTGGAATTGGCATTAGATGACTTTTCCATCACCCAAATTTCCCATGAATTTGGGGCTCCCTGCCTAACCCAAATGTCTTCCAAGTTTCCCATCTTTCATCCCCAGTTTGGTTCCTTTTTATCCCCCTTCCTTTCTGTCCCCCCCAACCCCACAGGTTGATGCTGAGCAATACTTCAGTGAGCTAGAGGAGAGATTAACTGATGAGTTCAATGCTGAACGGAGTCTAATCTCCCAGAAGCGTTTGGATGCAGCCTTTGTCACCTTTCAAGATGAGAAGATGACAGCTGTGTGAGTGCCCCAGAAAACTTGGAGTGCTGTCAATCAGTCAGTCAAGACAGCCAGTCAACAAGTATATTAAGTGCCAGCCGCCAAGCTAAGCCTTCCTTATTCAAAGAAAGGCAAAAAACCAAAAACCCCACTGTCCCTGTCATAAAGGAGCTTATATCCCAACAGGAAAAGCAACACAAAAATAACTTGTCTGGTGTTCAAACTGACCCATCATCTTCACTGTGGTAGCTCTGTAGAACCGATTGTCCATTCAAGATGTATATACAGAGTAGATTGAAAGTCATCTCAGTGGGAAGGTACTAACAGTGGTTTGGCAATGGGGGAGAGGTGGGGCTGGGAAAGGCATCCTGGGATTTCTAGGATTTGAGCTAAGTCTTTAAGGAAGCCAGGAAAGCTAGGAGGCAAAAAAGGGTGAAAGGCCATGTCAGGAATGGAAGAAAGCCAGGAAAGAGGTACAGAGTTGGGTGATGGAGTTGTGTTCCTGCGAAGGGAAGCAAGTAGACCAGTGTTGAAGGAACATGCTCCCACTCTAGCCATTATCCATACTCCCAGCCCCTTCCCATGGGATATGGATTGCAACTCCATAATGATTAGTCTCCAAGTTCTGGATCTTCTCCTACTTCCTTCCCCTCTCTTCAGTGCAGACACATGGGAAGGCAGTGTGATTACATACCCAGCCAACATTCAAATCACTTCTCTCCCATTCTCACTTACAGTCTTAAGAATTACAGCCAGCATGCACATAGTGCTTTAAGTTTTGCTGAGCACTTTCCATATGTTATCTCATTGATCCTCCCAATACAGCCTTTGCTGTATTATCAATCTCATTTTATGGATAAGGAAATCAAGGCCAAGAGGTTATCACTTAACATAGCATCACACAGCTAGTAAGAGCTGAGAAGTTCTTACAAGTAATTAGAAGTAAGACTTGAACCTAGGTCTTTCTGATTCCAAAGGTAACACTATCTATTATGCCACCTAGCTGCCCCCTTATTCATTTCTTTGTTCCAAGAGCTGTGTGTCCAATATAGGTTTTGTCATTTGGGGGTCTGTCTCTAATTGTCACATTAAGCATTATGCCCATTTCCCCTTCTCATTCTGTAACTAGCAACAATTTTCCCAGTCAAGGAAGACAAACAGATCTATATTGGGTTCTCTTCATAGTCAATTTTCTTCCAATAGAAGCAAATTCATAAAAAGCCCTTCAGCCACTGGACACCCCAGCACACCCACTCCATTTCATGCACACGTGCATGCGCACGTGCACACACACACACACTACACACACTCACCGCTGGGCATCTCATTTTCACATCTTTACTGTCTCTTTTCCCATTTAGTTCTAATCACAGTGTTAGATTAGTGTAAGGAAGGGATCTTAGAGGTCACCTAATACAACCTTCTTATTTTGTAAATATCATCTTTCCCTCCTTTATCCCCAATTAGAAGGAGTGTTCCACTTGGAGGCATAACTAACCTAATGCAAAACACTGAAATTATACCAGGCAGGCAGACTGGGAATAGGGAGAGACATAAGGAACCCTGACTGATCAATGTCCTGTGATATAGTAAAAGGAAACCTGATTTTTAATATAAGCCCCACCATCAGTGTACATATGGTCTTTCTCACCTTCCTTAGGCTCAATTTGCCCATTTGTCAAATAATAACCCTAGCCATAGCCACCTCATAGAGCTGTTTAGAGGATCAGATGAGGTAATGAGTCTAAAAGTGCTTTAAAACAAAAAAAAACCTACTCAGATGAGGAACAGATGAGATAATGAGTTCAAAAGTGCTTTAATACTGAAGAAAAGCCTACTCAAATGGTGTAGTGACAGATGTGACAGGAGACTCAATTTTCTGCCTCTGTCTCTAGCTTGGGCATAGATCATCTTCAAAGTTACTTTCAGCTTTTAAAAAATTATATTCTCTCCTACCACAGGAACCTTAAAGTTAATATTCCCTAGCTGTTACAGTTAAAGAAACTGAAGCTGGGAAAGATCAAATGATTTACTCAAAATTGCAGAGCTAGAGAGGCAGGCAGAAAGTTGAGATTACAACCCAGGCTCTTGGGTCCAAGTCCAAAGCTACCACTATACCACTTGAGTAGGGTTTTCTTTTGGTACCTGACTCCCTTCATTTGTGATACCACCAGGATAGTAAACAATAAATGACCACAGAAGTTGGAGAGTTGGAAGGAACCTTAGTACCTGAGAGGAATTCCCCACCCCCCAAATCCATAATGTTCCCTATATGACTAGTAGTCATCCAGCTCCTACTTGAAGGTCTCCAGGGAGTGGACTCCTACCACTTCATAAGGCAGCCCCATTCCACTTTTGGACAGCTCCAATGGTTAGGAAGTTTTTCTGAAAGCCAACCTCAATTTGCCTCTGTAACTTAGATCGATTCATGGTTCTATCTTCTAGGGCCAAATAGGACAAGTGTCATCCCTCTTGAATATTAAAATTCCTTCAGATAGTTGAGGGTATGTATCATATTCCCCCTTACACACACACACACGCACTCACACACACATATGCACACACACACATGCACACACACACACACACCACTATCACCCTTAGACTTCTTTTCTCCAAGTTAAACATCTCTAGTTAACTTCAACCAATCCTCATATGACATAACATTATGATCCTTCCAGAACCAGACATCTAGGAACCCTCCTCTGGAAATTCAGTCAACAAGCATCTGTTTAGCACTATGTACCCTTGAGGCATTTAGAGTCTAGTGAGAGAAGACCACACATAAAAGAAAACAGAAAAGTTAAAAAAGAAAGAGAATAACAGAAACCAAATGCAGGGGGTAGGAGGGAAGCCTGGCAGAGAATGAGACATGGCGGGCCTGTGTACCCTCCTTAAGTAGAGGTTCTGGGAGGAGCTGGCCAGTCAGAGAGAAAGATTGCAGGGGCTGCAGGATCTTACAGTGTGTGGATTCCAGGACCGGAGTGAAGCATTTGGACGAAGAAAGAGTTGGGGAAGTAAAGGAAGTCCAGAGTACAGCCTGGAGAGCAATGAGGACAGTTTCTAGTTATCAGTGCCCTTATTAAACTATACTGTCCAGAACTGAACACAGTGCTTCAGAGGAGGGCTGACAGTACAGAAAGACTATTATTACCTGGGGGTGGGGGAGATAGGCTACCACACCACATTCCTGATTCATTTGCATTTGTAGTTCACTAAGACATTTTCCAGACATATTGCTTTCTAACCATGCTTCCCGCTTTAACTTGTAAGGTTGATTTTTTTGAACCCCAAGTATAAGACAGCTAGGTAGCCCAGCAGATAGAGTGTGGGACTTGGAGTCAGGAGATCCTAAATTTAAAGCCACCCTGAGATACTCTTAATCGCTCTGTGCCTCAGTTTCCTTATCTATAAAATAAAGCTAATAAGTGCACCTACTTCCCAGGGTGGTTGTGAGGATTAAAATGAAGTGTTTGTAAAGTGCTTTTGCAAACCTTAAAGTGCGATGTAAATGCCAGTCATTATTGTTTAGTATTATTGCCTTTATTATTGTTTTCTTGTTAAATTCAGCCTAGTATAATCATCAAGATTTTCCTAAATTCAGACTCATCTTATGTGTTAGCTTTCCTCCTCAGTTTTGTGTCATCTGCAAATTTAATGAATATGCTAGCTCTGCCTTTGTCCAAATCATTGATTTTAAAAAGTTAAGTGGAGGTAGCTAGGTGGTACAAAGGATAGAGCACTGGCTCTAGAGTCAACAGGATCTGAGTTCAAATTTGACCTCGGATTACTTACTGTGTGACCTTGGGCAAATAAAAAGAAACAATAAAAAAATTAGTAAATCTTTGGGACTCTCTCCTAGAGGACCTCCTGCCATGGTGGCATTAACTATTAATGACTACTGTTTATTTAAATCCAGCCATCCAACCAATTTTGCATCCATCTGATTGTTTTATCATGTATTCTACACCTGACTTTTCCTTGAGAATAGCATCAGATACTATATCAAAAAGCCTTGCTCAAAGGACCTAAAACATTTCCAAAGGTCTCTTGATGCAAAATGCCATTGACATCCAGAGAAAGAACTATGGAGTCAGAATGCAGAATAAAGCAGACTATTTTCTTTTTTGTTGTTTCATTGTATATTGTTTTGTTTTATTCTTCTCATGTAATAATTCTTCTATGCAACATGACTGGTGTGTAAATATATTTAATAGAAATGTATATGTAGAGCCCATATAAGATTGCATGCCATCTAGGGGAGAAAATTTTTTAAATTTGTAGAAGTGAATGTTGAAAACTGAAAACAAATAAATTAATAGTTTTTAAAAGCTTTTTTCAAATCTAGGTAAAGTAGATCTATAGCATTTTCTTTATATACTAAATTAGTATCCATGTCAAAAAAAAAGGAAGAGATTAGTCTGACATGACCTATTTTTGTTGAAGTTATGCTGGTTTTTTGTAGTTACTGCTTCCCTTTCTAGATGTTCATTAACCATCTCTTTAATAATATACTCTGGAATTTCCCCAGGAATACAAGTCAAACAGCCTATAATTTATTCTCTTCCCTTTTTAAAAATTGAGACATTTTCCTTTCTCCAATCTTCCATTTTCCATGATCTTTTCAAAATTACTCACAGTGGCTCAGCTGTCCTACTTGCTGGTTGTTTCAATACCAAAGGGTATTCATCTAGTGACTTAAGTTTGTCAAGGACAACTTGGTGCCATCTTGTTACTGTCTTCTTCCTTGAATTAGCCATCTTTGTTCTGCCATTTGCACCACAAAGATCTTTGTCAATGGCAGGGGGAAAAGCAGCAGAATAAAGAGTAAGCAACCATAACTTCTCTTTTTTTGTAAGTTATCACTGTTCCATCCACCCCAGGCAAAGCTTCTAGTCCTTCTTTGTTCTACCTTTTTTTCCTAGTAAAAGGGCGATATCTTTTTGTCATCATTAGCTTCCCTCAACATCCTCTTTCCAAGCTTTATCACTTTTGATTCTATTTTTTGTAAGACCATGTCATGCATCCTCTATTTGGTCATGCTTCCATCTTCTATTGAGTTCCCAGTGAATGCCACATTGATCTCTTCAACAACTCCCATTTTTCCCCCTTGTTTCAACTCTTTCCTTGTGTTCTAAGCATATTTCATTCTTGAATATCTCACTCTTCCAGGGCCAACTTTCCCTGTAAAATTTAATACATGGGATCCTCCCTACTCTTCCTCTGAACCCTTTGGAATCTGTTTTCCCAGAATCTAGAGTGTTAGACAAGTTAGACTGTACCCAGGTTTCCTCTTCTTAATCTTAAACACTAGAAGGGAATGGTCACTTTCCTCCATCTCCCCCCATTATTTCCAGCCCAACAGTCAGTTCCTCTCTGTTAGTCATAATTAGACCCCAGATTTCTCCCTTGTTGTTTCCTCCACCTTTTGAAGGATGGAGGTCATTAGGTGAAGTTGATGATTTATTAGCTGTTCTGCTTATGACTGAGAGAGGGGGGTAAAAGGAAGGAGAGATGGAGAGCTTTCGTAAATGTCTGAATAATTGAATCTTCCTTCACTTCCATAAATATTTATTGACTGATTATTGGTCATATTCCTGTGTCAGGCTTTTACTCTTGATCTATTTCCTTTTTCTGTCCTGGTGGTCTATAGTATATCTCCAATGACAAAATCATTCCTATTTCTCAGATGTTCTCCATAATGCTTCCCTCATCTGGTTCCTGAATTTCCTCACATAATTATACTTTTTTAATATATAAGGTTCCATTCACCCATGTTTTATCTATTCTGTTTTTTCTTTAATAAAGTATGCTTACCTAAAGCCACATCCTATAGATAGGTTTTATCCTACCAAGTCTCAGTTATACAATGAAGTCAATTTTTTCCTTTGCATTAGTACCTCTACCTTCCTCTTGCTTGTTACCTAAATTTGAGGTATTTCAGAATAGATGTTTGAGGCAAGGGTTTCTACTAGGTCCTTTTTTTTTTTAGATTTGTCTCCTATAAACTTCCAAGTTATTCACTGTAGTTATTTTTGGGGGCATCTAGCTTGGCAGATGTATATAGGTCTTCCTTCTCCCATCCTTTTTTATTTTAAAGCCCTTTTAGTTACATTTGCAAGATACTCAATACATACATTCTGGCTAAACATTTTTAGAAGAACTTCATCTCTGGCCAGGAAAAGGTATCTTCCTCTATTTTAAGTTGTGGCCAGAAGTCCAAATCCCATTCTCTGACTACGCCCTCTTAACCAGCTGTTTACTTCCCAGATCAGTTTTTCTCTGTTAGATTCCTTATCTTTAGTGGGTCAGTATGAGGAAAACATAGCTGATGTCTTTAGTTTCTTCCTCAGAATGACTGTAATCTTGAGCAGAACTGTCAGGTTCATTCTGGAAGTATCATCTATGTCCATATGAATCATCAGAAGTGAAGAGTTGTCATCTATTTTGACAAATCTTGCAGATACATACCATGTGGGAATCAACAGACCTTTCTGTTATGGTTTGGTACAGAAATAGATACCTCAGTACCTCCGAGCAAGGAATCATCAGCTACTATTACTCTTCTTCACCTGATAGCTTCTGTCATTCCATAGATTTTTAGACAACAAGTAGCTATTGTTGCTTTCATAGTGTATAGCTCCCTCCTCTTTTTAAAAAAATTAACATTTTATTTTTCCCCAATTCCATGTAAAAACAATTTTCAACACTCACTTAAAATTTTTGAGTTCCAAATTTTATCCCTCATTTCCTCCCTTCCTCCACTCATTGAAAAGGCAAGCAATTTGATATATGTACTGTCAGGCAAAACATATTTCCATGTGAGTCATATTGTGAAAGAAAACTCACAACAAAGGTGGGAAAACCAAGAAAAAGAAAGCAAAGGAAAAGTATGCTTCAATCTGCGTTAAGACTTCATCAGCTCTTTCTCTGGAGATAGAGAGCATTTTTCATCATACAACTTTCAGAACTGTCTTGCATCATTGTATTCCTGAAAATAGCTAAGTTGTTCACAGTTCTTCATTGTACAATATTTCTGTTGCTGTGTACAATATTTTCCTGATTCTGCTCACTTTACACTGCATCAGTGCATGTAAGTCTTTTCAGGTTTTTCTGAAGGCATCCTGCTCATCATTTGTTATAGCACAATAGCATTCTATCACAATCATATACAACAGCTTATTCAGCCATTCCGATTGATGGACATCCCCTCAGTTTCCGATTCTTTGCCACCACAAAAGAGCTGCTATAAATATTTTTGTCCATATATGTCCTTTTCTTTTTGTTTTTATCTCTTTGGGAAACAGAGCTAGTAGTGGTTATTGCTGGGTCAAAGAGGATGCATCTATAGCCCTTTGGGCATAGCTCCAAATAGTTCTACAGAATGCTTGAATCAGTATATAACTTCACCAACAGTTCATTAGTGTCTCAATTTTCCCACATTCCCTCCAACATTTGTCATTTTCCTTTTCTGTCATATTAGCCAATCTGATAAGTGCAAGTTGTTTCAATTCAGAGTTTTCAATTTCTCAATTTCAAAGAACTTTTTCAAAGTTCTCAATTTCAGAGTTGTTTCAATTTGCATTTCTCTATCATTAAGAACATTTATTCATATTACTATAGATTTTATCCAAAAACTGCTGTTCATATCCTTTGACCATTTATCAATTGAATGGAAGCTATTATTTTTATAAATTTGACTCACTTTTCTATGTATTTGAGAAATAAAGTCTTTATCAGAGAAACCTGCTTTAACAATTTTTTCAGTTATGATTACTATATATTTACCTCCATCCTATTTCCCCCCATTTATCTTACTCTCTCCTTTTACTCTGTCCATCCTCAAAGTGTTTTGCTTCTGAATTTTACCTTTCCCAATCCACCCTCCCTTCTATCAAGTCTCCCCTTTCTCTTATGCCTTTTCCCTCATCTTTTCCTGTAGAGTAAGATAGATTGCTATACTCAATTGAGGGTGTATGTTATTCCCTCTGATTCATGCACTCCTCCCCTCCACTTCCTCCATCTTCCTCTTTACTGTAAAAGCTCTTTCATGCCTCTTTTATGTGAGATCATTTGCCTCATTCTACCTCTCCCTTTCCCTTTTCCCAGTGCATTTCTTTTTCTCTTTTATTTTTTTCTCTTTTATTTTATTTTTAGATAATCATCTTAGTGTATTCAACTCACCCCCATGTCCTCTGTCTATGTATGTTCCTTCTAACTGCCCTAATAATGAAAAAGTTTTAGAAGTTGTACATTTTCTCATGTAGAAATGTAAACAGTTTAACTTTATCAATTTCTGTTTCCTGTTTCCTGTTTATGATTTCTATTTCCTGTTTACCTTTTTATGCTTCTCTTAAGTCTTGTATTTGAAATTTTCTATTCACTCTGATCTTTTCATCAGGAATACTTGCAAGTCTTCTATTTCATTCTCTTTCTTCTTCTGAAGGATTCTACTCAGTTTTACTGGGTAGGTAATTCTTAGTTGTAATTCTATCTCTTTTGTCCTCCATAATATCGCATTCCAAATCCTCCAGTCCTTTAACATAGAAACTGCTAAATCTTGTGTGATCCTGACTGTAGATATTTGAATTGTTCCTGGCTGCTTGCAATATTTTCTCCTGGAATTTGACTACAATATCCTTGTGAGTTTTCATTTTAGGATTTCCTTCAGGAGGTGACTGGTGGATTCTTTCAATATCTATTTTACCCTCTAATTCTGGGACATCAGGGAAGTTTTTCTTGATAATTTCTTTTTTTTTTTTAAACATTCATTTTCTTTTATTTATTTATTTAACTTTTTACATTCATTTTCACAAATTTTTGGGTTCCAAATTTTCTCCCCTTTTATCCCCTCCCCCCACCCCAATACCCCAAGCAATCTAATTTTCCCTATCTCCAATCTGCCCTCTCTTCTGTCATCTCTCCCTTCTCTTGTCTCCATCTTCTCTTTTCTCCTGTAGGGCCACATCACTTTCTATTCCTCATTAACTGTATGTCTTCTTTCCTAGTAGCAACAGCAATACTAAACAGTTGTTCCTAAAACTTTGAGTTCCAAATTCTCCCCATCCCTCCCTCCCCACCCATTCCCTTTGGGAAGGCAGGCAATTCAATATAGGCCATATCTGTGTAATTTTGCAAATGACTTCCCTGATAGTCGTGTTGTGTAAGATTAACTGAATTACCCTCCATCCTACCCTGCCCCTCATTGTTTCTCTTCTGTCTTTTGATCCTGTCCCTCCCCGAGTGTTGACTTCAAATTGCTCCCTCCTCCCTTTGCCCTCCCTTCCATCATCCCCCCCCCTTGCTTATCTCCTTCTCCCCCACTTTTCTATACTGTAAGATAGGTTTTCATACCAAAATGAGTGTGCATTTTATTCCTTCCTTTAGTCAAATGTGATGAGGGTAAACTAATTGTTGTTTTTTTTTCTCAGCTCTCCTTTTTCCCCTCCACTAAAAGGTCTCCTACTTGCCTCTTAAATGACATATAATTACCCCATTCCATTTCACCCTCTTTCCTCCCACTACATTTCTCTCTCACCATTTACCTTAATTTCTTTTAAGGTATGGTCCCATCCTATTCAATTCACTCTGTGCTCTCTGTCTCTGTGTGTGTGTGCATGTGTGTATGTGTGTGCGTGCATGCATGTACATGTGTGTGTGTAGTCTCACCAACTACCCAGATACTGAAAAGTTTTAAGAGTTACAAATATTGTCTTTCCATGTAGAAATGTAAACAGTTCACTTCTGGTAAGTCCCTTAAGACTTCTCTTTGCTGTTTACTTTTTCATGCTTCTTCTCATTCTTGTGTTTGAAAGTCAAATTTTCTTTTCAGCTCTGGTCTTTTCATCAAGAATGCTTGAAAGTCCTCTGTTTCATTGAAAGACCATATTTTCCCCTGAAGTATTATACTCAGTTTAGCTGGGTAGGTGATTTTTGGTTTGAGTCCTAGTTCCTTTGACTTCTGGAATATCCTATTCCATGCCCTTCGATCCCTTAATGTAGAAGCTGCTAGATCTTGCGTTATCCTGATTGTATTTCCACAGTACTGAAATTGTTTCTTTCTAGCTGCTTGCAAGATTTTCTCCTTGAACTGGGAGTTCTGGAATTTGGCCATAATGTTCCTAGGAGTTTCTCTTTTTGGATCTCTTTCAGGTGGTGATCAATGGATTCTTTCAATACTTATTTTGCCCTCTGGTTCTAGAATGTCAGGGCAGTTTTCCTTGATAATTTCATGGAAGATAATATCTAGGCTCTTTTTTTGATCATGAGTTTCAGGTAGTCCCATAATTTTTAAATTGTCTCTCTTGGATCTATTTTCCAGGTCAGTTGTTTTTCCCATGAGATATTTCACATTCTCTTCCATTTTTTCATTCTTTTGGTTTTGTTTGGTGATTTCTTGGTTTCTCGTAAAGTCATTAGACTCCATCTGTTCCATTCTAATTTTGAGAGAACTATTAAATTCAGTGAGCTTTTGAACCTCTTTTTCCATTTGGCTAATTCTGCTTTTGAAAGCATTTTTCTCCTCATTGGATTTTTGAACCTCTTTTGCCAATTGAGTGAGCCTAGTCTTCAAGGTGTCATTTTCTTCAGCATTTTTTTGGGTCTCCTTAACCAAGGTATTGACCCATTTTTCATACTTTTCTTGCATCTCTCTCATTTCTCTTCCCAGTTTTTCCTCCACCTGTCTAACTTGCTTTTCAAAATCCTTTTTGAGCTCTTCCAGGGCCTGAGCCCAACTGCCACCCCCCTGGGGTGTCTGGGGTACCGAGGCCCCACCCTCCACGTCTTTCCCCGATGGCGAGAATACGTCCTCGTCATCAGATCCGAATGTTGGGATCATTTGCATTTGTTGGAAAAAACTCTCTATAGTCTTATTTTTCTTCCCTTTTCTAGGCATTTTCCCAGCCAGTTACTTGACTTCTGAGATTCCTGTCCACCCCTGCCTGGATCTGCCCAGCTAGTGCTTTGGGTCTGAGGTTCAAATGGGCTTTCCGCAGCAAGCTTTAGTTCTGGTGCTGGGGTGGGTGCAGGGCCACCTCCCAGGCTCGGCCTCCTCAGGTGCTTTATGCAGAGACTTTATGCAGGAACGGAGCGGGTGTGGGGGGGCCGCCTCCCAGGCTCAGCTCCCTCAGGGGCTTTATGCAGAGGTCTTCAGTAATAGAGTGGGGTGAGGCAGGGCCGTCTCCCAGGCTCAGCTCCCTCAGGTTGTTTATGCAGAGACCTTCCATAATGAAGATCCTGCCTGCTGCTGGGGGAGTCCTGGGCAGCCGCAGCCGCTGCTGCCTCCGCTGCCGCCCATGCCAATGCCTCCGCCTCTTCCTGCCCCCGTCTCTGCCACCGCCGCTTCCTCCCGTGGGGGCCCGAGTCAAGGAGACACTCCGCTCCCCCTCTCGTCCAGCCCAGCCTTCTCTGTCACTGACCTGTAGCTTCTGTGGGCGGAGGAACTTTCCCGGCTGCCAGAGCCTCCATCCCTGAAGCCTGCTCGGGTCAGCTTCTCTGGGGCCAGGGCCAGGGCAGCGCTGGGGGTGGGGTCTGCTTTCCGGAGCACGACGGACCCTGGGGACGGGTCTCCAGGGCTCTCTGGCACAGAAATCTCTTCCACTCTGGTTCTGCACACCTTACAGTGATCCAGAATTTATGTGGATCTCTTTTTACATTAATTCTATGGGCTGTGGGTTGGAGCTCGTAAACGTGCGTCCTTCTACTCCTCCATCTTGGCCTTCTTGATAATTTCTTGAAAGAAGACGTCTAGGTTCTGTTTTGGTCATGACTTTCAGGTAGTCTAGTAAAATTCTTAAGTTATCTCTCCTTAATCTTTTTTTCTTGATCAGTTGTTTTTTCATTGAGATGTTTCACATTGTCTTCATTATTTTGGTTTTATTTTATTGTTTTTTGATGTCTCATAAATTCATTAGCTTCCACTGGCCCAATTCTCATTTTTAAAGAATTATTTTCTTCTGTGAGATTTTGTACTTCCTTTTCCATTTGGTCAATTCTACTTTTAAAAGAGTTCTTTTCTTCAGTGAATTTTTGTACCTCTCTTTCCATTTGACCAATTCTTCTTTGCAAGGCATTTTTATCTTCATTGGATTTTTGTGACTTTTTAACCACTTAGTCTATTCTGTCTTCTGAGGTGTTGGTTTCTTTATTTCATGTTGTGCCTTCTTTAAAGAGCTGATGATTTTCTTGCATCATTCTCATTTCTCTTCCCACTTTTTCCTATACCTCTCTTACTTGATTTTTTGTTGCTATTGTGAGACAATTAGTGCTAAGTGACTTGCTCAGCATCACACAGCTTCTAAGTGTCAAATATCTGAGGGTGTTTGAACTCAGGTCCCCCTGACTACAGGGCCAGTGCTATATTCACTGTGCTACCAAGCTGCCTCTTACTTAATTTTTTAAAATCCTTTTTAAGCACTTCCATGACCTGAGACCAATTCCTATTTTTTCTTTGAGGCTTTGGATGTAGCAGTTTTAGTTTTAACTTTGCTGTCTTCTTCTGATTTTGTATTTTGATCTTCCCTATCATCACAGTAATTTTTTATAGTCAGGATCTTTTTCTGTTGTTTGCTCGTTTTCCAGCCTATTTCTTGACTTTTAAGTCTATGCTAAAGTGGGGCTCTACTGGGGTGGAGAGAGCACTGTTTCAAGTTTCACGGTTTTTTGTGCAGCTGTTTTCAGAGATAATTTTAGGGAACTGTTAAGTTTTTGGTTCTTTGAGGTGGTATGGTCTAGGGAGAGGTTTATTTACTCCTTTCCTGGCCCGTGCTCTGGTCTATGAGTGATCACAGGCACTCTTTTCTGCCCTGCAACCATGAACAATGTTCCTGCTCCCCTGTAGTCATAAACTTTAGTATGCTGGTGCTCCTCCTCACCCAGAGACTAGCTCCTTTTCCAAATCCCACATCCAAATATGGGAAGTACAACAGAGTTCTGCCTCCCAGTGTCAGCAAAAGGATGCCTTCTGACCAGTTGTCCAATCCCCTTACTCTCTGTGGGCTGAGAGGTCCAGAAGACACCACTGCTGCCACTGATTCAGTCACCCCAAGGCCAACTGCTAGTTTGTTGGGGTCTGGTCTGTGCTGGTGGAGCCTGCACTGGATTGTACTTGTCTCTCACTTCAGTGCAAGAAACCTTTTCTGCTAACATTCTAAGTTGTCATGGGCTAGAAAATTGTTTTGCCCTGTCCTTTTGTGGGTTTTGCTTCTCCAGAATTTGTTTTGAGGTGTTATTTAAAGTTGTCTGGAGGGGAAATTTGGGAAAGCACAAGCAAGTCCCTGCCTTTGCTCTGCTGTCTTGGCTTTACCCACATCCTCCCTTTTCTTTAAGAAGAGCCTCACAACAAGGTATTCGAGGAGAGCTGGGGAAACCCACTGGATTTGGATTCAAATTCGAGCCTCAGCTCTGTCACTAATTAGGTATGGTGCCTTTTATAAATTACTTTACTTCTCTAGGAGATCTGTTTCTTCAAATTGGAGGAGGAAGAGAATAAAGATGTTATTTCATTAACTTCTAGCCCCAACAGTCAACAAGATTATAGTATCATTAGATACATATTAGACCATCATTAGATGTAACAACTTGCAGTTCACCTTCAAAGAAATCTTACAGAACTGACTTTGTTTAGACTTAGGCCTAAAACTAGGTATTGTTACAATCTCCTTTAGGATCTAAAATTATGAATCATGGATCTATCTGAAATTAAGAAGTTTCTTGACTGATTGGGGGGAGAGGGTAGAAATAAGAGTCTCAAATCTGTTTTTGAGCTCAAACTGTATAGATGAACTTTTCCTTTCTCATGTAACTTTCTTCCCCTCTCTAACCTACTGTCAAAGTATCATCTCCCCTCCCCTACCTCATATCCTTTTCCCCACTGAAGGCTCACTCTTGTTTTCTTGAGGGACATTTCATTCTCCCTGACAACCTGGGGTGAGAAGAAGATTCTTTCCTTTTTTAATATTTTGTTTTTTCCAATTATATGTAAAAAAAACTATTTTAACCTTCATTTTTTACAATTTTGAGTTCCAGATTCTCTCCCACCCTTCTTCTTCTCCCCCACCCCCACCAAATCATTGAAAAGGAAAGAATTTGATAGTGTATACATGTGCAGACATGCAAAACATATACCAATCATGTTGTGAAAGAAAATATGGACAAAAAAACCCAAGGAAAATAAAGAAAATTTTGTACAAAAAAGAATGCTTTGACCTGTGTTCAGATTCTATCAGTCGTTTCTCTGGAGCTAGATATCATTTTTCATCATAAGTCCTTCAGAATTGTTTCAGATCTTTGTATTGTTGACAATAGCTAAGTCATTCATAGTCAATCATCATACAATATTGCTGCTATGTGTACAGTGTTTTCTTAGTTCTGCTTACTTAACTTTGCATTAGTTCATGTTAAATCTTTCTAGGTTTTTGCTGAAAGCATCCAGGTCATCATTTCTTGTAGCGCAATAGTATTCCATTCACAATTATATACAACTTGTTCAGCTATTCCCCAATTGATGGACATCCCCTCAATTTCCAATTCTTTGCCACAACAAAAAGAGATGCTATAAGTATTTTTATATACACAGGTCTTTATTTTCTTCTTTAAAAAAAGCTCTTTGGGATACAGATCTAGTGGTGATTATTGCTGGGTCAAAAGGTATGCATAGTTTTATAGCTCTTTGGGCATAGTTCCAAATTGCTCTACAGAGTGGTGGCTCTGTAGAACTCCACTAACAGTTCATTAGTGTCCCAAATTTCTCACATCCTGTCCAACATCTATTACTTTCCTTTTTTTCATATTAGCCAATCTGATGGGTGTGAGATGGTATCTCAGAGTTGTTTTGATTTGAATTTCTCTCATCAAGAGTTATTTAAAGCATATACCTATAGATAGCTTTGGTTTCTTTGTCTGAAAATTTCCTGTTTGTGTTGACCATTTATTAACTGAAGAATGACTTGTATTCTTATAAATTTGACTCAGTTTTCTCTATACTAAAAACTCACTATTTGAAAAAAGCTGGAAAACAATTTGGCAGAAACTAGATATAGACCAACACCTCACGTCATATAACAAGATAAGGTCAAAATTAATACATGATTTAGACATAAAAGATGATACCATAAATGGGAAAACTGGAAGGCTAATAATTAACTGCTGGTAGAGTTGTGAACTGATCTAACCATTTTGGAGAACAATCTGGAACTATACCCAAAGGACTATAAAACTATACATATGCTTTGAGCCAGAAATACCACTGCTAGGTCTGTATCCCAAAGAGATAAAGGGGGGAATAGGAAGAACCTATTTGTACAAAATATTTATAGTAACTCTTTTAGTGGTAGCAAAGATTTAGAAATTGAGGGGATGCTCATCAACTGGGGAATAGCTGAACAAGTTGTGGTATATGATTGTAATGGAATATTATTGTGCTATAACAAATGAGAAGCAGGATAATTTCAGAAAAATTTCAGAAAATCCTGGAAAGACTTACATGAACTGATACAAAATGAAGTGAACAGAATGAAGAGAATGCTGCACACAGTAACAGCAATAATATACAGTGAAGAATTGTGAATGATGTAGCTATTCTCAACAATACTATGTTCCAAGACAATCCCAAAGGACTCATGATGAAAAATGTTATCTGCCTCCAAAGAAAGAGCTGATGTTATCTGAATACAGACTGAATGTACCATTTTTCACTTTCTTTTCTTTATTTTTTGTTCAAGTCTTCTTGCACAAAATCACATATGGAAATGTTTTACATGATTGTACATGTATAACCTGTATCAGATTGCTTATTGTTTCAGGGAGGAGGGAAGGGAGAGAAGCAGGGATAGAATTTGGAATTCAAAACTTACAAAAAAACAAATGTTAAAAAATTGTTCTTTTAATTGGGGAAAAATAAAATATTATTTAAAAAACGCAAATAGTTCTTGTCCCAAAAGTTTGGATCTTTGTGTTTATCAGACATGAGATTACTATGGTCATTTCCTACTGTGTATTATGTACCTTCTTGGTTCCACTGATCCACCACTCTACTTTTTAGCCAGTATCAGATTGTTAGGATGATTGCCACTTCCTAATACAGCTTGAGATCTGATATGGCTAGACCACCTTCCTTCACATTTTTTTTCATTGATTCACTTGATGTTTTTGACTTTTTCATCTTCCAGATGAATTTTGTTATTTTTTTCTAACCTTTATAAAATAATTTTTGGTTGTTTGATTGCTATGGCATTGAATGAGTATATGAATTTAGGTAGAATTGTTATTTTTTATTATGTTGGCTCAGTTTATCCATGAGCAGTTAACATTTCTCCCTTTGTTTAGATCTGGCATTATGTGTGTGAAAAGTGTTTTGTAATTGTGTTGATACTGGGTTTGTCTTGGCAGGTAGACTCCCAAGTATTCTATATTGTCTGCAGTTATTTTACCTGGGAGTTCTCTATCTCTTGCTGCTGGACTCTCTTGGTACTATATAGAAAGGTGACAATTTGTGTGGGTTAAGAGACATTCTTTGAGTCCCTTTGCCATCTTCTCCTGGAGGAAGACCAACCTACACAGATATCACAAACAAGCTTGGTCCTGGTAAAAATGCAAATATTCAGTTGATGAAAATTAGTATACTCCTTATTCCTCATATTTGTTAGGATTTCCAGCCTTTTTCTAAAACTACTTCAGCCCAAAATACTTGATTAAAATTTTATGCCAATTGGAATGACTACATTAGGTGATGGCTTCAGATGTCTTTTCAACAGGTAAATCAGTTTAGTTATTAGTTGGAATAGATAATCTTCAAGGCCTCATACAGAGATAGGAATTTGGTTCCCCTGCTTCTCTCTCACCTTTGTCCCTTTTTTTCTTTCTCTTTTCCCCAGGATCCTAAAAGATTTCCAGTGGGTTACTTGTGGCAAAACTCCACAACAATCCTCAGTGACATCGGTGGTTCAGTCTCACAAATGGAGAATCTTCTATGCCCCTCATCCTAAGGATATTCTTTGGTGAGACTTCTTCCTCTTCCTCATTAGAGTTCCTTGAGGCTAGAGGAAGCCAATGACTCCACTCTAATGCAGAGACCACTGGATTGGGATACAAGTTGACCGGGTTTCAATACTATTTATGTGGCCTTGGGCAAGTCTGATGCCTCCATCTCCTGGTATGCACTTGAATATAATAATAGCATTTGCATGCCACTTTAAGGTTGGCAAAGCACTTCATATATGTTACCTCATTTGATTCTCACAGTAATCTTTTGAGGTGGGTATGATTTTATTTTACAGATGAGCCAACTGAAGCTGAGCAGTTAAAATGACTTGCCCAGAAGTCACATAGTAAGTGTCTGAGGCAAGAGTAACACTTAGATCTTCCTGATACCAAAGTCTCAAACTCTATTTAACGTCCCATTTAGCTGCCTGTTTCCACTCCAAATCCTTTAATCTTATGACCCCCTCCTATAAGATCCTATACCTGCCTTCTGCCCAGCTTCATCATTCCAGAAAGAATAACTACATGGACAAAGCTGTTTCCTGACATAAATGGTATCTGTTTTTGTTAAAATCCGTTAAAGATATCCACATGCCCTTTAAGTATAGCCCATAGCAGAGTTGTGCCTATTCCTGGCTGAACTTGTGGCAGGACTATAGAGATTCATGGCCAAAAAGCACATGGAACTTCTAGGGACATAAAAGAGTCACCCTGCCTTGTTTAGAAATAAAAGAACGTGGGGCCACTAGGTGGCTCACTGAATAGATCACGGGCCCTGGACTCAGGAGGACCTGAGTTCAAATGTGGCCTCAGACACTTGACACTTACTAGCTGTGTGACCTTGGGCAAGTCACTTAACCCCAACTGCCTTGCCTTCCCTCCTCCAAAAAACAAAAACAAAACAAAAAGAAATAAAGGAAAGCTACCATGGGTTCAGTCTGTTCCTTGTGGACCTCTCTTGTTTCACAGCTCTTCTTCCATCCCTTAGGGAGCACCTTTCCATCCGTGGATTTTACTGGTGGGGACGTTTCTTAATTCTCAACTCGCTTCTCTTCATCCTGATCTTTTTCCTCACCACACCAAGCATTGTTATCAACACCATGGACATGTTCAACGTCACTCGGCCCATCGAGAAACTCCAGGTGCTCCTTCGGATTGAGGGGGAGGAATGGGCAGGAAGTGCGGGTGGGAATGGCAGGAAGGCATCCCAGGGAAAGAGGAGTATATTCCCATTCTTGGGTTGAGATAATCCATGGAGAAAAATGTATTCAGGAGAAGACTACAAAAGGTGACTCCTCACTCGCCTCATAGCCTGTGGAGGTACTATGGAGGTAGCTAGAATTCTCAAGTCAAGTCTGGGTAGAAGTTAAGTTTCCCTAAGCCCCCAAGATACTTAGCCCTCATCATTTGTTCTCCTTTCCCAGGAAATGACCCCACACCTCCTCTTCCCAGAGAACAAGGACATTTAAAAATACTTGTAATTCAATAAGTTAGGGACTCTGAAGAATCCTTAATCCCATTTACAAGTCCCTAAACCCAAGGCTAATTACCATCTACCTCTCCTTCTTCCTCCCAGCATTATATACCTTCAGATAGACACACACACACACACACACACACACACACACACACACGCACACTAACCTTTATGTTTGTAGAGATCACACTCTCTGCATGGCACCAGGACTGGGAAGAGAAAGTTAGCTTGTACCACGCCACTTCCCTGCGTAGTAAGTAACAATTCCAGAAGCCAGGTGCACTTTCTGGGAAAGAAGATGGTGATCTCTGTATGGCCACCCCATACAGTGATATCACAATGCTAGATTTATGTCATCACATAACATAAAATAGATGGGAGATGGTACTCAAAAGTGATAGGTTTGGGGTAGTATCACTATGCCTCAGGTATGCATATGAGGGAAGGGATGGAGATAGAGGGAATGGAAAGAGTACTAGATCTAATACCAAAAGACCAGAGTTCAAATTTTGGCATTGCTACTTACTTACTAACTGTAAGCCTTATACAAATCATTTAAACTCTCTGGAACTATTTCATCTATAAAATAAAAGGGTTAAGCTAGATGATCTTGGAAGGTACTTTTCAGCATAAGAACTAAGCCTATGGTTGAATTCTGGGTTCTTTTTATATTCTCTGCACATTGTATAGTGCCTGGCACATAGTAGGCACTTAACAAATGGTGATTGATCCATTCTCTGGGCATATTTCTATATGTATATCTTAGCTATGAAAGTTTGGGAAGGACCATAGATTTGAACTAGAAAGAACCTTAGACATCATCTAGTTCTATTCCCTCATTTCATAGATAAGAAGACTAGGACACAAAGTCTTCATTGTCGTTGTTTTTATTTAGTATTTTCCCCCAGTTACGTGTAAAAACAATTTTCAACATTTGTTTTTACAACTGAGTTCTAAATTCTCTCCCTCCCTCCTCACTCCCCTCGTTGAGAAGACAAGCGATTTGACATAGGTTATCCATGTGGGGACACAAAGTCTTAACAGGAAGTAAGTGGCAGAGTCAGAATTTGAACTCAGATCTTCAGACCGCCAAACCCAGCACTCTTTCCTCTGTACCCATAGCAAAGTTTGGTGAGTGGGAAAAATGTGTGGTAGCCTCACTGTGGAGCTAAAGGCAAAAAAAAAAAGGGTGGCCCATGCATGTTTCAGACATGTTCCAAGGGAAAATAAATTCACATGGAAAGTACTTCTCCCCACTAATCCCACCCTTACTCCACCTTATTCCTTACAGAATCCCATTGTGACCCAGTTCACCTCCTGCGTGCTATTGTGGGCTTTCACTGTGACTCTTCCCTTTATCGTCTACTCTTCCTCCTTTTTGGAAGCACACTGGACTAGGTAAGACCTGCCCCTCTTCATTTCTGTAACTTCGGTGATTGTGATGTCCACTCTTTTCCCCAGGATGCTAATAAGCTGTTTCATCTCCATTTTCCAAAGGGAGAATAATAACAGAGTGAGGCTACTCTCAAAGATAGGTTGAAAATCTTTTTAAGATCCCAGGGTCAGTTCTTCTTGGTGAAATCCTCCAGGGGCTTGTGATCCTCACTTCTTTATTTGGTATGTGGACCCATGAACTAAGACATAGAGGATTTCTAAATCTGAATGTTCCAGAATCCATCAACAGGATCTTCCTAGGCTCTGTAATAATAATTACAAATAGCTTTTATATAATGTTTTAGAGTTTGTAAAGTGCTTTACAAATGTTAATTCATTTGACTCTTACAACAACCATGGGAGGTAGGTACTCCTATTATCCCCATTTTACAGATAAGGAAACTGGAGAGAAATTAAGTGACTTGCTCACTGTCACACAACTCTTAAGCATTAAGGCAGAATTTAAACTCAGGTCTTTCTATTGTGTTCGTCTGTTGCCAAAGAAGACCATGCCATCAGAGAAATGATGATATGACTTGCACTTGACTTTGTTTTGAGTGAAGGAGGACTGTGCAGGTCACCAGCCTCACTTCTCCTCCAGAATCATCTGAATTCAGAGATATTCCTCAGGATGACTGGAGATGGCCCAGGATGCAGTGTGACCTTTAGGCCAAGGTGTTTTCAGGTACTCACTTAGGGTAAGGCAACACCCATTCGTTGAATAGGCCTGTTTAAGAAGTAGTCAGAGCATGGCGCCTTTAATGAGGTGAAGAAAAACAAAGACTTGAGGCTGGGTGGGAAACAGCAAGAGTTACTATTGATAATCACTCTAAAGCTAGGGTTGGGGGGGCCAGGAGCCCTTGGCAGGGGCCCCTTGAAGTTCCAGTTTCAGACTGTAGTAGGTTTAAGGTTTTGGGAGAGGACAGGGGACAGGACAGGGGAATGGAGAGGAGAGGAGAGGAGAGGAGGAGGACAGGAGAGGAGAGGAGAGGAGAGGACAGGAGAGGAGAGGACAGGAGAGGAGAGGAGAGGAGAGGAGAGGAGAGGAGAGAGGAGAGGAGAGGAGAGGAGAGGAGAGGAGAGGAGAGGAGAGGAGAGGAGAGGAGAGGAGAGGAGAGGAGAGGAGAGGAGAGGAGAGGAGAGGAGAGAGAGGAGGGAAGGAAGGGGAGGGGAAGGGAGGGGAGGAAAGGGGAGGAGAGGAGAGGAGGCAGTAAAACCCAGGTCAATTGGGCAACTTTTGGCCAACCAAATTTACCTTCCTTTGGAGATGAGAAGGAAGGGAAGGGAGAGGCAGACAGGAGAGGAGGAGGTGTCTAGCTGGCATTCATCCAGCTGAGTCTACTCACAGGATCATGTTCATCCTTCCATGCCATCAGAGAAATGATGATGACTTGACTTTGTTTTGATCACCGTGAGTAGCTGCAAAGTACTCTCTCCACACCAAAATTGAATTTAAGTGAAGCAGAGTTGCACGAAGTCATCAGCCTCACCCTCTCCTCCAGAGTCATCATAGTGCAGTGGCAAGACAGGGTCAAGACAGCTGGCAATGGCTCAGGATGCAGTGGATGACCTTGGCGTCTTCAGTGGCTGACCAAGCTCTAAGTGCTCCACATCGCCTGCTTCATGCACCTTCATGGCCATTGGAACAAATTGTTCTCATCTGCCCATTCCACCAGATGAAGTCTTCCCATGCTTGGGGTGTTCACCCCCCAACTCACCAATGGGTTTGAGAACCCTTAGTTACCCTCAACCTGGTTTGGCCCATCTGCCGAAACGGTTTACCAAGGTGAAGCCACTGCACATGTTGCAGCTTCTTGGAGCCACAGGTGAGAGTTAGGTGGAATGAGTGGACACCAAAGCACCAAAAAGGGTTTGGCAGCCATCACACAAAAGGCACTGGTCCTCTCTGAACACACCCTACACCTACTTACCTTGGTAGTATACTTTCCAGGGATACACGCATTGACAATGAGGTTGATTCATGCATTGCCAGAGCTGGCTCAGTGTTTGGGAGGCTCTGAAAAGAAGTTTGGGAGAGAAGAGGTATTAGACTGACTACCAAACTGAAGGTCTAAAGAACTGTTGTGCTCATTGTTATATGCTTGTGAAACATGGACAGTCTACCAGCACCATCCCAGGAAACTGAATAGCTTCCATTTGATCTGTCTTAGGAAGATTCTAAGGATCACCTGGCATGATAAGGTACCAGACACTGAAGTCCTTGCTTGAGCTGAACTGCCAAGTATTCAAACTATGCTTCAGAGAGCACAACTCCAATGGACTGGCCACATTGTTTGAATGCAAAATGTACGCTTGCCAAAAAGAATATTTTATGGAGAACTTGCATGGGGCAGGCGATCACATGGTGGCCAGAAGAAATGATACAAGGACACTCTCAAGGTCTCTCTCAAGAACTTTGGGTTTGGTTGGTGCAACATAGGAGACACTGGCACAGGACCTCTCAGCATGGCGTGTCCACATCAAAAGAGGTTCTGTGCTCTTTGAGCAAAGCAGAAATGAGATAGCACAAAGTAAATGCAAGATGCACAAATTTGGGATATCCACCCCAAATATTTACACGGACTATCTGTGCCCAACTTGTGGTAGAGCATCCCAAGCTCATACTGATCTGATCAGCCACGGTTGGACACCTTGAAATTTCACTTCACAGTGGTGATGTCATTTTGGTCCTCTTCAAAGACAAAGGACAACAACCAACCATTTTCACAATAGTCATGTAAAGAAGAATTAGAACCAATGTGAGGACCCCCAAGAAAGAATAAACAAACAAAAAGGAACCAATAGTCTGCTTCGATCTGCATTCAGACACCATAGTTCTTTTCCTGGATGTGGATAGCATTTTCCACAACTGAGTCCACATGAATCTTTTGGAGTTGTCTTAGATCCTTGCATTGCTAAGAAGAGGCAAGTGTATCAAAACTGGTCATTGCACAAGGTTGCTGTTATTATGTACGATGTTGACTTGGTTCTGCTCACTTCACTCAGCATCAGTTAATGTAAGACTTTCTAGGTTTTTCTGAAGTCTGCCTACTCATCATTTCTTATGGAACAATAGTGCTCCATTACATTCATATATCACAACTTGTTGAATAATTCCCCAATTGATGGGCATCCCCTCAATTTCCAATTTTTTTTGCCACCGCAAAAAGAGCTGCTATAGAAATTTTTGTACATGTGGGAAGAAGGAAAACTTTAAAGAAGGACTTGAGGGAGTTGGAAGAAAATGGAATGTTTTTCCCATTATTTTTTCCTCAACCTGGGCCATGCTGATTCAGTGTGCTATAGTTGGCTGAGTGCCATACTTGGAGTGAGGAAAATTTGGATTCAAAACCCACATTCACACTTAGCAGCCTGTGGAGCAACCATGAGCAAGTCACCTCAACATTCTGTAGAGATAATGCCCAGGGTACCCACCACACAGTTACTGTGAGCTTCAAATGACATAATGTAGGTAAAGTATATACTTTAGATGGTTCAGTGGATAACGCACCAAGCTTAGAATTAAGAAGATTCATCTTCCTGAGTTCAAATCTGGTCTCAGACACTCCCTAGCTTTGTGGCCCTGGTCAAGTCGCTTAATCTATTTGCATCAGTTTCCTCATCTGTAAAATGGCAAACCACTCCAGTGTCTCTGCAAAGAAAACCTAAATGGGGTCACTAAGAGCCAGAAACCACTAAAATGATTGAACCAATAATATAAAGTACTTTGTAAACTTCAAATCACTAGCAAATTCACAGGATCATAGGATCATAGGCAATCATATCTAGAGCTGATAGAGCCCTCAGATGTCATTTAGTTCAGCCTTCTCATTTATTATCATTATTATTATTATTAAATTAATATTTAATTAGTATATTCAATCCTCTCTATTATCATTAAATTAATATTTAATTAGTATATTTTATTAACATTTTAGATATATTTTATTTACTAACATATCTATTATTTTAATTTAATAATTTAATTTAATAATTAGTTTATTTTAATTGATATATTTTAATTAGTTAATAATTAATTTTGACCATGTAAACCTATAGCCCACATCTCTGATCTTATTTCTCAGCCAACATCTTGTTTTGCTTTAGTCTTGAGTAAGAAAATGCCCTACTGCTACTACATTTATCCCATCTATCTCTAATACTAGGAATTGTAGTAATAGCTAACATATAGGGGTTTAAGGTTTGCAAAATACTGTACATATTTCATCATCATAGCAACCTCATCTCACCATCACAAACATGTGTGATGAAATGACTGAAGATGGAAACCTTCAGGGTCTTCTTTTTGCCAGAAACAGCAAGGTTAGTTCCTCTACCCTCTGTATGTAGCTCATCTACTGTGAGTGAGGTAGGTGCTATTATTATCCCTATTTTACAGATGAGAAAACTGAGGCTGAGAGCACTTAAGTGACTTACGATTTTAGTAGGGGAACAAAAATACAATAGATTACTGGAGGTGGAAATTAGGTGATAAAAATAATTCGGCACTTGATCAGAAGTGGAAGACAAAATCAAGACACATTTTTCTTCTCTCCCACACAAAGGTTCAAAAAAATATATTTTTAAGTAACATTGATACTATGACTTCTTTTTATATCATCCCCACTTTCTAGCAACCTGCTTCCTCCTCTATATATAATCCTTCCTTGTAACAAAACAGTTAAACAAAAGAAATGGACATATCAGCCATATGTGATGATACATGCAACATTCCATAACCGTAACCTATTGTGTTTCTGCTGGAAGGAGGACAACAGATAATTTCTCCCAAATGGCCCCTGTAGCTGGCTGTCCCTGTAGACAGTACTCCCTTTGAGAAAACATGAGCATTCTCTGAAAGGTCCAGACTAGCCCTGTAGAAAATCATCATTGCCTGTTGCTATCTATGAGTGTGGATTTAAGAAAAAGATATGAGATTAAGGTCCTATGATAATTCAGACTTCAGTAGTGATGTCAGTTTCTCTGATATTTCTTTTTAGATGGTACAAAATTTTAGTCTCTTTTGACTCTCTTTGCTTCTTTCTCATCACTGAACATTTCCCTCTTTATGTCCCCTAGGTCATACCGAAATCTGTTCACAGTATATAAGTGTTACTTCTTTCTAGTGTTCATGGTGATCATCTTGCCATCATTGGGCCTGACCAGGTAGGCATAGTACATCCAGCCATCTTTATTCCCTTAACTGGCCCTTAACTGGGATACAAATACTATAATTCAATTCGACCAGTCTTTATTAGAACCTACTATGTGCCCAGTACAGTCCCAGTTTCTGTGGGAGTTATAAAGTATTGTTTCTGCGAGTTTATAACCTATTTAGGGAGACATACATTTGTCAACAGCTATGTAGCCATGACAAAAAAAAAACCTTAATGTTTTCTTAGGGTATTCTAATAAAATGTACCAAGTTCCCAAAACAAGGGAAGTGATAATACCAGGACAAAATCACATTCTAAGTAATGGGTTCAAATTGTGAGTACCATATTTAGCATGGTAAATTGGCATTTAACTTGGGACTATATTTAAAGGTGGTAACTAGTATGTCAAGGGTACTCAAACTTGCCATACAAAGGTTAAAGGAACTAACCTTGTTGTGCCTGGAGAAAAGACTTCAAAGGAATATGGTCTCCATCTTCAACTCTTTGTGGAACCATCATATGAAAACAATGGTGGGTATTCTTTGAAATTCTATCAAGAGCCCACAATATCAGTGATGAAACCTATTACGTCCTGACAGAAAAAAAGATTGTGGACTCAAGATTTATTTATTAAATAAATACATTTTTGTTCAGGATCAATGGGCAGATTTACTTTGCTTGATTAATAATATTTGTTACAAGGGTTGTTCTTTTCTTTTCCAGTGGGGTAGGAGTAGAAAGGAGAAGGGAAACAAGGATAGGAAAGAAGAAAGAAGGAGGAGGAGGAACATTTATTTTATTTGGTGTTTGTGAAGTCCAAGATTTAAAAAAAAAAGACTTTTAAGATAAAAAAATTCAAGAGAAAAAAATGAATAAAATTTACAGGAAACAGATTTCAGTTCAATATAAAAAAAAACTTCCTGAAAAATTATGTAGGGATTAGATTTAATCTATGATTTCATTGTTATAAGGAACTCCCATGTGAGGAAATTCCCTCTACCAATAAAGGCTGGGACATTCTTTGCAACTTGGAATCTTAGGCAGTTGCCTAGAGACTAAGTGATTAAGATGTATCTGGCATAGCCATTATGTATTAAATCTGGACATTTTTTTTACTTCAAGCCTGGGCTGTTCCTCTTATGGGAGGCCAATAAACAGAGACCTGCTTTTCAGAGGTGTTGTATAAATGATCCTCACATTAGGAAGGTAAGTTGGACTAGATGACCTGGAGTGATGGTAGAAGGTCCCTTCCAGCTCTGTGGTAGTATGAGCCCTTGAAGTGCTTAATGGCTTCTAAAGAGGGAAAGGAGATTATTGACTAGTTGTCAGGGGGATTGTATGGAGGGAAGATCTGAGACAGGCCTTGTTAGACTTTAATTAGCAAAAAGATGAAGAAGCACGATGTTCCAAGAGTAGCCACTGGAAGAGGAAGAAAAGAGAAATGGACTTGGAAAGGAATTTGGTGTGTTGGGGATATGGAAGAGCTGCAGCTAGTGGAATCACTGGGAATCTAACACAAGGAAGAGCTGAGAACCAGAGGCTGTGGAGAAACAGGGGCAGGTGGAGGAAAATAGGATATTGAATTTACTGCTCATTTTCTGTTCCCATTCTTCCTTCTAGTTTGGATCTTTTCTTCCGATGGCTCTTTGACAGCTACTTTTTGGACCACGCAGAACTGAAGTTCCAGTGAGTACTTGTGACCATTGCTTTTTGGTGTGTCTACCATGTACATATTTGTAGAAGTATGTTATTGGTATGTCATATAAAACATGTATATTCATCCACCCAAAGCTATATGTTTGTATCCACCTGCATGAATTTGTGTTTGCTCATGTATGTACAACAGTAGAAAATCTACTTACACGTGTGTCCTTGTCCTTCCTCCAGCTGCCACATTCACAAAGAGACACTTTCTCACCTAGGTAGCCAGAGGGCTCAGCAGATAGAATGCTGGACTGAAGTTGGGAAAACCTGAGGTCAAATCCAGCCTCAGACACTTACTGTCAGTCAGTCATTGTGAACCTGGGTAGTCATTTAACCTCTCTCTTTCTCAGTTTTCTCAACTGTAAAGTGGGGATTATAATAGCACCCATCTCCTAAGATTAATGTCATAGTCTCATAGTCAATAAACATTTATAAAGAAACTACTATGTGCTAGCCACTGTGCTCAGCACTGGGAACACAGGTAAAGAAAGACAGTTTCTGCCCTCCCAAAGGCTAGGGAGTAGATAGGGGGCAGCCCCGGGGGCATGATATTTATGGTTGTTCCAAGTGGAGCAGTTGATGAGAAATGAAGTAAGTTGGAAAGGTCTGAGTCTTTTGTAAAGGGAGGCTTTGGGAAGAAATTATTGCTTCACCTGCAACCCTCTAATCAGAGGGGAAAGATATCTGAGCGTGCTGAGGAGGTGGTGAGGGTGAAAGAAGATAACAGTTATAAAGTGCTCAGCATAGTGCTTAGCACATAGTGGGGGCTTAATGTTTTCTTCCTTCTGTTTTTCTTTCTTTCCTTCCTTCCTTCATTGTGTGGGAAATACATTTACATAATACTTTTTCTCCTCTTCCTGACTTTCTGTGTTCCCCCATTTTTACCTCTTCTCTCCCTTTTCCTATTTTGATCTTGACTTTTATCTCACTTTCCATTTCTTTTCTTCTTCTATTTCCCCTCCCCTTGGTTCCCCTTCTTTTCTTCCTATGCCCTCTCTTGCCACCACCACCCCCTCACCATCCTGATTTCTGGGCCCTGCAGGTGTGTGTTCCTTCCTGACAATGGGGCCTTCTTTGTTAACTATGTCATCACCTCCAGTCTGATTGGCACGGGCAGTGAGCTGCTGCGTGTGGAGTCGCTTCTCTACTACATTATACGCCTCATCTTCTCCAAATCTGAAGCTGAACGAATAAACATCAGGCAGGTAAGAGAACTCTGCCTGCCATCCCCACCCCAGCCCTCACAGCCCAAACAGTCTTTGTTTCTGCCTTTCTTGCATGGAGATCATAGCTTCCCTTCATTACCCTGATGAAGATGCTATGAGAAAACAGTTGAGGGTCACCAGAGAAGGGATGGTGAGCTAGGTAGGAACAGAGGTGGCGTGAGACAGTGGAATAATTTTCTTTGGAGAGCCACCTCTAGGGACATGGATCTAAAAGACAGGGCAAAACAGCAAGAGAAGCAGCCAAAATGGAGAAAATCCAAAGCCTTCTGGCTAATAAGAGTGCCATCCTTTCTATTATAGAAGCAAGTCAGATCTTTCGAGTATGGACGGGAATATTCCTGGATTTCTTGTGTCATCAGTGTTGTGATGGCATATAGCATCACCTGCCCTATCATTGTTCCATTTGGTAAGTTCTCCTCCTGAGGGCTGAGGGAATTCAACACCCTTAATTCTGCCTCTAGATTCCTCTTAGGTGTCTCTGATTAACCAAATAAGCTGATTCTTACAATGCAAGAACTTGAGATTTCTGGAGATTGGTAGCATTTTTTTTTAATATTTATTTTTAGATTACAACATTCATTTCCACAAAATTTTGAGTTCCAATTTTTATCCACATCTCTCCCCTCCCCCACCTCATAACACCTTGCATTCTGATTACCCCTTCCTTTAATGTGCCCTCCCTTCTATCACATCCCACCTTTCCCTTATCCCCATCTTCTCTCTTTTTTTGTAGGGCAAGGTAGATTTCTATACCCCATTAGCTGTAGTTATATGCAATAACAATTCTCAACATTCATTTCTAATACTTTGAATTCCAACTTCTCTCCCTTCCCTCCCTCCCCACCCATCCCCACTGAGAAGACAAGCAATTCAATACAGGCTATATATGTGTCATTTTGCAAAAGACTTCCATAATAGTCATGGACTAATTAGATAAGTAAGACTAATTATATTTCCCTCCAACCTACCCGGTCCCCACTTCATTCTGTTCTCTCATTTGACCTTGTCCCTTCTCAAAAATGTTTACTTCTAGCTACTCCCCCATTTGCCCTCCCTTCTATCATCCCCCTCATCCCACTTTTCCCCTTCTCCCCTACTTTCCTGTAGTGTAAGATAGATTTTCATACCAAATTTAGTGAGCATGTTATTCCCTCCTTAGGCCATATGTGAAGAGAGTAAGCTTCGCTTTTCCCCTCTCACCTCCTCCCTTTTCACCTCCATTGAAAAAGATTTTTCTTATCTCTTTTATGAGAGATAATTTGCCCCATTCCATTCCTCCCTTTCTCCTCCCAATATATTACTCTTTCCCCATTCAATTTTATTTTTTTATAGCTATCATCCCTTCTGATTCAACTAAACCTGTGCTCTCTGTGTATGTGTGTGTGTACATGTATGTGTGTGTGTGTGTATATATAATCCCTCCACCTATCCAAATACTGAGAAAAGTCTCAAGAGTTACAAATATTATCTTTCCATGTAAGAATGTAAAAAGCTCAGCTTTAGAAAGTCCTTTATGATTTCTCTTTGCTGTTTACCTTTTCATGCTTCTCTTGATTCTTGTGTTTGAAAGTCAAATTTTCTCTTCAGTTCTGGTCTTTTCATCAAGAATGCTTAAAAGTCTTCTATATCATTGAATGTCATTATTCCCTTGAAGTATTATATTCAGTTTTGCTGGGTAGGTGATTCTTGGTTTTAATCCCAGTTCCTTTGACTTATGGAATATCATATTCCAAGCCCTTCAATCCCTTAATGTAGAAGTTGCCAGATCCTGTGTTATCCTGATTGTATTTCCACAATACTTGAATTGTTTCTTTCTAGCTGCTTGCAATATTTTCTCCTTGACCAGGGAACTCTGAAATTTGGCTACAATAATTCCTAGGAGTTTCTCTTTTTGGATCTCTTTCAGAAGGTGATCGGTGGATTCTTTCAATATTTATTTTGCCCTCTGGTTCTAGAATATCAGGGTGGTTTCCCTTGATAATTTCATGAAAGATAATGTCTAGGCCCTTTTTTTGATCATGGCTTTCAGGTAGTCCCATAATTTTTAAATTATCTCTCCTGGATCTGTTTTCCAGGTGAGTTATGTTTCCAATGAGATATTTCACATTATCTTCTATTTTTTCATTCTTTTGGTTTTGTTTTGTAATTTCTTGGTTTATCATAAAGTCATTAGCCTCCATCTGTTCCACTCTCATTTTTAAAGAAGTATCTTCTTCAGTGAGCTTTTGAACCTCCTTTTCCATTTGTCTAATTCTGCTTTTTAAAGCCTTCTTCTCCTCATTGACTTTTTGGACCTCTTTTTCCAATTGAGTTAGCCTATTTTTAAAGGTGTATTTTCTTCAGCATTTTTGGGGTCTCCTTTACCAAGCTCACTTTTCAGGTTCTTCCATGGCCTGCACCCATTGCATATTTATTTTGGAAGTGCTGGATGCAGAAGCCTTGACTTCCTCTGACAGTATGTATTGTTCTTTCTCATCCGAAAGGATAGAAGGAAATACCTGTTCACCAAGAAAGTAACCTTCTATCTCTTATTTTTTTTCCCTTTTTTGGGCATTTTCCCAGTTACTTGACTTCTGAATACTTTGTCAAGAGGAGGGTCCTAGTGTTCCTCCTCGCCCCAGGACTATGCTCAGGGCTGAGGTTCATATCAGCTGCTTAATTCCCCCAGGAGCTCTAGGTTGGGGCAGGGCCACCACTCAGGGCTGAGATTTAGATCAGCTGCTCAATTCCCCCCAGGGGCTTTAAGCTGAGCTGCTCCCACGATGGACCTCAACCACTGCTATGTGTCTCTACTGCTGCTGCTGCTGCCACTGCCTACGGCCCATGCTGGGGTGGGGCCCTGCTTCCTTCTTGCCCAGCTAGGAAAGTTCTCTCACTGACCTTTGAAGCTTTCTGTGTCACTTGTGGATTGAGAGATCTGAGACCTTCCCTGTTGGGGATTCTGTCCCAGAGGCCTGTTCCTGTCCTGTTCCTCCTGGTGCCACGTGGCCAGGGCTGGGCTTAGCTCTGCTCAACATCCCATGGGATAAACCTTTCCTGTTGGCCTTTCAGGTTACCTTTGGCTAGAAATCTCTTTCACTCTGTCGTTCTGTGGCTTCTGCTGATCTAGAATTTGTTGAGTTATTTTTTACAGGTATTTTATGGGCTGTGGGGGAAAAGCTATAGTATTTGCGTCTTTCTACTCCATCATCTTCAATTGATAGCATCTTAAGTGACATCATCAGTGGCTCAAATGAAGCTTGGGAATAATCATTAGTTCTGTCCCCCAACTCTGAAAGAGTTCCAAAAGTGTAGATTTATCTTGCACTGGCAACTTGACCCATTTTTTGAATTAGAAATAGTCTCATGCAACCTCTGTCTTCCAGTCCCCCACAGCAACCTTTTTCCTCAGAAGCTGTCTTGGAGAAAGTGAGAGCAGAACAAAGTGGGATAATGTTTGGCTTTTAATTCCATTCCATTTCTTCTGAGTGGCTAACCACAAATCCACAACTCTCCATGGTTCTCCCAATCTCACCTCCAAATTTATGTCTGTCTGGATATACAATACTGATGGAAACATCAGAAAGTCTGATTTCACTTCCATAGAGTCCCCATCTGTCTCCTTTTCTCTATCCCTCACTTCCAAATTCATTTCTCTAGTACATAGGTTTTAAACCTTTTTTTGTGTCATGGATTCCTTCAGCAGTCCAGTGGACAAAGCCTGTGGACTGCTCCTCAGAAGAATGTTTTTAAGTACATGAAATGAAATAAATAGGATTACCAAGGAGCTAACTATGTCAACATAGTGGTACAATTACAATTAAGAAATTATTTTTTAAAAAGAAAGAAGTTGGAACTCAGGTAGATAACCCCTGCTCTAGTCTATCCCTCCTCTCTCTCACTGCCTCACATCCTTTCCCTTCCCTTTTTTGCCTTCTCTCACTTTTTCCCTTCAGTAGGCCAGAAGAGAGGGAGTCTGTTCCCCTTGTCTGTTAATTGAGTCACTCTTCCCATTTTCCTAGCTGTTCTTGTCTCCAGGAGCTTGAGATTAGTACCATTCTTTCTTTTTCTGTCTGTCATCATTTCCCCCTACCTCCCAAACCAAGGCTGATCTCTGGAACAAGGTAAGGAGGTGTTAAGGAAATAAAGATAGAGAGCTGGTCAGTAGTGACCCCAGAGGAAGGCAAGAAGGAGATTATCAATCCTAAAACAAAATTATTATGGTATACACTACAGAAAATAGGTCCAGTACTTAGGTCCAGGTGAGTCACAAACCTTTCCTATACTTTTTGGTCTCCCTATCCAAATTTATTCCAAATTCAAATTTTTTGGTTATTCCAAAGTCACCAATATCTCAAGAATTTGTCACCATTACCCCAAGTCCAGGGCAGGGGAGGGGAGAATGATAGTCTCTATTCCAATGGAAATTTCTTAGAGGATAGAGGTAGGGCTAAAGTTACCATCTTTACCAAGTTGACCAAGAACATTCCCATTGACATGAAGGCTTCTGGGGGCAATCTTATTCCCTGGCAGAAATTTAAAAGGTCAAAAATTAAGTTTATCCTCAAGATTTTTAACAAAACATACATTTTTGAATATGTCCTATGTAGAAATTTATTTTGTTCGATGACACATTTATTATGAAGGCTCTTTTTTTTCTTTTTCTGTGAGGGGAATGGGAGGATGGGAGATGACCAGAAGAGAAAATAAATGCTTACTAATTGAAAAAGAAAGTAAGATAAATTAAAAGTTAAATTAAAAATTTAAAAATGAAGGTTATCCCTAAAAAGTACCATGAGACATTAATGTTCAGCCAAGGCTGTCTCCTGAGGAAAGTTTAGGGTATTTATCTCTAAATGGGTCCTAATTTTGATTTCTTCAGTTAGGGGTGTTTGGGAAAGAGTTCAGAAAGGGAAGGGGGACAGAAAGTAGGTTTGGGCTGCCTGAGCTGCTTCTTAATGATTTTCTCTCTTCCATTCTTCCTCCTTTTCTCTTCCTTTCTCCCCTTCCAGGACTGCTTTATATCTGTATGAAGCATATTACTGATAAGTGCAACTTGTATTACTCCTACGCCCCTACCAAGCTTAAAGAAGACTTCCACATGGTGGGAGTTTACCAGGTGATCCTGGCGCCCCTCCTTTCTATGTTCTGGCTGCTCTTCTTCTCCATTGTCCGTCTAGGTAGGGCCATTCCCATTTCTCTCACCAGTCCCATCCCCAATCCTTAAGATGTTCTGACTTTGTGAATAGCTGGGCTCCAAAGGTACTCAAAGTGAACTCTATGATCACAGAAAATGCTAGTTGGAAACGGAGGACTGGGTGGGTAGAATCTGAATTACTATTCAAATGCTTTTATTGAGTGAAGCCTAGAGGTATATTCTAGACACTTGAGGAGTATACACTAAAGATTACCCAAGGCTATTGTGTAAAAGGAGTTTATTAGATCACAGAAGAGAATAGGGGAAGCATGGAATGACATCAGCAGAACAGGTAACAGTATTTATAGATTGGAACACAGGAAAGAAAGGTTGTCTTAAGTTAGGATTTAAAGGAGAGAAAGAAATTCTTTGTTGTAAGGAATGGTTCTCTAGGAGGATGGTGGAGAAATTTAAGTGATAAAAAAACCAAAAGATGACAATAAAAATGTAGCTTACTTGAAGGAATTACTATATAAACAAACAGATTGATAGACAAATGAATAGATAAATGAAGAGCTGAATAAATAGAGAAAAAACACATAGATATGTAAGAAGAAGAATACATTTTGTTGGTTCAGATGAAGAAGGTTCCTACATTCATCTTGAGGAGAGAGAGAAAATATCTTTTGCGCCTCTAAGTGCAAACAAACCTTGAAATACAATATCCCTAATTTAAGGTGTGTATTTTGGGGTCAAATGGGATGGCAAAATAATCTGATGTCTGCTTTTGTCCCTAGAGATTCAAAGAGAGAAGACGGGGCTCCTCAGGGTTGGGAGGACAAAGAGAAGATTCCCTTCCAATGTTCTAAGGCAGTTAACCAGCCAATCAATGATTTAATAAGCACCTGTTATGTGCCCAGTGCCATGCTAGTCATGAAGATTCTAAGTCAAGTGGTTAGGGTCACTCTGGAGATATTTGGAGGGTGTGGCTAGGCTTCTTCTGGGCATATTGTCTTCTCGGATAGCACCTAAATTGTGATCTTGAAAGCAGGTTGAAGGGGTTGGGATGATTGTCTGTGAGCATAAGCCCCATGATGGTTCTCTCTCCCCTTATAGGTAAGCTTCATCCCATCACTCTCTTTACCCTGGTAACCCTCCTCACTTCCATCGTGACTTCCCTCATTAGTGTTTGCTCTGGGAAATTTTGGAAGAAACAACCTGTCTCTGAGGTGAGCTCAGTGGTCCCTTCTTTCCTCCTGTTATTCTACCTCTCTCATTTACTCCCTCCTGGCTTTGCTTGTTTCCAAGGAATTATTCCAATGAGTCATCCTGGACTGGAGATTAGAAGAATATTAAGAGGATTTTCCCCCTCTCACTTTTAGCTATATTTGTATGTTGGATGACTCTAGCTCCAAACCAAAAGGATAACCATCCCATTCATTTGGATTTGACAGCCCCAGTGGTTCACCTAAGTTTCAAGCAGGGATTCTTAACCTCATGGTCCAGAGGACAAACTATTCTGATCTATGATTTTAGCAATCCTCAAACCAGAGGGGAAGAGAAGGTTGCTACTTTGGGAACCATCTCTCTTCCCTCCCCACTAGGATACCAAAGGAGATTGATCCAGGTCCCCAATTCTATTTTCTCCTTAGCTTCCCTCCATCATGGTCCTTTAGAGCAGAAGAAGCCCATAACAAAGGCTGTCTCCCCAACCCTGCCATCCCTTTCAGGAACATTTTGCCAACTATGCTTCCTATTTGAGTTAGAGTAATAAATGATGAAGACAAGTGTGAGGGCTAGAAGAGGACCATTCAATTAGAGGCTAAACCCCCCAATCGGATCTGAACAATGAGGTCCTTATGTTCTCAGCCCCACTGTCTTCCTTTCTCTGCAACAGGGAGAACCTTCGGATACAGTTTCCAGCGATCTCAGTCTCCCAAGAAGTGGTTCTTCCTCTGTTTTCATGTACAATGTGAGTCATGCCCCTGCCTCCTTGAATGTGAATGAGGTTGGGGTGATTAGAATGAGGCACAGGTGGGGTCCAAACCATGGGGGAGGCAAGCAAGCAGTCATTGCCAAGGCCTGATGAGGTGGGAGAGGGATCCCATGGACTTCCCTCCTCTGACATTCAAGGAATTGCTTCAGGGGAGAAACTCTAATGTGGCAATCATGCTTACATATTAAAAAAAAACAAAGGCACCTGATGAGAGATTAGAGGCAGAGACTTGAGAAACTGGAATCAGGGGAGATACAGACAGAAGTTCCCTTACCCCTCAGAAAAATCACGTAAATCAGCCGCTGCCTTCATATGAGATCAGCTACCTTCCAATGAGATCAGGTGTTGGAGAGTCAGAGCACAGAGCAGAAAGGAGAGAGTCAAAGTCTGAAGACAAGGGTAAGATATGTCTATCATTCTGACAGCAGCTAATTGGGCTCAGTGTTCACAGGCCTTAGCGAGCAATTTCTGTAACAGAAGAAATAGAACAAGTTGATGAAATAATAATAACAGTAACAGTAATAACAGCTACTATTTATATGGCATTTAGGAGGTGCCAGGAGCTGTACTAAGCTCTTTACAACAATGACCTCATTTGATCTTTGCACTAACCCTGGGAGGTAGGTACTATTATTGTCCCCCTTTTAAATATGAGGAAACTGAGACAAATAGAAGTTAAATGACTTGCCCAGTGTCCCACAGCTATTTAAGTAAGTGTCTGGGGCTAGATTTCAAAGTGGGCTCTGAGCTGCTAGGCTCAGGGAGAAGGAATCCTGGGTGCTGATAAAGAGTTAATCACGTATGTGGGAAGGCAAAGAGAGAAGGAGGCTAAAATTAACCTTTAGTTGAGGATAGGGACCGGACCTATGATTTCATTTGGCGTAGAGCTGTGCTAGAGGTGTTCACTTCTACCAATTCAAGTTGGTGCCTTCTCTGAAACTGACCACTGAGAAGGGACATGCTAGCATCATGCAACCAGTATGTGTTAGAGGCAGGCTTTGAATCCAGGTCTTTAAGATCCTGTGACCATTTCTCTATCGACTGTGCCACACTATCTCCCAGCCTGCCTTCATAACCACAAATTATGAATCTTAAGTCCATGAAGTTTAAATGATAGTCTTCCTATGACTAAAGGAATGAAGAGCCCGCATCATCTTGAGTAAAGAAACTACTTCCCTTTCCATTCCATGTCAATTACAGCAATATTTTTTATAGAATAGAATAAAATTGTCACTGTTATAATGCCTCAACCACAAACTGTCCTTGGATTAAAATGTCACACGCATGAAGACAGTTTCAGTTCAAGTAAACTTATGGAAGCTTCACCCACTGCTGCCCCACATGACTGAACATTCATGCGTGGCTATAATATTTTCATCTGTAATATAAGTTTATATACACATATATACATATATATGCATTCATAACTATAATAAGTTCGTATATAAATTCAAGTATTTATATATGTGTATATATGTATATATATATATATATGTGTGTGTGTGTATATATATATATATATATATTCATGAACCATAATCAAAGTTTGACCACTTAAACAAAATAAAACATTTATGGGCATATTAAATTTGTAAAAGAAGACAACAGCAATAGCAAATGATAACTAGCATTTCTGTAGTTCTTTAAAGGGTTGCAAAGTACACAAGTAGTACACAAGTGGCAGAGTAGCAAAGTATTATACCCATTTAACAACTGAGAAAACTGAAGTTTGGAGAACAGTCATGCAGGCTGGCAGATAGGACTTGAACCCAAATTCAGAGCATTCTAATGCTAATGTTTTTCCTGCTACCCTCAAACAGCCTTAAACTCTCATAATGCATTGTTATTGCTGTAAAATAGGTTGAGATTGTTTCTGCCCCTGAGACCTCCTCTGATCATTTGCTTTACTGGATAAAACTGTCTGCCAGTGGGTGACATGGTGAATATACAGAGTCAGCCTTCAAGATGAGAAGATCTGGATTCGAGTCACTCATTTTTGACATACTGGTTGTGTGACCCTGGACAAGTCACTTAACCAGTTAGTGCCCTATGCAACTTTCTAAGACTGTAAATTACAGAAAAGGTGCTGACCTGCATTGGTAGAGGAATCCAGGAATTCCTTGTGCCCGTGAAATTTTATATCCAATCCCTTCTATTGTAAAGTACAATAATATTGCTTTTACTTCGCACACATATGCAGCACTAGGCTCCATGGAAATATAGTTATTTCTTTCACATCATGACTTTCCCCATCATGGTTTCATTATATTGCAGGTTGGCATAAGAAATTAAATGAGAATTTTGGGGAGTCTTACAAAAGCCACAGATGACATATGAAGGCCAACAGAAAAAGTTTAGATACTGAAAAATGTGCAAAATATATGTATAGTATTGTATCATATCAATAATACTTCATAAAAGAAAAAATTCAGACTTCTCCAAGAAGAAGGGACAGCCAAAAGATTTTAAGCGCCAGGGCACCATGCCCCCAATCCCTTCAATGTGTATAACTGCATTATCCATTGGGCAGAACATATCATTTCTATTCTCTATCTGATAATCCAGCACCATTTTTCAAAATACCCTCCTTCCTGTAAGGATATTAGGAGGTAGGTGAAATCTCCAGTACCTCCCTTGCTTTCTTCCCATTGGCCTCCTTAGGGTTCCTTCAGCTGATGCTGGTTAGTCTCTGGCTGAAAGGGAGCTAAGGAATAGAAGAGATCAGATTTGGGGTTAGGAGAAGAGGGGAAAACCTGGAGTAGTGATTCTCAGTCTTTTTCTTCCTTTTGATCCATAACACACAAAATCAACAAGGCAGGTGAGGAGGCAGTGTGGCATAATGGATAGAGAACTGGTCTCAGGCTTCCTAAGACCTGCTTTAAGGGCTACCTCTAACGCCTACTGGCTGTGGGATTCTTCTCAGTGCTCTAGGCAATGACACAAAATCAACTAAGTACCTACTGTGTTCCATGTGCTAAGGGCTACAGATAGGGATTAAGTACTGGACACATGATTTCAATGATGTGTGGGGACACCCAGGTAAGGAAACTACCTCTGTTAAAGCAGGTCAGTACCTTCTTTGCAATTTCTAACCTTAGAGTTTCCTAGAGCCGGGGTATCAGATTCAAAGAGAAACAGATCACTGTGACCACATATTGACTTAGAAAACCTCAAATTAATATAATCTGTGTTTTATTATATTTTCATTTTATTAAACATTTCCCAATTCCATTTTTACCTGGTTTGGGCAGCAGAACTCTTGAGATTTGTAGACTTCATGCCCCCTAGGACAGTGAGGAAACCCTCTGGCCTAAGGTACTTAAGTGACCTGCCCAGGGGACATACAACCAGGATGTGTTAGAGACAGGACTTGAATCCAGGCATTCCTGACTGAAAGTCCAATTCTCTATCCACTATGTTGCCTCTCAGAAGGCAACAGAGATGAAAAGAAAACACAGTCCCTGAGTTCCAGGAATTCACAGCTTACTAGGAGTCAGAGTGGGGATAACAACCAAAAGGTACCCTTAAGTTGCAGGTAATAATCCTACTGGCCAGCTGTTTGGAATTAAAGCAGCAGTTGTTGTGGGCATAGCCTAAATTCTCCCATGGCTCCCATGGAATCCCACCTCCCCCTCTGTTTTCAGTAAGAAAAATAGTAACCTAAGAGCTCTAAACAGGAGTGACAGAAATAGGGACCCCCCTTTTTGGGGAGGTCAGGAGGAGGGAATCAAGGCTCATGGAGCTTAAGGAATTACATCCCTCCCCATATACTGTGGTATGAAGTAAGAGAGTTTAGGACACTGGGAACAAGCCATAAATTATACCTAGATATGACTTCCTATTTTCTTTCCTTTTTCTTATCTGGGGGAGCCCAGTTGTATGTGGCCCCAGTACTCCAGGAACTTGAGATGAGCCTCACTCCAGCCACGTCTCCAGGCCGTCAATCCTATGGTACCATGAGCAGTCAGCTGGATGCCTTGGACAGAGAGGAGGAAAGTGGGCCACAGAGCTTTTCATCAGAAGTGGAAGCTGCCGAGGGCGATTTCCAAGAGGGGCTATTAATAAAAGACCACAACTAATAAGGATCACCCATCACCACCTCCAAAGGTGCTCCCACACCTGGTGGGAATGCCATCAAAAGAAGAACATGGCAGGGAGCTTTCAACCCACATGCCCACTTCCCCAAATCCTCTAAGGCTGCCAGGTGTAATTCTGCCTCCATCCCTGGGCATTGACAGGTTGAGAGATTCCAGTCATGCTTGACCGTCTAGAAAGCAAATCCAGTGGAAGATGAAGTCTGGCCCCCTGGACCGAAAGTACTAGCAACCTCCATGTCTCAGAAGGGGCAGTCAGTGTCTCCCACCTAGGAATTGATATCTGTACCTCCTTAAAAGCAAGTGAAAAAAGGAAGGCAGAAGAGAGGGGTCCAGAAAGATGCCTTGTCTTTGCATAGCTTTCTTTGAAAGCCCTTCTCCAGTTTGTTTGCCTTTTGGAAGATCTGCCACTCACACCATTCTTTCAGCATTCCTACTTCCCTTAGAGACCCAAAGAGATCTCCGTTGTTTTTGTGGCTGGCAGAGTCATCATGGAGCAAGAGAATAGACTGGGCTGGCCAACCCTAAGAAGGTGGACTTCTTAGTCTCTCCCATCCCAGAATTGGAGGCAGATGCCTCCCCAGATTCCTGGGGTTGGAGGTTTTCCCCAAATAAGAATTCATGAGGAAAAAATATTCTACCCCAAGAAAAGGGATTCTTGTCGCTCTTGAGGCCTCACCCTAGGCAGAAACTATAAATAGTGTGAATGGCCAGAGTCAAGGATTATACTGAGGGAATTCTTTTAGGTTGTCATCTGTCTTGCCTCCACTCCTCTTCCTCTTTCCTGCCATTTGCTAGATTTCTCTGGGCAGAGTAGTGTTGAAATAAGGTAAGGCAGAGGAGGAAGAGAGGGAAGATGAGAAAACCTTGTCCACCATGCTCAATGACCTGCCCCAAGTAAGGGCAGGAGTCAATAAGAGTAAAATCCTCAGAAAGATGTTAGAGTCCTTCAAGCATTTGTAGATGTTGGGGGGTAAGGCAGGGTAAAGGAGAAGGAAGTATTCACCTGAAAGTGTTAAAGCATGTAAAGCATTGACCATTCCATCCCACATTTACCCAGGAACTGATCACTATGGTCAGGTTCAAAAGAACAGACCTCCAGGGTAAGAATGGCAGTCATGTGAAATGTTTCCTGCTAGCTGCCATGTGAGTGTCTCTGGTCCAGGGCAGGACCAAAGTGACCAGCAGCTAATGGTAAGAAGCCCCTGCCCAGGCCCTAGCATGGTGATGAACCCTTGTACCCCAAAAAGGAAATCATACCTTTCCTACATTCAACCATCTCTCCAAGCTTTCCTTTGCTGGTCTCTGTCTTCTCTGGGACAGGGACCCAAGTGAGGCATTACTACTCCAAACGGGATGGAAACAGTTTCCTATTTGTTGAGGATTTCTGCCTTCACCCCCATGTTGACCCACAGCCCAGACAGTGCTGCTGGCTACTTTTTCTTCCAGCCGCCCTCAATCCCCAGCAGGAGGAAGCCTAGAATGATGGATAGGAAGCTATCATCCAACTTGGACAATGAACACCTGCCTTCTTAAGTCATGTTGCACCCATCTATGCTCCCAGGATGGGCTTCCTCTATCATTAATGCTGCTCTTACCTTGGGGCTAAATCATTTCAAAGTATGAAGGAAGGAAGAAGAGGGGCACTGTGGGAAATAGGGATTAAGAACTGTCACTTCTGCTGGCTGTCTCTTGACTCCCAACATCATGCAGACAGTTCTGGGTTGGAATAGGCTGCCATATATAATGGGCCTTGCTAGTGCCACCCAACAATTGGTACAGGAAGTTGAAAGAAAAAAGTTATCTTTGGTGGTGTAATCAGAGCTTGGGAATGAGCCAAGGAGAGTGGACCTGTTCATTCTTGAGACCCGATCTAATGCTTCCCTGTTGGGGGAGAGGAAAAGTGGGAATAGGATACTCTTTCGGAGACCTGAATGATACTCTCTTACTCACACAGCTTCTGGAGTTTTCTTGCCAGTTTCTTAGCATTTGGAAATTCTCAGGCCTAAGAGACATGCTATAAGTGGCAGACACACCCATTTCTAATGCAAGGAAATATCCTAATACAGATATGATACACATATGCACTCATGCACCCAATCCCATTCTGGAGCTCTGGTGATCCATTTACCCAAAGTGCTTTGCCTATTCTTTGGGCTGACCAGGTGGTGCTAGAATGGAGAGATTGGGCAAAGGACCTTATCCTAGAGTGGAACTGTATTATACTGAAGGAACAGGGCCAGGAAAAAAGAGCAAACTGGGAGAGGAGGAGATTATAACTTACTCAAACCCTAACAGTAAAAACTAAGCCAAATGGCTTTATTTTTTTCTCTTTCAAGCCAGCTAATGGGGGGAAAGAAAGGATCCTTTCCATTACAGAGCATCCTGGGGGACCCAGGCCAAGTGCTCTCTGGTCTCTTCTGGCTTTCCGTAGGTTTATACCATAGAGTTTGGGAGCCCCAGGTCAGTTGGATCAGCAGCTTACCCAGAAGGTAGCCAGGGATGCTCATTTCTTAGGCACACTCCCATTTGTTCCCCTGGTTTCATTCATTCATTGCACCTTCATCTCTCTCATGGAGGGGCCTTGAGAGTGAGGGGTGGGGATCCACTTTTACTTCATGGTCAACACAAGTGGAGTTGATTCCAATCCATCTCGTAAATGAACCAGGAACAAACACCACTGGGCTTGGGATTCAGTCCCCCTTTCACCAACATCTGGATAATAGATTTGATGAAGTCTATTCAAGGGCAAAAGTAGTATGGAGATATGGGCACTCAAGTGCAATTTGTCTCCCTTCCTTGGACTGGCTATATAGCCAAACAGTCTTCCTCCCCTTCAAAGCCATTCTACATATGCAGACACAAATCTAGTCATCAGCTTTCCTTCCTCTTATGCTCCCTTTTCATCCCCTGTCTGCACAAGGTATACCTCCCCATTTACTCCTGTAGATACGTGCATCCTATGTTCTTGTCCACTGGTACTCCTCAGGCCCCCAATTTCTCCTTCCATTCATGTGATATCTTAACTGTCTTACATCTTAAATCATCCAATTATATCTCTTCCACATAGGATAATACATCCTAACCACCCCAACCCTGTATTCTACATTCTAAAAAAACACAAACCCCTTCACATCTATTCCATATCTTAACTTTAACCAATATTCATTCTCCCCAATCCCTCCCTACATCACTTCAACAACCTGCCCACCTACACATCCAAATCATATACATATTTAAGCCCTGTGGAACATGGTGCCTCACATTTATTCCTTTGGGAGATTGGAGTATTGTTCTGGTGAGGGGAGAGTGGAAACTATGTCTGGACTCTGTCCTTGAACTGACTCCTTTGGGAGCCAGTTCTAATTGGGCACCTTCCCTCAAATCCCTATTCCTTTTCTGTGCCCTGATGCAGCCCTCCTGGGTTCCACTGGCCTGTCTCTGGAAGGAAAGACTTATCAGCATTATGTCCATTGGGGACTGTGACAAGGTATCTGACTTACCCACCCTGGCTGTCATCACTCTAGGAATGTGCTAGAGTTCTGTGACCTTGAAATCTATTATATTACCGTGTCTTGAATAAAACAAACTCCACTCAGTTTCCTGCCTGGCTCTATTCCCCTACATCAAGACAGTCTGGACAGAGTCAGGACTTCTGTTTATAGGATAAAACCCTGCCTTGTTGCTTCTGAGAACTGTCCTGTACTGATGGGACGAAGTACCCCGACAGGATGGAAATAAGTGTCTCCTTCCAAGGTCTAAGAGGCAGCTCAGGGGGAGAGGAGAAAGGACACTAGATTTCTAGTTGCAAATAGAAGAGCAGAGGAAGTAACAAACCTATGAGGGCAGACTTAAGATAAAAGGACAAGTCAGATTCAGAAGGGGGAGGAGGGGACCTGACTGAAGGACAAATAACGAAAAGGTCAAATATCAAAAAGAGTCCCTGAAGCCGAAGAGAAGGACTTAGCCGAGGTTGTATTTCAGTGGGGTGACCATGCCCTGTCCCTTCCCTTCTCTTCAGGCTACAGCTGGCTTTGTTCAGGGTTGATAGGACAGGACCACTGAGTTGAAAACTGCCTTAGGATACTTGCCTACTGACGTAGGACATAAACCTTAGAGATCTGGTTTAGCCCTATCATTTTACAAATGGGTGAACTGAGATCCAGAGAAATTAATTTGCTCAAGGTCACATGGAATAGATTCTAATCCAATTCCTTAAGAGCATTTGAACCACAAAGTTTTTCTTCTCTGAGGGGCCCTCCACATTTGGGGGGGGCAGTAGATCTGGACTATGGTGTGAAACAAATTATGGAGTCAACCCCCCACATTATCATTATTCCCACAGAGCAAAGTGGGTGACGGGTGCTGCCCTGCTGTCATAGAAGGCTTAAAGTAAATTAGATGTGTCCGCCCCTACTCTTCCAGTTCCCAGTGGGACAACAGTGGAAATGGCAGCTCTCAAGAAATGCATCCTCTCTTCTTCTTTAATCCTATCAGCTTCCCTGGCTTTGAGGGGAAAATAGTGGAGATGACCACTGAATTCACTGTGCCTCATAAAAAAGGGACTTCTTATTCCCTAACTTGTCATTATCCAGGAAGTGAAGGTATCATATGATTTTAGTGTAGCATTTCTGCCACTAAATTCTGAATTCATGTAGATTGCAAGGTCAATATAAGAGTATATTGGATGATAAGTATACCTCATTTAACTCAAGCCCTTATCTCAACTCAAACATTGAAACTTCTGGAAACTGGAACTTCTAAGGTCATTAAATTTAATTTTCATCAGATTGTTTCACCAGATAATCATTAAAATAGCATGCATTTAAAAGACATGCATTTAAAAAAGTAAAGTGTTACTCTTAACATATATGAACCTACCTACCCAGAAATTAGGGTCTCATCCCTAAGCCAGGCATTGAGATTCACATTCTTGTGTGGGGGAAGGTATAGCAAATGTCCCTTTTCCAGCTGGAATGAGAGTTATGAGGATTCACTCACGTAGCAGCTAGATTCCCATTCAGAGTTTCAGCTTTAGCTGCCATTTGCTATCGTGATCACATCATTGCAGACTCTTTGAGTCCCCCCCTCAGCAGCCAAAATGCAGTCAACATTATTGTGGTCCCCTTTATGCACAGGGTGCTCTTAGGACCAACCACACCACCCCACTCCCACATCCTCTAGCAATCTGTATCACTCTCCTGACATAATCACACTACATCACAGGCACAGGGTCTCAGAGGAATTTAATTCCTAAGCATCAGAATCATATATATCCTCAAAACCTAGAGCCTAATGGGAAATGTAGTCTTTCACTTGGACATGACCCTATTGCAATAGCATTTCAGAGCTGAAAGAAAACTACTGTTAACTTCCTCCTTATGTGGATGTTGAAACTGCATTCAGTGTTTTATTTAACATTTATTAATAACCTACCATGTACATAGCAGTATGCTAGGTGCTTAGGCAGACACAAAGTTTGGAAGATAATACCTGTCTTTATGGAGATTATAGTCTCATAGGGGAATATGACAGATGTACAATTATAATGCACAAATACACAAAAGAGATGCAAACCAAGTACCATCTGAGATTTCAGACAGAAAAGCCATTACTGACTCTTGGTGGTCAGGGAAAGCTCTTTGAGGGACATAGCACTTGAGTCTGGCCTTAAAGAATGGATATGAATTCAGCAAGTGGAGAGCAGAAGGAAATCTTTGAAGGTATAGGAAACTGGGGAAAGGTACAGAATCAAGATTAAGCACATAGCGTGAGTAGGTCAGGGCATGAGAGACAGACTTGACCAGTTTGACAGGACTGGAATGTCAAGTTGAGTGGAACAGTATGGACAAAGACTGGAAACTCTGAGTTGTACTAAATAGTGGAGAGCCTTGAATGCCAGGCTAAAGAGTGTGAGCTTTACCCAGTAGCCACCAGATGTGGTCCAACCAGGGCAGAATATTAATAGGATTATCACTTCTCTCATTCTGGACACTGCACTTCTGTAAATGCAGCCTAAGATAGAAGTTTTGGCTGCCATATCACCATACATATGCCTGGCACTTTACTATCCCCCAAATCCCCCACACACACACACACATACATACCTCCTTTCTACCTCTGAGAATTATACTCAGATCAACACTTCCATTGCCTCTGAAAAGGGTGTTTTGCTGGACTGCCCTATTGTTGCCCTCACAATCTTTATGACTTCCCAGAAAATAATTCCTTTCTCTGTCACCTTTTCCCTACATGTGTTGTCTCCTCTCATTAGCATGTAAGCTTCTTGAGAGCAAGATCTGTCTTACTTTTATGTTATATTCCCAGCCCTTCGTATAGTGCTTGGCACACAGTAAATGCTTAATAAATACTTTTCATTCATTCATACTGAAGCCCAATAGAACCCCTCATAGCTCTTAATCTATAATTGTGAATTTTTAAGCCAAAGTACAGAACTTTATACATCTTTATTATTTCATCCTATCATCTTTAGCCCAGCATTTCCATCTGTCAAGATCTTTGGATACCCCAATTCCCTAATCCAATATATTAATTCTCTCTCAGTTTCATGTCACCCACAGGTTTGGCAAGTATATTATTGGTAAGCATATGTCTTTTTCTTTTTAGGTGATCATTTTTTTTATTTTTTTAACTAATTAATTAATTAATTTTTTTGGTGTTCTACAATCACTACCAAAAAACTTAGATTTTTACCCCCTCACCTATCCCCCACCACCCTTCTTGCTCCCCAAGATGCCATACAATTCTATATAGGATCTACATATACTTTCCTATTGAATATGTTTTCACTATAGTCATGCTATATAGATGAACTAAAATAAATGGAAGAAATCATATAACAAATCAAAACATAATACACATACATATACAAACATGATCTGCTACATTCTTCAAATAAATTCCATAGTTCTTTCTCTGAGTGTGGAAGGCATTTTGCCTTAGAAAACCATTGGGAGTAATTTTTTTTTAATTCTTGCATTATTACGAAGTTCCAAGTCTACCAGAAAAAACTCTCTCACACTGTGGTCGTTGCTGTGCACAAAGTTCTCCTGGTTCTGCTCCTTTTGCTCAGCATCAGATCATATAAGTCCTTCCAGGCCTGTCTGAAGTCTTCTTGTTCATCATTTCTTATGGCACAATAGTACTCCATTACATTCATATTCCACAACTTATTCAGCCATTCCCCAATTGATGGGCATCCCCTTGATTTCCAGTTTTTGGCAACTATAAAGAGTACTGCTATAAATATTTTAGTACATGTGGGACCCTTTCCCATTTTTATGATCTCTTGGGGATATAGTCCTGCTAGTAATATTGCTGAGTCAAAGGGTATACACATTTTTGTAGCCCTTTGGGCACAGTTCCAGATTGCTCTCCAGAATGGTTGGATGAGCTCACAGCTCCACCAACAATGAATTAGTGTTCCAACTCTCCCACATCCTCTCCAACATTTATCATTTACCTGTTCTGTCATGTTTGCCAATCTTATAGGTGTGATGTGATACCTCAGAGTTGTTTTGATTTGCATCTCTCTAAGCAAAAGTGATTTAGGTAAGCATACGTCTTCATAAAAGTAGCTGATAAAAATAAAAAACAGAGCCCCAGAACACTGTGTTAGAGCCCTACCTCTGGGTTGTCATCATATCACTCTTGACGTCTAATCAGTCAACGAGTCTCAATCCTCTTATCATATCATTTAGCCAACATGTCTCCAATCTTGGCCAGAAGGATATCATACAAGATTTTGTCAAAGACTTGCTGAAATTCAGAGGCATTATTTCCAGAACTTTTCCCTCATTTATGAATCTAATAACCTTATCCAAGAGAGAATATGTTTAGTTTGGTATGACTTATTTTTAATTATTAAAAACAATTTTGTTTTTATATAACTCTTATTTCCAAATAAATCCCTCTCCTTCCAATACCTAGTGATCTATGCCTTATGACAAGGAATAAAAAAGAAAAAGAAAAAAATCAGTGCAGGAAAACCAAGCAACCTATCCACTATGCCTGACAGCATATGTCATATTTCACTTTCTCAACACATAAGAGCCAAACTCTACTCTATCATCACTATGACTAATGTACAATGAAATTCTGCATCTCTGTCCAGAATGGTTCCAAAGAAAAGGTAAATGGGAAATTCCCTGCCATGAGCAATTTGGATACATGGGGACCTGTTTGACCAACTCAGACTATTTAAAAAGGTGTGTGTAGAAGATAGAAACAAGGACAGATAAATAAGGATAACATAAAAGAGTAGCACATTCCTTGAAAGCAGGGGTTCTGAAATTTTCTGTCTTAGATACCACCACAACAATTTAGGGAAGCCTATGGATCACTTTTCAAAGTATCGGGTTACAAAGGAAATCAATTATAATGAAATGCAATTTTCACAATTTTTTTAAAAGCTCATGGGCCATAGGTTTGATTCTTCTCCTTTAAAGAGTAATATTAGGAAGATGCAAAGTTCACATTTAGCTAAGTCTAAGCATAAAAGCTAAAGATACCAATAAGGTGTAGTTTTATTTTCTTTTTGGCAATATTGGGGACAAGAGGAAGATCAAAACATATCTGTGTGGCAACTATTCAATGTAGATTTTGCATATGGTTTCTCTTTTAGGGAGAATGATCTGTGGACTGGCAAAGATAAAGTTGTTAAAGACTAATAACTCTAGGAGAAGAATTAATTGCTCTCAGTAAGTTGAAGTCACCAGACCTGGGAAAACTATATTCTCAGTTACTGAAAGAAGACAACCTTGACTGATGTTCCATTCTCAGTGGATTTTTTTGAAAAGATTTAGAAAAATAAGAAAGGCACTATCATTCAAGTGTAGGGCAAATAAGGTTTCAGGTTTTCTTTTGGGGGGAGAGAAGGAAAGAAAAGAGGGGGAAGAGAGAGAGAGAGAGAGAGAGAGAGAGAGAGAGAGAGAGAGAGAGAGAGAGAGAGAGAAACTAGGAAGTAATAGGCTGATAACTCTCTCCAAATCCCATTAAAAGTCAGTGTGACTTAAATAAGACTAAGCCATGTCAGATCAAACTCATTTTCTTTTTTTGGCAGTAACTAAACTGAGAGAGAAACAGAATCATGTATAATATGCCTACCTTTCAACCAAGATTTTGATGAGGTTTTTCGTAGTATCCTTGTGAATAAGAAGGAGAGACATGATCTTAGGTGATACTGTTATTAGATATGTCCAGTAAGATTTGAATGACTGAACTCAAACAGTAGTCATAAATTATTTGACGCTAACTTGGAAGGAAATCATTAGGACAGGAATTCTTAAACATGGATAAGATTTCAAAGATTCCATGAACTTGGATAGGGAAAATTGCATTTTAATCTTCACTAACTGATATTTAGCATTTGCTTCCATTATTTCAAAAGAATACTCTGAGAATGGCTGCATAGATTTCACCAGACTGCCAAAACATGACATGACATTCCCCAAAAAAGTTGAAAACCCTATCTTGGCAAGGACAGTTGTCCTTGGCCTCATCATAATTAATTTTCTTTTTATCCCTAACGTGCTTAAAAACAGAGAAGACTGGGCATGATAGGCAGCACTGAATAGCATTGAGAATCTAAAGAGGTCTCAACACAGTGGAATAATGAAAGCATCTAATAAGTTAAAATGTAATAAGAATAATTGTACTTATGTTTCAGAAGAACAAATCCCATAACTATAGAGTGTCTGTACATATGGCTAGAAAATATTTACTAGAGTAGAGACCTAAAGAGTCAAGTGGGCTGCAAGCTCAATGTGAGTCAGCAGTAGGATGCAGCAATGAAGAAAGCTAATGGTATCCTCAGCTTTACTGAGACACTTAATATGTCACATTCCGCTCTGGCCATCACTATGACTAAAGGAAATTTAAAGGCTATTAATAAGCATGTGTCGTTTGACAGATTTAACAAAATATAGACTATCGAGTTGGAGATTAATTCTTGGCAAAAGATTAAAATGGATTAATTAAGGGATAATTTGTGAGCACTTAGAAAGTGAAGTGGCTATCCCTATGAGCCAGCAAGACTCACAAAAAATGTCATTCATTCAACCCACAAATATTTATTAAGTGCTTACTATGGGGAAGATCCTGTGGCAGGGAGGGGAATAAAAGGTTTAGATTAGACATGGTCCCTTCCCTTGAAAAGGTTGCAGCCTAATTGGGGATAAGACAGAAACACACATAACATGCAACATTACATGATAAATATGTTAGTTTCAAAATAATGTGCTTTGTAAAGTCCAAGAGGGAAGAATGTCTACTCTGCTTCTAATAGAAACCATTCTCTCTACCCCCAAAACCACATGCCCTACATCCCTCCACCTCCCCCACCAAGAAAGCTTTTGAGGAGGAAGGGTAGAAATTCTACAGGTAAAAAAATCCTATTTTCCTTCAGCTCAAGTATTACCTGTTACATGAAGCCTTTCCTTATCACCCCAGCTGCTAGTGCTCTCCCCACCCCCAGATCACCTTTTTTTTAATTTTGCATATATTTTATCTATATCTCTATATGTGTTTCTCCCCAGTACACTGTAAGCTCTTTGAGAGCAGAGGATTTTTCACCTTTGTCCATATGTTCCCAGCACTTGGTGCATAATAAAGTGCTTAGTAAATTCTTGATTGACCGGATTGATTTAAACAGTGACTAGTATAGTCAAAGACATGGATGCATGGTGAATGGGAGAAAGAATAAACCAAACTGTTTGGAGTGTAAACTGTGTAAAGGGTAATAACAGCATAATTAAAATTAGAAAGGCAGGGTGACCCCTTGAGGAGGGTTTTGAATGCCAGGCAAAGGGAGTTTGAAATTTTCTCGGGTCAGCCATTCAGTCAATAAACATTTATTAAATGATTACTCTATGACAGGCACTATGCTAAATGCTGGTGATACACAGAGAGGCAAAAACAGTCCCTGCCCTCAAAGAGTTTATTTTCTAATGGGACAACGTATAGTGAAGCTAAGGGGATATCAGGGTCTAGAGGAGACATTCTAATGGGAGAGAAAGCCTGAAAATAACTAGGTACATATAAGATGTATTCAGAGTGGTTGGAAGGTAATATCAGAAGGGAAAGAAGTAATGAGGATTTATGAGTGATGTGATTATATCTATGCATAAGGAAGATTATGAAAAATGGATTAGTCAGGGGGGACTAGAAGAAAGATCTATTATTAGGCTATTGCAATACCATGCTAGTGGTAGTTAGAGCCTGTCTAGGAGGATGGCAACGTGAATAAGGAATAGGGGACAAGCTTAAGATAAAATCCAGAAGTAAAATGGATAGGACTTGGTTAACTGACTGGACAGGACAGAAGCTGAGGTATTGCTGAAGTCAACTCTACCAGTCATAGAGCTGATTGTCAGATTTTCAATGTGAGCACTTAGCACCTCAAAAATCCACAAATGCTACAAATCAAGGGTTGATTTATTGTTTTCTTATTTCTTTAGACTTAAGTAGTGTTAATAATGCAATTAAACTTAAAGGTATGTGTGCATTTATTTCTCGTTCCCACTCCTCAACCCCAGCTTGTTTGTTAAACACTTTACTAGCATGCTCCTATGTTGCTCTATAAACATAAGTCAGGTTCAAGAGGAGAGGAATAGAAGGTTTAGGGAATGAAGCCTGGAGGCCTACTGACTGCAGGCTAACAGTAATAACAACCACAGCTGGTATTTATAGAGTGCTTTAAGGTTTGCAAAGTGCTTATAATGAATGGAAATCCATCATCTCTCTTGAGCCTCTTATCACCCAGAGTGAAGGAAAGGGAAGAGTCAAAGATGCTACCAAAAGTTATGAACAAGGAAGAATGAATGATGCCCGTCAGAAATAGTGAAGTTAGAAGGATGGTTAGGTCTAGGGAAAAAGATGATAAACTTGATCTGAGACAGGTGAAAGTTTAAAGAAGGCAGCTAGGTGGCTCAGTGGAGAGAGTGCTGTACTGAAGTCAGAAAGACTTGAATTCAAATTCAGCCTCAGATACTTACTATCTATGTGATCCTGGGCAAGTCACTTAACCCTATTTGTCTAGTTTCCTCATCTGTAAAATGAGTTGGAGAAGGAAATGGCAAACCACTTCAGAACCTGTCAAGAAAACCCAAATGGGGTAACACAGAGCTGTACACAGCTGAAACACCTAAACAATAACAATAAGAAAATTAAACTGGCATAAAATTCCTACAGTGAGATCTTATAGGAGTCAAAAGTGTGGGTCTGATGATCAGAAGGAAGGTCAGGGCTGGAAATGGAGATTTGGAACCATTTACAGAGATCTCCTGGGAAAGCAGAAATAGATAAAAGAGGAGAGGATGTTAAAAATGCAGAAAATGAGAGGTTCCGTAGAAACAGAGTAATCTAGTGTCCCCAAAAACAAGAGTATCTAACAGGAAGAAATTGTCAACTGTGTTAAAAATAACCTCATCACAGATGATGAGGAAAGAGGGCAGGAGCAATTGGACAAGAGGAAGGGCTAGGAGGGAAGAGGGGAAAGAAGAAGAACATGGAAGGAAAAGGAGAGGCAAGGGGAGCAGAGGGGAACAGAGTCTTGGAAGAATGAATTTGGGAACCAATGAATCATGTCAGATTAATATCATGTCCTCTTTAACATGGTTATGAGACTGAAAGACAAGGAAAGAAAAGGAAAGGAGAGAAGAGAAAAGAGAGGGGAGGAAAATTTGGGAACAGAGACTATACAGAATTAGGCTTAAGAAGCCAATACGTCACACCAGATTGATGTCATTTGCTTTTGTTTGACAGTTATGAGACTGCTAGGTAGGGAAATGCCATAAAATATAAAATACCTGTATTTCTTTTTTTTTTTAATTTTATTTATTTATTTAATTTTTTACATTCATTTTCACAAATTTTGGGGTTCCAAAGTTTCTCCCCTTTTATCCCCTCCCCCCACCCCAATACCCCAAGCAATCTAATTTTCCCTGTCTCCAATCTGCCCTCTCTTCTGTCATCCCTCCCTTCTCTTGTCTCCATCTTCTCTTTTCTCCTGTAGGGCCAGATGACTTTCCATTCCTCATTAACTGTATGTCTTCTTTCCTAGTTGCAACAACAATACTAAACAGTTGTTCCTAAAACTTTGAGTTCCAAATTCTCCCCATCCCTCCCTCCCCACCCATTCCCTTTGGGACAGCAGGCAATTCAATATAGGTCCTATCTGTGTAGTTTTGCAAATGACCTCCCTGATAGTCGTGTTGTGTAAGACTAACTGAATTACCATCCCTCCTAACCTGCCCCTCATTGTTTCTCTTCTGTCTTTTGATCCTGCCCCTCCCCAAGTGTTGACTTCAAATTGCTCCCTCCTCCCTTTACCCTCCCTTCCATCATCCCCCCCTTGCAATATCTCCTTCTCCCCCCCTTTCTCATACTGTAAGATAGGTTTTCATACCAAAATGAGTGTGCATTTCACTCCTTCGTTTAGTCAAATGTGATGAGGGTAAACTTCTTGTTTTTTTTTTTTCTCAGCTCTCCTCTTTATTCCTCCACTAAGAAAAACTCCTACCTGCCTCTTAAATGACATATAGTTACCCCCTTCCATTTCCCTCTCTTTCCTCCCCCTACATTTCTCTCTCACCATTTACCTTAGTTTCTTTTAAGGTATGGTCCCATCCTATTCAGTTCAATCTGTGCTCTCTATCTCTGTATGTGTGTGCATGTGTGTATGTGTGGTCCCACCAACTACCCAGATACTGAAAAGTTTTAAGAGTTAGAAATATTGTCTTTCCCTGTATGAATGTAAACAGTTCACTTCTGGTAAGTCCCTTAAGACTTCTCTTTGCTGTTTCCTTTTTCATGCTTCTTCTCATTCTTGTGTTTGAAAGTCAAATTTTCTTTTCAGCTCTGGTCTTTTCATCAAGAATGATTAAAAGTCCTCTGTTTCATTGAAAGACCATATTTTCCCTTGAAGTATTATACTCAGTTTAGCTGGGTAGGTGATTCTTGGTTTGAGTCCTAGTTCCTTTGCCTTCTGGAATATCCTATTCCACGCCCTTTGATCCCTTAATGTAGAAGCTGCTAGATCTTGGGTTATCCTGATTGTATTTCCACAGTACTGGAATTGTTTCTTTCTAGCTGCTTGCAAGATTTTTTCCTTGAGCTGGGAGTTCTGGAATTTGGCCACAATGTTCCTAGGAGTTTCTCTTTTTGGATCTCTTTCAGGTGGTGATCGATGGATTCTTTCAATACTTATTTTGCCCTCTGGTTCTAGAATGTCAGGGCAGTTTTCCTTGATAATTTCATGGAAGATGATGTCTAGGCTCTTTTTTTGATCATGAGTTTCAGGTAGACCCATAATTTTTAAATTGTCTCTCCTGGATCTATTTTCCAGGTCAGTTGTTTTTCCCATGAGATATTTCACATTCTCTTCCATTTTTTCGTTCTTTTGGTTTTGTTTGGTGATTTCTTGGTTTCTCATAAAGTCATTAGACTCCATCTGTTCCATTCTAATTTTGAGAGAACTATTAAATTCAGGGAGCTTTTGAGCCTCTTTTTCCATTTGGCTCATTCTTCTTTTGAAAGCATTCTTCTCCTCATTGGCTTTTTGAACCTCCTTTGCCAATTGGGTGAGCCTATTTTTCAAGGTGTTAATTTCCTCAGCATTTTTTTGGGTCTCCTTTACCAAGGTATTGACCCGGTTTTCATACTTTTCTTGCATCTCTGACATTTCTCTTCCCAGTTTTTCCTCCACCTGTCTAACTTGCTTTTCAAAATCCTTTTTGAGCTCTTCCAAGGCCTGAGCCCACCTGCCACCCCCCTGGGGTGTCTGGGGTACTGAGGCCCCGCCCTCCACATCTTTCCCTGATGGCAAGGATACGTCCTCGTCATCAGATCCGAAGGTCGGGATCATTTGCATTTGTTGGAAAAAACTCTCTAAAGTCTTATTTTTCTTCCCTTTTCTAGGCATTTTCCCAGCCAGTTACTTGACTTCTGAGATTCCTTTCCACCCCCGCCTGGATCCGCCCAGCTAGTGCTTGGCCTCTGAGATTTAAATGGGCTTTCCTCCTGCCGGCTGTCAATCAGTGAGCTTTAGTTCAGGTGCTGGGGTGGGGCCAGGGCCGCCTCCCAGGCTCCGATCCCTCAGGGGCTTTATGCAGAGACTTTCAGGAATGGAGCAGGTGGGGGCGGGGTGGGGGCCCGCCTCCCAAGCCCAGCTCCCTTGGGGGCTTTAAGCAGAAGCCTTCAGTAACAGAGCGGGGTGGGGGCAGGGCCATCTCCCAGGCTCAGCTCTGTCAGGTTTTATGTAGGAATCTTCCATAATGAAGATCCTGCCTGCTGCTGGGGGATTCCTGGGTCCCGGTCCGCTGCTGCCTCAGCCACCGCCCACACCTCTGCCTCCGCCACTTCCTGCCCCCGTCCCTGCCGCTGCCGCTTCCTCCCGAGGGGGCCAGAGTCACGGAGACGCCCTGCTTCCCCTCTCCTCCAGCCCGGCCTTCTCTCTCACTGGCCTGTAGCTTCTGTGGGCGGAGGGACTTTCCCGGCTGCCGGAGCTTCCATCTCTGAAGCCTGCTCGGATCAGCTTCTCTGGGGCCGCAGCCAGGGCAGCGCTGGGGGTGGGGTCCACTTTCCGGGGTGCGATGGACCCTGGGGACGGGTCTCCAGGGCTCCCTGGAATGGAAATCTCTTCCACTCCGTTTCTGCACACCTTGTATTGACCCAGAAGTTATGGGGGACTCTTTTTACATTAATTCTATGGGCTTTGGTTTCGGAGCTCGTAAACGTGCGTCCTTCTACTCCGCCATCTTGGCTCCGCCCCCCAAAATACCTGTATTTCAATGAGGCATTGAGCAAAGTTTCTCATAGTAGGCCTGGAATTGATTAAGCAACTGGACTTAGAGAGTATTAATGAATTAATAGTTGACTAGAAGCAGGTCTCAAAGGGAGTGCTCTGTCTTGGGTGCTATACATTTCATCGTTTTTATCAATGACTTTGTCATATGTGCTAACAGTTTTCTGATCAAATCTTCATTCAGATGACACGGATCTGAACAGAATTAAGACCCCCAAACATCTCAACAGGATGAATTCAATGATATCTAATAAGAAGATATCTAAAAGGAAGAAATGCAAAATCCTAAAATTGGGCTCAAAATAAATATAAGTATAGGATGAATGAGACATGTCTAAAACACAGTTCAGGTGAACGTAACCTAAGGATTTTAGTGGAATACAAGTTTAATATAAATCAATTTTGAATTTTGTAGCCAAAAAAGTTGTAGACTACATTATAAGGAATAATGTTGAGAATAAGGGAGATGAGAATCCTGCTACAATCTACCCTGGTCAGAATACATCTGGAGTACTAGATTCAGCACTGGACAGCATATTTTTGAGGAGCATCTTGAAAAATTGATCAGGAAGAAAGGAAGGAAGGAATGAAGGAAGGAACAAAGGAAGGAAGGAAAAAATAAGAGAGGGAAGGAAGGAAGAAGGGAGGGAGGGAAGGAATGAAAGATTCATTTATTAAGTGCCTACAACATGCCCTGTGCTAAGCACTTTATAAATATTATCTCCTTTCATCCTAATGACAACTCTGGGAAGTAGATACTATTCTTACCCTAATTTTAGAATTGAGGAAACAGGCATATTCAGGAGCATGACTTGGATGATGAGGAGACTAGAAACTGTATAAACTGAGGAAAGTAGAAGAAACTGAAGATGTAAAGCCTAGAGAAGATTTGAGGGGGGGAGGATATCAGATGGGTATGATTGCTATGTTCAAATACTTGAAAGGCTGAAAGAAAGAGTATGAACATTCAGTACATCGAGAGTGATTATCCCAGCATTACAGGTAATCATCCCATGGTATCACTCACATGACATATATATCCACATCACTTGTAGTAGACACATTATAGATCAACAGACTGCTTCAGTAACTAGATATCTGGATTTTTATGTACTAGGGATGGTTAGATGGCACAGTGGATAGAGTGCTAAGCCTAGAGTAAAGAAGATCTGAGTTTGACTTCAGCACTTACTAGCTGTGTGACCCTGGGCAAGTCACTTTACCTCTATAATGTTAATAAGAGTTAAAGATCTTCCCCACTCATTAATGGGCCTGCCCATGAAGGGAAGCTTGATTAGGGGAGACTTGTTTTGTAGGAAGACCTATACTTTTTGTTGATTTCTAATGAGGCACTGGTTCTCAAGGGTTGTGATGCCCTCCAGCTCTGAAAAGTGGTGAGGTTTTGTCTTGGGGCTTCTTTTTAAATCTTTATTATATTTATTTACTTTTAGTTTTCAACATTCATTTCAAAAAAATTTTGAATTCCAGATTTTCTCATCTCTCCCCTCCCCCTACCTCAAAACATTGTACATTCTGTTTACCCCTTCCCCCAATCCACTCTTCCTTCTATCACACCCCTCCCTTTCCTTATCTCCATCTTCTCTCTTTTCTTGTAGGTCAAGATAGATTTCTGTACCCCATTACCTGTATTTCTTATTTCCCAGTTGCATGCAAAAACAATTCTCAATATTCGTTCCTAGGACTTTGAGTTCCAACTTCTCTCCCTTCCTCCCTCCCCATCTATGCCCACTGAGAAGGCAAGCAATTCAATATAGGTTATATATGCATAGTTTTGCAAAAGACTTCCATAATAGTCATGTTGTGTAAGACTAACTATATTTCCCTCCATCCAATCTTGCCCCCCATTTATTCTATTCTCTCTTTTGGTCTTGTCCCTTCCCAAAAGTGTTTACTTCTCATTACTCCCTCCTCCCATTTGCCCTCCCTTCTATCATCCCCCTAGCCCCACTTATCCCCTTCTCCCCTACTTCCCTGCAGTATAAGATAGATTTTCATACCAAATTGAGTGAGCATGTTGTTCCTTCCTTAAGCCAAATGTGATGAGAGTAAGCTTCACTTTTTCCCTCTCACCTCCCCCCTTTACTCCTCCATTGAAAAAGCTTTTCCTTGCCTCTTTTATGAGAGATAATTTGCCCCAGTCCATTTCTCCCTTTCTCCTCCCAATATATTCCTCTCTCACCCCTTAATTTTTTCAAATAACATCCCTTCCTATTCAACTCACCCTGTACTCTCTGTGTGTGCGTGCGTGTGTGTGTGTGTGTGTGTGTGTGTATGTGTGTAAAATCCCTCCAACTACCCAAATACTGAGAAAAGTTTCAAGAGTTACAAATGTTATCTTTCCATGTAGGAATGTAAACTGTTCAACTTTAAGTAAGTCCCTTGTCATTTCTCTTTCCTGTTTACCTTTTCATACTTCTCTTGATTCATGTGTTTGAAAGTCAAATTTTCCCTTCACGTCTGTTCTTTTCATCAAGAATGCTTGAAAGTCCTCTATTTCATTGACTGACTATTTTTTTCCCTGAAGTATTATACTCAGTGTTGCTAGGTAGGTGATTCTTAGTTTTAATCCTAGCTCCTTTGATTTCTGGAATATCATATTCTAAGCCCTTAATGTAGAAGCTGCTAGATCTTGTGTTATCCTTATTGTAGTTCCACCGTACTCAAATTGTTTCTTTCTAGCTGCTTGCAATATTTTCTCCTTGACCTGGGAATTCTGGAATTTGGCTACAAAATTCCGAGGAGCTTCTGATTTCAGTTCTTTTTCAGGAGGGGATCTGTGGATTCTTTCAGTATTTATTTTGCCCTCTGATTCAAGAATATCAGGGCAGTTTTCCTTGATAATTTCATGAAAGATGATGTCTAGACTCCTATTTTTGATCATGGTTTTCAGGTAGTTTCATAATTTTTAAACTGTCTCTCTTGGACCTATTTTCCAGGTCAGTTGTTTTTCCAATGAGATATTTCACATTATCTTCCATTTTTTCATTCTTTTGATTTTGCTTTGTCATTTCTTGGTTTCTCATAAAGCCATTAGCTTCCATCTGCTCCATTCTAGTTTTTATAGAACTATTTTCTTCAGTGAAATTCTGAACCTCTTTTTCCATTTGTCTAATTCTGCTTTCTTTTATTTTAATATAAATTTATTTATTTGACTTTTTACATTCATTTTCACAAAATTTTGGGTTCCAAATTTTCTCCCCATTGATCCCCTACCCCCACCCCAATACACCAAGCATTCTCATTTTCCCTATCACCAATCTGCCCTCTCTTCTATCATCCCTCCCTTCTCTTGTCCCCATCTTCTCTTTTGTCCTGTAGGGCCAGATGACCTTCTATTCCCCATTAACTGTATTCCTTATTTCCTAGTAGCAACAACAATACTAAACAGTTTAAAACTTTGAGTTCCAAATTCTCCCCATCCTTCCCTCCCCACCTATTCCCTTTGGGAAGGCAGGCAATTCAATATAGGCCATATCTGTGTAGTTTTGCAAATGACTTCAATAATAGTTCTGTTGCGTAAGACTAACTGTATTTCTCTCCATCCTATCCTGCTCCCCATTGTTTCTATTCTGTCTTTTGATCCTATCCCTCCCTGAGTGTTGACTTCAAATTGCTCCCTCCTCCCATTGCCCTCCCTTACATCATTCCCCCCACCCTGCTTATCTCCTTCTCCCCCACTTTCCTGTATTGTAAGATAGGTTTTCATACCAAAATGAGTGTGCATTTTATTCCTTCCTTTAGTCAAATGTGATGAGGGTAAACTTCTTGTTTTTTTCTCACCTCTCCTCTTTTTCCCTCCACTAAAGAGTCTCCTGCTTGCCTCTTGAATGAGAGATAATTTACCCCATTCCATTTTACCCTCTCTCCTCCCACTACATTTCTCTCTCACCGTTTACCTTAATTTCTTTTAAAATATGGTCCCATCCTCTTCAATTCACTCTGTGCTCTCTGTCTCTGTATGTGCGTGCATGTGTGTATGTGTATGCGTGCGCACGCTTGTACATGTATATGTGCGTGTGTGTGTGTATGTGTGTGTGTGTGGTCCTACCAACTACCCAGATACTGAAAAGGTTTAAGAGTTACAAATATTGTCTTTCCATGTAGGAATGTAAACAGTTCACTTCTGGTAAGTCCCTTAAGACTTCTCTTTGCTGTTTACTTTTTCATGCTTCTCCGCATTCTTGTGTTTGAAAGTCAAATTTTCTTTTCAGCTCTGGTCTTTTCATCAAGAATGATTAAAAGTCCTCTGTTTCATTGAAAGACCATATTTTCCCCTGAAGTATTATACTCAATTTTGCTGGGTAGGTGATTCTTGGTTTGAGTCCTAGTTCCTTTGACTTCTGGAATATTCTATTCCACTCGCTTCGATCCCTTAATGTAGAAGCTGCTAGATCTTGTGTTATCCTGATTGTATTTCCACAATATTGGAATTGTTTCTTTCTAGCTGCTTGCAATATTTTCTCCTTGACCTGGGAATTCTGGAATTTGCCACAATGTTCCTAGGAGTTTCTCTTTTTGGATCTCTTTCAGGCGGTGATTGATGGATTCCTTCAATACTTATTTTGCCCTCTGGTTCTAGAATCTCAGGGCAGTTTTCCTTGATAATTTCATGAAAGATGATGTCTAGGCTCTTTTTTTGATCATGACTTTCAGGTAGTCCCATAATTTTTAAATTGTCTCTCCTGGATCTATTTTCCAGGTCAGTTGTTTTTCCCATGAGATATTTCACATTCTCTTCCATTTTTTTCATTCTTTTGGTTTTGTTTTGTAATTTCTTGGTTTCTCATAAAGTCATTAGCATCCATCTGTTCCATTCTCATTTTGAGAGAACTATTCTCTTCAGTGACCTTTTGAACCTCTTTTTCCATTTGGCTAATTCTGCTTTTGAAAGCATTCTTCTCCTCATTGGCTTTTTGAACCTCTTTTGCTAATTGAGTGAGCTTATTTTTCAAGGTGTTATTTTCTTCAGCATTTTTGGGGGTCTCTTTTAGCAGGGTATTGATCCGTTTTTCATGCTTTTCTTGCATCTCTCTCATTTCTCTTCCCAGTTTTTCCTTCACCTGTCTAACTTGATTTTCAAAATCCTTTTTGAGCTCTTCCATGGCCTGAGCCCATTGGATACCTATTTCAGATGTTTGGGGTACAAATACCTTGGCTTCTATGTCTTTCCCTGACGGTAAGCATTGTGTTTCCTCATCAGAAAGGAAAGGAGGAAACATCATCTGTTCCCCAAGAAAGTAGCCTTCTATGGTCTTATTTTTCTTCCCTTCTCTGGGCATTTTCCCAGCCAGTTACTTGACTTCTGAGATTCCTCTCCACCCCCGCCTAGATCCGCCCAGCTAGTGCTTGGGGTCTGAGATTCAAATGCTGCTCCCCAGCTTTGGAGCTTTTAGTGGTCAGTGGGGCTGCTATTCAATGTGAGCTTAAGTTCTGGTGCTCAGGTGGGGGCAGGGCTGCCTCCCAAGCTCAGTTCCCTCAGGGGGTTTATGCAGAGACCTTCAGCAATGGAGTGGAGCTCCTGCCTGCTCTGGGAGTGCCGGGCCACCGCCACTGCCTCTGCCGCTGCCTCCTGAGGGGGCCCGAGTCACAGAGACACCCCGCTCCCCTCTCAGCCAGCCCAGAAGTCTCTCACTGACCTGTAGCACCTGTGGGTGGAGGGACCTTCATGGCAACCAGAGGTTCCATCCCAGAAGCCTGCTCAGATCTGCTCCTCTTGGGGCCCTGCGGCCAGGGCAGTGCAGGGGTGGGCTCCACTGTCCGGTACACAACAGACCTTTGGGGTCAGTTTTTCAGGGCTCTCTGGAATGGAAATCTCCTCTGCTCCATTGCTGCATGGGTTCCACTACTCCAGAATTTGTGGGGAGTTCTTTTTACAGGAAATTTATGGTAGCATACATGAGTCTTTCTACTCTGCCATCTTGGCTCCTCCCCCCTAATTCTGCCTTTTAAAGCAGTCTTCTCCTCATTGGCTTTTTGGACCTCTTTTGCCAATTGAGTTAGCCCATTTTTAAAGGTGTTATTTTCTTCAGCTTTTTTTGGGGGGTCTCCTTTAGCAAACTGTTGACTCACTTTTCATGATTTTCTTGCATCACTCTCTTTTCCTAATTTTTCCTCCACTTCTCTTACTTGATTTTCAAAATCCTTTTTGAGTTTTCCCATGGCCTGACACCACTGCATATTTATTTTGGAGGTTTTGGATGCAGAAACCTTGACTTCCTCTTTTGGAATATATTGTTCTTCCTCATCTGAAAGGATGGAAGAAAATACCTGTTCACAAAGAAAGTAACCTTCTATAGTCTTATTTTTTTTCCCTTTTTTGCGTTTTTTCCCAACCAGTTCCTTGACTTTTGAGTCCTTTGTCAAGATGAGGGTATGCTCTGGGGACCTGTAAGTTCTCAGTTTCTCCAAGGTGGCACAATCAAAGAAGAGGAGTTTACTCTTCTCCTGGCCTGTGCACTGGTCTGGGAGCAGCCAAAAACTTTTCTGCCCAGAATCTGCAAGTAGAATTCCCTCTCCACAACCACCTCCAGCTCCACCATGCCAGCACTCCTCCTCACCCCAGGGCCGCCACTCAGGGCTGAAATTCTGATCAGCCACTCAATTCCCCCAGAGGCTTTAGGAGGGCTCCAAAAACAGACACTGTTACTGCAGTGGCTGCAGCCAGCAATCCCTTCTCCTGGGCAGAAGAGCTTTCTCACTGAGCTTTGAAGCTGTCTTTGGCATTTGTGGGTTGAGCAATTCAGGAACTGCTGCTGCCCATGGCTCCCTGAGGCCCACTCCAGTCCTGTCCTTGCCATGGCATGGCCCACACTGTGCTGCACTCCATTCTGTGCCTAGTTTGATAGACCTTTCCCATCAGTCTTCCAGGATGTCTTGGGCTGGAAATCTCTTTCAGTCTGTTGTTTTGTGGCTTCTGCTGCTCTAGAATTTTTTTTGAGTCATTTTTTACAGCTATTTTATGGGCTATGGGGAGAATTTTTATAGGTTCATTTTTCTACTCTGCCATCTTGGCTCCATCCCCTCTGGGGCTTATTTTTTGGAAGAAGGTTGGTGTGCCAGATGAGACTCTGGGTAGCTGCTAAAGAGTCCCCTGGCTTTGAAAACCCAGATGTTCGTGCTTCTCTCTCTGATTCCTATGTATGTATGCAATGGTCCAACAGTTGGATTTGTCTGTTGATTTGATGTATGTATCACTTATGGTCAGACAGTTGGAAGCCCTGTCTATTGGCCTTTATATCTCTGTTTGTATTTTCTCTGTTGGTGTAAGTGTTTGATTAAAGTGATTTTTGACCCTTCAAAAGTTTCTGTCCTTTCAGAAAAGCATATCTAAGAACCTGTACAGCAGGCCCCCCTGTGTATGCCAGGGTCCTTGTTGTTACAACCTCTTTCTTCAGTTTCCTCATCTGTAAAATGAGCGGGAGATAATAGTAGCACCTACTTCCCAGGTTGTTGTGAGAATCAAATGAGATAATAATTGCAAATCACTTCGTACAGAGCCTGGCATGTAGTAGGTGCTATATGAATTTTAGCTAGTATTATGATTAAAATTCCTGAAGACTCAATCATATGCACATATAATGATGATACATGCATACTCATAACAGAAGATAAACACGAACAGCAAAATTATAACAGTAATAAACCAGAAAGTATATAATAATAATTGATACATAGTATCAATATTTACCAACACATGGAGCTACATCCAAGGTATACATTGTGATACAAAGTATAACAAACATTAATTTTATCTGGCAACACATGTAACCATTGTTTCAACAATGTAAGTTATTCTAATCATTGGTTGAATGGTTTTATCCCTTGTGATCAGCTAACCTTGCACCTATACCTGAGTATCACAGGACCACCATCATGACCTCAGTCAAGGCCCCTAAGATCAGAGCATCATCGATTCAGGGGGTGTCCAACTCTCTCTTTTTATAAAGGAGGAGACAGAAGCCTGGCAAGTTTGTGATTTGAGGTGGTAAGTAACAAAACTGGGATTTGAACCCAGGCTCTGTGGCTTTGAATTCAGTACTCTTTGTTCCATTCTTTTCAAGTGCCTTCAGATCTATAGGCCTGCACACCCAAGTCTGAGCCTATAAACAATAACATAGGCTGGCTATCAGCATTTTCAAACCCAGTAGATCACCTCGGTACCCTAGGTGTCCCTACAACTAAAGCATTAAGCTTTATCCTTACCCTGAACTCATCTTGCAGAACTCATTGTAGACCTTCCTACATTATTATTATCATCTAAATTTCATCTCTCCTCCAGAATTTCATTTTCTGCACACCAAAGGAGTTTAATAAATATATGTTGTATGGCTAATGTGGAAATATGTTTTTGTATGATTTCACATGCATGACCAAGAAGGTGAGAGGAGGAGAGTGGAACTCAAAGTTGTTTGGTTTTTTTTAATATTAAAAGGAATTTTAAATATAATTGGGAGGCATCAGTGTACATAGACTACTGTATCTGGAGTCAAGAGGGCATGAGTTAAAATCCAGTCTCAGATATTTATTAGCTGTGGGACCCTGGGTAAGTCACCAATTGCCCCCTCCCCCAAAAAAACCATAATTGGGAAATAGTTAACAAAATAAATAAAAATATGTATTTAAAAAATAAACAACTACATGATCTGGTTTATTCTAGTACTGACTTTGATAGCATCTTAGCTATGGACAGATCACCTAAGATCACCTATGGATAGATCATCTGAAGTTCTTGCCCTACTGTGCTCTCACAGTGGTAGTATGATTGCCAAATGAGATCAAGAAATCCAGTCACTGCTGCTTACTACCCCTGTGAGTTTGAATGAGTCATATGCCACTGAGTCTCAATTTCCTTATCTGTAAAAGGAGGGGATTGGACTCTGAGGACCTTGTGAGCTCTAAATTAATCTTGTGACCCTGGTCCCAAAGACTGAGGGTTATGATTGTTGGGAAAGGGTGGAGTTTAAATTTAAATCAGTGATCCAATGGACTCTCCAGAGTTCAGCCAGGGAGCACAGTGGATAGAGCACTGAGAATGGAGTCAAGAGGACTTGAGTTCAGATTCAGCCTCAGACACTAAATCACTTAGCCTTTGTCTGCCTCATTTTCTTTGACTATAAAGTGGGCACAATAATCTGCTTCCCAGGGTTGTTGTGAGGCTCAAATGAGATAATATTTGTGAAGTGTTTGGCACAGAGTAGGCACTGGAGAAAAAATCACTTGTTTCCCTCTTTCCTTTTAATGATCAACATGAAGAACTCCCAAGACAGGGAGGCCAAGACTCAGGTCATGACCATATGAATTTAATTTGATGCCATAGTCTATTTTTTTAATTCATAAATCTTTGCCCTGAGCACAGAATTGCAACTCCAAGCAGTATTTTTGGTTTGACATTTCCTCAACCTAACAGCCTCACCATCAGCACCCTTTCTCTTGTGCTCTCTTTTTTCTCTCTCTCTCTCTCTCTCTCTCTCTCTCTCTCTCTCTCTCTCTCTCTCTCTCTCTCTCTCTCTTTCTCTCTCTGTCTCTCTCTCTGTGTGTCTCTCTCTCTGTCTCTCTGTGTATCTATCTCTCTCTGTGTCTCTCTGTCTCTCTGTCTCTCTCTCTATCTCTCTCTTTGTCAATCTCTGTCTCTGTCTCTGTCTGTCTCTCTCTGTGTCTCTCCCTCCCTTTCTCTGTCTCTCCCTCCCTCCCCCCACCTCTCTCCTTCATCTTTGTTCTAGAAGTCTGGTGATTTTATTTACACCAGTCTCAGTGAAACATGTGCTTCTTCTTGCTTGTTCAGAAAACGTTGGTCCAAATGCAATCTTTTGTATTTATTTCACAATACTGCCCTCCCCTCCTCCTTGTACTTTTAAAGGTTACTTATTTATCTAACATACTTCACTGTAACAGGCACTGCTTGGCCAGTGTTGTCCACTTAAGTGACATCATCTAGTTTTCAAAGAAATAAACAAAATATTTTAAAAAGTAAAAGAAAATAGTATGCAGGACAAGATGTACCCAGGAGCAGGGTTATACTCAGGATGCTATAAATAATCAAAGTTGTAGACTCAATATATAATGTTTAGGGGGAGAGGGAGGAGGTCATTGACACATTCAGAAAGTACTTGTAAAGATTCCCTTCAAGAGGAGATTAGATGTGAAACTAGTGAATCAACTCAACGAACAAAACATTTATTTGTACAGTCAAGTCATCCAAGAAAAGACACCAGGTGATCCATGAAATTCTAAGGTGGACAAAACCTATGAATGTGGTGGCAAATTAGTGGCAAAGGACAACCAGGAGACACAGTCCAAGGTAATTGACAGTCACCATAGAAAATGTTATCAAATCAGGTTCCAAGTACTCCTTAATCTCCTCATCCACTTAAAACCAGAGCTCATGAGCCCTACCAATGCATTTGAACATCAGAGACTCAAGGTGAAACATGCTACCTACTTCCAGATAAAGGCATGATTGACTCAGGGTACAGATTGAAATCCCACCCCTTTTTTTTGGACATAATCCAAAATCAATGCAGAATTTTTTTCATGACTATACATGTTTATAAAAGGATTGTTTTTTCCTTCTCATTTGGTAGAAAATGTAAATCTGCAAATAAAATAATATTTAATTTAAAATAAAATTTAATAAATGTTTTAACTAGCCAAAGAGCCAGTGAGTTCAATGCAAAGACATTTAATGAAATAGCAAAATAAGAAAAATAACAACTCCCTCCAATAAACCTTGGGCACACTCTTCTATTAATACAAGTACCACCAATGAGAAGAAGAAATACACATAGAGATCACAAGTGGAGTTGGGAAACGTGCAAAACAGGATATGTAGAGGGGCCACAAGACCAATGTCTTCTGCTTATGTTATCCCATTGCTCTCCCTTAGTCCCACTTCTGGATGGACATTGCACTCTGCTGGGCCTGCTCCCCATTCTGCTGCCTCTCCATGGGCTTCCCATAATGCCTGCCACTCAGGATGAGGAAGATTCCCTGGTAAGCTATCCCTGAGAGGTCTCTCTGAAGAAACTGGACTCACACTGAGTATGCCTACCTGACTTCAATCCTCCTCTTCCTCCTCCTTCTGTGAACACAGAAAGCAGTTTTGATGACAAGACCCAGGTGCCTTATATTGTTATAGACTGTGGGCTTCTATTGAGTGGTCATTGTATGTAAGGTGGATTTGTAATTCTTTTTTAGATACTAGTTCCCAGGATCTATGGCCATAAACAATCTACTAGTTCCTAGGCTCATGACTTGTAAACAATCTCACCACCCTAGTATATCATATTGTAATCTTAAGGTAATGTAAGCATTTGAATTAGGTTGTCAATAGCACACTGCTTATGCTCTGCGCTAAGTTACCATGATATTGCTAAGGTTAATGAAAACTTGTGAGACTACTGCTGGCAAATTGCCTTCTTCATGTGCTTTTCCATAAATCAACTGAGCACTGGTCAGTAAGTGGGGAATGTAAGGCTGTGCCTGCCTTGACCAGCCCCATCAAAGCTTAGGGGGAATGCAGAAGCAGGAATTCTGCACCTGTCTCAACTGGTCTCAACTCAATCCCCATTGAGACAGGGGATGCTGTGGGAGTTGGAACTCCTATTATCAGCAACCTCCTTGAGAAGCATAAATCAAATAACCTCTATTGTGTCTCCATTTCTGTTCTGGCTACCCAGATCAAGAATGCACCTCAAGAGGCTGGAGCCCAAAATCTCCTGTGTCTCTTGTCTGACGACCATCCTTTTCAATTACTTTCCCTTAACTGTTTCTCAGTGTTAAAATAGCAACAACACCTTGTACTTGTTCAGAGAAAGGAGCTACTATCTCCAAGGATCAGTCCTACTAGCAGTGAGAGCTCAGGACAAAGTTCTTTTTTACTACAACAACTATATCTTGTAATGGTATATTACCTAAAGGCATTTATGAATGTTTTAACAAATATTTGTTATATATTTGTTTCTTCTATGTTTTTATGATACAATTGAAGGCAAAGTATACTTGGAAGTCTACAAGCAGGATGGGATCCGCTAATCTCAAAAGAGAGAAGAGAGGAAAGACTACTTACTTAGCTATCTTCAAGTCTGTAACCCTGAGGTCACAGAGGACTGGGATGAGTCATGATTCAATATCCACACTAGGATGAATAGAATTTGTCAGCCTGTCACTTCTCCAGCAGGGCTAGGCCTCATGACACTCTGCTCACCCAGAAGGCCTTGTGATTCAGGGCTAGGTGGGTCCTGCTAAGTGAACCCTCCTACCCCAGCAGGGTACTTACTGTACCCTGTAATGTCACTGTCTGCTACCTCTTGTCACCACCAATGCCTCTGAAGAGCTCAGCCACTGACATGATGTCTGACATCCGGCTGATCTCAGGTTCACATCTTTGGCTTTGAGTGTCAGTTTTTTCTGCTGGTGTCTTTGCAACATCTTGCAAATCAAAGAATGTCAAATGATATCATCCAAGCTGTTGTCAGAAGTACGGTGAACCCAGAATGATCAAAGAGAGGCAAAAAGACCAGGAGTGACCTAAAGAGAAGCACCAAAGACTTGAATCCAGATCCACTCACCCACCCCCCATCTAAAGCCAGATGATTCCCAAGCCACACATTTCAAATTAACAATTACATATTAAAGCACCTACCTCACAGAGTCATTGTAAGGATCAAATGAGGTAATATTTAAAAAGCACTTAGCATAATGCCTGGCACATGACAGGCACTATATAAATACTCACATCCAATTGCCTTCCCTACTATTAGGCAGGTGGTTGGCACAGTGGATAGAGTGCTGGACCTTGAATAAGACCTGAGCCCAAACCTAGCCTTAGTACTTACTAGCTGTATGACCCTGGGTGGATCACTTAACTTTTGCCTGCCTTAGTTTCCTTAACTGCTAAATGAAGATGATAATACCATCTACCTCCCAGAGTAATTGTGATGATTAAATGAGTTAATAATTGTAAAGTACTTAGCACAAGACCCGGTACACAGTAAGTGCTTAATAAATGGTTATTCCCTTCTCTGTTGCGTATCTAATCCTGGGCTAAGGCAGTACCTGCTCTCCTAGAACTTCCAGTTTAACAAGGGGATACTATACAAAAAGTCACATAATTTTAATACATGAGCTATAGAATATGACAAATGAGTGTTAATGAGAACAAAATGCCTGCCAAGGTCCAAGGAAGGGAAGATGGTTCACGCCTAACAGGGATGTTTGTGCTGTGGCTTCTGGGGTTATTTGCCAGTACTGATTTGAGAACCAGATACCCAGGTCCTATTTCCAACTTTGCTGCTAATTTACTGTGTGATGAAGTTATTGAATTTCCCTGAACAGTGGACAGAGGACTGGACTTAGAATCAGAAAGATTCACCTTCAGGAGTTCAAATCCACCATCAAACACTTCCTAGCTGAGTGACCCTGGGCAAGTCACTATATGCCTCATTTTCTTCATCTGTAAAATGAGCTGGAGAAGGAAATGACAAACCACTCCAGTATCTCTGCCAAGAAAACCCCAAAATGGAGTCATGAAAAGTCAGACAGACACAACTGAAACAACTGAACAATGAGCCCAATATGCTCATCTGTAAAATGGGGGCAGTGTCTGTCAACTAACCCTGTCTACTGCACAGGGTTATTGCGACAAGTGAGATAATTCAAACTAAAGAACTTTGCTAAATACAAAACCTTGTGCAAATATAAGAGATTTTTATTATTATTTCTCAGGGGGTTCCAGAAAAGAAAACCAAATTCAAAATTGGGAAAACCTGGTTTACAGTATCAGCTTTTCTGCTAGCTTACTATATGACCTTGGGCAAGTCACTGAATTCAAGGAATGATTTCCTTATTTATAAAATAATGGAATCGAATAAGATAATTTCTAAGGCCCCTTTCATCTTTAAGATTCTATCTCTGTGCCCCCAGGAAGTTGACTCAACCTCCAGATTCCAGACAGTAAATCCCCTAAATAATAGGGTTCTTAAGATGCAGACCCTACCTTTATTTTCCAGCCAAACTACCTTCATTCTTCCCTCTCCCATCTCAATTTCTTTGTTAACACTATTCCTCACACTTGGAATGGATGCTTTCTGAGTCTCCCAATCTCTATCTCCTTTCCTTCAAGGTCCAACTCAGTAACTAATAATACGAAATTTTTTCAACATTCTCCCTTCTCCCAGAAAAAAGTCATCTTTTCCTTCTCAAATATCTAATAGCCCTTGACTCAGACCGTTCCAGACCTGCACTTATCTCATACTCCCTTATGTTATTATTATTTTGGGGCATATCTCTTCTCCGTACCTGATTAGATGAAGGTATATGTCATATATTTTTGCATACCTATTTCCTAACAAAATGCTTAGATACTTAATAAGTATTTGCTTACATTCCTTATATTCACGGAAAGAAGCTGTAAGTACAACAGACTTGGCATCTTCTCAAAGGCTAAACCAGGATGTTGGTAAGAGGTGTCAAAGAGAGATACCACCTCTGAATAGAACTAGAATAGTTCTTCTTGGGAAGATGCAAAAATAACAAGGGTCCCACTGCAATCTGAAACTTTGTGCTACCCTAGGTTCAATGTGAGTATTTCATATTAAGCACAACTGGTAGAAATATGACTCAACCATTTATTCAATGTCTAAATAAAGAATATATAAAAAATAAATATATAAAATATAAATATATTTATTTAATGTAAATTAAATTTAAATACAAATATATAAATATCTTTTATATATTTATATAATATATAAATATATTTACTTAAACTTAAATATAAAATATGTTATATATAAAATAAAATAAATATACATAAAAAAGAATATATAAATAAATTTGATATAAATAAAATAGCAAAGCATTTACTTGGGATAGAATAGCGAATGAGAATCAAATAATAGAATCATTCTCCACCTCCCCCATGACTAATACACAAAGAAATACCATTTCCCATATCTGTGAGATAGGAAATACTTCTCTGACAACTCCTGTTCCCAGATAAGGCAAGGTTTCATCATGTCCAAGACATCCCTTAGTACTCCATCTCCTGGCAACTGGCTACTATTTCACTGATATTTGTTTCTACATATGTAGCTGCTTTTCCTGTTTTGCTTCAAAACTCCTTCCTCCTTCTCTGCTAAACTTTCACTCATCTTCTGGAGCTGTGTTCTTCAGCAGCTTCTTCATTCCTAAAAGAAGTATTATTGCTTTTTTTAAAGGCAGCCCTTGAACCAACATGCCTGGGGACTAATCAACACATTTTCAGGTACTTTATCAGTCATGGACACTACATGAACACTCAGCAACTGTGAAAACATTTAAGACTTGGTTTCACACCTCAACACCAAGCCCCCAAGTCTTCGTAACTAATTAGGGCAAGCGAATTCCTTTTAGCTCCTGATGTTCCTTGACAGCTAATGCTGGAACCCTGAAAATCACCTGGGAATATCAATTCACTTCAAGAATGCATTTAGTGCTGAATGAGGAAGTGCACCTTTCCATGTAGTCATGTTTCTACAATCTACATTCCCTTTAAATAGAGATGAATAAGACATATTCCCTGTTTAAAACAAAGTCCTGAGAGGCTACATGGAAGATTTTTTTCTTAAGGCTAAATAATGGGTCGTCCCCTTGGCAGAGTCAGGCTCAGATGCTAGGTAGAGGCCAAAGGGCTAATTGGCCCAGGAAGCTTCTACCATCCTCTATGTCTAAACCAGGGGGATGTAAAGGTAAGATTTTGTAACTTGACATTTTTATGTCTTATCCATTTGTTTTATTTAAACTTCCCCTTAAATGTTGTGTTGTTCTTGTCCAATTGTGTCTAACTCTTTGTGGCTTCGTTGTGGGTTTTTCATGGCAGAGATACTAGAGTAGGTCACCATTTCCTTCAGTTCATTTTACAGATGAGGAAAATAAGGCAAAAGTGGTTAAGTGACTTGTCTGAGGGTCACACAGCTAGTAAGTGTTTAAGGCCAGATTTGAACTCAGGAAGATCAATCTTCCTAGGTCTGGCAATCTATCTACTGAGCTTCCCTCCCCTTAAATACTAGAAAATACTTTTTTACATTTATTTTTGTTAGAAAACTCAAGTTTTGTCTCTGAGTGAACTCAAGGGAAAAAAGAGGAGTTCTATTGCTAGACTAGGCAAAGACTGGTAGCAACAGTGGAAAGAGAGATCTAGAAGGAGCTTTGCCCAGATGGGTTTGGGAGATGCTAACCAGTAAATGCAGAACAAAGGATTTGTAGAAAAGGAATTAGAAATCCCAGATGAGATTAAATCTAAGCAGCCAGTCCTCCTTCCTGTGGTCCCATTTCTCCTAAATGCTTCTTTGAGTACCCCATACAGTGAAAGGGATGAACCTGGAACTGAGCCTGCGTAAGGCAGGGAGGCTAGAATTTGAAAGAAAAGAAGGGAAAAGATGTGTAGTGGAATGGAAATGTTGAGAAGGGGTTACTTCTTCCTTGGCTGCTGTTTCCAGCCTTAGTTCTCCATTTCGACAAGAATGATACAAGATGAGAAAATCAGCCCATTCAGTCAACAGGCAAAAGGGGATATAAAAATGGAGACACAATGACAAATGAATATAATTATATTTATATCTATACATATAGGTATATAGATATACACATACATACATATACATATACACATGCATATATACATGTATATATTATATATATATACATAGATAGATGATGGATAGATAGAAGGATAGATGAATAGATACATACATAGATACATAGTTGAGTCCCTACGTGTGACAAAGATGGAGGTCCACTGGTCAAAAGTGATCATGTCATACTATCTTCTGGGTCTAAGCTAATATGTCTGCATAGTGTATATGTTATTTCAATAAACCCTATAGCTAATTTAAGGTAGACATGGCTGTATTTGTTACTTCACATCCTGAATCTAACACACGAGGTGCTAAAATTGACTTAAACTGGGACCTATGATGACTTCTATTCATTGATGGGATGGAATTTGACTTTGCCATGACTGACTGAAGTTACAACCAGCAGAGCTGGAGATGCCAGGGAATAGGGTGTGAAGAAACACCCTTTCTCCGACTGTTGAAGACACTTTTTCTATCATTATTTTGTGTGGTATTGTTAAATTCAGTTTCAACAAACATTATTATTAAATGCCTACTCTGGATAAGTAGCTGTGTAAACCCTGTAAGAGGGGTAGCTAGGTGGCATGGTGGATAAAGTGCCAGGCTTGAAGTCAGGAAGACCTAAGTTTAAATCCAGACTCAGACACTTACTAGTTATGTAATCCTGGGCAAATCATTTAACCCTGTTTGCCTCAATTTCCTCATCTGTAAAATGACCTGGAGAAGGAAATGGCAAACCACTTTAGTATTTCTGCCAAGAAAACCCCGAATGGGGTCATGAAGAGTCAGACACAACTGAAAATGACTCAACACAACAAACACCAAAAACCTGTAAGAAGCTTCCCTGAGAGAGAAAGAAGTCAGGGCAGGCCAGTTAAATCAGGCCCTTGTTATTTTTGGCTCAGTGTTTGTTACAAGGGAAGGCTTTTACTTGGAGGGAGGGAGAATTGAGGGAGAAGGAGAAAGAGTAGGGAAATAGTAGTAGTGAATGCAAAAAACAGAGAGAGAGAGAGAGAGAGAGAAGAAAGAAGAGAAAGAGAAAAAGAGAGAGAGACAGAGAGGGAGAGAGAGAAAGAAGAAAGAAAAGAGAGAGAAGAGAAGAAAGAAGAGTCAATGAATTATTTAAAAAATAGAAGAAAGCAAAAAAGATTTTAGAGGGAAAATGGACAGCAGAGTAACGTTGACATTAAATAATTTAATGTATATTATGACATTAAATAATTTAATGTATATTAAAAGGAAAAAGTTGTATGCAATGACTTCGTAGTTTCAGGTACAACTTCCATTTCTGACCTTTGTGTGAAAAAATGTGCATGTTCATTGATGATTTTCTAATTCATAATTATTATTTTTAAATGATTTTACAGCCCCTGACATATTTGGGCCACCTGGAATCAGATGAACTAGGTTATAGCTGTTCTCAAGGCTTCGTTTCCCTAAACTAGGACAGAGCAGGAACCAGGCAGTGAATGGCATGTTTGTGACATGTCTTGTGTCCTTCCTGCATGTACATATCCACCAAATCAATTTTTACACTATGAATAAACCCCATAGGTAGAACAATAGTCTGATGTTTTACTTAAAATTGAGCTCAAATCCAGCCTCACTTATTAGCTGTCTGACTTTGAGTAGTTTACGAAACATTTTACTGCCTCATTTTCCTTATCTGTAAGATGGGGGCAATAAAAGGACCCACTTGCCAGGGTCATTGTAAGCACAAAAAGAAGTATTTTTAAAGCATTTTGCAAACATCTAAGTGCTACATAAGTGCTAGTTACTATTATTACTATTTTCTTATTTCCCAAACCTGACAGACAGCTATTATTCTGTTGACTTGGGGTCTGAAAGTCATTTAATAATAGGCATATGTTACATCAGCAGACAATTTTATTCCTTTCAAAGTGCTTTTACAATTGAGATTTCGAAGCATTTGCAACACTAGCCTGGGAAGAAGACTGGGCAGGAGTTAGCCTCCAAACAGAGTAGTTCAGAATAATTAAGCAGGTTGTCATATAGCTAGCAAGTAAACTGAGTCTGGACCAGTACCAAGGTCTCCCAGGATACAGTATGGTGTAGCATGCAAATTGCCAGTGATTTGAGACTCAATCTCAACTAGTTCTATAATTATGGGCAAACCACTTAAACTTTCTGAGCCTCAGTTTCCCTACCTGTAAAATGGGGGTGATAATACCCTGCCCAATTCACAGGATTGTTATGAGAATATTTTGTAAACTTTGAACCATTACATAGTGAGTCCCCAAAATCTCAAAGTAGTTTTAAGCTTTGATAATAATAAGCTTTTTAATAAACTTTTTTAAAATAGTAGCTTAAAACTACACTAAGACTTTTAAGAATCCCTGTACAAGTGTGAGCTACCATCATTCCATTTTACAATGTCTTTGTGTAATAATGAGAAAATGCTGAAGAATACAGGAATAAAAGTGGCTGAAGTAGTCTCCTTGGAGGGGAGGGACTGGTAAAAAAAAATTTCCCCCATTTGAATGCAGTGAGCACCTACTATACTCAATCTAAACTCTTGGTGGAGGTGAGGAGATCATGGGTGTTACACATTACACGTTTTCAAACTTTCTCAAGTATAATAATCAGTTATGCTGATTTTTCCCCTCTCTAAAAATATTTGTCACATGAGATGGCTCTTGGGGAGGGGGACTATTTCAAAAATGATAGGATATTATGGTGATGTAAGAAACGAAAAACACTAATAAAAGTTATTTGTGAAAAAAATTATCTGTTATGTACAAGGAAGGCACAGTACAATGCTAGGCACGGAGAATAAAAAGATCAACGTGAGGTTATAAACACTTTGACAGTGGGGTCTTCCTAATGGGAAAGACAACATGTACATGAATAATTCTGATACAAGAAAGAGTGACATCAGTGCAAAGAAGAGGTCTAGACAAAGTGGCATGAGAAATTTGAGAGGAAAGATATGCCTTCCAACTGGATATTAGGGGAGAATCAGGGAAAGCTTTTATGAACAAAATAGCATCTGATTTGGACCTTGAAGGATGGAAAGGACTCCAATGAGTAAAGTTGGAAGGGTCAGGATTGGAAGGGACATCATCCCATGCAAAGAAATGGGAGAAATCAGGAAAGGATAATGGTTCAGTTTGGTTGAAATGTAAGACTACCTCAAAGACAAGTTCCTAGAACAAGCTGTGGATTGTGTTCCCTACCCCTGACACTTCAGGATCTTGGCCAAGTATTTACAAACCTGGTGCACAGATGTATTCCTGAGTTGCCTGCACCATTTCCCCTAGATTCAGCCTCTTCTCTCTTATCTCCTCCCCAGGGCAGTGTTAAGCTTCCAGGATGGCAGGAATGGGTTTGGGGAAGGGGGGAGGCATGCATTTGAATCCTAGATCTTAGGGCTGGAAGAGGCTTCAGAGGCTATCTACCTTAACTCCCTCACTTTATAAAAGAGGAAAGACTGTGAGAAGTGAAGTGATTTACCCAAGTTCACCCAGACAGTAAGTGCCAGAGGCTGGATTGGAATTGAGGTCCACCCACCTAGGAGTCAATACTTCTGCCACTCCCACCTCATACCATGTTATGTCCCTGATAGAGGGCAATAGAGCAATCATGTTGGATGGGACAGCTAGGTGGCACCGTAGATAGAGCACTGGGCTTGGAACTAGGAAGACTGATCTTCCTGAGTTCAAATCCAGTCTCAAATTCTTACTACCGGTGTGACCCTGGACAAATCATTTAACCCTATTTGCTTCTGTTTCCTCATCTGTAAAATGAACTGGAGAAGGAAATGACAAACCACTCCAATATCTCTAACAAGAATATCCCAAGTAGTGTCACGAAGAGGTTGATGCAATGAAACAGCAACAAAAATTAGGTCAGAGTTTTACAGAGTGGAGTATTGAGGATAGGAAGATAGTGTAAAGTCCTTGAGCACTGGGGGAAGCAAAACAATGGCCAAAATTATTGGATATTCTTTAGCAAAACTACAAAATAAATATATTCACTTTTTTCAATGAAAACAAAGTTCAAATCTAAGTCAACAAAAGTGAAACTAACATAGTATCAAATTAAATAGCATCAAATTTTGTTAATGAATGCATTTCATTGTATGATATGGTACATGCAAATGAAATCAAATTTAAGCAGATGCATATCAAATCTCAGCCTGGGCATAATATGCCCTCAACTATCAGTCAAAGTAGACTCATGACACAGATATGCTGAGTCAGTACACTGCTTCCTAAATTGAAATGTGAAGCATATAAACTCAAATTTAGGTCAATCTTTACATGAAAATTAAAATTATGTTTATTACATTTTTCAACATCATTTTAATGAGTTTGAAAAATTTGCAACTTCTAAAAACTAAAATAGCTCAAAATTACAATCATTTGATGTTTTCAACAATTAAGTTTAATTGTCTAAATCTTTGTATTGTCTCTCATTTTTAATTAAAATAATATCCCTTAGTGATAGGCAAATACACATCAGGTTTGAAGAGAAAATCCACTGAACCAGTTGCAACTAGCCCCAGCTAAGACAATAGAGAGTTGAAGAAGAAATAAAACCAGAGTAAAATGCTCGGATCCACAAAACTAAGTCTATGTAGTGTTTGAGAGATGCTCAGTGCTGTTATTGATGGAAAGGAAGTGGCAGTTTTTGCTTTGTATGAATTCTTTAACTACAGAGGAAACATACAACCTCATCAAATGAAATGACACTTTGAAAGTGTACATTTAGAATATGTTGACAAGACAAAATTTTTCCTAAAGGAAAATGAGATGCTTTTAAATGACACAAAGCCACTTTTTCAAAATCCAGGTCTGTGACATCAAAGGGACTATTTGCACTGAAAAGGTTGTTTTCAGACTTGCTAAGTGTAAAAAGCCTCATTCAGTAAGTGAAACATTAATGCTACCTGTAGCTATTGATAGAGTTGAAATGATGCCTGATGAGCCCTATACAAAGTAGCTTCAAATGGTGCAACTCACAGATAAGAAGGACAATTGCCTATACATTTGAATGCCTTTGCAATCAAGGTATTGAAACATGGAAACTTATTTTGCTTTGCAAGTGGATAAAGCAACAGATGTAAAGGTGGTCATTTGATTACATATATACATTATGTGGTTGAAATTAATGAAAGAGAAGATTGTTGCATCAAAATAATCAATATAGTTGATGTACTGTTTTAAAATGAAAACTATGCAATGTATGAGAACTATGTTAGCCTTTGACCAGGACAAAACGCAACTCGAAGTTGTAGTTTAAAATGTGACTCTCTATGCAATTCGTATGTACTTCACCATCTGTCACTTGAGGATAGAAAGGAAAGGAGAGAGAGAGAGGGAGGAAGAAAGGAGGGAAGGAAGGAAGGAAGGAAGGAAGGAAGGAAGGAAGGAAGGAAGGAAGGAAGGAAGGAAGGAAGGAAGGAAGGAAGGAAGGAAGGAAGGAAGGAAGGAAGGAAGGAAGGAAGGAAGGAAAGGAGAGAGGGAGGAATGGAGGGAAGGAAGGAAGGAAGGAAGGAAGGAAGGAAGGAAGGAAGGAAGGAAGGAAGGAAGGAAGGAAGGAAGGAAGGAAGAAATAGGAAGGAAGGAAGGAATAGGAAGGAAGGAAGGAATAGGAAGGAAAGAAGGAAAGAAGGAAGGAAGGAGGGAGGGAGGGAAGAGAGGGAGGGAAGGATGGAGAACTCATTTGCCTTTGTCAATTATAATATATCACTATACCTGAACAAGAACAGTTAATAACGGCTTGTGAGAATCCATTGAAACAAATGTTTGAATCTGAAAAATTTTACCATGTTTTAGCTATAGATAAGCAATAAGTTCTCTGAATTATCACAGTAATGCAAATTTTACTACTGTTGCTAACGTCTTATTTGTGTTTTTCTGATGCAGCTATGAAGAGACAAAAAATATTGATCGTAATTATTGGTTGAAAAAGAATTATGAGTAGCAGTATCAGGAGTGGCACATTTTGAGAAACAGCCTTGAAAAGCAAACCTAGCTATTAATAAGATTACGATTATGGTCTTTATTTTTTATATTCAATCCATCAACAAGCATTTGTTAAGTGCCTACTGTATGCCAGACATTGGCTAAGAAGGGCAAAAATAGTCCTTGCCTTCAAGCAGCTTTAAGTCTAATGAGAAAGACATGTAAAGAACTAAATATATACAAGGCTTATTCAAAACAGATGGAAGGAAATCTCATAAGGGAAAGCAATAGCAACCATGGGAAGTGGAAAATATATTATAAATATGAAGATAAGCTACCTTTCTTAGATTCTATCATCAACGTCCCAAATGGTGTTATAGAGGCACTAAAGAGAACCAAGACAGGAAACGTAATCAGATTGGACCAAGTGTATGCAGAAGAGATTCATATTTGAGGTGACACAATGAGAAGGTGCCAAGGTATATGAAGGGGACATTGGCAAAGGTACAAAAAAAACCGCAACAATTCAAACTGTACAAAAATTTTAAAAAGGTTGAGAGAACAGCTACTGACCTACATTCCTATTTTCCCATAAGAGTCACCTATACACGGATTAAGAGCATCTCCAATTAGGGTGTAAGTAGAGAGCAAACTATCTTTGGAAGCAACATTCAGTAAGGGAACAAAATGGATGAGATGCTTGAGATGAAATCAACTTTGAAAGACTTAGCAACTTTAATCCACAATAATTCCAATAGGTTTATGAGGAAAAATGCTATCTACTTCCAGATAGATAACTGATGTAATCTAAGCACAGAATGAAGTATTTTTTTTATTTTTCTTACTTTTTGGCAATTGACTAAAAGATGTACTGAATATATGATTCCACTGTGCTTACTGTTTAGTAGGTGTGAAAAAAATTGTTTGGTAGAATGAATCACTGCCTTAAATGTTGTCTTCCAAAAAGGCATCTCCCATGCAGAAATTAAAACAACAGAAAGAACTATTCAGTGACCCTCTGACCGTAAATATAAGGTGGGGTTTAAAACAGGGAGAAATATGCTTGGCAAAAAGTGTTCACATAGTTCACAACTATGATGGAGGAGATACAGTGTAGAGTACAAGTTGGAGCAATCCCTTGTGATTAATGAGGTACTCCAGATTCTACTGTTTGATAACATTGCAGACCCTCCTGGAAGAAACCCATAACCATCCCAAAGAGTATGGGCTGACCATCTACACAAGAAACACCAAGTGCATGAAGAAAACCTATTGCCCAGATTATGACATGATATTATATCCAGATTTGAATTCAAAAAAGAAAATAGGCTTGAATCCTCATAAACATATCCAGCAAGTGGTCAAGTAGGCTCTGCCTCCTGTTGCAAGGAGGGAGAACCCTTCAGCTCTCAAGGCAGTCCAATCATCCTTTATATAGCTGTAATACTTAGATTAAAAGTTCCTTTAATGATCACAAGCTTCCCATGGAAACAAAAGCCTATCTTTTTAATATCAATGTTATACCATTTTGCCATATAGAACTGGGGCATAAAATACAACAGTCTCCAAAGAACTAAAAATAAAGGTCTTACTGAGGGTAAGAGAATGATACATGGTATGAATGACCAGGCTGCTATATATAACCAATGAAGAACTCTAAATGATGGAAATAAAAGGTGTCTTCAAGGAAATTTATTATGGGAAAAGAAAGTGGACTGGTCATGTGGCTAGGATGAGATATGACAGGTGGATAGTCCAAGTGTCATCGCTTTACTTTTGATGTCAGAAGAAAACAAGGAAGACCTCGAGCACCGTGGGGGGATCCTGAGGTGGATGGCCTGTATCCCCACGTGGCTCGGTGATGTGGTGAAGAAGAAAGACACGGGAGGCAGGAGAAGATAGACCAACTCCATTTATTGATCTGAGGGTCAGGGTATATATAGACAGAAACTGCAAGTCTACGTGACATTCTGCTTGTCTCCTGACCTAGTGATTTGGTCAGTCATATTGTCTTAAAGACTGTTAGCCTATAGGGCATCTATTTTACATATCCCTTGTTTTCTGTAGTTCCCACGTTTGTCTCACTGAGACAGCAGCATCTGGGGGGCATGGAGAGCCATTCCGGATGATAATGAGCACAGTCTCCAAGAACAGTTTCCCCAACGTCTATCCTGAACTTGTCAACCACACTCCATCCTGGCCCTCGACAGGACCCCTTGTGTAAAACTTTTTGAAGACATGAACAAGAGTCAAATAGGACAAAATAGATGAAATGTGTTTGAGATGAAATCAATGAAAAAGACTAAGCAGTTCAGATCTACAATAACTCCAAAAGGCTGATGATGAAAAATGCTATCCACTTCCAGATAGATGACTGATATAATCTAAGTGCAGACTGAAGTGGTTTGTAATTCTCAGCCCAAAATTACCATTGCACTAATAACAAATAAATGGTATGGCGGCCATATTTTTAAAGGAGACAAAACTGTCATTGCTCTGTCTCTGTGACTGAGAACTATACCTAAGAATCTATTGTAAAAAGTCCTACAAAGGAACTGAAATTTATGGACAGTAACTACTGCCACTTTTTAATACTCTAGAGGATTTGGATAATCACTATCTCAATTCCTCACAAATATTAGGGACGGAAAACCGTCAATAAAGATGATTTACTCTCAGTGGTTAGAATTTTGTGTGTTATAACACTTTAGTAATTAGTTATAACATCAAAAGTGCTCACTATAAGAACCTGAGGGGGTTTTAAAACCCACTTACTCCATATTTACCTGTGCTACTGATTTTAAAAAGCATTTGTTAATTAGAAGAAAAGCAAGTGGCCATTGTGAATCCTTGTTCACTTGCTGCTTACTGACTGATAAATGTCCTTATTATAAACTTGGATTTTTTTAAAGAAAAATTGTGGGGTTTGTTGTTTACCATTTTTCTTATCTAAATGCTTGCAGAATAACACTTCTGTAATAGATGATAGGTGGAATGGAAAATACTAAACATTTTCATCACAGCATATTCTATGTTTTAATTAAGAGATAAGGGACAAAGATTGGACACCCAGATGACTGATTTATGAAATTACTCCTGTATTTAAAAAGAAAATTAAGGTCAAGATAAAACTGAAGGACGATATAGAAGTAGAGGGCCATTTTTCCTGAATAGGAACTTTTAAGTGTATATTCTGTGATTGTAGAAGAAATTTTCTGTGCCACCAGAGAGTTTACTGTATTGTTATAAATATGGAATAAAGCTATGAAAGAACCAAAAAAAGTACAACTAGAAGTTGCATATTAAAATGCTTTAAATTGCTAATAATAAGAGAAATGCAAATCAAAACAACATTGAGGTTTTAAAGTATAAATGCCAAAATTATAAGAGGCCTTACAAATAAATGTATTGTTAGTTGTATATTTAAGATTTACTTCTATTATACAAATTATTAAAATTTCTTAATTGTATTTATCTCTCCAGATTTTCCCCATCTAACAACAGCCTTTCCCTCCTGAAAGCTCACTCTGCCCCTGTGGGCCCCTTCCTGACTGGGCTCTTCTTCCCAGAGCCTACATTTTAAAGAAAATGTGCATTTAACTTGACTAAAAAAATGTGAGTTAAGAAAATTATTCAGATTGTTTTGTAAAAAGTAGGTAGAGTACAACAATGTTTTTGTAATAAAAAAGGGGGCACTTTACTAATACAGTTTGTAAATCATATAATTAGTTTAGAAACAAAACTTTACAAACTATAAAACCCTCTAATCCTTACTTCCTGTCCTCACAACTCTGGCTTTTTCTTGTTTTTCCTCTTCTGACACCTTGCTGCCACTGGGTGCTAGAAAAGAATAGTTGAAAGAAATTTCTGTTCCATCGTATGCCTTCAGTCACCTGGCTTTATAAGGCTCTTGCCAGTTTCCATGGAAATGGTGGGTTCTAAACTCCTCCTCTCTGTCCCTGGGTCTCTGTGCTCTTTGTACTGCCAACACAGGTCCTCATCATGTTTCAGAATCATAACATTTCAGTGTCAGGTGCAAACCCAGCAGCTATCTAGTCCAATGTATACCCAAGAGAAGGGCAACTAGATGGCACAGTGGATAGAGTTACAGGCCTGGAATCAGGAAGATTTACCTGAGTTCAAATCTGGCCCCAGGTGTGTGACACTGGACAAGTCACTTAATCCTGTTTGCCTCAGTTTCCTTATCTGTAAAATGAGCTGGAGAAGGAAATAGCAAATCACTTCGGTATCTTTGCCAAGAAAACTCCAAATGAGGTGATGAAGGGTCAGACATGACTGAAATGACTGAATAACAGTGATCACAAATAAGCATAGTTCCTTTCAAATGAAATTTTTATCGATATCTTTTGTTTTTATATCATCTTCATTTCCCAGTATATTTTTTCCTTTGTCCCACTCAGAGAATCATAGATCTAGAACTGAAGGGCCCTCAAAGGTCATCTAATCTAAATCTCTTCATTTTATAGATGAGGAAACTGAGACACAGAGAGGTTAAGTAACTTGACCACAGGTAGTCAGCACCAGAACATGCCTATAAAATAAATAAATATATATATATATATAAATATAAAATTAAATATTGTAATAAATGTAACCATAAATAAAGCATTCAATAAAACTAATCAATATATCAATCAAGTCCAACAGTACAAGTGTTCCACATCCTTAGTCCTCTACTTTTGCAAAGGAAGAAAGGAGGTGCATTCTCCTATCTCTTGGGAGAGATCAGACTTGGTCAAAATAATTGTACAATGTTCAGTTTTAAATTTTTGTTATTGCCATTACTGTTTTTTCTATTTACATTGTGTAATCATCACATATATTGTTTTCCTGGATCTACTTACTTCAATTTTCAATCATTTCATATGTCTTCCCACCTCTCTGAATTAAATTTCTTGCAGTGTAGTAATATTCCATCACATTCATGTACTATATAGTCCATTTAACCATTCCACTATTGATGGATCTATTCTGTTTCTAATTCTTCTGCTACTATACAGAAGTGCTACTAAAAAATATTTAGTCTGTAGGGGTAGACGCCTAGCCACAGGATCTTCGCATGAAAGGGTATGGACATTTCAGCCAGTTTTTTAGATCAGTTCCAAATGGCTTTCCAGAATGGTTGGACTAAGTTGCAGCTCCACCCACAGTTCATTAATGTGCTTGTCTTTCCATAATTCCCCTCTCATTGACTATATTCATCTTTTGTCATCTTTATCAATTTGTTCATTCTGAGATGAAACCACAATATTGGTTTGATTTCCCTTATTATTAGCAATTTGAAGCATTTAAATATATGTCCTGTAGTTGTAATTTTCTTTAAAAATTATCTTTATTTTCAAATTGTCTCCCTCTTTCCACCTCCTCCCTTACATATTGAAAAGGCAAAAAAAAATACAATCCTTATTATACATCTGACGTCATGCAAAACATATTTCCATTGATGGACCTAGCTCTTCTCAGCAATGCAATGATCTAAGACAATCTCAAGACTCATGATAGAAAATCCTATCCACACCCAGAGAAAGAACTGTGGAGTCTGAATGCAGATTGAAGCATATTATTTTCTCTTTTTTCTTTCTTTCTCATGGTTTTTTCCTTTTCTTCTGATCCTTCTTTCACAATGTGATTAATATGGAAATATGTCTAATAGGATTGTACATGTATAGCCTATATCACATTGCATGCCATCTTTGGGGGGAGGGAGAAAAAAATTTGGAATTCAAAATCTTGTAAAAGTGAATGTCGAGAACTCTTTACGTATAACTGGACAAAATGGATACTCATGAGTGGGGGGGGAAGTATTTCCACATTATCCATGTTATGAGGAAAAAAAGCCAGAAAAATAAAGAGAAAAATGTGCTTCAATATGCACTCAGATTCCATCAGTTATCTCTCTGGAAGTGTATAGCATTTTTCATGATAAGCCCACTGAAATTGTTGCAGATGATTGTATTGATCAGAGTTATTGATCATAGCTGATTATCATTTCAATGTTGCAGCTACTTGTGTACATTGTTCTCCTCCTCCTGTTCACTTTTCATCAGCTCACATAAATTTTACCAGGTCTTTCTGTAACTATTTCCTATGTCATTTCTTACCGAACAATAGCATTCTTTGACACTGAAAGACCATAACATATTTAGTCATTCCCCAGTTGGTAGGTAGGCATCCTCTCAGTTTCCAATTCTTTGCCCCCACAGAAAGAGCTGCTATCGATATTTTTACATATCAGTCTTTTTCCTGTTCTTTTTCGGGGGGTATAGACCAAGCAGCAGTATTGCTGGGTGAAAGGGTACATTAGCTCTTTGGGCATTGTTCCAATGTCTTCTTCAGAGTGGTTGGATAGTTCACAGCTCCACCAATAAGTAGAGCATTAGTGTAACAATTTTCCTATATCTTCTCCAGCTTTTGTCCTTTTTCTTTTCTGTTATGTTAGCCAATCTGATGGGTATGAGGTGGTGTCTCAGAATTTTTTTAACTTGCACTTCTCCAATTACTAGTAATTTAGAGCATTTTATATGAGTATTGATAGCTTTGATTTCTTCTTCTGAAAACTGCCTGATCATATCCTTTGACCATTTATTGATTGGGAATTGGCTCTTATTTTTATAAATTTGGCTCTGTTCCCAATACAATTGTGTACTGGGTAAAATCTGAAATAACTGAGGAAACAAAGTTTTAAGCTTCCAAGAATATCAATTTATTAAGCTAATACCTGTCAATTGAATAACAAATAGGGAACAGGCCTCTTCAGCTTGACTCTGTACTCTGAATACAGTGGTGGAGAAAGACTTTTATGCAGTAAAAGAAAACAATTAACAGGATATAAACCAGGATATAAAATTAGGTAACTTGATGTCTAATTGGAGGAAAAATTAGGGAATTTCCAAGTGAGGTGGAGAAAAGTGAACAAGTGAAATTCCGTGAAATCAGTAAAAGAGGGATCCCATTCCCTGTGTCTAGAGTCAATCAAAGGAACAAAGAAACAATAACTGATTAATCAGCAAGAGGCCAATTTTCAGATAAGACATATGGGTTAGTCGAGATGAATAATTGTGAAAAAACTCCTTGAATCAGTCTTTGGATCTCAAAAAGTTTCTGATCAACATAGTTCTGGTTCTTAGTTAAGGTTCTCTAAGCAACAGGTAGAGGTAGACCAGCTTCTGAGCCACAAAGGTCTAGGTTCAAATAATTAAAAAGTTTTCCATGATGGAATAAAGTTTTCCCACAAGACAGAAATTGGTCTAGATGCATAATCAAATAGAAAAAAAAACTGGACTAGATCAAGAATTGAGTCACAAGATGGAGTCAGTGTGGTTCACTCAGTTCCCACAATTCTTACACTTGAGAAATGAGACTTTTATTAGAGAAACTTGCTGTCAAAATGTAGCAGAACACTTGTTTTCAAGTAGCTTATATAGTATTGGAATCAACTGTTTTTTAAATGTTTGACAAAATTTACTTGCATATCATTCTAGTCTTGGAGGGGGTTGTCCTTTGGAAGTTCATTTCTAGCTTGTTTAATTTTTTTTTCTAAGATAGGGTTGTCTAACTATTCCATTTCCTTTTCTGTTTATCTGGCAATTTATATGCTCATAAATATTCATCTGTGTAATTTAGATTGAGTTTTATTCCAATAAAGTAGGGCAAAATAGCTCCTAATAATTGCTTTAATTTTATCTTCATTGGTTATATAGTCAACTTTTAATTTTTGATACTGGTCGTTTTAATTTCTTTTCTGAAAATCAAATTGACCATTGGTTTATCCATTTTAATGTTGTTTTCATAAAGCCAGCTTTTACCTTTATTAGTTCATTTTTTACTTTAAATTTTCTTAAAATCTCCTTTGATTTTTAAGATTTCTATTTTGGTGCTTAGTTGGAGATTTTAAATTTGTTGTTTTGCTCCTTTTTTCCTAGTTGCATGCTCAATTCATTGATCTTATCTTCTTCTTTTGTTTCTCTTTTATAATTTCTTGATTTCTCATAAAGTCACAAGCTTCCATTTGCTCCATTTTAATTTTGAAAGAATTATTTTCTTCAGTGAGCTTTTAGACCACCTTTTCCATTTGGCCAATTTGACTTTTTTAAGGCATTTTTCTCTTCATTGGTTTTTTGGACTTCTTTTGCCATTTGGGTTTGTCTATTTTTAAGGTGTTATTTTCTTCAGTATTTTGGGGGTCTCTTTTAGCAAGGTATTGACTTGATTTTCATGATTTTCTTGCATCACTCTCATTTCTTTTTCCAATTTTTCCTCTGCTTCTCTTACTTGATTTTCAAAATCCTTTTTGAGCTCTTCCATGGTCTGTAATCAATTTGTATTTTTCTTGGAGGCTTTTGATGTGGAAGCTTTGATTTTGTTGTCTTCTTTTGAGTCTATGTTTTGATCTTCCTTGTCACCAAAGTAAGATTCTATAGTCTGAGTTCCTTTACAGTGTTTACTCATCTTCCCAGACAAATACTTGACTTTCTAACTCTTTGTCAAGAGGGGCTGGGAGTAGAGGTGGTTGTACTGTCCTAGGCTTCAGGGATTTTGTATCAGCCACTTGATCCCTCACCGTCTATGGGCCCAGAACTCTGGATGCAGCCTCTGCCACTGCTGCTGCTGCCACCACCCCCACCACCCTGGGGCTGGGGCCAGACCTGGCCAGAAAACTCACCCCTCTTTCACCCAGGTCCCACAGAGTCTCCCCACTGAACTTTTGGTGTTTGTAGGTTCAGAAGTCTGTAAACCGCCACAGCTGCCAATGATTCAATCCCCTGAGACCTGCTCTGGTCTGTCTGTGCCAGTGTATCCCATGCCGGATTTCACTCCACTCCCTGCTCTTCCTATGTGATAAACCCTTCCTGTTGACTTTCCAGATTGTTTTGGGCTGGAGATTTGTTTCCTTTTGTCATTTTGTGGGTTCGGTAGCTCTAGAATTTGTTCAGTCATTTTTTGCAGGTATTTGGAGGGCTTTTTGGAGGAGAGTTCAGTCTTTTTATTTTTCTTGACATCAATGTTTACAGACATAATTTTTCCCCTAAGTATTTCATTGGTTCACAAATTTTGGTATGTTTTGTTTTTTTGTCTCATTGTTGTCATTATCTTTAATGAAATTATTAATGGTTTCTATGATTTGTTCTTAGACTCACTTGTTCTTTAGACTTAGATTATTTGGTTTCCAATAATTTTTTAATCTATATTTCCACAACCTTTATTGTATATTACTTTTATTGCATTATGGTCTAAATAGAGTAGATTTAATACTTTTGCTTTTCTGCATTTGTTTTGAGGTTTTTAATACCCTAATATGGTCAATTTTTGTGAAGGTGCCATGCACAACTGAGGATAGATATATTCCTTTCTGTTCCCATTCAATATTCTCCAGAGGCCAATCATAGCTAACTTTTCTAAAATTCTATTAATTCTTTAATTTCTTTATTTCTTATGACTAGATTTATCTTGGTCTGAGAAGAGTAAATTGCGATTCCTTACTAATATAGTTTTACTGTCTATTTTCTCCTGTAATTAATTTAACTTTTACTTTGAGAATTTGGATACAGTTACTTGGTACATATACATTTAGTATTGACATTGATTAATTCTCTATAGTGCCTCTTAGCAAAATATAGTTTCCTTGTTTATTTCTTTTAATTAGGCCCATTTTTGCTTTTTTTGCTGAGACCATGATTGTTAGCCCCTGCCTTTTTCACTTCAGCTGAAGCATAATAGATTCTGCTCTAGCTCCTTATTTTAACTCTGTGTGTCTCATTCTATTTCAACTGTGTCTCTCCTAAACAATTTATTTTTAGATTCTAGTTTATAATCTAGTCATCTGTCCTCTTCCATTTTATGAGTGAATTCAACTCATTCACATTCACAGTTATAACTGCTAACTATGCATTTCCCTCCATCCTATTCTCATGTATTTGTACTTCTCTTTTTTTAAGTCAGTGCCTTCCTCAAAAATCTGTTTTGTTTCTGACCACCATCTCCCTTGATTTACCCTCCCTCTTATTATTCCCCCAACTTTATCTTAGCCCCTTCTCCTCCTACTTCCTTTTTCAATAAGATGAATTTCTATCCCCAGCTGTATGTGTATATAAACCTCTTGCCTCCTTGATTAGTTCAGATGAGAGTAAGTTTCAGATGTTGCCTGTTCCCTCCCACACATATTTTCCCCTTTATGGTATAAATTCTCCTTTGCACGTCTCTTTTAGATGAGATAATTTTCCCCTTCTCCCAGTGCATCTCTCTTCTTCACCCTTCCAATTTTCTTCTGAGGTCATCTTAACATAATAGACCCACATCCATGCTTTTTGTCTATGTAGACTCCTTCTAACTGCTCTAATGATGATAGAGGCTATAAGTATCATCTTCCCATATGGGAATGTAAACAGTTTAATCTTGCTAAATTCCTTATGACTTCTCACTCATGTTTACCTTTCTTATGCTTTCCTTGAGTTTTGTAATTAAATGTCAAACTTTCTATTCAGCTCTGCTCTTTTCATCAAGAATGCTTAAAAATCCTCCATTTCATTAAATATCCTTTTTTTTCTTTGTAGGATTATATTCAGTTTTTCTGGGAAGGTAATTCCAGGTTGTAATCCTACCTCTTTTGTCTTCCAGAAAATAATATTTTGCTCCTTTATAGTGGTAGCTGTTAAATCTTGTGTGACCCGGCTTCATGATATTTCTTCCTAGCTGATTAAATATTTTATCCTTGACCTGGAAGCTCTGGTTATAATATTCCTGGACTTTTTTGTTTGGGTATTTCTTTAAGGAGGTGATTGGTGGACTCTTTTAATTTCTACTTTGTCCTCTGGTTCTAAGATATCTGGATACTTTTCCTTTAATTTAAATTTAATTTAATTTTAATTTTTTAATTTCTAGAAATATGATATGCAGGCTCTTTTTCCTTATCATGACTTTTGAGTAGTTCAATAATTCTCAAATCATTTCTTCTTAATCTTTTTTCCAAGTCAGTTATTTTTCCTGAGATATTTAATATTTTCTTCTATTTTTTATTCTTTTTAAATTTTATTGTTTGTTGATGTCTCACAGTTATTAGCCTCCAGTTGAACATTTCTAATTTTTATGTAGTTATTTTCTTCAGTGAGATTCTATATTTCTTTTATCATTTGGTCAATTTTGATTTTTAAGTAATTGTTTTCTTCCGTAACTTTTGTACCTTATTTATCAAATTGTTAATTCTGTTTTTTATACTTTCTTGCACAGTTCTCATTTCTTTTCCCAATTTTTCCTCTACTGATCTTATTTGATTTTTTAAAATCATTTTTGCTCTTTTTTTAAAAAAAAATCTCTTCTAGGAGTACTTGTTGGAATTTGGTTCAATCTGCATTTTTCTTTGAGATTTTGCTTAAAAAGGTTTTCAAGTCATTGTCTATTGAGTTTTTGTCTTGAGCTTTCCTGTCGCTAGGGTAGCTTTTTATGTCAAGCTCATTTTTTTGTTCTTTGGTCATTTTTCCAGGCTACTACTTTAAACTTTATGTTAGAGTTGATCTCTACTCATTTTCATTGATGACTGACTTGAGCTGCTGGGTCTTACATCCTTCTGTTTTCACAGTACAATTTAGAGACCTGTTACAACATGTTATGATTTTGAGAGAGGTCTTCCCTTCTGCTCTGTGCTCTGCAAACATGACTGCAACTACTCCTTTCTACCCTACAACCACAACACAGAACAAGCAATGCATGACAGAGCTGCTAAGTAGTATCTGATCCTGTACTCAATACTAGTACAAGAGTTCCCTGGAATTTCTATCCAAGTGTTCCATCCTCTTACTATTTCTAGGCACTGCTGTTGCCCTATAGTCCATAGTCCATGCCACTTCTGTAGCACTCAGCTTCTGCTGCCCTTCCCCCCACCTCAGTATTCACAGACCTCCCTGTCTTCTTAAGTTGCCTTGGGCTGGAAAAAATGGCTTGTTGTGACTTTTTCTTAACTCTTCTGCTTAGAACTGTATTTGGTGTTTTCTATAGTCATTTTGTAGGAAAGGTGTTGGGAGAAGTTTGGCAGTTGTGACCCTTTACCCTGCCATCTCCAATCTACCCCACCTGAATTTTTTATACATATGCTGTACATATCCTTTTTTTCATATGCATCCTGCTCTTTAAGCATTTTTTCTAAAGTATCTTGTACTTGTAAAGTTGATTATTTTTAACCAAAGCATAAAACTACATTCATCTCCATTAAAGTTCATTTTATTAGTAAGCCAATCATCCTGAACAATTAAGATCTTTTTTTATACAGCATGTTAGTTATCCATCCCAAATTTGACTCATCTACAATTTTGATTAACATTCCTATCTATGCTTTTATTCAAATCACTGATAAAAATTATGAACAAGGAAGGTCCAACCACAGATCCCTGAGGTACCTTCTGCCAAGTTAACATTGAAACATCAAATCTTTGAGTCTCGTTCTTTAACCAGTTCCAAATTCCCTATTTCCCTATCTTCTCCCCTTTCCCTGTCAAGGATAATATGATATATTTATTAAATGTTTCTCTAATAGCTGGATAAACCATAGCTATATCACTTTTACCACCTGCCAGTTTAGTGACCCTGTCAAAAAAGGAAATAATGTTAGCCTGGCATGTCCGATCTGTGACAAGGCCATGCTGGTGCTGTGGTCATTGCTTCATTTGCCAAGCAATTTGTTCACCAAACAGCTCTCTAATGACCATTCTAGAATTTTCCCAAGAATTGAAATCATTCTGCTAGCCTATGGATTGCAGACCATTCTCCTTTTCCTGGTGTCTGAATTTCCCACAGGATAGAGTTCAGCCTCCTCAACTCTCAAATAATCAAGCTGATCCCTTCTCTCCCTTTCCAGATACCATTTCCTCAGAATGTTGCCAGTTTTTACAGTGGATTCTTGATCTTAAGATATGGTGACCAAGACCTGAGCTTCATAAATTAATGTTTCTGTTTCTTGGGAAGGTCTTCTCCTCTCACTCTCCTACTCTCTCCCCCTCAGACCCAAGGTAAGATCATGGGTCAACTGTCTCAGTTACTTACCTAGTTTCTGACTCTGTCCCACTTTGACCTCCAGCACCCTGGTGCTTCTTGACTTGATTGTTCACCTGACTTCCAAACCCACATCTTTATTCTGACTCCCAGTGTCCAAAAATGCCCTAAGTCTAGTATTCCTTTATTTTCTTCTTAGTATTGTCTTAGCTTTCCCAGTTCTTGCTTCTCCTTTTATCTGTAAAACACACTGATATCCACAGTCCTTGAATCTCACACACATACCCATCCAAAAACAATAAATCCAGAGAAATCAAAGAGTTGCACAGACAGCTGATTTATTTCTTATAAGATTTACATAACCACAGCACAGAGCAGAGGCTGAAGAGCTACTTCATCAGTAGAATAAGTGGATGAGGACAAAAAGATGGAGACACTCATTAAGTGACAAGGCACACCTAGGGTAGGGATGGAAAAAATATCTAGAAACCTATAGCTTCTCTAATTGCTGCTTGCATGAATAAGCAAGGATCAAGGGGAAAAGGTATAGTAGCTGGAAGCAAAGACAAGAGTACGTGCAAGAGGATAACAGACACTGGCCTATCTCTCGTCCATTACTCTAGGGTGGGGCCATAGCTCTGAAAGTCAGCCCTGTAGATTTGAGAAGAGGGGAAAAGTGGAACAGAGGGAGAGAAGGAGAGAAGAAGGAAGGGTCAGGGAGTCAGAGAGAGGGAGGGAAGAACAGGGAAAAGGAGGACTTAAGCCATCTCCTTTGAGAAACCACCATCCTGCCTAAAATTCCACTATTAGAAAGTCATTTCTTTGATTGAACACTGCTCTCCTCCTGCTTCTGGGAAGAGAAATAATACTTCAATGTGATCTGGTATATCAGATCACAATCTCCTCCAAAAGAAGAGAATAGGGAAGAGCTTCTATTTAAGGAGTTGGCTGTAAGGAGGAGACAATTGGTTTGGCATACAGAAAGTATGTGTTTGGAAGGGATGGGACACAGAAAGGGAAAGAGCCAGAGATAAAGTATGCCAACTTCCCAATTGGGTTGAGGGCTGGCATTCTTGGGAAAACAGACAACCACAGGAAAAGTCAACACAGAAAGGGAGGGATGGGAAGAGGGAGAACTGAGTCTGCCTTAGCTTGGAGCTCCAAAGACCTTGCCTCTAGGGCACCCTCTATTCCTTTCTAATGACCTCTACTGAAAGGTGGAGAGTGGGACAGGAGGGGCCGTATCTATGGGGAAAAGTCCCTTCCCTTCTGTTAGTAGAAGCAAAGAAAGGAGGACAGTCTGGGAGCAGGGCTGTAGTCCCACTGTACACTCTCTTAGGCTCTCAGGGAAGCATGATAGAAACAGACCCTCAAACCTGAGAGACAGCAAGAGAGAGGGGAAGGAGACAAGAAGAGCAGGGAGCCTAAGCAACATTAGAGAGAGAGTGAGTATGTTGGCCAGCAGGAAGGGGAGATGGATTCATGATGTAGAGAGTGGGCTTGGAGTGGGAGGACTCCTACTCTCCATTCCAGCCACGGCTCATGGCCTGGACCACTGCTCCATACAGTTGTGTCCACGCCTCCCTCATGGCTACATCGAACGAAGGGCCTAAGCATTGTTCCAGCATGTAGAGTAAGGACTCGCCCACTGTCTGCAAAGGAAAATAGCAAAAGAGCATTTAGGACATTGGAAGCACACTCCAGATGTTAGAAACCACATTCTTCACAATCCTGTGACATAGCGATTATCCTCATTTGACAGATGGAGAACTCAAGGTCCAATTAATTATGTGGTAGTGAATATCATCAGAGCTGAGACTAAAATGTTTACCTCCTAACCTCGCTCATTATTCTTGAGCATCTGTCTCCTTTATCCACAAACAGATATAAAATTTAAAGTTATGTCCCATTCATTCCTTAGCTGGTGGTGCAGTGGAAATCAGGAAGCTCTGCATTCAAACTCAGCTACAGACACTCAATAGCTATGTCACCCTGGTCAAGTCACTTTATCTCCATTTGCCTCAATTTCTTCAACAGTAAAATGGGAATAATGATAGTTTGCAGAGTTATGAGGCTCAAATGGCATAATACTTGCAAAAACATTTGGTACAGTTCCTGACACATGGTAATCATGATATAAATGGTTATTCCTTTTCCTTTCCTTTCCCTGTGGCATCGCTCATGGTGGCCAGCACAGAGACAAGCCCTTAAGAATTGGGAATATCCATTCATTTCAACAAATACTCACTTTTGACTTGTTCTATGTACCTCCTGCAGAACCTGTGCTTTTGGAGTGCATCTCATCAGGATTTTCCCCCTTGAATACTTACTTTCTAGAGTGGCCTGAATCATTTGCTGGAAAATATCTTTATTCCCTAGCTTCAAAGGGTTGAACAAAGGGATGGTAAATACAAGTCTACAGAATGTTGCTAGGATAGCTTACCTTCTTTCCAGGGCCCTGAGTGTAGGAATAGTACCCTAGATCTATTAGGGATAGCTAGGCAGTATGGTGGATAGAGTGTTGGGCCTAGAGTCAGAAAGACCTGAATTCAAATCCAGTCTCACCAGCTGAGTGACCCTGGGCAACTCACTTAACCTCTGTTTGCCTCAGTTTCCTCATCTATAAAAGAGGGATAATAATATCACCTACCTCCCAAGGTTATTGTGAGAATCGAATGAAATACTAATTATAAAGCACTTAGCACAGTGCCTGGAGCACAGTAAGTGCTATATGAATGTTAGCTATTACTGTTATTATTTAAAGCTCAGTTCAAATGCCATCAGTTGAATGAAGCTTTTCCTGATCCCTCCCCAAGTTATATTGCCTTCCCTCCCCAAAGTTACCTTCTGTCTCTTTTTTACATATTTATGTGTCCATCTGTTGCCTCTCTCTATAGAATATAAGCTCCTTTCTCTTAAATAACCAGAGTGCTCGGTACAGAGCAGAAGCTTCAGGAGCTGCCTGATTATCAGCTCAGGGAAACCAGTAGTGGAAGGAAGGGAACTAGAAAGGGGTGCAAAAAATAACTCTGAGCTACTACTACCACATACTCATCAGATTGGCTAATATGACAGAAAAGGAAAATGAGATGTGGGAAAATTAAAACACTAATGCGTTGTTGATGAAGTTGTATACTGATTCAACCATCCTGTAGAGCAGTTTGGAACTATGAGCAAAGCACTACAAAACTATGACTACCCTTTGATCAGTATCAGGCCTATATCCCAAAGAGATAAAAAAAAAAGAGAAAAAGGACATATATGTACATATTTATAGCAGCCATTTTTTGTAGTGGCAAAGAATTGGAAATTGAGGGGATTTCTATCAATTGGGGAATGACATATTATTGTGCTATAAGAAACGATGAGCAGGATGCTCTCTGAAAAACTTGGAAAGATTTACATAAACTGATGCAAAGTGAAATGAGCAGAACCAGAACACTGTACACAATAACAATACTGTATGGTGATCTGCTGTGAAAAACTTAGCCATTCTCAGCAATACAAGCGTCTAAGACCACTCTGAAGGACATATGATGAAAGGCTCTGTCCATCTCCAGAGAAAGAACTGGTGAAGCCTGAATGGAGATCCAAAATAATTTTTATTTTTCTTGGTTGTTTGGTTTACTTGTTTTTTTAGCCTGTGTCTTTTTTCACAGCATGACTTACATGGAAATGTGTTTTGCATGACTACACATGTATAGCCTATGTCAAATTACTTGCCTTCTCAATGAAGGAAGGAGGGAAAGGAGGGAGAGATTTTGGAACTCAAATTTTGAAAAAAAATAATGTTAAAGTTTTTTTTTACATGTAAATGTGAAAAATAAAATATTAATTTTTTTTTTAAAAAAAGAAGGGGGTACAAAAGAGGTTGAGGTTAGGCCTGGATGACCAGAGAGTAAGCAGTTGCCTTACCGAGAAGGAGCTAAGCTTCACGCCAACTGCCTTGTGCTTCTTGCCCAGATTGGTGAGATACTCCTCCAAGGAGGACAAGTTCTCCACATGGGTCACTGCAGCATCAATCACCAACATTACCTGCCAGAGGACCAGGAGAGAAAGATCTACATTAGGAGAGCAAAAACAACCATCCCCTTAACTGTCAGCACAAATGATACACTTCTCTGAGGCTTAGTGGAGGACAAGGAAAGGAAAAGTGCACCCCCAAATTCTTCCTCTTTAGCAGCAGAAGCCCTCAGATGTAGGTGGTACAGTAAATAAAGTGCTGGGCCTGGAGTCAGGAAGATTTGAGTTCAGATTTGACCTCAAAAACTTCCCAGCTGTGTGACCTGGGCAAGTCAACCTCTGTTTCCTCAACTATAAAATAGGGATCATGATAGCAATTACCTCTCAATTTGTAAAGCACTTAGCACAGAGACAGGAATATAGTATGTGTTTCCTTCCTTCAAGCCCTGAGCCTAGGAAGAAATGCTCAGACAGATATGTTCACTCTGGACCCTGAGATGATAAAATGACTTAGAAACCACACTGCTGTTCCCAAAGGCTTCTACTATCTCCTATGCACAGGTCCTAGAAGGAGTTGTCCAGTTGGGTATTTGACCATCTTGTCCAGTCAGCAGAAGCTCAGTCCCAACTACATTCTAAGTCAGAAGCTAATTAAATTGGTTAGCACTCACTGTAATACTGGAAGTTTGAGGCCTCTGCCTTGAGCTCCCCTCACCATTTTCACCTGCTGGAAAAATCCCAAAACTGTCCTAAGGCAAAGGCGAAGCTGTCTTACTCTAACAACAGCTTTATGTCTTGCAAATGCTAGACGAAGGCAGAAAGAGGGTCTCCGTTCCAATAAAGTCCTGCAGCTCTAAATAGAACCTCCACAGCCAAAAATAGTAAGGGGCAAAATGGAATCCAAATCAAGCACATGCCTCTTCTCTGAAAATCTCAAAGCATTCAATGAGCTTCATCTGGCAATTATTCCCCCACACTGACTGAAGTAAGGGGAAAGTGAGGCCCAGTGAGATGAACCACTTTGCCCTAGGGTCCCTGAAGTCCTTTGTTGAGTTCTATAATCTACACCACATTCAAAGTGTTGGTTATTCACTAAGTTCACCAGGATGTCACCCTTTCATTAGAGAGATAGAAACTCACTTGCCAAGTGTTTGAGAGAGAGACTGCTGGCCTTTAAGAGGGACAGACTGGACTTGCTCCCTATAGGGAAGTAAGGGAGCTAGAGGGAAAACTCCTAAAGGTAACTGGTGGGCCCAGCCAGGAGTCTGCCTCTCCTGTGCTAGAGAACATTTTTTAGAGCCTAAGAGGGAATGTCCCTCCTTCCACATCCCTAGTTCTCCCTGGAGGAATGACGGAGCTACTCTCTAGGGTCTCAAGTTTCCACAGACCTCTCTTCTCCCTAAAAAAGACTTAACCTCCCAACCCCCATCTGTCTTCCCCTTGTCTCTTACTTTCCGGATGTGATCCAGGAATTCAGGAGAAGAGAGGCAATCCTGGGGGCTGGAGAATTGCCGGCAGTTGTACTGAAAGAGGGGCAAAAGGTCTGGCTCCAAGTCAAACAACCTGCAACAAATAAAGATCACAGTTCTGTAATCTCTCTGTGCCTCAGTCTGCTTATCTGTAAAATGGAGATACTTCTACTCCCTACCTCACAGGGTTCATAAAATCACATATTTAAAGATGGAAGGGACATTAGAGATTAGCTGACCCAACACCTTCCCAAAAGATACCCCCAAAAACAGGAAAACAGAGGCCTAGAGAGGTTAACTAACTTGCCCACAGTCATATATTTAGTACATGGCATACTTAGTAAGAACCCAGGATCTCTGACTCCAAATCCAGTGCTTGTTTAATATTCCACACCATGCAAAACAATCCAAACTAAGACTGATGGTTATCATGTTTCCACAGTCCCTATTTCAAATGCAATATCAATTATAGTTATAAAATCAGGAGGCAAAATTCAAATAAAGAAATTCATAAGCTCAAAAATATCTCTGGTAATACTGAAAAGTTTGAAATCAGAGAATGGATATGGAATCAGTGTCCATTAAATATGACATACAGTATAAAAGTAAGCAGCAATTGATGAATTCCTCCTCAGACAGCTTATTAGTTGTGCCTGAGTCCCTTCATCTCTCTCAGACTCAGTTTCCTGAGTTGGTAAAATGAGGATATTAATAGCACCTACCTCACGAGATTGTCCTGAGGAGCAAATGAAATGACATGTATATCATGCTTTGCCAACTCTAAAGCTCTATTAAAAATATTAAAATATTATCTATGATGGTCAGAGTTGCGATGATGATGGTGTCACCATCCATGGGGTGTGTTGTGGGTTGGAGGAGGGGGAAGATTCAGAATACGTGAAGTCTAGCAGCTTTTTCTCCCTCAGGCTCAATCACCTGTGCTCATTAGGGTTATCAAGGACCTCAGCGATGGCAAGGGAGACTCAATCAGCATCCAGTTAAATTTGCTCAGGCTAGGAGACTATATTCAAATTGGAAATGTTCTCTTGTCTCAGCCCCCTTCCTCATTACCCAGATTCCTCCATCCTATTCTCACTGGCACTTTTCAGGGGAAAATGTCTGCTTCTTTCTCTTATTTTAGTTGGGACTGTTGGTGAGTCATTTCAATCATCTCCACCTCTCTAAGACCCCATTTGGGGTTTTCTTGGCAAAGACACTGGCACATCTCAGCTCATTTTACAGATGAGGAACTGAGATAAACAAGGGTTAAATGACTTTCCCAGGTTCACACAGCTAGTAGGTGTCTGAGGCTGCATTTGAACTCAGATCCTCCTGATTCCGTGGACAAAACTCCATCCACTGTATCACCTACCTACTAGTATCATCTCATTCATAACCTCAGGCTTTACTTTTTTCTAAGAATGTTTTATTAATTCATTTTTATGCTACATTTACTTCCCAATCATTACACACACACACACTCACATGCACACGCACACGCATGCACGCAAGCAAGCACACACACACTCCTTCATTACAGTACAGTGAAGAAGATACTGGCCCTGAATTCAAATCTTACCTCAGACCCTTCCTAGTTATGTGACTCTGAGCAGGTTAGGTAGCTTCTCTGAACCTTAGTTTCTTCATCTGCAAAATGAGGGAACTGGATGGCCTCTGAGTTCCCTTCTAGCTCCAAATCTCTACAACTCTGTCCTTTGAACTCTGTCAGCTAACAGGATCTTCAAATAAGACATCTCCACATATCCAAACAATGTCCTCAGGAGCCACTCTTCCAAATGCTTCCATGGGCCAGCTACCCACTAAGTGCATCCCACTTCTCATACAAAAGGATCTTGTAGAGAGAAATGGTGGGTTGTCTATTCCTGTGGCTCCTCCAGTGCTAACATCTCTACGTTCATTCTCAGACTCTCTGGAGTCTAACCCTGGTTATGTCTCTTTCCTAGGGCTCTCAAAGGACTCAAGCCTCATCTGATAAAAAATGTTCTTCTCTGCCTATAATAAAGGGACACTGATGCCCAGCAAGGGGAAATTGTTTGCCCTCAGAATCAGACCACTTGAGTAGACTTTAGTTCCCCTCTCCCAAATTTCCTTTAGCAGTTCATAGGGGGGTTTCTTCAGTCCTTGCATTCTCCACTTCTCACTGTGCACCCCCCTTCCCCACCTAACTGACAGAGAAGGTCTGCCATCCTATGAGGCATGTGGCAGGGAGGAATGACTCCCAGGACTTCTGTGTGCACCAGCAGAGTCCCTAGAGCCCTAAGCCCTTTGCAGAAATGGGAAGGCCAACATGGTTCCTCATTCCAGTATCTCAGACCCTAAAATGGCTTAGGGACCACACTGCTGCCACCTAAGCTAATGGTCTTTACTTCAACATGGAGGTCTAAGAAGGAACTTATCATCCAAAATGGTATTCCATCTTCCCATTCTCCTCACCCTGTCCTGAAAAATAACTCATCTTATCTGAAGTAAGGTCAGCTAAGCAGCACCCCTGACCTAAAGATGAAAGAGTATGGGGAGAAAAAAGAGAAACTTATGGCTTTTAACATTTGTGTCATCTTTGGTGTAAGGGGATTCCTCACCTTGCCCAGTGGCCTAAAATGTCCCAGATTTACATCATCATAATTATTACCATGGCTTTTATCTCACTCCTTAAAGTTCAAAAAATATTATTTATGGTATCTCATTTGATTTTTATAACTAGCCTGTTAAGGTAAGCAATGCACCGTTATCCTCATTATAGATAAGGATCCTGAACTAGTTTATGGCAGAATGACTTGAACTGATGTCATTGACTTGCTACGTCCAGTGTTCTTTTCACCTTAATTGGAGGAACAGTGGCCATGAGTTCCAGAAGGCACCATCCAGTCAAGTTGGTGCCATCCTAAAAAACCCACCTGCTGGGGACAGGTTCTTTTCTGGGAAAATACTTCTTTCCTTCACTGAAGCTTACCCCCGTCTTTTCAGAGCAGAGCCCTAAAGAAAATAAGAAGGGAAACCCTCCTCCCCAGGCTGACACTGCTTGCTGCCCTGAAGCTATGAGTTCAGTCCACCAATGTCAACTCTTTTTTTCCATACTACAAACAAATCTTCTCCTCCAGCAAAGTAGAGGCAGTAAAGTTTTCATATACTCTGGAGAGTTTCCAAGAGTTCTCTGTTTGACATTTGGGGTTACCTGTTTCTGCCAAGGAGCCCTTTGAGCGGCTCATCCATCTCTTGCCCCGATGAGCTGGACCCACTGAGAGACCCTGCACTGAGCTTTGGGCTCTGCTATGCCTAAAGGTGTGCACTGGGGGTTAGAGAAGAAGGGAGTGCATAGGGGCAGAGGCCTCCGGATTATGTCTCTTCTCAAGGGATCTGATTTTCCAGAAGAATATAGGCACTGAAAATGTGGAAAGTACTTCAGATTTGGTTCATTTTCAGTCTTTTTCCCCACCCTAAATGGAAGAAAGTTCACTTTCCCCAAAATCTGTGTGGGAAATGAAGTATTTCTTCGGGAGGAACAAGTCTTCATTGGTGCAGAGGGGAAAAAATGTTGGATTTATAGTCAGAGCCCCTGGGCTCGAATCTTGGCTTTGCTCTCTATCCACTGTGTGATCTTGGGTATGTCTTACCACTTCTCAGGGCCTCAGTTTCCCCACCTGTAAAATGATACTAAGACTAGATGATCTTCAAAGACCCTTTCTGGCTTTGGATTATATGATCCTCCAGTGGGGTAGCCTCATTTCCCTAAAGATGTGTCCCAGCTGTTTTCCTGCCAACAATGATATGGGCAAATGAAACGTCCAGTAAAACTCCTGCCCAAGTATCAGTGAACAGCCCTACCCCAAGTAGCCTTCTTTCTGCTTCCTCCTCAACTCTATTCTCACTCACCCCCACCCCCAGTATACACTTGTCTTGTCCCCTCCTTTACACCCTACTCTGTGATGAGGAAGATTTGGGTCCTGAGATTTTACTTTCTCCCTGAGACCACGCTCGGCTCCAGAGGGAACTAAATTCTCATTAGACAGAAGGAATCTGGATAGCAGGAGCTCCTGGCTCTCTGTCCTTTGGTCCCTCGGAGCTCAGCCCTACTCATTAACTCAGGAAAGTCCTGCATCGGTCTTTGCCAAAATCGAGTCAGTGACTTGGTGGGGAGGGTTCATTTGATCTTCTGGGCACCATTTCCTCTGCCCAGGGACAGGAGGTAATGAAATGATCTTCTCCCCTGGGTCAGGGTTTGGCCAGTAGGGAGGCTGCCATGTCACAGACAATTAAGGCTATATTCGGGTTAAAATGGGCAGAGTAGATGTTGGGGGGCGGGGGGGGGGCGGCAGCACAATGAACCAGAACATCGGCTCGAAAGACAGGCAGGGAAAGGAAGACTAAAGAAAACTCCCCATCCACGGTAACCATGCCAGACACACCTTCATCTTCTGCTACCCACGGGAACCACTTGTTAGCAAAGTTACCCCAATGAAGGGTGAGTCCTAAACTGAGAGGCAAATCAACCCTAGATTTTCTCTCCTCCACAGGAGAAATGCACTAAGGTGACCCAAGGAGACAAGATGTAAAACCCCTACGAGACCAAAAAATCTATTCCTTCACAGAAACGATATCCCACATGGTGGAGGGGGACGCTGTCCATTCTCTCCCTCCCAGCCCCATCCCGAGGAAATAGAAAGACATGGCAGAGCTGAGATCAGCAGATGGGGAGATGCATCATAGATGTGTGTCCATCCTTACTCTTGATTTCTCCTCCACGTCTGGGCGAACTCCCCCACCAACCCCGAGGCCAGAGGCCACTGACCCCTGGTCCCCCGGGGCTTCGGCCAGTCCCTCACCTGGTAAACAAGATCATCCCGTGCTGTAGGGGATTGCTGTTCACTTTCTGCCAGCTCTCTCGGATCAGCTCCTGCTCTGGGCCCGAGAGTCTCTGGGTCTCCATGGTCTGGTATCCGAAGGCTGCGAGTAGGAGCGACCAAAGCCCAAATGCCCCTCCCCGAGAACACCCCTTCCCTCAGGGCGTGGAAAAGGACGAAGACAATTGCTTGGCAGTCTCCGGGCACCGGAGCGATCTCCAAGCGCTCTGAGAGCTGCTTGGATCCTCCCTGCCCCAGGTGACCGCAGCTCGTCTGTGCCCCGGGAGCGTGGCCACTTTCACAGCACGTGCAATCCCACCCACCGCCAGAGCCCGCAGGGTCCCGCCTCCTGCCTTCTCTTGGTGGGGTTTAAATAGCCCAGCTGCCCAAGCCTGAGCTCCTGGAGGCCAAGAGAGAGCGAGACAGGCGCTTCATCGCGCGCCCTGCGGGATGCGCTCGGGAACGAGGGGCTGCCCCCCCCACTTCTAACTGTCCCCTGTTATTGGCTGTCTCCCTCTGGTGCTCCCTGCTTCTGCCGCCCCCCTGGGCCTGCCTGCCTCGATGCCCACTGGCAATGCAGGGCACACCTGCGGCTGCTCTCCCCTCACTTTCCCCGGAGGCAGCCTCTGCGCTGCACAGCTTCCAGTAGCAGCATCCCCACCACCACCTCAATTTGGTGCTCTTAAAGCCACAGCGTTCCCCTTTTCACTTCGATCAGGGTTCTTAAAGTGACAGTTTTCAAACTCTCCTAATTCCCCCAGTACTTTTCTTCCCATCTCTCTTGGCCTACCTGGATAAGATACTGCATTCCACGCATGATTGTTTAGGGAGGCCTGAGGATAGGTGCTGGTTGGACAACTGAACTCTAATTTTATTTCATGTGCCCCTATGGCAACTTAGTGTCTGTCCAGTGTACTTTCCTGGAGCACCTCCTAATTGGCCCTTGATGCTCTTGGGGATGCAGTGTCTCCCCTTCACCTTGGGAAAGTTGCTTGGGGTCCAGATAGTGATCTCCTGCCATGTCAAAATTTCAGGGACAAAGGAACGTAATTCTAGGTGTAGAGGAACTCATTGCATCACCTGGAGTGGAAGTAACCAGACCACAGAGTTTTTCTCTGCCACATCCTGACCTAGATTAATTACATCCCAGGCTACTGAATCAGAGATCTTTGAATTTAAAGAGACCACAGACTTCACAGAGTTGGAAGGGACTTCAAAAGTGTCAGCTAAACAGACCCCTTGTCTAATGGGATGAGTCTCCTCTTTAATATATCCAACAAGTGATCAAACCTCTGTCTGAATACATTCAGCAATAGCAAATATGAATTCAGGAATTCAATAAGGCATACTACTTGGTTGTTACACAGTTCAAGAATCATTAGGAAATTTGATTTTATCACTGTATCTTCCACTCATTGAAAGTGTTGCCCTCTGGAGTCATGAAAAATAAATCTCATCTTTTTTAAAAAAAAAAAACACAATCAGATCATTCTTTTCTCTAGGATATACATTCCCAACTCTTTCAAAGGATCCTTCTATGTGATTTTGAGTTCTCCTAACTCCTCCTGACATATCATATCTTATTTATTTTTCTCCTAAAATGTGCCACCAGGAGACAAACACAATATTCTAGATGCATGGTCTGACCAGTGCTGAATACAGTAGAATCATCACCTTCTTTGTTCCAAACACCACACTTCTATTAATGCAGTCTAACCTTGAAATGAAGGAGTTAGGAAACTCTATTAGTAAATAGAGAGCCAGCCTAGGGGTCAGGAAGACCTGAGTTCCTCTGGCATATGCTGGCTGGCTGTGTGATCCTGGGCAAATCAGCTTCACTGTGCTCAGATAACTAAGACTCTAAATTGAAGAGTAACAGTAGATCTCAGTTTGGTGGAGGAAATTCCTTCACTAGGAGTTCCTTATACCAATATAATCACAGGTCAGGTTGAAAATAAACAACTAAATCAGGTCTTTGGCTCATATATCACATGGTTCTTCTAGTAGCATATAAACTTTTGGGACAAGAATATCTCACTGAGAGATCCAACAGTTCAATTAATGTAGCATACTGTTCATCTCAACTCCAGTTCACTCCCCCACTTCATACTGTCACTGGCAAGTTGGTTTCACAGAAGGGCTATTGCTGTGACCCAGATTTCTTAGTGGTAATCCAGTGGATCCTCCCAACACTGTGGTTCACAAGACCCCCCCAGCTTCACTTTAACAATTACCCAACAGATTCACAGTCATTTATTTACTCAAATTGCATAGGGAGAACAGCAGTTCTCATAAAACCTAAGGCACGCTCTCCTAGTCTGTGAGAAGAAAAGAAAGTCACATATTCAGTACAATGGCAATGAGGCATACATATAGGACATTTCCAGTTCCTGATTTTATTTCTTTCTCTGGAAGATTCCCCATGAGGTTTGCTGCCAAGAGTGTCATTGGTGATAGAATTCAGCCTGACACTCATCTGGGATAGCTGTTTGAAGAGTAGGGCATCTCAGCTGGATGGGTCAATCTGCTACTGGTGCTAAGTTAGACTAGATTGGTCCTTTTGCCACTGGAATGCTACCAGACTAGACTAGGCAAATCTCAGCTGCTGGACTCTTTAGGAGATGCAGTCTCTCTGCTGGATGAGTTGATTCAATGTACTCCCTGGGCCTGGCTTTTCACCAGGCATCTACAGTCTTCACCATCTCCAGCCTTTGACTCAGCTGGGTATCACAGCACCCTTTTCAGAAAAGACAATGATTCTCAGCCAGGATTGACAGAAGTCTTTCTTTCATTAAATTATAAGCTCCTTAAAGACAGTGACTCTCTTTGCTTTTGTCAGTATTTGTATCCCTAGTGCTTTGCACAATGCCAGAGAAATAGAAGGCACAGTGGATAGAGGTCAACAACAATAACATTGCTTATTGACTGACTTTGATTCCCATAGAGACTTGGCTCTATGGTTTGTCATCTACGGGCAGGAGATAGTAGAGGTCTGGAGCCTTGCTCAACAATTGTTCCTGGTTCGGAGGTAGCTTGACTCGATTTTTGACTCAACCTTAACTTATGATGACCACCCAAGAACACCCAATTAGTCACTGGGAACAAAGGTATGGAAATAATCTGTGCCCAGAGATATGTTCATTGGCTTGGTCTTTTGCTATTCAAGTAATAGTAAGCTATTCAAGTCTCAAACACTTTGTAAGGGTGTAGAATGTTTCTTTTGCATCTTAAAAGGTTTCTCTTACCCTTTTTCACTTTCAACTTCATTGAAATCTAAGAGGGCATACCCTTACCCCATCCTTTTAAAATCAGAGTGTTTATTACCATCTTCTTCCCTCTTTTGCACCATTCTGACACTGTCACTGCAGAATCAAAAGGGGGCACCTCACAGGACTGAGGGTCATTTGGTATTTTCCTTTGTTTCATGGGTTTCAATGAGTAGTGGCCAAAATTTCATCACTGGGCTACTCTTAACTAGGTTGGTCCTCAGAAAGCAGATATATCCAGGGCAGAGAACTGAATAGGTGAGAGCAAACAGGTTGGGTTTCATTTCAGGAATTGCGAAGCAATTTCTATGACCCCAAATTTCTCCATGAAATAAGATCCCATCTTTGTAACACCAATAGACTTCCAGTGAAGTTTCTATTGGTAAATAAAGGGAATACCACAAGAGTAATAGAGAGAAGAATGATGGCTATAAATAGACTATAACATTTCATGAAAGATTGAGTATATGAAAAAATAAAAGATTACAGAAATTAAAAAACAAAAAAGAAGAAGGGCTGGTCCAGTAGTGGGAAGAAAGATAACAGGAAACAGCTTGCGTACTACATTGACAGTCATAATATCCAGAATTTTAGAGTTGAAAGCACCCCAATGGCTATCTACTCTACCCTTATGCCAAAGGGAATCTCTACAACCTACTCAAGAGGTGGTTATCTAACCTCTAATTGAAGAAATCCAACTAGAGGGAATATATGATTTCCCCCATTACACTTATGGATCTCTCTAATTATTAGGGAGCTTTTCTTGATATCAAGCCTAAATTTGTCTCTTTGCAACTACCACTCATTGTTTATTTTTAAATTTATTTTATTTTTATGGAATAAAACAAACATTTCCATAACATAAAAACATGATTGCTCATGAAACTAGATCTACTATACAAAGCTTGCTATTTCTTTCAAATATGCAACAAAATTGACATGTAAATTTCTTTTTTTCTTTCCTCCCCACTGAGTCTCACCCTAGAGATGGGGTAAAATTATTCTATACATGCTTCTACATACTTATCCTATACCTACTTCTATTTAATCTGTTCTTCCTCTGGATGGAGAGAGCCTCTTTCTTTATATGTCCTTCATAGTTAATTTGGGTATTTGTAATAATCAAAATAATTTATTCACTCAAAGTCATTCTTAAAACAATGTTGCTGTTACAATGTAAACAGTGTTCTCTTGGTTCTGCTCATTTTGCTCTTCGTTATTTTGTACAAGTTTTTCCATGTTTTTCTAAGATCATTGAGCTCATCATTTCTTACATCACAGTAGCATTCCATCACAATCATATATACTGTAACTTGTTTGGCCATTCCCCAATTGATATGTATCCTTGCAATTTACAGTTATTTGCCACCACAAAGAGAGCTGCTATGAACATTTTAGAATACATGGGTTCTTTTCGTTTTTCCTTAATCATCTTTGGAAACAGATCAAGTATTGCTAGGTCAAAGGGTAGTTTAATAACTCTGTGCATAATTCCAGATTGCTCTCCAAAATGGTTGGATCAACTCACAGATGGACCAGCAATGGATTAGTGTGCCACCTTTCCACATGTTCTCCAACATTTGTCATTTTCCCCTTCTATCATTTTAGTCAATCTGGGAGTTATTTCTGGTTATGTTCTGTCCTGGGACCAACTAGAACAAGTCTTCTTCTTCCCAATGCCAACTCTTCGGATACCTACTTATGTGTATATGTATGTATGCATGTATATATGAGTGTATGTGTACATATTATATATGCATATATATATATCACAAAACATGTTCAGTTAAAACACTTCTCATATGAGATAGATTCAAGGCTCTCAGCATCCTGACTGTTATCCTGTGGATGGTCTCCCACAGATTCATGGGACACTTCATTAGAGACCTCTTGTGGGGTGATCTGGAGGAAAGTCCCTCTTATGTCTAACTTCATATGGAAGATTTATGGGAATATTATTCTACACCACTTGAAGGAGTATCACTGAAAGTACAGATGCAATAGAATATTAAGTTTTTCATGGTTTGATAATCCTGAGCTTACAGTTAACTAAAATGTGAAATCCTTAACAAATTAACTAGTCATCTCTCTCATGTTGTCATGCTTTTGATTTTTTTTGAACACAAACACAGAACCCAACACACCCAAGGACCAAGACCTGTTGCTGGCCACTAAAGGTCAGGTCTACATCAATCAACTAATCAGCAATCTTTGTACCCAGTCATCCAATAATTTATAAATCTGACTAACTCCATAAGCCAATACATATCTATCTTGTCCACATATATATTATAAGAAATCATCAAATGACTTTTCCTAAAAGCCAGTAATCTGTGTTTAAAGAGACCCCAGAAATCATCTAGTCTAACTTATTTTACACATGAGGAAACTGAGGCCCATAAATTTTAAGTGACCAAGGTCACAAAATAATAAGTGAAACAGGTAGAATTTGAACCCAGGTCCTCTGATTCCAAATACAGAGCTCTTTTCACTCTTGATATACCAGCAGTCAAAAACCATCAAAAAAGGAAATGACGTTAGTCTGACATGACTTGTTCTTAGTGAACTCATGATGACTCCTAGTTACCATCACTTCCATAAGTACTCAAAAATTCACTTTTTAATAATCTGTTCTGGATTTTTGCAGGATTGGAAATTGAGTTAACTCTCCTCATTTTAAAAAATCTAGACATTTGATGAATCTAACCCTATGATAGTTTTCCTGATCCTATAACTTCCTAAAGATAACTGATAGTGATTCATCAATGACAACTGCAAGTTTTGAAAGTTCACAAAACTAGAAAAGGGAAGAGTCAGACAAAATTGAAAAGACTGCAGAAAGACCTCTTGTTCAGGAGGAAGCACTTAAGGTAAGCCTTGAAGGAAGCTAGGATTCTAGCTAGAGGCAAAGGTGAGGCAGAAGGACACTTTGTTTATTAATCCATCTATTTATGGAAGTCAGTCAGGGTGACTTGCCCAGGGTCACACTACTAGTAAGTATCTGAGGTGAGATTTGAACTCAGGTCCTCCTATCTACTGGTGGTGGCACTCTATCTAGTGCACCATTAGGTGTCCCTCAGAAGGACACTTTAAAAGGACAATCTATGGAAAGGCAGATCTCATCCCAAGACAAGAGGTCATTGCCCAAAGTCATCCAGCTAGTGTCTGAAGCTGGATTTGAATTCAGGTCTTCCAGACTGTAAACCCAGTACTCACTCTACTTTGCCTCCCTAGCTTGTTCTAGAAAATTTAATGGGAAGGTAACATGAATACATTACAGATACATGAAAGATGTTTTAGTTGGAATATGGTCCCACTCCTACAAAGAGCTGAAATAGGTCACATGTACATCTCTTCTCACTCAGACTATGTTCTTTCCCCTCCTCCTCACCCCAAGTCTTGAGAGAGAAGAGAAAGAGGAGAGGGCAAAAGGATAGCAGTGGGGAAGGAAAGGGAGGTGCCAGGACTTCTCACTTAGAAGGGAAGAAGCAGATTCCCTACAAAGTCCTCAGGTATGAAAAGCTGCTGAAGTGGTAGAAGGAAATGCATGGTGCTAGAGACATCAAAACAGAAATCTAAGGGATGAAGCATGAGTCAAGACCTGGTCTCTGAGCCTGTTTTCTCATGTAAAACATGAGGGTTGAAAGAGATGATCTCTAAAGTCTCTTCAAACTATAACATTCAATGATTCTCTGAGGAGAGGGAAAAATGGCTAACGAGGTCATATGAGCCTCTGGTAATGGGAATAAAGCCTGGCCAGTCCAGAACCGATCTGCAAACCAAAAGCCCTGTGGAAACCAGTTGTTGAACTTCCCAAAGTTGGCAATGAACTTAAGAGACCTGACCTGTGGGGATATAGTGTGAAGAAAGGAACTGATCTGAGTGGCTGTGTGTCTACCAGATCTTAGCCTCTATCACTTATAATTAAAGGGCATCTGTTCCTTGCCTCTCATTTCCTCCATTTAGAGAAGCCAGAAGAAAATCAAGGAGATTTTCACTCATTGCTCATTTCACTCTCTCCCCACCAAGTTGACCTACAGGGAATATCACCTTCACTGCCAGACTGGGCATAACATGACGTGAGGACAGGTTCAGGACAATGCAGATACATCCTCTCCTTGATCTGTTCCTGCACCAACGTGTTATGCCCCTCCCTCAAACATATCCATATGCTTAGTGTCATCCCTTTGTGCCCCTGGTTGTTCAGGGAACCATCCAGCCCTGCCCTTCTTAGCAATATCTATGTCCTTGGCCTTTCTCTACCCCTTTTCCCTGTTCTCTGTGTCTCCCCTCATCCAATCTGTATCTCACTCAGAAAAGCCTTCCTTTCAGTCTATTAGAAAATATCTATGAAACTGAAAGATTTTTATGGCCAATAATGATTTTTATTTTATTTTTAATTTATGAAATAAAACAAGCATTTCTATAAGATAGTATAATGAAAAGATGATTGCACATGAAACTGCCAATCTATCATGCACAACTGGCTATTCCTTTCAAATATACAACAAAATCATCACATCAATTTCTTTTTTTTCTTCCCTCCCCCCACTCCACTCTAGAGATGACAATAATGATTAAGTATATTACCTACTGCTCACAGAGGTAAATGCAATTTTAAGAAAAGATAATGCTTTAATATAAAGGAATAGTGGAAATTAAGTCCCTCAGCAGATTAAGGGGAAACCTTTGGGGATCTTCCCCATGCGCCTTAAAATCACAGCCTCAGTATTTGCCTCCTCCACTTATGGGGTCAGTTCTGCTACAGTGTGGGCACAGGTGTTTACTACAGCCCCTTTCTCACAGCCAACCACCTGGCTCCACGCCCAGTCCTCTTCTCTGTTTAGGACCATATTTGGTCGACAGCAGAAACAAATCCACTTAATTTTATAGTCTGTTTTCTACGGGATAAGGTTAGCTTTGATAGTGACTGTGCATCCCATCAATAACTTTGGATTCCACAAGTCAGAGACTCCCAGATTGTTACAGCTAGAAGAAACCTCACAGATACTTTGGCGCAAGACTTATTTGTAGAGGAGGAAACTGAGGTTTAGAAAGGTAAAGTGACTTGTCCAGGATTAACTGGTCTCCCTAAATCTTCTTCAATCCATCCTCTACATAGCTACCAGTAGAATATTCCTAAAACAGGGTCAGACCCGGTTACTTCCCTGCTCAAAAAATCCTAAGTGGTTCCCTATTGCTTCTTGGAAAATATTCAAACAACTCAGCATGGTATTTAAAGCCCTCCACAATCTAGTTTCCTCCCTTTCCAGACCTTTTTTTTCACATTGCACTCTTTCCCATACTCTACATTCCAGCCAAACCAGTCAACTAGTTTTTACCTGAACTCAAAATTGCATCTTTGTTTTTCCACAGGCTGTCCCACACCTGGAATGTAATCTCTTCTCCTCTGCCTCTTACAACACCTAACTTCTTTCAAGGCTCTGCTTCAGTACCACCTCCTAAAAAATATCTTTCCTGATCCCAATCTCCTTTCCCTCTTCACCCCCCCTCCCCAGCATCAATCGTTCTCACTTCCTCCTATTTTCTCATATTTATGTAGGTATATATTTCACTCCTAACCACATCCTCAGTAAACTGTATACTCCTCAAGATATAATTTTGTTTTTGTATATCCAGTGACTGGCATAAATGCTTTACACACAGTAGGCATTTAATGTTCATTGAGGTGAATTACATAGTCAATGGCAGAATTAGAACTGATGCAGGTCTTCATATTCTCAGGCCACTAGAACTTTTAGGAACTTCAACAGAACTGAAGCCAGGACCCATCTCTCCTCCATTTGGGGTTTTGAAGGGTTACTTGAACTCCCATGTACTGATAATACCCACAGATTTACTTGCTAAGGACATAGCCCTAATCTCCAGGAATACAGAAGAACATATCTTTTGCTAGGTCATTTGAGATGATGGTGTCACCAGCACAATTCAAGAAATGGTCATGTGAAAAACCACTTGAAATCCCAAGAAACACTAGCCTTTCAGTGGCAGCAGTTTGGGTATCAAAATCAGCCTTTTATTTCTTATCTTTCAAGATCCTGGCCTCGATATAGAGTTTCTCTGCTCTGGATTATGCTGCTTCTCTGTACAGAGGATATAGGTTCTAAAGTCACTTGTGTTTTATACTCTAGATTAAACCACCAGAGTATGTGCCATAGGCTTTAACTAGGGACAGTTCTCTCCAGCTGTGCCTCTCTCCTAGTGGACAATAGGAAACAAGTCTGTATTTCTGTCAGTCTCTACCTACTATGTTTCCCATAAGTTGGTGATATAGTAGAGAAATCACTGGCACATGAGAATGTGCCACTGGAAGAACCTTTTACTCCTCTATTCCTAAATTTTATTCTTTTAACCTTTCTTCATCAGTCAATCCTAATCAGTTAGCCTAATTATCTGAGATTGATCTGAGAATCTTCCAAGATGTCTATATGTTGACAGGGCCCTAAACCCAACCCAATATGTTGCTTTCCAATAGCAAGACAATACACTATTCCCCTGGTCATAGGTGCAATAATGGCCATACCACCACTTGCTCTACTGGTCAAGCTCCAAAACCACAAGACCAGTTAATCCCAGACAAGTCACTTTATCTTTCTAAACATCAGTTTTCTCCTCTACAAATAAGTCTTGCATCAAACTATCTATAAGGTTTCTTCCAGTTTTAACATTCTGTGTCTCTGACTTGTGGAACCCAAAGTTATTGATGGGATGTACAGTCACTATCAAAGCTAACCTTATCCTCTAGGTCTTTACAGGCATAAAGCATGACGGTAGCTCTATGGCACTCTCGTAGATGGAAGGTAACTATTTCTTGTAAAGAATTCAAGAAGCAGCTTACCTGGAGGGTCATCAGGACATAAAGGCCTATGTTGTCTATACCCAAATAGACTCAGGCACCTGGACCATCAGCAATTGGTGGAATATGAAGTTCAGGAATTCTAGAGCTGTTCCAAAGTTGGTAAACAACAAATACCAAAGCAATTCCAGAGGCCTTTTGCATGGGCCTTGGTTGAAGCTGGTAATTTCCTGTCCCACCTTCTTTGGGTCCTATTCAGGTCTTGGGTCCCAGCAAAACAGAAAACTCTAAGGCAGGGGTTGACAAATTAAAACCCACTGGACTGCCTCTTTTTTTCTTTCATTCAGCCTAAGTTAAGAATGATCATTACATTTTAAACTAAAGTTTTATTGTATTTTAAAATGTAAAATCCATTCTTCACTCGAGGGCCATACCAAAATAGATAGGTAGTGACATTTGACCCTTGGACAGTAGTTTGGTGGACCTTGCTCTAAAAATCCAACTCTTTCCTCCCTTTTACTCAAGTCTTTGGTCTCACCAGTTTTTATACCTCTCATTTCAAAATGTCCTAGAGGTTCTAGAGCTAGATCCATAAGGTTGGTCAAAGATTCTCTTTATTGAATTCCCTCCTCTACTATTCTTTTGGATCATCTTCCACCTAAGGACCAAGAGGAAGAGTAAATTTCATTCTCATTCTCATTAGTGCTCATCTCATCACCTATTCTTGTTCCAGCAGCATCAATGTCCTCAAAACAAGAATTCATGGAGTGTCTTGTTAGGACAAGAGATGCTGAAATTCTTATCCCGGCCCCATCTGTCTGGCATACTACCATTGGCTTGGGAGTGAGAGAGGATACTTCAGCAATGACAATTTTGAAGATTCATTTTCTCTTACAGCACTGAAAATCCAAGTAAAAAGTTGTAACAGAAAAACAATTAAATGTCTAAATAGTATCCTAGAATCAATGCTGGAGGTTGAGACCTCATGAGATGTGCCAGCACAGCCCAAAACAGTACAAATTTGGGGTCTTGCTAGACAGAAGCAAGAGCTAAGAATGGGAAGTCAGAGGGAAATTTCTGCCAGCTAAAAAGAACAAATATTAAAATGAACATAATCAATATGGAAATTTCTGTCTACAGTGCAGATATCTTTCATCTAGGACTCTAGTACTGTCACTTTTGATCAAAGCAGGGCTTTCTGAATATGAATTAAGTAAGGAGCAAGATAAAGTGAATGATCACAGATTGGCCTGGCAACCCAGGAGAGTTACCTATACTTCTTATACTTTTCCTGGGTTCAAGAGGGGAAACTATTGAGCCACTAGAGAGAATGGTAAACTCTTTCTTGTTTATTTCTTTGCTTCTTTCATTCTTAGAAAAGTGAAAAAAATAGAAAATACTCAACAATGCCCAACTTCTCTCTAAGGGGATCTCAATTCACATCTTGAGCCTTCAGTAAGACAGGTGTCAAGTCCCTGGGTAATGGCAGAGAAAGGTCTGAGATAGACCACAAAATGGAACTGGCTATTCTACTCATTACATTCTTCTGTCAGGAATCTTTCCTGAGGCCAAAAGAACACGTTTGACAGAAATAAGTACACTGGAACAAAATAGGATTGAAAACAATAGCTGTTTATTACAAAACTAAATGACCAAATTAGCCTCCAGTGCTTTCTTAAAAGCCCTTTTACAACGCATGGTGTCCAACTTAAGGAGACACTCCAAGTTTGATGGAAAGGGAGCCATCTTCCTCTCATTCCCCTCAGAAGTGAGGGAAATATATTTTTGTTGCTATTCTCTTTCAAAAATTAGGTAACTTGTTCCAAATTCATATCCAGAGAGACAGACACTTTCATCTCCAACTCAAGGAGCAAGTCCTCAATGCTATGCACATGTCTTCTCACAGGGATCCAGAGAGGAGGAAGAGCAGGGAGTTTCACAATTCTTGCCTTTGGAAAGCAGGGTTTGTGGCAGAAGTACATTTCCTTCTCAGTCGCAATAAATTGGCGGGAAGGGACACGCAAGCTGCCCTCTCCAAGGTCACTCACAGACATTAGTCACATTAGGCCTTTCCTAGGGAACATTCCTGGGAACAAAACATTCAGCCTAAGAAACTGAGGAAGGAAATGGAACCTTGGAGCTCAAGCCTAGGCCTTGGAATGGAACCTCAGATATAGAATCCATGTGCCTAAGGGGCACTTGGGAACCCAGTTGTTATCCTAATGGTGTGGATATAAACCACATCTGGGTACTCTGGGTACATTTATCAATGCCCCTGCTGTTCTTTCTCAAATATTGAGAATCTTACCTTGGGCCAGTGCCTTATTATACTCACTTGGAAAAGGTGAGAGGAGGGGGAGGTTGGGAAGAAGGGTACTCTGCTATCACTTCCAAACAGGCATAAGTCCTACTAGCAAATCACTGAAATCCACGGAAAACCAGGAGCAGAAAAAAGAAGCCAAGTATACCAACTCAGTTCTGGTCTGCTAATTTATTTACGAGTCAAAAATGGCTGCCCCATACCAAATGAGACCTATCCCCCAAGACTTTCTTGGCTACAGGGTTGTATATAGTAAAGTCCCTTTAAGTAAGGAGAGTGAATACCCTCTCATTGGGCCCCCTAGCAGGTAACGTCCTTGTCCATGAACCCAAGGGCTAGATGCTCCCTGCCTCCAAATAAGAGGCACAGTGGGTACCGCTACTTGGCTCGCAAGAAACCAGAATTTCCTGAGGTGATGGTATGCTGAGTTTCTCCATCTCCATTCTCCTTCCCTTCCACAAATGCAATTAACTAAGCAACCCAGGCTCAGGGCACACATGCAGCGCTTCCTGCTGGGGGAAATATGGAGAGCCGAAGCCACTCAGAGGGAGAGGTTATCAGGCACCAGATCTAATTAGCCAACCTGCCTCGATTTTGACATTGCTACATTTCCTCTATTAGCATTAATGACAGTCAGTCTGAACCACCAAGAAGCCTCTGCATGGCCCACAACCTCGCCCCTCCCTCCCTCCCCGAGGCAGTACAGCCAGTCCCTAGGACCTATTCCCTATCTCCATGGCAACCACCTCCCAATGATGTTCCAAAGAGCCCATGACCCCATCAGTCAGTGAAGTTGCCTGGGGAGAGAAGGGGAGGCGGTAATGGAGTGTGGCAGAGGCTCATGTTTAAACATGGAGGCATTAAACTGTGCCCAAGATTAAAGGGAGGCATGTTGAGTAATGCATGGGAAGGGCAGAACCTGATAGACAGATGTACTGGGGACTGATTTGGTTTGGTGCTAGCCTAGGGATTGTTTTGTTCCCTTTCACTGGGAAAAATGGGAGGGGGGGGGCGGGAAGGGAGGGGTGAGGAGAGGAGGAGTGGATCATTTGGATCATCAAGGAAGGACCTAAGAAAACTGTAACAGGTCTCTGGGGAAAAACTGCCTTCTGGATCATGATGGACAGAAGTATTCTTTGCTTTTTGGGAGAGGAAGAGTTGGATCCAGGTTGAGTGAAAGCTATATAAAAAATAGTGTTAAGATGCCAAGAGCAGGAGAACCCAGCACTCCACTAACTCCTCATACACTTGGCTGAAGTATGTCCAAGGTGTTTCTCTGTTTCGGATTTCATATAAAGTTCTCCCTCCCACTTCCCTTGTCTACTACCGTTAACGAGAAGACTAAGATTCCTTCCTCTCAATGTGAGAAGACTACAACTTCTCTCCTTGTCTTCCATTTGCCAGACTTTCTGTAGTGAGGCAAGGACAGGCAGATGGAAGTGGCCTTCAGCCAAAAGGGCCTTGGGGTGGAGTGCAGCCAAGGATGGGATTCAGACTCTCTCACTAATCTGGCAAGACTTGATATTCTCAAAGGGTCAGAGATCAGGGGCTGAAATGGCAGACAGCAAGCACACAGGCCCCCTCATTCCCTGAGCCCACTGAGTTCATGTCACTGTCCCAGGCAAGAGACCAAGAACCCAGCTGCCACTGGAAAGATTTTCCAAATGGCCATTCAATTTCAGTCAGAGTTGATAGAAATGCTACTAGGATGGAGGATGCAATCTAGGTGCCCTTGTTCTCTGGTGACTCTTAGGTGGTTTGTGGGAACAAGGATAACACAACTTAGATAATCCCCATATTTTCTGTCTGGTCCATGCCCAAAGTTGGGGCAGAGGTGTTAAACCACAGGGACTCTTTCCTAATCAGCAATCTTTTGAAGAATTGCCTAGGTCCCAGTATTGGATCATACCCACAATCATCTTATCCCCCAATAGAAAGTAAAACAAAATAAAAATCCAGTGTAGAAAAAAATGAGAATAGGCAATTACCTCTGAACTGTTTTTGTTCCTAAGTGTTTACAACATTCAACTGTCCAGTCACCTGGGCTGTGTTCCATAGGTGTAAAGACAAATACATCACATATGCTCTCCTGAAAATATACATAGGTACATACACACATATGCATGTACAAGCACCCCCCTCCCTTCCTCTTCTTTTGCCCTCAGTATTTGTTTCTTGTATGTTCACATATAACACAAATCCAGGCAAAGGGGGCTAAGTAAGAGGACTTCTAATACACTGCTTAAATATCCCAACTAGAAACTACTGATGGCAGAAGCTCCTGAAGTTGAAGACAGAGCCCTCTGGCTGATATGTGCGCAGGCTGATGTTAACCCAAGGGCTCGTCTTCTTTGTTGGGTTCCTCCCGGATATGTGAGAGTCTTCTCAGGGTCTTCTGAAGTAGCTGCTTTTCCACAAGAACTAGAGAACTGGTTCCATTTGACCATCCTTGCATGCAGTTACTGGATCCTTCAGGGCTAGCATCTTTGACTCTAAAACTCCCAAGTTTCCAACCATCTTAGTCCTGCCATTGGACTTTGAGGGTCCTGAGCCAGAGGACCAACCATTCCATAAGACAGAGGATGGAAGAGGTAGAAGCTAAGCAAGGAGATTCAGAAAAAGAGCACGAGAGAATTATGGACGTGACCCTTTTCAAGAAGACCCTATAAAAATTTGCAGTCAGATCCCTAATGCCTCATGATCTTTAAGCTTTTTTATCCCATAATCCCCTCTATTCCCTTGTGACTATCACATATTTCCACATATGTTACATAGGCCCCAATATACTCTGGGTACAAGCTGAATTAATAAAAGAGGAAAATTATCACAAAGCCCCGGAAAGGGGTCAAGAGGAAGCTGAAGCAAAAGTCAAGAATTAAAAATATCAAACCAGAACTTTTCTTAGAGAAAAATGCCTCATTCCCTAGCACCAGGGCCCAATACTCACCTGTAGGCAATTCCCAGGATCAGAAGAGAGATCCCAAATATATGCACCCAGTTAGCCAGAGTAAAAGATGACAGATAGCAGGCACAGAACCTGAGGACTGTGTCCCACAGGATTCCTAAAGAAGAAGAGGAAAAACCTAACCACTTACCATCAAGATTCAGCCCAAGTAAGACTTACCTTTTCTCCTTCTAAAGCCAATACTCGACAGCTTAAGTCAGAGAAGCAAGAAATTCAATTCCCTTTTCCCTCCCCCTACTCCATCCCTTCCACCTCCCAATACCCCCTCCATTCCCCCTCCTTATGATAATACTATCCCACTTAAGTACCACTTTTCTACTGCTATGCCTTCCTTGACATCTCCTGGATCAGTCCAGAAGTCCTCTCTGCCCTGCTAGGCTCTGCAAGACATACCTGTCAACATACTGGAGAAAAGCATGGCTGGAAAGTAGTGATGATAGTAAAGCACCCGGCCCATCATAAAAAAAGGGAAATAATGGAGCAGCCAACCCAGCAAGACCTGACCTCCTCCACGAAGCAGGACCTGGCAGAGACCTTGGGATAAAAGTACCATAACTCAGATAGCAAGTTCAGTTTCTACTTTTTGCCTAGGGGAATTGGGCCAAACCATATTAAAAAGGAATGAGTAAGCAGGGGATCTAGCAGAAACCACAGATTTTCAGAGCTAGTAGAGAACTTCAATGTTGCTGCCCTTAGATTTGGGGGCTGTTTTTTGTTTGTCTTTTGCTTTAGTGACTGTAGGCTGTTAAGTCCCAAACAGGAGGTAGTTTTACTGAAATCATTTGTCACTAATTCCAATGCAGATTTCTAACGGGGGAAGCAGCCAGTTTTCTCCCTAAAAGAGCCACAGTACTGTAAAGCCAGAGGCTGGGAACACTCTCAATCCCCTCCCCCTCTCCAGTTCTCTGAATGATGATTCTTTGCAGCCACACTGAAATACACAATGAGATAGCATCTCTCCCTGGAATGGGAAGCCAAACTGCAATTGGGAAGAGAGGAAACCTAGAGAGGTAAAAGGAAGCTTATGCCTGGATGCTTTTCCATCCCTCATCCACAAGCTGAATGTCTACAATAGCAGGTGGCAGCCCAACAATTGGAAAATACAAGCTGCCATGGCAACTCCTTTCTGTCCCACCAGAGGGATGGAGCAGGGGATGGAGCCAAGGACATATGGAGATTGTGGAGAAGGCAGGAGATGTACCTGCCAGGGAAATTCTGGTTTGAGTAAATAGGCACTTAACCTTCTGCCAAGTTACTGTAGGAGATGCTTGGAGAACCTGACCTTTCATTTCTGCTGTGAGCTGAATTCCCCTCTGTATAGACACAGTAGTGATGCATCCCAGGAGAAGGTAAAGGCCAATGCTTACTAGATTCAACCACCAGATGACCTGTGTGGAAATATGAAAGGGACAGCATGAAAGGAAGGCAGTGACTCAGAAGCAAAAATCAGAGAGCAAAATCCATAGGAAAGCACTTACTGGATTTCCAAGCAAATAGACCCGAAAGTCGGTCTCATTGACTCCTGAGAAACGCAGGCCCTGTGGCGGTAAAAAGCAAAGTACTCATGCATGACTAGTGGAAAGGAGCTCTCAGAATTTTCCACACATGATCTTAATCATCCTCCAAATCCTGCAGAAAACTCTGCTTTGTAATTTACAGACACACAATGTTCAAATTCCACATTCATTCCTCTGAATATGCCGACTCAGCCGTGGGGAAGAGAAGCCAGTCCTCAGGCTACTCCGTTCTACTCCAGGCCCCATCTATTAGGACTCCCACCTGGATTTGAATGTTTTCCTCTTTGATTCTAATTCCCAAAACATTCACATGGCTTTATCTCTTTACCTGATAGTTGATGGGCCAATGCCAAGGCTTGGAAGTGACTTCATTCTCCTTGGGTTTGAGACCACTATTCCCCTGCAGGAAGGTGGCAACAACAGCAACAACAAAAAAAGGGTAAGGGCAGAGACAGGGGAGGCTGATGGGGCAACAGAAGCTCCAGATCTCATGAACAGTGTGGGCTACAAGTCAGTGCTAAGAGCCTGATCTCATTTGTCTATGCAGAAAAGGATGACCCTGCGATAGCCTGGTGACAGTGTTCTATTTATTACTTCCAAATAGGCTGTCCATTAATTACTTTCCATTCAGATTCTGTACACCCTAACAAAACAAGAAAAGGCAAAGGGCATATTTCTCATGGGTTTGGGCACATCTATCTTTACTATGGGAATTCTAAGCTAAGAACACTGAGATGAGGAAGTCAATTGTGTAAAGGAGAAGTTACTTCTTAGTTTTCCTGGGAGGCCAGTGTCGATTGATTTCCAACATAGAACAGGATGATATTGACTTAGTTCTCAGCATTCTTATCTTCTGAAGGGGCTGTACGATCTCGAAGACCCAAAGTCTCTCAATTCAGAGACCAAGAAATGTTTAACAGACACATCCGTGTAAGGAGAAATCAGACTTTTGCTGGGATGGACTATGGGCATCTATAGCAAGCAGCAGGATAGCCTTTCATTAGCAAAATTCATCAATATTAAATTCACCTTGAATTTCCAGAATAAACTGAGGTGATTTTACTTAAGCTACTCCTGAGGCTTTTCTTCCACACAGTAACTTGTCATTAAGGTTCCAGAAAAGTACAGTGAAGTAGAAGGAAATGAGATCAGCCAGATCACTCCATACAGATCAGGACTCAATTCACCCCCAGGTACCTGGTTTAGATCAGTCCAAAGCAGGGAGATGTGATACATTTGTCCCAGAACCCATTTTTTATTATCCCTGAGGAGCCTAAAGGGGTTAGGTTGTTCTTCCTGGGTCCAGAATGGTTGCCAAATTACTGAATTAACAACACCTCCCACCCCTCTGATTCATGCTAAGTGTCCAAACAAGAACCACACAGTATGGGCCCTCTAGAGCCACTGATGGCTCAGATCAGTCTAGTCCAGGCCAAGGCTTGTAAGTTTCTATCAGAGATGGATCAGTTCCAGAGGAGCTGCCATTGCCCCCAGCAAGCTTAATGGCTTTTCAGGTATACGTGCTTCATTCTACCTCCTTTTAGAAACCTAGATTACTTTAATGAATTTCATCCATGTGACAAGAAGAGATCTATACTGATTTCAGCCACACAGATTTGTAGGTTGCTTCTTCATGCTTAAAGCCCAGTATGAACTAGCTCTATACTAGGCCTATGAGCCAAACCTGTCTCCACTAGCCTAGTGGCAGAACTTCCACTCAGCTTTACCACTGTGGGTAAGAGAGTCTTTTCTGTGGTTCCTCTTGCATGGATCAGCCCCTGTGGAATCTTTCTACTTCCTTTACTCTACCTCTTTGCAAATTTCAACTAGAAAAAGTCTCTTTTCTTCCTTGCCTCTACCTCTTGGACACTGAGAGGAGAAATTAGCTTTGCAGACTTAATCTTAAAACTATTTAAAGATGTGAAATGAGGAACCTCAAGCAGGACTGGGTTACAGAGCCATATCACAGGGAGTCTAACTAGAAGTAACCCTAGGGATTTCACAAGGTTGTTTTGGCCATCACCCAACATAGATCAATGACAGCATTAGGCTCTTTTTAAAACTTGAACCAAGTCGATCTACAATGTTTATTGAGGTTGAGAATTGATTGCAAAGTCTTTTCTGGGAAAATCCATCAGGCAAATGGTTCTCCAATGAAGACAACTTTCCCTCCCCATTCCCTAACTCAAAGAGTTTAGAAGTAATCCCATGTCTATGATGGGATGCGCTTCCTACAAACATTAATTTGCTTTATCTGAACAATCCTCTGGTAGGTAGAGAAGGTATTATTGGCCCCATTTTGTAGATGAGAAAACAGTCTCAGAGAGCTTAAGTGGTCACACAGTAAGTGGCAGAAGCAAGCATCAATCTCAGGACTTCTGAAAAACTCTAATGCTCTTGCTACAGAACCATGTGGCTTCCAAGGCTGAAAGATTCTTTTTAAAATGTCCTTAAAGGGGAAGCAGGTATCTCTACCATCCTTCCTGATGAGGAACCCAAATTTATTTGCTTCTCAGACTCTTGGATAGGTCACATGGAATGCCACCTTGTAATGTTAATTAGAAAGTTAAAGATCTTCCCCACCCATTGATGGGCCTGGCCATTAATGGAAGCTAGATTAGGTGAGGCCCACACCTTTGGTTAATTTCTAATGTATTGGTTCTCAAGGGTTGTGATGCTCTCTTGCTCTGAAAAGTGTATAAATACTCTGAGGTGAGGTTTTTTTATTGGAAGTGTTTATTTGGCCAGATGAGACTTTGGGCAGCTACTGAGACCCCCTTTGAAGACCCAGATGTTGGTGTTTTTCTCTCTCATAACTATGCATGTATGGTCAGACAGGTGGATCTGTCTGTTGGTCTATGATGTATGTATTGCTTATGGTCAGGCAGTTGGAAGCCCCATCTGTGTATCTTTATTTCTCTGTATTTTCTCTGAAGTTCAGGGTGCTAACTGATACTTGTGTTTGATTAAAGTGATTGTACACCCCTAAAAAGTTATTTTCCTTTTAGAAATGTACATCTAAGAACCTGTACAGTAGTCCCTTCCCCTGTATGTTGGGGTTCTTACTGTAACACACCTAAATGAGAACTAGGTTGTCTTACCCGGATCATAACCATGTGGGACTCCAGTAGAATCTCCGCAAAACTGGGCTTCAGGACATCCAAGCTGATGTTTGGTACTGAATAAAGAGAGCACAGGGCAGGGGCAAAGAATACTATAAGCTCTTTTTACTTTTACACATTCAGACTGTTCACTGCAAGTACATTTCTATCAAGAAGGTCTGTTTACAGCCTTCCTGGGGTATTCCTTGGGGCTGAGGTTAATGGCAGAAAGCAGAGATGAGGATTCTAAAGGCCTAAGAACTAAAGAACACTATCAAATGTCTAGTCTCATTCCTTGAATATTTCTCAACCTAAGGCAAAAGTCTTTACTTTCCTTCATTAATTCATTCAGCATTTAATAAACATTTACTTTATACAAAGCATTCTATTAGGCTCTGTGTGAAACACAAAGTAAATGGATGCTATTCACTGGGATGAGGTCTCCATCCTCAAAAAAGTTTACAATCTAGTTGAAAAAACAAACAAATGGAAAGAACAACAACCAAAAAAATGAAACTAAATATTGTTTCATTTCAGTGACCAGGCTTGGTCCCAAAGAAAAGTCAACATGGCAGAGTGGTTACAGTTAGGAAGACCTTAATTCAAGTCCTGCCTCAGTCAGCCTCTGAGTGACCCTGGATGAATGACTTAGCCCCTCTGGGAATGTCTGGGCATGTCTCAGGGACTCAGTGACCTCTAACATCTCTTCAAGATTAAAACCAAGGATCCTATGATAAGATTGATAAGGGAATGCATCTCTCTCCTTTCTTTGCAGAAGGGAGGGAGGGTCCTATGGGCACACTACAAATACTGTCAGACTTAACTATGTGTAAGTAGATTTGTTGAACTGCATTTTCCCCCACTTTATTATTACTTACTGCAAGGGATGGCTTGCTGGGCAAGAGAAAGGAGAGAATGCATTCAGAAATGAAAGCAATGTAGTAGCAAAAGATACCAACCAAAATGTAAACTTTTTAAAAAGACAAACAAGAATACAAGTAAAAAATCAAGCAAATTTATAATATGAAAATATTTATGCCAATGAAATTTAAAGCAAGGGAAATGATGACCTGGGATAGGGTTAGACAGAGAAAGCTTCATGAGAGAGGTTGACTCTTGAGCTAGGTCCCAAAAAAAGGATAAAATATGAATCAGTACAGAGGAAGGGAGAACAGGAGTCCAAGACTAGGAAAAACAACATGAAGAAATGCAAGGAGATAAGAGTGGTAAATTTGTGTCAAGGACCAGGGATAGATAAATCAGTGGCAGATTTAGCAATGGGGAGCCTGATTAAAGAAGTAACATGGTGAACAAAAACTGAAAGAAAATCTGTCTGCATGTGTTATGCTGAATGGATGGGAGAAAAGAGACTGGAGACAGGATGACCATCAAGGAAGCTACTACAGTAAACTAGTAATGACCGAGTGAAGGTCTGGTTCAAACAGGGACTGAGGAAAGTTGTAAGAAAGAGTCAACAAATCATGAGGACTGAATAACATGGTTGTAGAAGAGTAGGAAGTAAAGCAATAGAAGGAGAAAGATGACTTCAAAGGATATAGGCTCAAATATATAGGCTGTCAGAATAAGTGAGGGAGCCCAGTTTAAGGGAGAAAATGAGTTTCATTTTAGGGACACTGAGTTTGAGACAACAGCAGGACATCCAATTGGAAATATGCTAGCAGGCTGGAGGTAATCATTTGTGAATGGGTAACAGGAACCACAAGAGGGTCCAGCCTTGAGCCATAAGGCTGAGGTAGAATGTCAAAGAAGCAGGATAAACAAGGGAGCACAGGATTTCAGAAAACAAGAAGAATAGTGTAAAAGGTAGAAAAAAAAAATATGGGAAAAGATAATCAGATTTGGCAGGCAGGTCACTGGTGCATTCAGAAAGATTTCAATGTCATAATGGGGATGGGAACCAAACTAAGAGGGTGTAAGTGAGAAGGAAAAGGGGTTGTTGGTTATGTTCCACATGTCTAAAAAGGTGAACTGGGAAAGGAAAAAGATAAATAGGACAGTACTTGGAACAGTAGAGTCCAGTTAAGGTTTGCAGTTTTTCTTTTTTCAGGAAAGGGGAAAAGAGCATCTCCCATGGAGGGCTCTCACTCACGTTTGGGATTGATATGGTCTTCCACATTCCAGACAGAATTAGGGGTCTCCTTCAGATATGGAGAGCAGGTCACTTCCAGCTGTTCCCAGCCCCTGTGAAAGGTGTTCAGAAATATTTCCCAGAACATCAAGACCCATCCCAAAGGGAAAGCCCTTCCACACCTTTATCATCCCCTTCTTTAATCTACAGATGATCCTCCTAATCTCATAAAATTATATCCTAAAACTACCCTGCAATTATTATTTCAGAGACAAAAGAAAATATGTAGAGGATATGATGCTAAGCAGAACATCTGTGAGCTTTTAGACCTGCCAGGCCACACTACTCATTGAGACACCAACATCTGGCCAAAGAGCTTTGCACTGCTCACCTGATACCAGCTTTTCACTTCCATTCATCATTGAAGGAAACAACATACAGTTGAGCACCAGACTGGAAGCAAACAAATAAAAGTGCTTCCCACTTTTCCTTACTATGGGGTAAGGAAATAAAAGAATAAGGATAAGACAAGAAAACTCAAGAACTCAATGACTCACCATTTGGGCAGTGTCTTCCCTGAGGAGCCCAGGACGCAGCCTGTGGCCAGATGGATGAGTCGAATTTTACTCCTCAGGACCTTTATCCAGTTCTCAGATTTCCTATTCATCACCTCAATCCGCCAGAAATCATTTGAATCCCCTGTCCCATTCTGCAACACAAAGCAAGGAAAAAACTATATGAAGCTAAAGGATTTTAAAAAGAAATGAACACCAGAAAGGGATGATGAAAATAGATACCTCTCAAACACTACTACACTATTAAGACACAAAGTGAAGTAAACTGGCATTAGTCCTTTGAAAGCTGGGGTGAGAGAAGGGAAGGAGTGTAGTTTCATCCACTGAATAACTGATGAAACCCAGCACACAGTATTACAACCAAGAAAGATCATTTAGTCCCTTGAACCTAGGAATCTAATTTTCCCACTTCACAGAATTATGGTCTAGACTCTAGACACATGATGCTGCCCTCAAGCCACCAACCTCTATGCTATACCCTGAGCCAGCAGGAACTGATTTGGGCCATTTAAACCCATTACCTTAGCCATCTGGCTGCTCACTGCCCTGAGCCAGGAAGGGTACAGAAAAAAAAAAAAAAAAGGCCTGGCCTGTATATTGCTATTTAGGAATCAAAATTTCTTCCTAGTTCTGCTCAGAATAAGCCCAAAAGATTATGAGAAGGCTACACAATTCTCATTCTTTGGTGACTTCAAACACTTTAAATTCTAGCAGTTTTCTCATTGGTAATAGAAAAAGAGGGACTGAGAAAGACATTTGATCAAACATAAAGGAACCCATTTCCCCTTTGAGATCACTGAAGCCTTGGCAGTAACTATTGGTCACATCTACCTTCAAGTTACCAAAGGTAATCCCAAAAGATTTAGATGGTCTGCTTTAAAGATCATAAAAGTCAGGCAATGTATACTGGGAGATACCAAAATTATTATCAGCATATGTACTTATGTTCAGCTACATCCATAGATAGGAAATCTGAGGGCCTTCGTGTACTTGGCTTCTGGGTCAAATTTGATTCACAATGGTCTATGGAATCCAATTAATATCTTTTGACATTTATTAAACATCAGTACTAAATGGAACACATAAATATTATGATAAGGTTGGGATAGGGACAGATAGATTTTTATAAACTGCCTTTTCCCACAGTAAGCAAAGCCAAAAAATCTTCCAAAGGTTAAGTGAGTCTTAACTCGGCCCCCAAAGCCTTAGGGACATTCCAAGATTCTGAGGATGACATGTCCTGCTAATATGGCAATATGCCAGTCCCCACTACTTTTTACAACCTGTGCATCACTTTGGCCATTTACTTACTGTGCCATAGCCAGTGACCTGATAATGCTTCCGGGTCATTGGGGCCTCATGCTGATGACTGTGTAGGTTTCGAGAAGTCCTAGAATTCAAAAGAAAGGAGTGTTTGCATCATCTAAAGGAAGACAGGCGATAGATAGGATGTAGAAGGAAAACATCAGCAAGTCAAAATACTATGGCTCTGACCCTGACCTCATCATACCAAGCTATACAACCTTGAGCTTCACCCTCTGGATCACAATTTCCTCAGATCTAAAGAGAAGGGTCTAGGATAATCTCTAATATCCTCCCACCTCCAACATTCTGTGACTCTAAGACAGAAAAATGCAATTTCTCTCCCACAGGGGCACCACTGTACCAAGTAGGTCCGATGAAATGGAAATTCAGAAAAGGCCGTCGGGAAGGGAGAGACTAGAAACTAGTATTAAATCCAGGGTATTACTCGAAAAACATCCAGAGAATAAGAAAAGAACCCAAACTCTTTGGTTGCCTGGGACAGAAGGCAATAGTAATAAAGAAACTATATAGTATGATGGAAAGAGTCATGGACTTGGAACCAGGAGAGATGTAGATTCAGATCAAGCCTCTGGCAATTAGCTGTGTAACCAATACGTCATTTCATTTCTCTGACATTCAGTTTCCTCATCTATAATATGGGGAAAACAATACCTGTCTTCAGGTACTGCCTAGGGTTGTTGTGAGATTCAAATGAGAGAATGGATGCTACTCTGCAGACCTCAAAGTACTCTATGTCCATTATTATTCTTATTCCTGTGGGAAACTTGTGGAAGGACACAGGCAAGAGTCACTCAGAACAGGCAGGTACAGATGGGCTAAGATCACCAACACTGGAGGGAGAGCTACAGTGATAAGGTCATGTTGTACACTTATTTTGCTTATATTTTCAGAGAGAGAATATGGAGTCATGTTAGAAGTGCTACTGGCTCCACAAATAAGGTACATTAAATGGTCCTCTAAGATAAACTATCTCATCTGATCACAAGACAAAACTCTTCCACAGCCTCAAAAAGCAAAAATGTATTCCAAATATGCACATTGACACAGGTATGTACCTCTTTGCCATGAGAGCCCTTCCTTTCACTACCCCTCCAACCCATTTCCTATCACCAGGACTACCTCCAGCCGCTTTCCAAAGAAAGATATATGACAAAGAAAATGTTGGTAGCTTTATCTGATCCTAAAATATATATTAACTGTATATTCTAAACAAGGCAGGTCCCTGCTCTCCTTCCCCCATCCCAAATCCAGGCTAGTTAGAAGAAAGGCCTGAGTGCCTATCCCATGAGGTCTTCTCATCCTCTCATTCCCTACTTCTCCCATTTACCAGGTCTTTATACAAATGTGTCTTCTGCTTAGGTTTAGCTAACCAAGAAAAATAATCAAACCCTGCTCCCTCATCCTCAAGCCCCCTTTAGTCCCTGAACATCCTTACTCTTTATGTTCCAGCCGAATGATGTCTCCGTGTCTCACAAACTCTACTGGGAGAGAAGGGTCCAGAGGATCTGCTAAGTAGAAACAAACATTGCCTCATGCCATGAATTAGGAATAAAGATGAATGCCATGCTTGTTACAAATCAGCTCCATGCACATCACTAAGAGTTCAGATCTTCTTCCCAAAGCCAAGTATCAGACCCTGGAAATTTCACCAGTGATTATTTGATCTCTGGCATTCCATTTCCTAAGAGTGAGCCCAAAAAGATGAGAATGAAAGTCAACTTTTATTATAACCTTGAGACCAGGGCCAGTCAGGATCTAGATAGATGACACTGTAGAAAAGGAGTTTAAAGTGGTCACAGCAATGCAGAACGGGCCTTTAAAAGTTTCTTTACCAAGAAATGATGAGCTAGGAATATTCTGGAAATGCTAATGCTTTGGAAATAGACCAAGGTCAGACTAAGAAATAAATTTACTGACTAAAAATAGTTATATAATACACACACACACACACACATCTCTAGAGAATTAGTCAGAAAGTCCAATCCCAGAGATGTTCATACCTATATGATCTTTCTACAAATCAGAGGACTCATTATAAGTAAAATACCACATGGTTAAATAGTTTATTTTGAAAGAGAAAGTTCATTTTTATCAATTTATGTCGGTAAGACAGGAAGAATACAAAGACATCCTAGGATACCAGGTTATCTCCAATGCTGCACATCTGAGTAGGCCCTCAGAACTCCTATTTTCTAGCTGAAATGCCAGAGTTTGAACCTGGTAGTTGAGCCTGCAAACGGACCATTGATATCATCCAATTAATTATGTCAAAGTAAATTTCAGGGGGCTCAGTTTGCATTTCCCTTTACTTCATTCTACAAACAAAACTTTGAGATCTGCTCATCTTAAATGTCATTTATATTATTCCATTAGTTCAAAATACATTAAAAACATAAGACTCCACTAAACTCAATCACGCAACTGGCCCCCTCTTGGGAAAGCAATTGACATAGTTCCCATGCAATAGATTCATAGTTTGTTCTTGGGTAGCAGGGAATCAGTCAGAATAATTTTACAAGTCACATTTCTACAAGAAATTGGGCTGGAAGCCATGATGAAAAAGGACAGGGAAAAAAACAAGTGGATTAAAATGAACAGCAGCAGTGTTGCCTGCAAAGAACTGATTAGTTTATCCTGTAGTAGACTGAGCCAGGTCACCTTAATCTGAAAAATCAAAGCAGACAGTAGAGCAAGACAACCAGCAGAAAGAGAGGGAAGGTGAACAGGAGGTGCCCTCTGTCCTCTCCACCACTACAGCAGAAGGCATAACCTACAGGTAGCAATCTGTCTGCCCAAAGATAAGAAGATTTGGATGCGAGGATGGTTAGTAACACCTGAGCCCTGTATAATTCAGCCTCTGAGTAGGAGCCCATCAGCTGGGCTCACACCAGGGAACATTAGCACAAAGAGGGAAGCTAGAATGAGGCCTTAAGTTACAGGCCCAGACAAATGCTACCATAATACATGGTTGTCAGGCCTTCAGAATTGTAACTGACAGGCATATTCCAATTAAGAATGGTGGCCATATTGCTATGACACTTTAGGGTGCACTGCATGCTGGGATGTGCAAGTTTTAGTGGACTCCACAGAAGAAATGAAGGCAGCTGCTATCCGTTCCATGATGATGCCAGCCACAGGTGCTTGGCTAAGCATGCAATACCAACACTGGATCACAAGGGCAAGGCATGGACTTAAACATATTCTTAAATGTTAAACATATCCTAGCATGTTTAATCTATGTCTAGCCCTTGTTCTAATTTTATTTTTTAAAAACGTTTATGCAGATTCAGATCATGCCTGGTCTGAATCTCTCCACATAGATATGCCCACCTCTTAGGGACCAGAGGGAAGTTAAATTAAGGATTCACATTACCTAATGACTCAGATAAGAATCAGCCCCCACCACTTCTCTCACTTTCTACTTACCTGTGTTGGAATCATGTTTCTTCACAATCCACAAGTTATTATAGTCCTTGTGCTGATAGGCAGTTACCTAAGAGAAAAAACAAACAAGCCATGTCATCCTTGTTGAGTCATCTCCTCCAGCCATAGGCCAGCACATGAAGAGCTTCTAAACCGATCACATCCTCAGCCCTCAGGCCTGAAATCATCACATCTCAAGAAATGCAGTAGCATACATGAAGAAGACGCCCCTTTCCTTCCTCTGGCTTTGTAAGCCTTTTCTCTTGGGTCTGTTTTGTCGACTTATATTCCTGCATCTCTGTGCTTGTCCTATTTGGATTTTAAACTGCTTGGGGGAGAAATCATGATTAGTTATAAGTAATGCAGTAGCCCACATACTTGTCAAGCCTGGCCACTAATACCCACACTTCGGATGTTTCATCTGGGCACCAATGAATCACCAAAAAGGATCTAAACACTTCTCTAGGGACAATGAAGCTGTAGACAAAAAACTGAATTCCTCAGAGTTAGAGGTGGTTTCTTCATCACTGCTATTGATTGAAAAAGTTTTAGAAGAGAACACTGGGTGTAAGGGAGAGCTAGTTAAGATGATGGTATTAGAGAATGGATCTGGACTTTTGGAAGAGGACTTAACATACAGGAATGATGGCTCTTGGCCAGGGATGCAGTACATCAAATAAGAACTACAAGGAAAAAAACTAACCATAGATCCCTACTAAACCAACACTATAAAGAATAGAAGTAAAGATATTATTGGAGACACCTAATAATTCATACAAGATAGTATTAAAAAGAAGAGGAGAAGCAACAATGTTCATGGTCTAAGATATCTACATACAAGGCCACAGAATATGAGTGGCAAATATCCTTAATGCAAAGAAGTAAATGTGACTTATAAGACTCAAATAGAAATAAAAGAACATCCCCTATTCAAAAACAACAGATTAAATAAAAGAAAGTGGAATACTACTGAATAGCTATAATCTAGCTATAAGAATACACCTATACGAAATCAATGAACCATGGTTGGGAAGCATGGTAAAAATCACAGAACAACAAAACTGAAATAGAAACAATATTGTGGCAGAAGTATACCACACAACTATCCAGCCAGACTAGTGCAGCAAAAGATGTTGAGTTCCAGAAACAAAACACAAATGTAGCAAATGACCTAGTAGTAATGGAAGACTTTAACTATCCAGTCATCTGCTAAGGGAAAGGGAGGAGGGATCTCTATCTAATAAATTTAGAGCAGCTTATAATTCCCTGACATGCTGTAAGAAGAATATAATTCTCTCTTTTTTTTTTTGAGGAAATTGGGGTTAAGTGACTTGCCCAGGGTGACACAGCACATAAGTGTCTGAAGCCAAATTTGAACTCAGGTTTCTGACTCCAGGGCTCGTGTTCTATCCACTATGCCACCTAACTAACTGTCACAAGAATATAATTCTTTTAAAGGTAGATAAGACAATAAAAAAAGTGATTCTAGTCAATAAAGAAGAGGACCTCTCTCACTCACACACACACACACACACTCACTCAGCTGGGTACAGAAATATGTCTTACCCAATAGCAAAGCAACGAGGATAAGAAAATGGGTGGGAAGAGGGTAAAGGGAAGGCAGAGGTCAGAAGTAAAACAGATTTTTATGGAAGGACAGGGTAAAAAGGAAAGGATAAACAGAAGAAAATAGGATGGAGGGAAAGACACAGTAAACATAACTGTAAATGTGAATGAGATGAACCCACCTATAAAACAGAAGCAGATAGCAAAATGGATTAGAAATAAGAATCCAATTATATGTTGTTTACAAGAGACACACTTGAAACAGAAAAATACTGAATTAAAATAAGAGACTACAGTTAAATTGAAGTTTTTTTCACTTTTTGGGGGGTTTTTTGCTTTTTTGCAATATGGCTAATATGTAAATATGTTTTATATGATTTCACATATATAAATACTATCATATTGCTTGCCTTTTCAACTTGTGGGGGAGAGGCTGAAAGGAGGGAGAAAATATGTAACTCAAAATTTTTTTAAAGATTGTTAAAAATACTATTTCTTTTAAAAAAACTCTCAAGAACAAAGTTCTAATGACACAACCACCAATGTTTCTTTCCTATGAGACAGAAAAGATGAAGCTATCTAAAAAGACTAATTTGGATACCTGGGGAATCCATCCACTGATTCAACAAGTATTTATCATGTGCCAGCTGTGTACCAGGTGCTAGCTAGGCAGTGGATTTAGGAGTTTTCACTGTCACGTAAAGAATACAGAATCAAAAGTAAATTGATAGTAGAATGCATACAAAAGAGCAGCAGGATTTTCTAAGTATAAATGACATCAAGACTACTCAGGTTCAGATTAAGTGGAAGCTTGCAATGAAGGGAAGGCCTTCTGGGGTCAAAAGGAAAAGACCAGTACTTAGGATGAGTAAGAAAGCAACAAAAGATGACTGAATGAAGGAAGAGCTCTACTCAGCTCTTATTTTGCTTCTATTTTCTCTACCAAGGAGAGTGATCTTCAGGCTAGAGAGTATGGGGGAAATGGCTCATAGGGAATTGGAAACTCAAGATGGTAAAAAGAGGAGGAGATAGGAAAAAATGGGGACACATTGGAGAAGGAAATGGCAAACCATACCTGTCTCTTTATCAAGAAAATTCCATGGAAAAAGTCCATGGGGTCATGTTGAATCAGATATGATTGAACAACTGAACAAGATGTAGTTATGCTGAGCTACTATCAATGATTTTTGAAAAATCAGAGAGAAGAGGAAAGGGATTACAAAACTATAGATAGGCAAATGTCCTGATATTCAAAATAGGAGAAAAGGTCTATCATTTAAATTGTAGGTAAATAATCCTGATGTCAATTCCTGGCAACATTCCAAAATGTATTATGAAGAGAATGATTTGTGAACATTTTAAAAACTGGTAATAACTAAGCATTAACAATGTCATATGAGACTAACATCAATTGCTTTTCTTGAAAGCCTTACTAGATCAATGAAATCACATATAAAGTTTGTCATTGTACCATTTTGGATACTACAAAGAGACATGGACTAAATGACAATAGAGTTAGCTAGATTTACAGCTGGTTAAACAACCAAACCTACTGTAATTGATGGACTAAATGTTAACATGGAAAAGGGTCCACACTTAAACATCCCAGTAACGGGTCCTTGACCATGTTGTTCAGCATTTTATCAGTGACTAGGATAAAAGCATAGATGAGATGATCATCAAATTTGTGGGTGACAAAACTGGAAAGTATAGTTCATATGTTGGTGTACAGAAAAATCTCGACATACTTTAATGACAGATTGGATCTAATGAGCTGAAATTTAGTAGGGGTAAAAGTGAAGTCATATACATGGGCTTTTTTTTTTCAAGTGTAGGATCTGGAAGACGCAGCTGAATAGTATTTCATGTGAAAAAACACCTGAGGACTTCAGTAAATCATGACATTGTGACACCTAAAAATGCAAGCCCTCTCTTAAACTAGATTAAAATTTATCTAGCGTCTAGATTAAAGAACTGATAATTACATTATACTCTAAGCCCAGGCTGAGCATATGTGGAATAATATGTTCAGTTCTAGATACCACATTCTAGGAAGAACATTTACAACTGGGAACATATGTAGAGAAGTGTGACTAGGATGGCAGGGAGATTCATATACATGCCATAAAAAGGTCAGCAGAAGGAACTTGGAACGCTTTACCTAGAATAAAACTTACAGTGAACAAAAGAACTGTTTTTGGATATCCAAAGTACTTCTTTGCATACAGAAAAAAGAATTAGGTTCATTTTGCGAAACTTTGTTTGGCCACAGAAAGCAGAGCCAGAAGTATTGTGTAGAAGTTGCAAAGAGGCAGACTTTGGTTTAACATGAGGAAAAACTTTCTAAGGATTAGAATTGTCCAAAAGGTGGAATGTGCTACCTTGGGAGTTAGAGAAGTAGGAATCGCTGTAAATCTTCAAGTATAAACTGGATGACCACTTTGAATGTTATAGAAAGGATTCCTATTACAAAAAATAGTCTGGAATAGATGACCTTTTTGGCACCTTCCAACTTTTTTATGATCATATAACAATGAGAACTTAATCAATATGTTAACAATATAAAAAAGAAAGAAATCCTCTAGCAGAAGATTAATGTCTAAAATTGTCTAACAATAGAAGAAAGTAGAATGGAAGCCAGTAATTTCTAACACCTGGAAGGATGAAGCTTAAGTCTGCACTAAGTTTGAGAACACTGATACATATCTTTATTGCAAAAGATGGACACACAGTCAAGACACAAGACACACAGACCTGGAAGGGCCTCTGATATCTTCTAAATCAATCATCATTACCCAGACGAGGAAACAGAAGCTCACATACATGAGGGACTTGTCCATTCAGACTGGAATGAAAAGTACAATCTCAGCTCCCAATCTAGGGCCTAAATAAAGTAGGGTACCTTTTTACGTCTCTAAAATGATTCCATAAGCATACATTATAGAGAATTAACCTTGTAACTGCTAACAGCTCCTTTCACAGCAGTCTTTCTTCCTTTTCACATTAAATAAGGATTATTTTCTGTTCATAAGTCGAGTCAGAATTTACCATCTCTCTGATATCATCCTTATGAAAATGATAAGGGAGGGGATGGGGCATTATGTACGAAGTAAAACTATAGACTAGGGATCAGAGAGCAGAATTAAACAATAAATCTATGATACTGATTGAAGTAACTCTAGAAACTAAGAAAATAAGTAATAAAATATTATAAAGAATAGAAGAATTAAAGAACCTTAAAGTGTTTTTTAAGATTATAATACTTATTAAGCAAATATTAAAATTGTGACAAGAGATTATAAAGGAGTTTCTGTTGTAGTTATCCTGGGACAAGAGAATCAAACTGCTGGTAAATACAGTAGACAACAACTCAGTGTGAATGCAAACAGTATCACAAAGCAAAGTAAGGAATTCTCACCAACGGAGTCATGAATCTGGGGTGTGCCAGTCTGTGGGAAATGACATGACAAGGGATGTGGTGAGGATGAAAGCGCCAGTCACAGCACCACGAAATCTTAGTTGGCAGGGATCTAGAGATTATCTAGTCCAGTCATTTTATTACATAGAAGAAAGGGAGATCTGCAGAGGCAAAGGGCCTTCCCAAGGTCACACTGGACTCAAAACTCGGATTCCACATTCTTTCCAACTCTCTCTCGCTCTCTCATGTACATACACACACACGTACAAACACATATTTTTAGGGGAAAAAAAGGCAAGGCAGACCTCAGCATCAACATTTTCATAGTTTACGATTAGGTCTAGAGGACCATTCTTATTCCCGCCATAGCATTTGGTGTATATAATCCATGAATTTTATGGTAAGTCCTTAATTGAACCTTATTCTGACCGGGAAAGGAAGAAGTTGGAAGGGGAGGATTATTTCTGGGGAGGAGATGAAATGTAGGGATCAGAACCATGGATTTGAAGGTCACAGTTCTAGTCACAGGTCTGCTTGCTACTCATGATCTTGGACAAGTCCTCAACCTCTGAAGGCCTCAATTTTCTTATCTATAAAATGAAGGGGTTGAGCCAGATAATCTTTCATATCTCTTCCAGCTCTAAATTCTATAATCCCTCTAGAGGGACACTCTGAGACACCCAAAGACATATGTCTATAACTAGTATAGTACTAGTTACTATCTGTTCATTAATTTTTGAACCCTAGGATATAACACCAGTTTCTAATAGCTTTCATACCTTTCATTTCTGAGACATGTCTGATCCTTGAGGTCCCAGATATCCAAAATAAGAAAAATGAAGGCCCTAGCAGAAGTACTAACAAAGGAATCTACACTCAAGGGCTCACTCACCTGCTGCTGGCGTGCACCAACTCCTTCCGGATAAAGGTGCCAGTGTGAATGGAGATAGCCACTGGCCATTCGGAGATTCTTCACTGTAATCACAGAACCATATGCCAAGTCTGAAAAAGCAGGAGAAACAGATATTCACAAGCTCATTTCTAAAGCACTTCAATTAATACATAGTCCCAAATCACAAAAATCTCTAACTTTGCCTTGTTCTCATAATGGTTTTCCCATTGTCATAACCCAGTGGAAGACAAGCAAGTCACATATATGCAGCCTCACTGACAAAATAAAGATGACTGGTATGTCTCACTTAATCCTCTCTATCCATGATGACTGAATGTGATTGTGCTGATAAAGAACATCTATAATCCTCCTCTAGACAAAGATACACAATCAGGTAGAGAAGGCAAATGTATTGTTGGCACATTTCACTATTAACTGTATCTTCCTTTCAGCTCTAAATCTATGGTTTTAATCTTTAAGGCATTCATTTTGTAAAGAAACAAAGTAGGACCTACTTGGATGGCAATTCTGAAGTTGGTTTTGGGTTTTTTTCTTATGAACCCTATTATGGTATAACCAGCAGGGGGGGAATCTGTGGCCTCAAGGCCACATGTAGCCCTCTAGATCCTCAAGTGTGGCCCTTTAACTGAATCCAAATTTCACAGAACAAATCCCCTTAATAAAAGGGGATTTTTAAGAAGAAGATTACTTTTATTAAGAGGATTTGTTCTATAAAGTTTGAATTCAGTCAAAGGGCCACACTTGAGGACCTACAGGGCTACATGTGGCCTCGAAGCTGCAGGTTCCCCATTCCTGGATAAGATCATATCACAGAACCAATGTATGGACTACTTGTAGGAGAGATTCTCAGGTGAAAAGAAAAAAATGGCAAGACAAAAGCAGGGAAAACAGATGGATCCAACACCACACAACCTTTTCTGCCTTAAAATTTGTCTCATAGGGTGAAAGAAAGGCCAAACCTTATACCTGTGCTTTTGTACTTATCACTTTCTACTTCACCCACAATCTAACTTTCCCATTTTTCTCCTTATTTCTGACATCTCCAGTCTCTACTGATTCTTTCCCTTTTGTTTAAAGACATGTTCAGATCTCCATTATACCTAAAAGCAAAAGTGCCTTTCCCTGTCCCCTATTCTCCCTTCTATCTCTCATTTTCCTTCTTTTTCTTCCACAGCAAGCTTCTGAAAAGAACAGTCTATACTGCCTACCTCCATTTTCTTACCACTTATTTATGTCTTAAGTCTCTGTAGCTCATATCCACTACTCTAGTGAAAGTGGTCACCAAAGACTTATTTACCTTGTCTCAGTTCTCTTATCAGCCTAATTACATTTGAGTCACACTGATCACCCCCTACATACACCTACATTTGACTCAACATCATCACCTACATACATCATCACCTATATACACCAACATTTGACTCAACTGATCACTCCCTCCATGACTGCCCATGATACCTGATTTAAAACTTGCATTAATGACATGAAGGGCAGTGTGGGGAGAGAAAATCCATTTTCTGGCTTCACCCCTAGGAAGGTCTTCTGAGTTTTCTCTGACCAGCTTAACCCTTTAAATTATCCTTCCAGGTCATTCAGTCTTCCTCCCCATTCACCTCCACCAAGAACCCTGAAACCTTTGGTGGATCAATCTTTTGGACTTTCCCAGTCCAGTTCCTAGGAATTCCCACCACTGTCCTAGCCCGGACAATGAATATTTTGAAAGAAGCCATTTTGAAGGACCAAAGTATGCTCACGTTCTGGAATGGAAGCATTGTGAAGGTTGTTCCCCAAAAGCCGAGACTGGAAGGCAGAACTGAAAAAGCCATCACCAGGGCCACTGGAAGAAAATATGGAGATACAGTAACCATAAGACATAAGGGGGAAAAATCAGGTGGTGTTGGAGACTGTGATTTGTCAATAGCACCAGGAATCATCTCACTTAGCGGTTTTAAAGAAGTACATACAAAGAGCTGTGAATTCCCTATCCTATTAAGTAAGGCTCCTGATTCAGAAGAAAGGTCATGCTGGTTTATTTGGATATAAAGATATTATTCTTTTCCTTCTGACCACCTTACTGATCTTTCTTGATCCCAGGGCTAACACAGGGAATAGAATAGAAAAAAGATAAGATACGACTACTCTGCATCCCTCTTCCCGTTCACACCGAGACACCCCACCATCCTGTTCTCTGATCAGGGGATCATCTATTTCAACAAAATCTTTCTATAATAACAAAACCATGACTACAGGGCTTTAAAGACAGGCTTAGAGGCAAGAGTGTGTTGATTCAGGCAGTACCTTCTATTCAATATGATGAAGTGAACTGCAAATAAGGTAGTATAGAGAATGAAAGGAAACACAATGAGGCACAAGATCCGGGCTGCCAAGTGTTTCCCCAGTGTTACCTGCAAAACAAAGACGAAATCCACACCACCTAAGGAAGAACTCACCAAGAAAAAAAATACATGGGTCATCCCAATATTCTCATCAATATATAAGCATCTAAAAGGTGTAGAGGGTTAAATTCATGGTGCTACTGGAGGGGGCTTGGGTATTTTTGTTTGTTTTTATGAACTTAACAAATACTTGACAAAAAGTTTTACAGAAATACTGTTTGCTCACCATTGTAAGATTAAGGTCTCCCAGCAGCTGCCAAAGGTCTGAAATTGTATTCAGTCCTACATGAAGGACAATAAAGAGGCCAACAAACTTGACCCCTAAAGCACCAGCAAGACTGACTCCTGTCAGACAGAGCCAGAACCACCAGTAGGCAGAGAAGGGCCTGCAAAACCAACAGAAAAGGATATTCCCTTGTAGCAAAGAACAGTGGAGGGACAAGATCAAAGTTTCCTCCTCTGTAACAAAAGGGGTTGGGCTTGTTCAGTCGTTTTCCAGTTGTGTCTGATACTTCATGACCCCATTTGAGGTTTTCTTGGCAAAGATACTAGAATGGCTTGCCATGTCCTTCTCCAGCTCACTTTACAGATGAGGCAACAGAGGTCAAGAGGGTTAAGTGACTTGCCCAGGGTCACACAGCTAGTAAGTGTCTGAAGCCAGATTTCAATTCAGGAAGACGAGTCTTCCTGACTTCAGGCCCAGCACTCTATCCATTGTGCTACCTGGCTGCCCTAGGAGTTAAATTTGGATTCCTCTAAGGCTCCTTCCACCTCTAAAAATCCTATAATTCTATAAAAATTCTGTATTTTCTGTAGTACAGAAAAGATATACTATATTCCATGAGTTCAACTGAAATCTACTTTTCATCAATGACCACTCAGAATCAAAAAGAAAATTCAGTAAAGCCCTCTGGACACAAAACAGCTGAGAAATTTAAAGAGGCCAGAGCTGGCTGGTACAAATTTATTCAGATTTGATTAGCTTTATTGGTTTGAAAGTGAGTAAGACAAAAATTGCTTCTAAAAAGCCTAGGTACTAGCCCTTTCTTTTTGGCCTGAATAAGATGGGCGATTAGGCTCCTTCTGCTATACCAGGACCAAAAGGGAAATCAAAGACCTGTCTGAGAAGAACATTAGAATTTCTCAATGAATTCTAGAACTGTCCAAGGCCACAACGAATTTTTGCAGTAGTATAACCTCTTAGGTGCACACTACATTTACTGCACTGAATTAAATGTTTTCAAACATTTATCATGTGGCTACCTGATGAGATGGGAAGGGATCCAGCCACGAAAGACAAGATATGAGGTGGAAGGCAAGGAGGCTTTCATTTTTCTTGATGACAGAAACCCCAAAGAACAAAATGGCCAAGTATCTTCAAACCCCATCCCCTCAGAGATTTAGCTTACCTATCTGCACAGGAGTTATACTTGACCATACTCAGCATTGCAACCATGATGAAGAACATGAGGATGGGATCCAGAAGGATGTACTGCGACAGAGTAAGGCAACCAGTGTCTGAAAAAGAGTTCAAGCCTTCAGAAAAAGTGGATCAGATTCAGAGACGAGACCAAGAGCCAAAATACCTGAATGCTAATCAATCTATCAATAATAATTTCTCAAACTCCTACTATGTGTCAGGCTCTTTGCTAAGCACTGAGGATACAAAGACAAAAGTGAAAAAGTCAATGGTGAGGCCTGAGTTCCAGAAAACCCAACAGGGAAAACTATTTCCCTTAAACTAAATTCACTTTTAGGTCAGCATTTGGAATAGAAGGATAAAGATAAGAGAAATTAACTTCTTTATATGAAAGGTCTACAAAGTGCTATTCTCACTATAACCCTTGTAAGACAGCTACTACAAGCCTCATCATCTCCATTTTACATATGTGGAAACTGAGGCTCAGAGAGGTTTAGAGACTTGCCTAGATCACAAAATCAGTAAGCATTCAAACCAGATTTTTTTGTGGGGGAAGACCTGGATTTAACTCTTGCCTTTGATGTACACCAGCTGTGTGATGTCGGGCAACTCTCTAGGATGACACATTATACAGTAGCTGTTTGATATCCACTGGCAGAGGATTTCTTCACTGGGAGTTCCTATACCAGTGAAATCATAGATCCAGGACTGCACCCCACCCCCAAAAAAATCAAAGCCATCTATTACTGGATAAAAAAATACATAAACATAAAGCAGTAGACTAAATTAGATAAGACTCAGAAAGATTTACATTAGTCTTGCATTCAATAAACCCAGAAATTACCGGGGAAAGGACTTTTTATTCAACAGAAACTTCTGGAGAAAAATAGCAAATAGTCTGGCAGAAAAGAGATTTAGAGCAACATCTTATAGTCTATACCAAAATAAATTTATAAATGTTTGATAAAAATACCTAAACATAAAAAGGTGCATCACAAAAGAATCAAGAGAAAGCAAATCTACATTTTTCCATAACTATGAATTGGAAAAGAATCCATAAGCAGACATGGGAAGAATATTACAAAAGGCAAAATAGATAACTTTTGTTACATGAAATTTAAAAGATTTTACACAAATAAAGGTAGCTAGAGTTAGAAGATCATGAACAGGAAAAGACCATTGTGTTAAATATGTAAGATAAAAAGTGTGACAAGCAGAATTTGGAAGAATTAACACAAATCTATAAGATAATCCACTCCCTCACAGACATTTTGTCAAAGGTTTGAGCATTTTAAAACAGAAAAGATATGAACTATCAATAATCATGTGAGAAACTATTCAAAATCACTAAAAATTAGGAAACTCAAAAGTACAAAATTAATACTTTCAGAGGAAGAAATTAAAGCTATCTATAGTCATATGAAAAAATGTTCTAAATCATTATTGATTAGATGGGACACAACTCAAAACAACTCTGAGGCACCACATCACACCTATCAGATTGGCTAACATGACAAAACAGGAAGATGATAAATGTTGGAGAAGATGTAGGAGAGTTGGAACACTAATTCACTGTTGGTGGAACTGTGAGCTGATCCAGCCATTCTGCAGAGCAAACTGGAACTAAGCCCAAAGGGCTATAGAACTGTGCATACTCTTTGACCCAGTAATATCGCTTCTAGGTCTGTATACCAAAAAGATCATAAAAATGACAAACATGTACAAAAATGTTTACAGTAGCTCTTGGTCAAGAACTGGAAATTGAGGGAATGCCCATTAATTGGGAAATGACTGAACAAGTTGTGATAGGAATGTAATGGAATGCTATTGTGCTATAAGAAATGATGGACAGGAGGGGGAGGAGCCAAGATGGCGGAGTAGAAAGACTCACGTATGCTACCTCCGAACCCACAGCCCATAAATTTTCTGTAAAAAGAACTCCCCACAAATTCTGGGGAGGTTTCTGCAAGGTGCGCAGAAACACAGTGGAAGAGATTTCTGTTCCAGAGAGACCTGAAAAACTGACTCCAAAGGTCCACCACACACCAGACAGCGGAGCCCACCCCTGTACAACCCGGGCCCCAAGGCCCCAGAGGAGCAGATCCGAGCAGGCTTCAGGGACGGAATCTCCAGCGGCCACGAAGGTCCCTCCACCCATAGGCGCTACAGGTCAGTGAGAGAGATGTCTGGGCTGGCCGAGAGGGGAGCGGGGTGTCTCCATGAGTCGGGCCCCCTTGGGAGGAAGCGGCAGAGGGAGCAGCAGAGGCAGTGGCAGCCACGGCTCCCAGAGCAGGAAGGAGCTCAGGGCCATTACTGAAGGTCGCCCCATAAACCCTCTGAGGGAACTGAGCCTGGGAGGCAGCCCTGCCCCACACTGAGCACCAGAACTTAAGCTCACATTGAATACTAGCAGTGCCCACCATTGAAAGCCCAGAGGCTGGGGAGCAGCATTTGAATCACAGACCCCAAGCACTAGCTAGGCCAATCTAGGTGGGGGTGGACAGGAATCTCAGAAGTCAAGTAACTGGCTGGGAAAATGCCCAGAAAAGGGAAGAAAAATAAGACTATAGAAAGCTACTTTGATGGGGTTCAGATGTTCCCGCCTTTCAATTCTGATGACGAGGAAGGATTCTTACCATCAGAGAAAGATGTGGAGGTCGGGGCCTCTGTATCCCAGACATCCCAGGGGGATGTCCGGTGGACTCAAGCCATGGAAGAGCTCAAAAAGGATTTTGAAAATCAAGTTAGACAGGTGGAGGAAAAACTGGGAAGAGAAATGAGAGAGATGCAAGGAAAGCATGAAAAACGGGTCAATACCTTGGTAAAGGAGACCCAAAAAAATGCTGAAGAAAATAACACCTTGAAAAATAGGCTCACTCAATTGGCAAAAGAGGTTCAAAAAGCCAATGAGGAGAAGAATGCTTTCAAAAGCAGAATTAGCCAAATGGAAAAAGAGGCTCAAAAGCTCACTGAAGAGAATAGTTCTCTCAAAATGAGAATGGAATAGATGGAGTCTAATGACTTTCTGAGAAACCAAGAAATCACCAAACAAAACCAAAAGAATGAAAAAATGGAAGAGAATGTGAAATATCTCATTGGAAAAACAGCTGACCTGGAAAATAGATCCAGGAGAGACAATTTAAAAATTATGGGACTACCTGAAAGTCATGATCAAGAAAAGAGCCTAGACATCATATTCCATGAAATTATCGAGGAAAACTGCCCTGATATTCTACAACCAGAGGGCAAAATATGTATTGAAAGAATCCAGGGGGGGTGGAGCCAAGATGGCGGAGTAGAAGGACGCACGTTTACAAGCTCCGAAACCAAAAGCCCATAGATTGAATGTAAAAAGAGTCCCCCATAACTTCTGGGTCAATACAAGGTGTGCAGAAGCAGAGGTGAAGAGATTTCCGTTCCAGGGAGCCCTGGAGACCCATCCCCAGAATCCGGCGCCCCGGAAAGTGGACCCCACCCCCAAAGCTGCCTTGGCCGCGGCACCAAAGAAGCTGATCCGAGCAGGCTTCAGAGATGGAAGCTCCGGCAGCCAGGAAAATCCCTCCGCCCACAGAAGCAGGTCAGTGAGAGAGGCCGGGCTGGAGGAGAGGGGAAGCAGGGCGTCTCCGTGACTCGGGCCCCCTCGGGAGGAAGCGGCGGCGGCAGAAACGGGGGCAGGAAGCGGCGGAGGCAGAGGTGTGGGCGGTGGCTGAGGCGGCAGCGGACCGGGACCCAGGAATCCCCCAGCAGCAGGCAGGATCTTCATTACGGAAGATTCCTGCATAGGAACTGACGGAGTTGAGCCTGGGAGACGGCCCTGCCCCCACCCCAGCACCTGAACTAAAGCTCACTGATTGACAGCTGGCAGGAGGAAAGCCCATTTAAATCTCAGAGGCCAAGCACTAGCTGGGTGGATCCAGGCAGCGGTGGAAAGGAATCTCAGAAGTCAAGTAACTGGCTGGGAAAATGCCTAGAAAAGGGAAGAAAAATAAGACTATAGAGAGTTTTTTCCAACAAATGCAAATGATCCCGACCTTCGGATCTGATGATAAGGACGTATCCTTGCCATCAGGGAAAGACGTGGAGGGCGGGGCCTCAGTACCCCAGACACCCCAGGGGGGTGGTGGGTGGGCTCAGGCCCTGGAAGAGCTCAAAAAGGATTTTGAAAAGCAAGTTAGACAGGTGGAGGAAAAACTGGGAAGAGAAATGTCAGAGATGCAACAAAAGTATGAAAACCGGGTCAATACCTTGGTAAAGGAGACCCAAAAAAATGCTGAGGAAATTAACACCTTGAAAAATAGGCTCACCCAATTGGCAAAGGAGGTTCAAAAAGCCAATGAGGAGAAGAATGCTTTCAAAAGCAGAATGAGCCAAATGGAAAAAGAGGCTCAAAAGCTCACTGAAGAGAATAGTTCTCTCAAAATTAGAATGGAACAGATGGAGTCTAATGACTTTATGAGAAACCAAGAAATCACCAAACAAAACCAAAAGAATGAAAAAATGGAAGAGAATGTGAAATATCTCATGGGAAAAACAACTGACCTAGAAAATAGATCCAGGAGAGACAATTTAAAAATTATGGGACTACCTGAAACTCATGATCAAAAAAAGAGCCTAGACATCATCTTCCATGAAATTATCGAGGAAAACTGCCCTGACAATCTAGAACCAGAGGGCGAAATAAGTATTGAAAGAATCCATCGATCACCACCTGAAAGAGATCCAAAAAGAGAAACTCCTAGGAACAATGTGGCCAAATTCCAGAACTCCCAGCTCAAGGAAAAAATCTTACAAGCAGCTAGAAAGAAACAATTCCAGTACTGTGGAAATACAATCAGGATAACCCAAGATCTAGCAGCTTCTACATTAAGGGATCGAAGGGCGTGCAATAGGATATTCCAGAAGGCAAAGGAACTACGACTCAAACCAAGAATCACCTACCCAGCTAAACTGAGTATAATACTTCAAGGGAAAATATGGTCTTTCAATGAAACAGAGGACTTTCAATCATTCTTGATGAAAAAACCAGAGCTGAAAAGAAAATTTGACTTTCAAACACAAGAATGAGAAGAAGCATGAAAAAGTAAACAGCAAAGAGAAGTCTTAAGGGACTTACCAGAAGTGAACTGTTTACACTCATACAGGGAAAGACAATATTTCTAACTCTTAAAACTTTTCAGTATCTGGGTAGTTGGTGGGACCACACACACACATGTACACGCATGCACACACATACACACATGCACACACATACAGAGACAGAGAGCACAGAGTGAATTGATTAGGATGGGACCATATCTTAAAAGAAATTAAGGTAAATGGTGAGAGAGAAATGTACTGGGAGGAAAGAGGGTGAAATGGAATGGGGTAATTATATGTCATTTAAGAGACAAGTAGGAGTTTTTCTTAGTGGAGGGAAAAAGAGGAGAGCTGAGAAAAAAAAAAACAAGAAGCTTTACTCTCATCACATTTGACTAAACGAAGGAGTGAAATGCACACTCATTTTGGTATGAAAACCTATCTTACAGTATAAGAAAGTGGGGAAGAAAGAGATATTGAAAGGGGGGGGTGATGGAAGGGAGGGCAAAGGGAGGAGGGAGCAATTTGAAGTCAACACTTGGGGAGGGACAGGATCAAAAGACAGAAGAGAAACAAGGAGGGGCAGGTTAGGAGGGATGGTAATCCAGTTAGTCTTACACAACACGACTATCAGGGAGGTCATTGGCAGAACTACACAGATATGGCCTATGTTGAATTGCCTGCTGTCCCAAAGAGAATGGGTGGGGAGGGAGGGATGGGGAGAATTTGGAACTCAAAGTTTTAGGAACAACTGTTTAGTATTGTTGTTGCAACTAGGAAAGAAGACATACAGTTAAGGAGGAATAGAAAGTCATCTGGCCCTACAGGAGAAAAGAGAAGATGGAGACAAGAGAAGGGAGAGATGACAGAAGAGAGGGCAGATTGGAGATAGGGAAAATTAGATTGCTTGGGGTATTGGGGTGGGGGGAGGGGAGAAAAGGGGAGAAAATTTGGAACCCAAAAATTTGTGAAAATGAATGTAAGAAAATTAAATAAAGAAAGAAAGAAAGAAAGAAAATGCAAGCTGCAAAAAAAAAAAAAAGAAAGAATCCATCGATCACCACCTGAAAGAGATCCAAAAAGAGAAACTCCTAGGAACATTGTGGCCAAATTCCAGAATTCCCAGGTCAAGGAGAAAATATTGCAAGCAGCTAGAAAGAAACAATTCCAGTATTGTGGAAATACAATCAGGATAACTCAAGATCTAGCAGCTTCTATATTAAGGGATTGAAGGGCGTGGAATAGGATATTCCAGAAGCCAAAGGAACTAGGACTCAAACCAAGAATCACCTACCCAGCAAAACTGAGTATAATACTTCAGGGGAAAATATGGTGTTTCAATGAAACAGAGGACTTTCAAGCATTCTTTTTTTTTTTTATTTAACTTTTTACATTCATTTTCACAAAATTTTGGGTTCCAAATTTTCTCCCCTTTTATCCCCTCCCCCCACCACCATACACCAAGCAATCTAATTTTCCCTATCACCAATGTGTCCTCTCTTCTATCCTCCCTCCCTTCTCTTGTCCCCATCTTCTCTTTTGTCCTGTAGGGCCAGATGACCTTCTATTCCCCATTAACTGTATTTCTTATTTCCTAGTAGCAACAACAATACTAACCAGTTGTTCCTAAATTTTGAGTTCCAAATTCTCCCCATCCCTTCCTCCCTCCCCACCCATTCCCTTTGGGAAGGCAGGCAATTCAATAGAAGCCAGATCTGTGTATTTTTGCAAATGACTTCGATAATAGTTGTGTTGTGTAAGACTAACTGTATTTCCCTCCATCCTATCCTGCCCCCCATTGTTTCTATTCTGTCTTTTGATCCTGTTCCTCCCCAAGAGTGTTGACTTCAGATTGCTCCCTCCTCCTATTGCCCTCCCTTACATCATCCCCCCCACCCTGCTTATGTCCTTCTCCCCCACTTTCCTGTATTGTAAGATAGGTTTTCATACCAAAATGAGTGTGCATTTTATTCCTTCCTTTAGTCAAATGTGATGAGGGTAAACTTCTTGTTTTTTTCTCAGCTCTCCTCTTTTTCCCTCCACTAAAAAGTCTCCTGCTTGCCTCTTGAAGGAGATATAATTTACCCCATTCCATTTCACCCTCTGTCCTCCCACTACATTTCTCTCTCACCATTTACCTTAATTTCTTTTAAGATATGGTCCCATCCTATTCAATTCACTCTCTGCTGTCTGTCTCTGTATGTGCGTGCATGTGTGTATGTGTGTGCGCGTACACGCATGTACGTGTGTGTGTGTATGTGTGTATGTGTGCATGTGGTCCCACCAACTACCCAGATACTGAAAAATTTTAAGAGTTACAAATATTGTCTTTCCATGTAGGAATGTAAACAATTCACTTTTGGTAATTCCCTTATGACATCTCTTTGCTGTTTACTTTTTCATGTTTCTTCTCATTCTTGTGTTTGAAAGTCAAATTTTCTTTTCAACTCTGGTCTTTTCATCAAGAATGCTTGAAAGTCCTCTGTTTCATTGAAACACCATATTTTCCCCTGAAGTATTATACTCAGTTTTGCTGGGTAGGTGATTCTTGGTTTGAGTCGTAGTTCCTTTGCCTTCTGGAATATCCTATTCCATGCCCTTCAATCCCTTAATATAGAAGCTGCTAGATCTTGAGTTATCCTGATTGTATTTCCACAATACTGGAATTGTTTCTTTCTAGCTGCTTGCAATATTTTCTCCTTGACCTGGAAATTCTGGAATTTGGCCACAATGTTCCTAGGAGTTTCTCTTTTTGGATCTCTTTCAGGTGGTGATCGATGGATTCTTTCAATACATATTTTGCCCTCTGGTTGTAGAATATCAGGGCAGTTTTCCTCGATAATTTCATGGAATATGATGTCTAGGCTCTTTTCTTGATCATGACTTTCAGGTAGTCCCATAATTTTTAAATTGTCTCTCCTGGATCTATTTTCCAGGTCAGCTGTTTTTCCAATGAGATATTTCACATTCTCTTCCATTTTTTCATTCTTTTGGTTTTGTTTGGTGATTTCTTGGTTTCTCAGAAAGTCATTAGACTCCATCTATTCCATTCTCATTTTGAGAGAACTATTCTCTTCAGTGAGCTTTTGAGCCTCTTTTTCCATTTGGCTAATTCTGCTTTTGAAAGCATTCTTCTCCTCATTGGCTTTTTGAACCTCTTTTGCCAATTGAGTGAGCCTATTTTTCAAGGTGTTATTTTCTTCAGCATTTTTTTGGGTCTCCTTTACCAAGGTATTGACCCGTTTTTCATGCTTTCCTTGCATCTCTCTCATTTCTCTTCCCAGTTTTTCCTCCACCTGTCTAACTTGATTTTCAAAATCCTTTTTGAGCTCTTCCATGGCTTGAGTCCACCGGACATCCCCCTGGGATGTCTGGGATACAGAGGCCCCGACCTCCACATCTTTCCCTGATGGTAAGAATCCTTCCTCGTCATCAGAATTGAAAGGCGGGAACATCTGAACCCCATCAAAGTAGCTTTCTATAGTCTTATTTTTCTTCCCTTTTCTGGGCATTTTCCCAGCCAGTTACTTGACTTCTGAGATTCCTGTCCACCCCCACCTAGATTGGCCCAGCTAGTGCTTGGGGTCTGAGATTCAGATGGGCTTTCCGCGGCAGGTGAGGCTGCTATTCAATGTGAGCTTAAGTTCTGGTGTTTGGGTGGGGCAGGGCTGCCTCCCAGGCTCAGTTCCCTCAGGGGCTTTATGCAGAGACCTGAACTTCTGCCTTCTGCTGCCTGCTGTCCCGGGCCGCCACTTCTGCCTCTGCTGCTGCCCCCACTGCTGCCTCTGCCGCTCCCTCTGCCGCTGCCTCCCAAGGGGGCCCGACTCATGGAGACACCCCGCTCCCCTCTCGGCCAGCCCAGACATCTCTCTCACTGACCTGTAGCGTCTGTGGGCAGAGGGACCTTCCCGGCTGCCGGAGATTCCGTCCCTGAAGCCTGCTCGGATCTGCTCCTCTCAGCCGTGCGGCCAGGGCAGCTCAGGGGTGGACTCAGCTTTCCAGGGCATGACGGACCCCTGGGGATGGCTCTCCAGGTCTCTCTGGAATGGAAATCTTTTCCACTGTGTTTCTGCGCACCTTGCAGTGATCCAGAATGTGTGGGGAGTTCTTCTTGCAGGAAATATATGGGCTGTGGGTTCGGAGCTAGCATATGTGAGACTTTCTACTCCACCATCTTGGCTCCACCCCACTTTCAAGCATTCTTGATGAAAAGACCAGAGCTGAAAAGAAAATTTGACTTTCAAACACAAGAATGAGAAGAAGCATGAAAAAGTACACAGCAAAAAGATGTCATAAGGGACTTACCAAAGGGGAACTGTTTACATTCCTACATAGAAAGACAATATTCATAACTCTTAAAATTTTTCAGTATCTGGGTAGTTGGTGGGACCACACATATACACACACACACACACATACACACATGCACGCACATACAGAGACAGAGCGCACAGAGTGAATTGAATAGGGTGGGGCCATATCTTAAAAGAAATTAAGGTAAACAGTGAGAGAGAAATGTAGTGGGAGGAGAGAGGGTGAAATGGAATGGAATAAATTATATCTCATTCAAGAGGCAAGCAGGAGACTTTTTAGTGGAGGGAAAAAGAGGAGAGCTGAGAAAAAAACAAGAAGTTTACCCTCATCACATTTGACTAAAGGAAGGAATAAAATGCACACTCATTTTGGTATGAAAACCTATCTTACAATACAGGAAAGTGGGGGAAAAGGAGATAAGCAAGGGGGGGGATGATGGAAGGGAGGGCAATGGGAGGAGGGAGCAATCTGAAGTCAACACTCTTGGGGAGGGACAGGATCAAAAGACAGAATAGAAACAATGGGGGGCAGGATAGGATGGAGGGAAATACAGTTAGTCTTACACAACACAGCTATTAACGAAGTCATTTGCAAAACTAAACAGATATGGCCTATATTGAATTGCCTGCCTTCCCAAAGGGAATGGGTGGGGAGGGAGGGATGGGGAGAAGTTGGAACTCAAAGTTTTAGGAAGAACTATTTAGTATTGTTCTTGCTACTAGGAAACAAGAAATACAGTTAATGGAGAATAGAAAGTCATCTGGCCCTACAGGACAAAAGAGAAGATGGGGACAAGAGAAGGGAGGGAGGATAGAACAGAGGGCAGATTGGTGATAGGGAAAATTAGAATGCTTGGTGTATGGTGGTGGGGGGAGGGGAAAAATGGGGAGAAAATTTGGAACCCAAAATTTTGCCAAAATGAATGTAAAAAGTTAAATAAATAAATTTATATATATAAAAAAAAGAAATGATGAACAAGTGGCTTTCAGAAAAACCTGGAAAGACTTACATGAAATGATGCTGAGTGAAATGAGAAGAACCAGGAGAACATTATACACAGTAACAGCCACAGGGTGCGAGGACTGTTTCTGATAGACAGTCCTTCATAGCAATGGAAGGACCTAAAACATTTCCAAAGGACTCTTGACACAAAATGCCATCCACATCCAGAGAAAGAAAGATAGAATTGGAACACATAATGAAGCAGACTATTTTCTCTTGTGTTATGTTTTGTTTTGTTTTTTCTCATGGTTTCTCTCATTCATTTTAATCCTTCTGTGCAATGTGACTAATGTGAAAATTTGGTTAATAAGAATGTATGTATAGCACCCATATAAGATTGCATGCTGTCTCGCGGAGGGAGAGAAAATTTAAAACTTATGGAAGTGGTTGCTGAAAACTGAAGACAAATTAATTAATTAAAAAAATAATACTCTAAGGTGTCACCTCATGCTCATTAAATTGGAAAGGATATCATAATTCAATGTTGGAAGGGCTGTGGACAAATGAGGATGCTAATGGTGGTGGAGATGATGAATAGGTCCAACCATTCAGGGAAATAATTCAGAATTATGCAAGAAAAAGTAACAAGGGGGGCAGCGCCAATATGGCAGAGTAACAGCATGCACTTTCTAGAGCACAGCCCCCAAGCCCCGCCAAATACCTGTAAAAAATGGCTCCAAACAAATTCTGGAGCTGCAGAACCTACAGAATGACAGAGTGAAGCAAATATACAGACCAAGACAGCCTGTAATGTCCCCAGGAAGTGTCTATCACACCATACTAGGGGCAGGTCACAATCCAGTATGGGCCACGCTGGCACAGACAGGACCTGGGCAGGCCTTGGGGAAACTGAATCTCTCACACCTGTGTCAGTTTCCAGACATCAGGACCCCAAAAAACCAAGAATAAATTGAAAGGTCAGTGGAAAAAGCCTGTGGGACCAGTGTGGGAAAGTAGAGTGGTCCGGCCCCAGCTCCAGGGTAGCAGAGGGGGGAAGGAGGTGGAGGGACCCATGGCAGGCACAGCAGCAGCAGGGGCAGAGACAGCAACTGTTTCTGGATATCTAGGCCCACAGATTGTGGAGTAATTGAGTAGCTGACAGTACACCCTCCACCCTCACTGGAAGCAGAGATCTACCTTGACAAAGAGCTCAAAAGTCAAGTAAATGGCTGGGCAAGTAAGCAAAAACTGAAAAAAGAATCAGACTATAGAATGTTACTTGGGTGACAAGGGAGTAACCAACACATGCAAACAAAAGAAAACAAAGTCAAAGCTCCTCCATCCAAAGCCTCCAAGAAAAAAATGGTCTCAGGCCATAGAAGAGCTCAAAAAGGATTTTGAAAATCAAGTAAGAGAACTTGAGCAAAAATTGGGAAGAGAAATGAGAGTGATGCAAGAAAGTCATGAAAAACAAGTCAACTGCTTGCTAAAGGAGACCCAAAAAAATGCTGAAGAAAATAACACTGTAAAAAATAGACTAACCCAAATGACAAAAGAGATCCCAAAAGCCAATGAAAAGAAGAATGCTCTAAAAAGCAGAATTGGCCAGATGGAAAAGAAGGTCCAAAAGCTCACTGAAGAAAATAATTCCTTAAAGATTAGAATAGAGCAGATGGAAGCTAATGATTTTATGAAAAATCAAGAAATTATAAAACAAAACCAAAGGAATGAAAAAAATAGCAAACAATGTGAAATATCTCATTGGAAAAACAACTGACCCAGAATATAGAACCAGAAGAGATAATTTAAAAATTATTGGTCTACCTGAAAACCATGATCAAAAAAGAGCCTAGTCATCATCTCCAAGAAATTATCAAGGAAAACTGCCCTGATATTCTAGTACCAGAGGGTAAAATAAACATTTAAAGAATCTACTAAGGGGGTGGAGCCAAGATGGCAGAGTAGAAAGGCACACATACGCAGGCTATCCCCGCACAGTCCACAAAAATCCTGTAGAGAGGGACTCTCAACAAATTCTGGAGCAGCAGAAGTGGAGAACAACAGAGTGGAGGAGATTTCCAGCCCAGGGTGACCTGAAAGGCCCACAGGAAACGTCTGCTGGACGGGAAGTGGAGCAGAGCCTAGCCCAGCCTTGGCCACACTGCACGGCTGGCAAACAGCCCTCAGCAGCGGAATCTTCAGTCACAGAATCCCCAGTCCCAGCAGCAACAGATCCCAGATCCCTCAACCCACAGACGCCAAAGGTCAGTGACAGGGTTTTTTTCAGCTGGCCAGGAAGGGAGAAGGGCCTTCCCATAGCTCCGGCAGCAAGCAGCCACTTCAGAGGCCACATCGCAGGTGCAGCAGCTAGATCCAATGTTGGATCGTAAAAACCCTGGGGATACTAAGGAGCTGATTCTTGCCTCCACCCTGTGAGGAGGCCCTGGGGAAGCTGGTCTTTGTCTCGCACTGAATGGTGGCCCTGCCCATCCAGCTTATTTCAAAATCAGCCCCCAGTGCTGACTTGGAGGGACTGGAGGCCAGGTGACTATGGAGAGGTAACTGCTAAGATTCTGGATACAAAAATTCTTCTCTGCACCTAGACCAGTACACACTTCATTGTGCCACCTTGGAGTAACTGACATCATATAGATTCCCAGAGTATACCCTACTCTTGACAAAGGACCAAAAAATCAAGTAACTGGTTGGGAAAAATGCCCAAAAAGGGGGAAAAAAAAATAAGACTACAGAAGGTTACTTTCTTGGTGAACAGATATCTTTTCCCATCCTTACAGACGAGGAAGAACAATACTTACCATCAGGGAAAGACATAGAAGTCAAGGCTTCTGTATCCCAAACATCCAAAATAAATATTCAATGGGCTCAGGCCAGGGAAGAGCTCAAAAAGGATTTTGAAAATGAGGTAAGAAAGGTGGAGGAAAAATTGGGAAGAGAAATGAGAGAGATGCAAGAAAAGCATGAAAAGCAGGTCAACACCTTGCTAAAGGAGACCCCAAAAAAAGGTTGAAGAAAATAACACCTTTAAAATTAGACTAACTCAATTGGCAAAAGAGGTTCAAAAAGCCAATGAGGAGAAGAATACTTTAAAAAACAGAATTAGCCAAATGGAAAAGGAGTTTCCAAAGTTCACTGAAGAAAATAGTTCTTTAAAAATCAGAATAGAAAAGATGGAGTCTAATGACTTTATGAGAAACCAAGAAATCACAAAACAAAACCAAAAGAATGAAAAAATGGAACATAATGTGAAATATCTCATGGGAAAAAACAACTGACCTGGAAAATAGATCCAGGAGGCACAATTTAAAAATTATGGGACTACCTGAAAGCCATGATCAAAAAAAGAGCCTAGACATCATCTTCCATGAAATTATCAAGGAAAATTGCCCTGATATTCTAGAACCAGGGGACAAAATAGATATTGAAAGAATCCACCAATCACCTCCTGAAAGAGATCCAAAAAGAGAAAGTCCTAGGAACATTGTGACCAAATTCCAGAGTTCCCAGGTCAAGGAGAAAATATTGCAAGCAGCTAGAAAGAAACAATTCAAGTATGGTGGAAATACAATTAGGATAACACAAAATCTCGCGGTTTCTACATTAAAGGATTGAAGGGCATGGAATGATATTCCAGAAGACAAAGGAACTAGGACTAAAACCAAGAATCACCTACCCAGCAAAACTGAGAATAATACTTCAGGCAAAAAAATGGTCTTTCAATGAAACAGAGGACTTTCAAGCATTCTTGATGAAAAGACCAGAACTGAAAAGAAAATGTGACGTTCAAACACAAGAATCAAGAGAAACATGAAAAGGAAAACAGCAAAGAGAAGTCATAAGGGACTTACTAAAGTTGAACTATTTACATTCCTACAGGGAAAGACAATATTTGTAACTCTTGAAACTTTTTTCAATATCTGGGTAGTTGGTGGGATTACACACACACACACACACACACACACACACACAGAGCACAGGGTGAATTGAATAGGATGGGATCGTATCTTTAAATAATGAAATTAAGCAGTGAGAGGGAAATATATTGGGGGGAAAAATGGAATGGGGCAAATTATCTCTCCTAAGAGAGGCAAGTAAAAGACTTTTCAGTTGAGAGAAAAAGGGGGGAGATGAGAGAAAAAACATGAAGCTTACTTTCATCACATTCAACTAAAGGAAGGAATAAAATGCACACTCATTTTGGTATGAAAACCTATCTTACAATACAGGATGGGGGGAGAAGGGGATAAGCAGAGTAGGGGGGATAATGGAAGGGAAGGCAGTAGGAGGAGGGAGCACTCTTGGGAAGGGATAGGATCAAAAGAGAGAATAGAAGAAATGGGGAGCAGAATAGGATGGAGGGAAATGTAGTTAGTCTTACACAACATGACTATTATGGAAGTCATTTGCAAAACTACACAGATATAGCCTATATTGAATTGCTTGCCTTCCCAAAGGGAATGGGTGGGGAGGAGGGATGAAGATAGGTTAGAACTCAAAAGTTTTAGGAACAACTGTTGAGTATTGTTCTTGCAACTAGGAAATAAAAAATACAGGTAATGGTGTATAGAAATTTATCTTGCCCTACAGGACAAAAGAGAAGATGGGGATAAGGGAAGGGAGGGATGTTAGAAGGGAAGACAGATTGGTGATAGGGGTAATTAGAATGCTTTGTGTTTAGGGGTGGGGGGGTGAGAAATGGGGAGAAAATTTGGAACCCAAAATTTTGTGGAAATGAAAGTTGAAAACTTAAATAAATAATTTTAAAAAAAATAAAGAGGATGGGCTAGAAGTCAGAAGACCCGGGGGGCAGGGGGTGGGGAATAAAGAATCTACTGATTACCTCTTGAAAGAGATCTCAAAAGGAAAACTCCTAGGAATATTGTAGCAAAATTCCAGAGCTCCCAGGTCAAGGAAAAAATATTGCAAGCAGCCAGAAAGAAACAATTCAAGTATCATGGAAATATAATCGGGATAATACAAGATCTAGCAGCTTCTACGTTAAGGGATCAAAGGGCTTGAAATATGATATTCCAGAAGTCAAAGCTAAGATTAAAGCCAAGAATCACCTACCCAGCAAAACTGAATATATATTATACTCAGTTTAGCAAGAAAAATGGTCATTCAGTGAAATAGAGGACTTTCAAAGTCACATGAAAACACCAGAGCTGATAGAAAATTTGAATTTCAAGAATCAAGAGAAGCATGAAAAGATAAACAGGAAAGAAATCATAAGAGATTTACTAAAGTTGAACTGTTTATGTTCCTACATGGAAAGATAATATTTATAACTTGAGACTTTTCTCAGTACTAGGATTTTATATATATATATATATATATATATATATATATAGAGAGAGAGAGAGAGAGAGAGAGAGAGAGAGAGAGAGAGAGAGAGAGAGAGAGAGAGAGAGAGGGAGAGAGAGAGAGAGAGAGATTATATACATATAGACAGATGGCACAGGGTGAGTTGAATAGGAAGGGATGATATGTAAAAAAATAAAATTAAGGGGTGAGTGAAGAATATATTGGGAGGAGAAAGGGGAAAATAGAATGGTGCAAATTATCTCTCACATAAAAGAGGCAAGAAAAAGCTTTTTTCAATGGAGGGGAAAAGAGAGGAGGTGAGAAAGAAAAAATGAACCATGCTCTCATCACATTTGGCTTAAGGAGGGAATAACATGCATACTCAATTTGCTGTGAAACTCTTATCTTACACTACAGGAAAGTAGGGAAGAAGGGGATAAGTGGGGGGGATGATAGAAGGGAGGGCAAATGGGAGGAGGGCATAATTAGAAGTAAATACTTTTGAGGAGAAAAAAAAAGAGAATAAATGGGGGGCAGCATAGGATGGAGGGAAATATAGGTAGTCTTCCACAATATGATTATTATGGAAGTCTTTTGCTTAACTACACATGTATAACATATATCAAATTGCTTGCCTTCTCAGTGGGGATGCATAGGGAGGGAGGAAGGGAGAGAAGTTGGAACTCAAAGTTTTAAAAATAAAGGTAAAAAATTCTTTTTACATGCAACTGGGAAATAAGATATACAGGCAATGGGGTATAGAACTCTATCTTGTCCTCCAAGAAAATAGAGGAGATGGGGATAAGAGAAGGGAGGGGTGTGACAAAAGGAATGGGAGATTGGGGGAAGAGATAATCAGAATGCATGCTGTCTTGAGGTGGGTGGAAGGAAGAGATGAGGAGAAAATTTGGAACTCAAAATCTTGTGGAAATGAATGTTGAAAACTAAAAACAAATAAATAAATTAGAATTTTAAAAAAAAGTTGTAATTTGTTCATACCTTTTGACCTAGAGGTCCAACTACTAGGTCTATACCCACAATGAGGTTAATGACAGCAAGAAAAGATTCTCACATACAAAAATATTCACAGAAGTATTATTAGTAATAAGTAACGAGGTCAAAATATTTGTCAATAATCAGAGCATGGCAGAACAAACTGTAACATATTAACATAAGGGACTATTATTGTGGCATAAGGAAGAATGAATCTAAAAATCTCAAAGAAACAGGCAGACTTGAAGGAAGTGATACAAGGAGAAAAAAGCAAAGCCAAAAAAATCTCAATATGCACAATGACTACAACGATGTAAACAAATGCAACACTGACAAAAACCATCAATAAACTCAAAAAAATCTCAACACTAAAAGGTAACAAAATGTAGTTCAAAGACAACAAGACAACATTTTTGCTGTCAAATGATTAAAATTAAAGCAGACATCTTTATTTCTTACAAATCAGTAAGGCACAAAAATACAAATTGTTATACATCATCACTGAAATTATTCTATTAGAAAATTGTTTTCAAAAGAAATGTACAAAATGTACTTTGTGGGGGGAGTGAGTGTTTGCTGGGTAGTGTCTATTATTCTAAAACAAAATGTATAACAAACAAATTTGTCACCTAGAAAGAAAATGAATCGTTCCAATCCTGTTGTCTCTAACACTCAATTACTTCTTTTTTTTAAATATGTAATTTGGTTTTTTTTTAGTTTTCCACATTCACTTCCACAAGAATTTGAATTCCAAATTTTCTCCCCATCTCTCCCCACCACCCACCCCAGGGCTGCATGCACCCCATCCACCCCTTCCTCCAGTCTATGCTTCTGTTAAACCTCCCCTCCCTTCTTTTATCCCCCTCCTCTCTATTTTCCTGTAGGGCAAAATAGATTTCTATACCCTGCTGCCTATACATCTTATTTTCCAGTTGCATGCAAAAACAATTTTTAACATTCATTTTTAAAGCTTTGAGTTCCACATTCTCTCCCTTCCTCCCTCTCTCTCTCTCTACCCACCCTCATTGAATTGAGAAAGCAAGCAATTCAATATAGGTCATACATGTGTAGCCATGCAAAACACTTTCACAATAGTTATGTTACAAAAGACCAACCACATTTCCCTCTGTCCTGTCCTGCCCTCCATTCATTCCACTCTCTCCCCTGACCTGTCTCCCCACAATAGTGTTTGCTTCTGATTATCCCTTTCCCCAATTTGCTATCCTTTCTATTATATTCCCGCTTCTATCCCCTTCCCCCTTGCCTTCCTGCAGGGTAAAACTGATTTCCATACCCACTTGAGTGTGTGTTATTCTCTCTTTAAGCTAAATCCCATGAGAGTAAGGCTTATTTATTCTCTTTCATCTACCCCCTCTTCGCCTCCATTGTAAAAGCTTTCTTGCCTCTTTTATGTGAGATAATGTGCTATATTCTATCTCTCTCTTTCTCTTATTCCTACTACATTCCACCCAGCAGTAAATTTTGTTTTTAGGTATTCTTCCTTCATATTCAGCTCACCCTGTGCCCTCTATCTGTGTGTATATATACATATATATGTATGTATGTATGTATATGCATGTATATATGTATATGTATGTATATATACACATATATAATATATATTTATACACATATATACCTATACCTATATATGTATACACACATACACCCATGTATATATATACCTACACATATACATACACATATATAATATACATATACACAAATATTCATACACATCTATATATAAATATGTGTGTATACATATATATGTGTATATATATATATTCCTTCTAACTACCCCAAAGTTGGAAAAAGGTCTCATGAGTTACAAATATCATTTTTGCATGTAGGAATGTAAACAGTTCAACTTTAATGAGCTCCTTATGATTTCTCTTTCCTGTTTATCTTTTCACGTTTCTCTTGATTCTTATATCTGAAAGTCAAATTTCCTTTTCAGCTCTAGTCTTTTCATTAAGAATGCTTGAAAGTCCTCTATTTTATTGAAAGACCATTTTTTCCCCTGAAGTATCATACTCAGTTTCGCTGGGTATGTGATTCTTGGTTTTAATCCTACCTCCTTTGACCTCTGGAATATCATATTCTAAGCCCTTCAATCCCTTAGTGTAGAAGCTGCTAAATCCTGTGTTATCTTGATTGTATTTCAATAATACTTGAATTGCATCTTTTTAGATGCTTGTAATATTTTCTCCTTGACCAGGAAACTCTGGATATTGGCTACAATATTCCTAGGAGTTTTCTTTTTGTGTTCTCTCAGGAGGTGATCAGTGAATTCTTTCCATTTCTATTTTACCCTCTGGTCGTAGAACATCAGGGCAGTTCTCCTTGATAATTTCTTGGAAAATGATGTCTAGGCTCTTTTTTTGATCATGGTTTTCAGGCAGGCCAATAATTTTTAAATTATCTCTTCTGGATCTATTTTCCAGATCAGTTGTTTTTCCAATGAGATAGTTCATATTGTCTTCTATTTTTTTAATTCTTTAGGTTTTGTTTTATAATTTCTTGACTACTCATAAAGTCATTAACTTCCATCTGCTTTATTTTAACCTTTAAAGAACTATTTTCTTCAGTGAACTTTTGGACCTCCTTTTCCATTTTGCCTGTTCTTTTTTAAGGCATTCTTCTCCTCATTGGCTTTTTGGACCTCTTTTGCCATTTGGATTAGTCAGCATTTTGGGGGGTCTCCTTTAGCAAGGTGTTGACTTGTTTTTCATGATTTTCTTGCACTACTTCATTTCTCTTCCCAATTTTTCCTCTGCTTCTCTTACTTGATTTTCAAAATCCTTTTTGAGCTCTTCCATGACCTGAGACCAATTCATATTTTTTTTTTTGGAGGCTTTGAATGCAGAAGCCTTGATCTTGTTGTCTTCCTCCAGTTGCATGTTTTGATCTTCTTCATCCAAAAGGATGGAAGAAAATACCTTTTCACAACCATTCTGGAGAACATTTTGGAACAATACCAAATGGGTTATAAAACTGTGCATGCCCTTTGATCCAGCAATACCAGCACTGGGTCTGTATCCCAAGGAGATCATAGGAAAGGGGAAGGAACCCAAATGTGCAGAAATGTTTATCGCAACTTTTTGTGCTAGTCAAGAATTGGAAATTGACAGAAAGCCCATCAGTTAGGGAATGGCTGAACAAGTTGTAGTATATGAATGTAATGGAATGCTATTGTTTCATAAAAAATGATAGGCAAGCAGACTTTAGAAAAACCTGGAAAGACTTACATGAATTGATGCTGAGTGAAGTGAGCAGAACCAGAACATTGCGCACAGTAACAGCAACATTATGCAATGACCAACTTTGACAGACCTAGCTCTTTTCAACAATGCAATGATCTAAGACAGTTCTGAAAGACTAATAAGTGAGTCCAGAGAAAATACATCCAGAGAAAGAACTATGGAGTCTGAATCCAGATTGAGGCATACTATTATCTCTCTTTTTTTCTTTCTCATGATTTTTCCATTTTGTTCTGATTCTTCTTTCATAACATGACTAATGTGGAAATATGTTCAATATGATTGTACATGTATAGTCTATATCAGATTGCATGCTTTCTTGAGGAGGGGGATGAGAGGGAGAAGGAAACATTTAGAACTCAAAATCTTATAAAAGTGAATGTTGAAAACTAAAAATAAATAAATTTTTTAAAAAGTAAAAAAAAAATACCTTTTTACCAAGAAAGTAACCTTCTATAGTCTTATGTTTTCCTTCTGGGGCATTTTCCCAGACACTTACTTGACTTTTGAGTCCTTTGTCAAGTGGAGTGTATACTACCCCAGGCTTCACAGGTTTTATGCAGCTGTTCTCTGAGATATCTCTAGGGACCTGTAAGTTTTCAGTTCCTCCAAAGTGGCACAGCCAAAGGAGAGGTGTTTACTCCTCTCCAGGCCTGCACTCTGGTCTGTGAGCAACCACAAGGACTCTTTACTGCCCTGGAACTGGAACTGCAAGTAGGATTCCTTCTCCACAGTAGCCACCAGCTCCGCCAAGCCAGCACTCTTCCTCAACCCAGGACCATCACTCACGCCTGAGAACCGTATCAGCAGCTCGATTCCCTCAAGGTCTTTAGGCAAAGAGCTCCAAAAGCAGCTGCTTATGCAGCTGGGGATGCCACAGCCCTGGAGCTGGGGTTGATGGGGTTCTCCTCTCACCCAGGTTTCTCACTGACCTTTAAAGCTGTCTTTGGCATTTTGGGGTTGAGAAATCTGAAAACCACAGCAGCTGCCCATGATTTAGTGCCCTGAAGCCTGTTACAATCCTGTCTGTGCCTTGTGGCCCACGCTGGGCTGTGCTCAGCTTTGACCCCAGTGTGAGAGACCTTTCCTGCCAGTCTTTCCAGGCTATCTTGGGCTGGAAATCTGTTTCACTCTGTCATTTTGTGCCTTCTGCTGCTCTAGAATTTGTTTAGAGACATTTTTATAGGTATTTTAAGGGCTTTGGGGATACAGCTTGAGCAGATCTGTGTTTCTACTCTGCCATCTTGGTTCTGCCACCCACTCATTTACTTCTGAGTCACTTCAAAATACAATCAAAACAGTCAATATGTTCTTATAGCAGAACAAACTAATCTTAATACCGGCAGATCTGCAAAATTATAGCCCTTTTAACTTGAAGGAGCAACTTACCAAAAGTGAGCAGGGCAGCGGTTAGCAAGGCTGCTGGCTGAGACCTAGAGAGCTCTAGTACGGTGAGGTAGGCAAAAGGGATCAACCAGGAGCCCAGGAAAGCACAGAACTGTCAGGTGAGAGCAAAAGTGAGGAGGAACAAGGAATCAGTTGCCAGTAAAATATACAAAGTATTAATGACTAACATTATTGCCTCATTACACATGTGAGATAAGTAGTTATAAGTATTATATACCACTGTACAGATGAGAAGACAGGGTCAGGGAAGTAACTGTCCCAGGGTCATACAATTGGTAAATATGGGAGTTATAATTCAAACCCCGATGTTCTGACTCCAAATTTAGTCCTCTCCTATACCACAGTCCCTTTTATACTTGCTTGACTGACATTCCACCTTTGCAAAACTTCTCTGTGTTAGCACTAGAAAACACCAACTTTGGAGGCATGCTTTCTTTTCCATGTGGACAAGTAGCAGGTAGTATAATAATGCAATGAAGAGCAAAATCAGTAAATTGACATATATTTGTGGAGTACCTGGCCAATGAATTGCATGAAGTACTGGACAGGGTCAGAAGACATCAGTGGTGCTTTTAATTCTACCACTGACTGGATGGGTCAAATACGGCCCCAGTTTTCCCATCACTGGCCTGAGGATGTGTAAAGGTCATGATAACATCTCTTCTGAAGTTCTCAAATGTCACAAGGTCTCAAAAAATTCATGTGCGCCAAAAAAAAACCCAAATCTTACATTTGCAGCACATCAAAAATAGGCATTTACACTGACACTCTCATCCCAACCAAAGAGAGGGTATAGGTTTTAGAGAATAACTACTTTAAATGTCTACATCTGCATTTGGTTTCCATTTTTCTCCTTCTGAAAAACCATTTTTCTATAGGAAAAATCCATTTCAGAGGATTGGAACATTGGGACACTAGGGAAATCGCTCTTACAAAAAATGCTACAATAATTTTGAAAACTGAAAGGAATGTGTGCACACATGAGTTTAATGTGAAAAAACAATTTATCAATAAACATTTATTAAGTGCCTGCTTGGGGCCACTAGGTGGCACAGTGTCAGGAAAACTTATCTTCATTAATTCACATCTGGTCTCAGAAACTTACTAGCTGTGTCACCCTGTTTGCCTCAGTTTTCTCATCTTTAAAATGAGTTTGAGAAGGAAAAAGTAAACCACTCCATTATCTTTGCCAAGAAAACTCCAAATGGGGTCACAAAGAATTAGATATGACAAAGTGCCTAGTACGTGCCAAGTACTGTGCTAAGCACTGGAAAATAGGTAAAGATATTTAGTCTTCTTACTTAATTCAAACACCTTCTCTTCCCAGGTAAGACCTAAATATAATTTTCTGTTCTATATGGTGTTAGACACAATAGGGAGACTAAAAATTGGCTTAAAAATAGGATCCTCAAAAGGCAAGGGATTGTCTCTGTTGTTTTATACAGTATAACATAAGAGTACATACATGATAATTAGCCCAGAGCAGAGATGCAGAAAGAATTAAATATTCTGTTCAATGTCTCTAAGGTATTTTAAAATCCTCAGAAAAAGTTTTTTATAAATGCAACTGAATCATCGAATGCATTCTATACATGCACAGAATCAGATTCAGAAAGAACCTTGCAGGTCATTTAGTAAAGCCCTTTTCAGAAGCCTAAATCCACTCTACAACATCCCTGATATTTGTCATACAGTCTCTGTTTGCACTCTTCTAGAGTGGGGAACTCACCTCCTAAAAATGCAGTGCACTCCCTCTTTAGACAACTCTAATAAGGTCTTCTTTACTGAGCCCAAATCCACCTCCTTCTCAATTCCACCCTTCAGGCTTACCTCTACTATCTGGGGCAAAATACAAGTTTCAAACCTACTCTTCCATATCAAAGTTTTTCAAATATTTGAAATCCCTGATTGTCTTTAGGTGAAGATGTAGGCTTGAGCAACAGATGAAGTTTAAGTCACTTGGATTTCATTAGCCAACAAAACCTTACCCCTCTCATCCCAATGTAATTGTGATGTTCGTATTTATCCCCAGGCTTCTGGAAAGGGAAGGTGCCATCATAACCACTCAGGTAACCAGCAAGTCCTATAAGCATCTGGTGAGGGAGGAAATGGACAATTAAAAGGGAAACATAAAGAATTTAAGGCAGCAAAATCACTCTTGTCTTCCCAAACCTCCCCCATTAAACTCTGTTCCAGCTGTACCCACAGTTTTAGAGCTCCCTCTGCTCACAGATCTAATTAGTAATACCATCTTCTCATGCAGTTTTTGTAAAGCAAAGGCCTTTTTGTCTGGAAAGTGCACTGCATGAAACAAAAGTGCTCTGTGCCTAGGAAATGGGGTGGGCTAGGGCTTTCAGAGCTGGCTTGAGTTCTTAGAATCCATAAAGACCAAAAGCAGTAGATATGTGAGAGGGAAGTGGGAGAATCTGATGAGCGAGGAACGAGTTGCTTCTCATTCAGTCCTATTTAATTTGCTGTGAAATCAGAAATGATCACGCTGGGGAAGACGACGGCACATTCTATTTTCTACCTGAACATTCCTTCCGGATTGGTCCTGTGAAAGGGAAGAGAGATTCTGAAATATGAAAAAAAGAGGCAGAAAGGAGAGGGAGGGAGAGTAGGGAGAGGAAGAGGGAGAGATTGGAAGCTGAGGAGGCCAGGTGAAAAAGAGGGAAGGGCAAAGGGGAAATGCAGAAGGAGCATCACAAAAGGAAAGAAGAAAAATAGTTCATTGAAAAGAGATACTTAATTCTTTGTTACAAGGAATTGCTCTCTGGAAAGAAAGATAAGTTTGGAAAATAAAGTAATGTAAAAAGAAAAGCTATTAATTTAAAAAAAAAAACAACGTAGAGACTAATTCCTAAACAAAAGAACTAATAAGCTCAACATCCCAAAAGAATTATTCCTAAAAAACTTGAAAGATGAAGATGTGATTTTTCAAACCGAAGCAAATGTAGCTATAAATTGGGATAGTGAATTACAAATTCTTAAGAAATTAGAGGACCAGAATCTAGAGCTGAAAGGCACCTCAGAAATCATGTAATTAAACCACTTATGTTAGATAAGGAAATTGTGTCCCCTCATGTTAAAGACAAGGAAATTGTGACTCAGAGACCACAGGTGGAATAAAATAAGCCAGGACTGAATCCAGGACCTCAGTCCACAGATCCAATCAGTATCCTGTTTGCCACAGTGAACTGTTTACTCTGCCATAAGATTACAGGATTTAGAGCTGGAAAGGCCACTAGAGGTTATCAGCCTCTTATACCAATTTTTACATCACTTTTGAAATGGATAATGTAAAATCCTCCTTTATAGACATACACCAGAAAGCAGCTAAAGTATTAGTCTTCAGTATCTATAGCAGACCAAAAAAAAAAAAAGTCACTGGACTATTTGGTCCAACATGGTACCCGGGCCTGAAACAACCTACATTGGAAACAGAATACAGAGTAATGACTGGCTGCTTTAAAAACAACAACTCCTAGAAATACTGCCAGAGTGTATACTGCTCAGGGTATTTTATCAAAAAACAGAAGAATTCTTGTTTTTTTCATAAGTAACTGTAAGAAGTTTGGCATATGCTTGTCACAAAAGTATTACCTATTGTCAGAGGATATGCAGGTGTAGTCTAATAAAAGAGGAATTCCCCCATAGGCAGTAAAGTACTCCACATGCTTCTGTTTGTGGAAGATGTTGTTCTGATTGCATCAGGCCCCAGGATACTTCAGAGGCTCTTCAGAGTCTCCTAAAGGATGAATTACTCAAAAAGGCACAACCCAACAACCAACAAAGGAAAAAAACAAATTGAAGAGGAATGCCTATTGTCCAGTCTAGGCTATGCAGTTGGATGGATTGCTCATCATGCACTGACCCCCCAGGGACCTTACATATGTAGAGAGTGAAATGGGCCCAGGATTGAAGAGGCAGAAAAGTGTGGCCTGGATTACATCTGAGATCTCATATACAGAATAGCACCTGTCGTGAATCCAAGCTTCTCCCTAAAATAAACACAAATCCTTTTAACACCAATAATGCTTTAGTGAAGCTGTATGACTGTAATTCATGAAATAATACAATCTCCAAAAAATCAAAATGGTGGCCTGCCCAAAGGGCAATGGAGAGACGTGACGGGAGCAAAGAAGTAACAGCACACTACCAATGACAAAGTCCATGTAAGAAATATTGTAGAAGCTATCAAAGAAATGTGTGACCCAAAAAAGGACTTGTTCTAGTCATATAGCAAGAGCAAGGTAAAACTGATGAAGAATCTATGTGATGTTTGAGTACTCAAGTAATGTCAAAGACCTTGAGGGAGGTCCTAAAACACTGTATAAACAACCCACTTGAAGAATTTATGAGATCAGCAAAGATCACATAAGATGGAAAGGTGTGGACTGGAGACATACAAAACATACAAAACAAAACATTAGTGGAAGTGCTTATAGATCTATTAAAGTAAATTTTGAAAAGAAGGAATAAAAACTTTGAAAATGTATTTAGGTCTGAATCATAGTTTAAGGGCTAGGATTATATAATCTGAATCTGAAAGGCTTTACAGCAAGAGATCCCAAAGTGGAATAAATTCAGTATTTATTTTGTACCCATGTGTGTCTATTCCTCTGCTAAGTGCTATAAGGGATACAAAGGAAGTAAAGGTGAGACAGTTTACATACCCCTTGTTGCACTGCAAAAGTTTCTAACTAAATCAGAAACTGTGAAATTATTATTCCCCTAGAAACATTGTTCTAAATGGTAAAGATTCCCAGGCCTAGTCACAAAAGCCTAATAAAGCCACTATCAGTAGCTACCGGAGTTCTGAGTCCTGGGGAACAGAGTACAAGAGAAAGGAGGTGCAGGGCAACCCTTGGCAGAGAGCTGTAGTTACCGGGAGTTTCTGAGCCCAAGGCAAGCCCCCAAAGCCACACTTTCAGTTGGGGACAATATAGCATGACTTCTCTAGGCCAAAGTTCACCCCAGTCTTCTACCACCTGGAAACTTCCTACTGAAATTATCCTTGCTAACTGGTCATCTCTGTGGTTTCTTGCAGCAGAAGAAATGCAAGTAGAAAATCAATAGTTTGAAGCCCTCTCAATTCAGTGCCGGCCCCACTCTAATTATAGGCCTGCTTAAAATAAAATTATGAAAATATCTTTGGCAATCTCCCACCTCTCACAGTCTTCTACTTTCAGGTTAACACCACCACCATGTTCCTCTGTGCCCTTATGATCAAATAAGATAGTACTTATAGAGAGCTTAGCACCATGCTTGGACACAGTGGATGCTTAATAAATGCTTGCTCACTTCCCTCTTACCCCTCCTCCCCATGATGTTCTAAGGGCTCCTTTGTATACCATATTTAAGCTTCTCATAAGTCTAACTAAAAGCAGTACATGATTCAAACCTACCTTCCCTTTTCTTCCACCCAAATCAAACCTTCCATTATCTCACTAGACCCAGATCAGCTAGCTATTGGGAAAAGGAAATCTAACTAAACTAATTCACACAAATGTGTAAATAACAGGTAAAGTCTTAGCCCTCACATACTTGTGTGTAATTTTATAAACAGATTCATGGAAACCCAAATGGTCCTCTAGATGACAGAATTTTAGGGTAGTATGACAAGGTGAATGAAGTGAAAAATACCAGCGTTTTATGTGGGGAATTTATTTTTGAGTAGGAAGAGTATTATTTTGTCAAGTCAGCCTTGATTCAAGATCCAATCCCAAATTAAGCTCCCCTAAATTATTCCAGCATTTCACAAATTCTTTCCATTTTTCTATTTTAAAGCAGAAAAAACTCAAACTCACAGATTCTCAGAAAATAAGTTTTGTTTTTGTTTTCATAATGACTAGGAACTATAATACAGCTCAGGGTGAAAAAGTGGTTGGAGATCATGAAGAAGATAAAGGCAGGGCTTTCCTGGCTGATTTTTTATAATCTGGGTACTATGTGGCATGGTACCTACCCCAGCTAGCCAACCAACCAAACAACGACCTGAAGAGATTTCCCCGCCCATACAGCAAAAACAGAGCTCCTCACCTTCCCCAGAGGTGGATGAACATCAAAGAAAAAGGTACGATTGATATAGTAGCTTCCCATTTTTCCAAAGTGAGTTTCATCCCAACTAGAGCAAAAATAAAAGAAAATTATGATTTAGTAACAGCAAACTACACAGTTCTTGCAATCACAGTTTAAACTTGCTATGTATAAATCATGTTACTGATCAAGGTATGGATGGTTCTACTTTTCAGCTCTTACTTCCTCTCAATCTCCCCTGAAGTTCAAAGAAAGGTCTTGGTGTTGCTGCTGCTGGTGGTGGTGTGACAGTTTTCTGGTGATTTTCCATCCTAATTCAGTTTCTGTAAGCATAAAGCACCTCACACATAAACTATAAAATGTGTTTTTATTTCTCATAAAATATGGCTGCTTCCAGGTTGCAAGCAAGTACCATTAGGACTGGAGACTGCACTACAAATATAACTTTAGCAAATGAACAGATGGGTATTCCCAAACCCATACTTACGGGACTGTTGGTTAATCCTGTTCTTTGCCACAGTTACATTCTCCTGCTCCATCTTTCACACTGTTACATAGTTGCTATAATAACCAAGTTGCAATTTGATTCATCTGTCAGCTAAAAGTTGCAACAAAGTCTCTCTAACTGAAGTCCAGTTTTTTAAACCTTCTATAAAAGTAGGCTATGGACTTCTATGCTTCCTCAGTCCACTTCTCTCTAAATATTTAAGAAGAGAATCTAGAACAATCTATTCCTAGAGGGCAATTCCAGACCTTGTTTCCCAGAAGCATAATCATATCCCTTTGATATGGGAACAAGGGTAAAAAATGTCTCTTTGCTGCTGCCACCTAAAAATTTAAGATATTATCAGTGTAGGTACAGCGAAAACAGTTGTCCCAATGCTTTCCCCAATATTATTAGGCCAAATTCAGTGCACACAGAAGGCAGTGAAGAAATCCTAAATGCATTATATGATTTCTGTAAACGATGGTTAATAAATGGAGGGCTCTCAAAGCACTCTTTAAAAATATTCTTGCAACACAGAATTATTCTCTTTCCCTAGGTAAGAAATCCTATACAGATGAACAAGCTGGGCTGAGGGCTAGTATCCATTCATTCAACAGGTGAAAAGTTTTTGCAGATTTAGGCTGAACCAAACCTTTCATTGGCAGGCCTCACCTCCAGTGACGCCCCGCCCCCTAGCCTGCTCAGCCAATCAGACGGCTACTCGTCCCCTCCCCGTTGCCATGGCGCCCCGGCCTCTCACCAGACGTGCGCCGGCTCGTGCAACCGGTGGAAGCGAGTGGCGAAGGCCAGCGTGGTGACTGCGGCCAGTAGGACCCACCCCACGGCCTGCCTGGGGCACTTTGGTCTCGGTTGCGGAGGCTGCATAGAGGCCTGGCCTCCATCCTCGACGGCCAGCTCCGGCCCTGATACTGCAACCCCGGGAGCCTTCGTCCTGCCGCGGCCCCGACGGAGGCGAAGCCCGGACTCACCCAGGCCTACTTCCCCCGCTGCTGGGCACATCCTTCCTCCGTTCTGTCCAGGCCCAGAGGCAGACACTTTCTCCTCCCCCCCTCAGCATGAGGCGACCTGGGAAATGTAGTTCTCCCTTTGTTTGCCCCGCCCCTTAGCCTTATCAAAGTTGATAGCATGGGGCATTGTGGGAATAGTTCTTAGGCAGCACCCCGGAAGTCTTGACTAAGGCACGAGTCACTATGGGAAAGGTAGTTCTACGTGCTGTCGAGTTAGGAAGGACAAAGTGAGAGGAAAGAATAGTAGGGACTACCACTCCCAGGTGTGCAAGGGAAATCCCACACTATAAAAGCCATCTACTCCAACCCGTTTATTTGAAAAATTAAGAAGCTGAGACCTTGACGAGCTAAGCGGTTTGCATACGCTGTCCGGCCGGTCCTGGTGAAGTTTCCTGAGCGCAAAGAGGTCCAAGATGCAGACAGGAAAGGTCTGTGCACAACGGAAGGGGAGGGCTTAACGGAGAAGCCTAGATCTCTGGGGTTGGGGTGAAGGTGTCCAAATTTCTGCCTCTTTCCCCTCTCCCGCCCGCCCCAGAACTAGACCCGGGCACCAGAAGTCGCCCTTGGTCTCTCCAAAGTAGAATAACGAGGCCAACGCGCTCTAAACTTGCTGCGGCCCCACTGCACCCTGGGACATGTAGTCTCAAGGACTCAAGCGCTTAAAACGCTGGAGTAGCCTTGCGAATGCACGGAGTCTCACCACAGCGTCCTCTGCTGGGAGGGACCATTGAGACCCTGAAAGGGACTTGATGACTCTGTAAGGACGAGAAATTGTAATAATCATTTCTGTAGTGCTTTAAAGTTTGCAAACTACGTGTGACAAACATGTTTTATCCTCTGAAAATCTAGGAGACAGGTGGTATTAGTATTCCTATTTTGCAAATGAAGAAACTGAAGCACAGAAAGGTTAAGTGACTTGCCCACGGTCACACAGCTGGTAACAGACAGGATTTTAACTTGGGCGTTCATCAGCGCTCCGTTCACCTGGCTGCTTCAAAACCTAGAAACTGGATCTCCCGACTCCTCTCAAGCCTCTTTCTCTCCTACAGCCAGTAATCTTGAAGAAATTAATAAATTACAGAGCATTAAAGAGTTAGTTACTGATAACAGGTCAGTCGGTCCCATAGAAGGGAGAGGAAAAAGGTGGTATTAATGGAAATAAAGCTGGTCCTTTAATCAGGAGACCGGAGTTGGAATGGCAGCTCCAATAGTTGTTACCAGCTGTGTAACCCTGGAAAAGTCACTGAATCTCCCTAAGACCGGATTTCTTCATCTATAAAATGCAAGTAATATTTCCACTACCCAACACAGCTTTGTTGTAAAAATGCAGTTGTTATTATAAAAAGTGAGTTATTATAGGTGCCTCTAGAGGCCACAATGCTTTAATCCATGAGAATGTCTAATGGTGACATTTCAGGTGGTGGAGATGTTTGGGAATTGCCTCTTTCCTCTCCACCCCAAAAGCAAATTACAGCAGGATTGGAGTGGACTGGCTTCACTGAAGTTACTGTCCCCAAAAGGGGGAAATGTAACTCTATGGCCTAGTTTGAAGAGCTCTAAGAACATCTCTCTCCTTCGTTGTTTTCTGAAGTTCTCCTCCTCAACAGCAAATCCTCCAATGATTCTTTAAAACTTGCCCTACCCCAAAAATATCTCCCACATGCCAGTCTCAAACTGGACCATTATGAAATTCATTCTTTGTCATTCCTGTTACAGTTTTTTAAATGTTACCTTGTGTCAGAAACTTGACAAGTAGCCAATCTTCTGTCTAGCTTGGAAAGCCCTTCACAGAGTGCCAGTGGTTCCTTTCCAGTCTTATACTTTTCTTTCCTCTATTTACTTACTCTGCTATCTGGTGGTCTTACTGTTCCTCAAACAAACCACATCTTACCATAATGCCTGGAACACAGTAGAAGCTTAACAAATGCTTATTGACTGAACAAAGGGTTCAGGTACATTCTGGGAGCTTTCCCAGAATTAGCTGGCCCCCCATTCAGGAAAGCTGGGAAAATGATAGGCATATTTAGTATACCTCTGGGCAGTTTAGTGATGACTCAGTGGACAGATTGCAGGGCCTGGAGTCAGAAGGATCTGAGTTCAGACCCTCACTGCCTGTGTGACCCTGGGCAAGTTACTACCTGCTGTTTGCCTTAACTCACTGGAGAAGGAAATGGCAAAGCACTCCATTATCTCTGCCAAGGAAACCCTACACAGGGTCACAAAGAGTCAGAACGACTGAACCACAAAGTATGCCCTTCAGACCAACTCCTCACTTGCAAACAGTGCAGTTCTTACTAAACACCAGGAAGTTTTTTCAAAGGAGAGAAATGGAATAGAAATCATAGAATAAATAAATAATCCCAAAGATGTGTGTAAATCCTAAGGGTTACTTATGGTCAGTGACAAGTATGAGAATTCCTCTGTTCTCTATCTTTCTCCATAAATCCCATCATGGCCAGCTGCCCCTGTCAGTAGAAAGGGGATTTTTTTTTCTTTTCCTCTTTTCTTCCTGTCATTCCCAATGGCTCAGTAGCTTGGCTACTGAGTCTTCAACTTTTCAGTCCAGGCCAGACAATCTCCATAGAACTCCAGTCACTCTATTTCATTTCCTCCATGCAAAATAAATGCAAACATTTCCTGAAGCCGTCTTGATTCTTTTCCCTTTTTTGGAGGCAATCGTGGGTAAGTGACTTGCTCAGGGTCGCACAGCTAGTGTTTGAGTCTGGATTTTGAAGTCAGCTCCTGACTCCAGGGCTGGTGCTCTACCAACTGCACCATCTAGCTGTTCTTCTGGTCTCCTAATCAGCCGGTTGATAAATAAGCATTAAGTTGGTGCTGTATACCAGGAATTGTTCTTCTTTTCTCCACACAAATTCCTTTTACTCTGTTCCACTCTACAGCCTTATTTTTCCTCAGTTGCCTACATGGGAAATGGAAGAAGGGGAGGCAAATATCCCAGGACTCCCTATACCTATGAGGAAGCTGATTCGTTGAAGACCCCTACTCTGTTCCAGTCAGTATCAATCAATTTTATAGGCTTATGAGTTCTAGATGGCCCCAGAGCTGTGAGTTACAGATGGTAAAATCACTTGTATAATCGTGGGAAGCTGGCCGGAGGCCCTCCACCCTTATTTTTCCATGTCATGGTGACCAAGCACAGTGTGGTGGAGGTGACATGGGAAGTCCCCCCAAATTATTTTTGTACCTCTAGACCATTCTCTTGTCCAACATGAACAGGTGTCCATTTTATGACCACCTCAGTGGAAATAGTCCTCACTCTGCCCAACTTGTGATTCTCCTGATAAATTGTTTTGCTGGTATGGTAGTTCTTGAATGTTTAAATATTGAACCCTATAAAAATAGAGCCCTGGAAGGAGGGGACAGCTCAGATATCTGAGGTCTACTTCATTAGAGGGGACCGTGAACCCTTTAATAAAGTGCCATTGGCTCAGCTGTGCCTCAGTTTCTCTTATTGTAGGTTGAATAATTTTAATCCCCATGCCCATAATTATTGTTCTTTTCGTAGGGTCCAGTTTTTAAAAATAAATACCCCCATGAAACCACTAATATCTTAGCATGAAATAATTTATTTAATTCTTTAGAATTGGAAAAGCACTGAGATCTAGGAGGAAAAACATAGTGAAAGACAAAATACACATTGCTTCGTAGTTGTACCTTAGGCTGACTCACTGTGCACAGAAAATGGGTTCAGCAATCCAGTGGGAAGAATGTTGAGAAGAGGAAATCCCACCAAGACTGGGACATTAGATATTCTATCTTTCCCAGACCCAAAAGCTGACCACAACATGAGCCAAGTAAGAGAGATCTAGCTTCCCCATTGTTTCCTGCACCCAGACCCCCTTATTAACTCCTCCCCACACCAAGCAGATGTGGATGGAAATTTCTCTGTTCAAAGGTCATAAGAGCAGAATGGCAGTTCTTGAGAAGTAAGGCTTTCTAGGAGCCCCAAAGAGACAGAGAGACCCTTTGTTTCTTGGTAAAGACAACTTTCTGTCTTCAGAAACACACTCCATCCTCTTCCCTCCCCACTCCAAAAGCAAATTTCAGTAGGATTGGAGTGGACTGGCTTTACCAAAGTCAACAGTCCCCAAAAGAAGGAAGTAGATCTGTGTGACCTAATCTGAGGATCCTAGGAGTCCATGTCTCTCCGCTAAGACAGCTTCTTCATTGTTTTGTGAAGTTCTCAGCAGCAAATCCCCCAATGATTCCTGAAGACTTTCCCTACCCAAAAATATCTCCCACACTGCAGCCTTAAATTGGGTTATTATCAAATTCTTTGCCATTCCAATGATACCTTGTGTCAGAAACTTGACAAATATCAAATCATCTCTTTGACTCTTAAAGCCCTTCACGGAGTACTAGTGGCTCTTTTCCTATCTTTCCAGTCTTATATTTTTCTCTCCTCCATAACCATTTGACTCCTTTCATCATCTTGTAAGTATCCAGATGTGCCTTGGGAAATTCTCTTTGCTCCCCTTAGGTTTTCAATGACCTCTGTCTCAGAGCAATACAGTTATCCTATTCTGCAGGCCCACTGCCGACCTGGAGAGACAGGTGAGGCTTCCCACTCTGCCCACCCAAAAGTAGTTCTGTGACTGAGACCAGAAAGCACTGATACAACTTCCCTCTCTCTTCTCAGCCGGTCCTCTATTCGTATTTCCGAAGCTCTTGTTCCTGGAGAGTTCGAATCGGTAAGAGTGGTCTTCCCTGCCCATTCCCATATTCCTAGAGAAACGACAAGGTGGAGAGAGGAAGAATCAGGTATCCAGCAAAAGTTAAGGAGACAGAGTCCAAGGGCATGCACCACTTTGGGACAAAGCTGCCAGCGCAGCTCTTGTACAGCCCCTCCAGTCTGCTAAGTCTTACTCATTGCTGGGTTTCCACAGAAAAACAAAAGGGGTTTGGGGTGGGGAAAAGAAGGCATTACTTTTCTGTAGAAATTGATTCTTCCCTTCACTGTTCCTCTCTAGAGACCCCTTAGTAATGTAACCCCAGCCCTAGTAGAAGCCAGCTTTCCTGGCAGCTCCATTTTTGCTAGGAAACAGGAAGAACAGGGCCTGGCTTTGATCATTATTGCTTTCCTTGCCAGACTCTTATCTTATTTGATTTTGCTAACTAATTAGCCTGGGCAGGTCAATGTCCTGCAGAGAGAGCCCTTTAGATTCCCTCAGAGCCTGTTGGAAAAAGAGGGAGGGGCCCGTAGAGGGAGCAATAGTTAAACTGTGAACCAGAGATGGGGGTGGGGACCAGAGAGCAGGGTCCTGCAGTTGTCAGAGGTGGCCAGATATTGCTCCAATGGTGCCATCTTGGTGCAGTACTTGTTGTCTTACTGGGCTTGAAGTCAGGAAGACCTGTGTTTTCATATCATTTCTGACACTTAACTAGCTGAGTGTGACCATGTGCAAATCATTTCATTCCCTCCGGCTACTTTTCCTGTAAAATGAGGATATGAGGTTCTAGGAGATAGTCTATGGAAAGCAATTTGTAAACCTCCAAGTACTACGTAAGTAAAAGTCATTGTTTGACTCTAAAGCAACACACACACCCCAACATCCCAATCATAGCTTTGCCTTTTAAGACTGACAGCAACCTTCTGTGTTATGAGTGGAATCTAGGAATCAAGGAAGTTCAACCCCCTCTTTATTCAGCAGCCTCTTCTGCATCAACATCCCCATCAGGGGTCACTCCAGCTTTGCTTGAACATTAACAGTATCATGGAGTTCACTGTTTCAGAAGAAAGACATTTTTCCAACAGCTAAAACTGATAAGAAGTTTTTCCTTATTCCAAAAATCACCTTCCCTGGAATTTTCCACTCCCTGGTCCTGAGGGAAACCACTAATCCTTAAATGGGGATGGCTGCAGGCCACATAATTAAATGGGGATGGCTGCAGGCCACATAACTGAATTAATTTTAAAATGTATATTACCTATAATTCATTGCATTTTTATTTATTTTATTACGTATTTCCCAGTTATGTTTTAATCTGGTAGGGTCAAACATAGGAGCCTATGTTTAACACCTCTGCTCTGAAATAGGGGCTCTTAACCTTTTTTAGTGTTGGGGACCATTTGGCATTCTGGTGAAGTCTGTGGGCCCATTCTCAGTATAAATGCATGTTTTTAAATGTGTAAAATGCATAGGAAAAGGAAGCCAACTGTACTGAGACAAAATTATTTTAAAAATTTTAAACAAGTTTCCAGATCTTAGATTAAGAACCCCTACTCCAGAACAATACAGAATAAATCTCACCCCTCTTACACATGACAACCCTTCAGATCTTTGAAGACTGATAATCAAGGGAGTTCTGGATTATGGGACCAACAAGATGGTGGACAAGGCACTTTCCCCATCCCACCAATTCTTTACAAAAAAAATTCAAAAATTATATGTTATACATAGAGCTGAAGCCACAGAACAAAAAAGAGCAAACCCAGACAAGATTAATTAATACCACAGAAAGTCCTTACTCATTCAGCACCCTCAGCATTCTGTTCTGGGCAGGGACAAACTGATCAAAGTACCTGGTACATAGCAGGCTAATTGACAAGCCTCTGAATTCTGGGTCATGTACCTTGGACCCATATTTAGGTCTTCCCTCTTGTGCTGCAGAGATTTTGCTGGCATACCTTACTCCCTGCCCTACCTCCACCCTGAAACAAGCTTAAGAGGTGAGGGGAGTATGTTGACTTGGGAAACCTCTAGGCCCTGGAGGCTTCAAAGATTCCAGGTGCAACACTTTCCCACCCTCCCCCAACCCTGCTTAGAGTGGCAGGTGCTAATTAAGCAAAGGAAAGGAGAAGGGGTCTGTCATGAGTGGCTGCATCACACCTGAAAGAAAAGCTAAAATCCAACTAGGGCCAGTCTTTCCCATCAGATACTACCTAGGGCAGAGACTAAGGCCAATGAACTTTAAGTGTCTCAGTGTAGAAGGAAGGAAACAGCTTTGCAGTCCAATTCTCAGAGTGTAATCACCCTAAGAGGGAAGAGTCAGAAAATGAGTGATGGGGAAATATAAGGAAGGGGGGAAAGGTGACACTTCAAAGATTTCAGGAGGAAGAAAAACCCAGACCACAAGTATCCTCAACCTAATAGGGAAGGATGAATACTAAATCTTCAAAGATAGTACAAAGCTGTTGACAAATATTACAAAAGAAAAATAAACCAATTCCTAATGAAACACAGAATCCTACATAATCTCAAAGGGCATGGAACTACAACAAGAAATTCCAGAACAGTTCAAAGAAAAGAATGTGAAGAAACTAGGAGTATGTTGGAAGTTATAGCTCTCTATGCAGCAATACAAATTTCATGTAGTAGATTAGGAAAAAAAAAACTTAATCCAATTCCTAATCAAGGAACTACTGATTTCAGCTTAATATTCCAGTGGTTCAGAACTATTCATCTTCTGCGACATCGGTGAACTGTTTGGCACACGTGGAAGCAATGAACACTAATCTCTACCTCACAGCTTCCCTCATCCAATCATGTCACCATCCACATCCTATCCCAATTACATGTCTGTATACCTAAAGCATCACTAACCCATTTCCCAAACCCTTGCCAGCCATGCTCTTTTCCTTCTATCTAAGGTGAGGTATTCAGCACTCTCCTTGTCTAAAATTGGCAAAGGCAGGAAGTCCAAGTTTCTGGACACAATAAGAACATCTCAAGTTATTTGGAAAAGGGGTGGAGCTTACCCGTGAGAACTTAGTTTCCCCTTTTCAACATTGATTGAATCTCCTGAGCAGATTACCCTAACAAGAGAAAGACTTTGAGAAATACTTCATTCTGAGATAAGATGAGGTACTGTCATTTTTAAAAGCACCTACCTTTCCTTGAGTGGTTGGTAACTCTTCTTAAGCTGCTTTAGAAAGCAACAAGTTTATAATTAGAAGAAGTAAGTTCAAATGCCTATATCACATGGAGAAATCACTTTTACCCCTTTGGGGGTTCAGTTTCTTGAAGAGGACTAGGCTACATGATGGCTAGGTCCCTTCCAATTCTATGTGTCTATACAATGATCTGTTTCATCTTTGTTGATGAGGGGGATGGAGGAGGAGGAGTCCATTTGTTCTCTTTCAGTTTTTTGGTGCTCTAAATACCCTCCTCATCACTCCCACCCAGGAAGGCTTAGGTTTCCAGGATTTGGATTCTTTGCCAAGAAACAACTATACCCATCATATTCATTCAGCACACACTTATTAGGTACCTACTCTAGGCAATGCACCATGCCATGCTAAAGGGAAAGATGACAAGGATGAATAAGGCAAACTGTTGTCCTGACCCTCCAGGAGGTTATGGTCCAAGAAGTAAGAGATACAAATAGAGCTGCCCTATAGTGTTGCATGCAATAAGTACTGTGTGTATAGTAATAATAACAGCTAATGTTTATATGGGGCACAAGCCTAGTAATGGAAGCATGACTCAGTGGATAGAGTGCTGGGTCTGGAGTCAGGCAGACCTAGTTCAAATCCAGCCTCAGACTAGCTGTGTGACCTTGGGTAAGTCACTTAACCTCTCTTTGCCTTAATCCACTAAAGAAGGAAATGGCAAACCACTCCAGTGTCTTTGCCAAGAAAACCTCATAGACAGTATTGGCATGCTATGATTCACAATGAAACAACATTTATATAACACTTTAAGGTTTCATAATGAGAATTTAAAATGTTCCCTGACTATTGAGGGAGGGTTGATTAGGGAAGGCTTGTTTCCTATGAAGGCCCACACCTTTTGCTGATTATTAATGAAGCACTTGATTATGAGGGGTCGTGCCCTCAGGCTCTGAAAAGAGCATATATACTCCGAGGTGAGATTTTTCTTTGGGAGTTAGTTTTTGGAAGAAGGTTCTTAGTACCAGATGAGACTCTAGGCAGCTGTTTTAAGAAGCCCCCTGGCTTTGAAAACCCAGAGGTTGGTACTTCTGTCTCTGGTAATGATGTATGTATTGCCTAAGGTCAGACAGTTTGAAGCCCTGTCTATTGGTCCTGCTCATATTTTCTCCATTGATTTATGTGTTTGATTAAAGTGATTGTTGACCCCTCAAAAGCTGCTTTCCTTTTACAAAAGTAGGTGTAAGATCCTGTGCTGCAGACCCTCCTGTATATGCTGGGGTACTTACTGCCACAGGTTTGCAAAGCACTTCACAAACATCTTTTTATCCTCACAACAGCCCTAGGATGTTGGTGCTATTATTATCCCTGTTTTATAGACAAGGAAAATGAGGTTACATGATTTGCTCAGGGTCACTCAAGTAGTATCTAGGTGAGAGTATAAATTCATGTCCTCCTGACTCTAGCACTCTATCCACTAGGCACCTGGGTGCCTAACTGGTCCCGACTATAAATATTTAAACAATACAGAGGAGAGAGAGAAAACACTTTGTACTGAGATAACCTGGGAAAATTTCCTGAAGGTGGTGGGTCTGATCCCTCTAGAGCCGAGAGAAACTCTCTTCAGAAAATTCCTCCTCTGTAGGAGTCTCTTTCTGAGGAATCACAGCCCAAAGCTGCCTTCTGTGACTAGCTCTTTCTTTGTATGTGTTTTTTTCTCATCTGCAGCCTTGGCTCTCAAGGGGATTGACTATGAGCTCTTTCCTGTGAACCTCGCAAAGGATGGAGGGCAGCAGGTAAAAAAGAGGACAATAAGTCCATGAGATGTATGAAGTGCAGAGATTTTCGGAGGTCATAGAAAGCATTTGTGGGGTTTTTCTGGATGGGGTTCTCAAGGACAGCTTCATGGAGACATTGATTTTTGCGCTAGGCTTTGAAGGATGAGTCAGACTTTACTGAACAAAGATAGTAGGGGAGCTACTCCAGGCACAGGGATGAGAAAGTGTAGGACATGTTTGGGAAATGGGGAGTAGTCCAGTTTGTCTGTGGGATCCAACTTGAGTTGAGATCATCAAAAATAATAATGGCAAATAATAATGGCTGATATTTATATGGTGCTTTAAGGTTTTGAAAATGCTTTACAGATGTTTTATCATCACAACTACCTCACCTGAAGCCCAGGGTTAGGGCAATGGCAGGATCCCAAATACCAAACCAGTGCTACCCCCAAGAGGAGGACTGTGCTCAAGAAAGGAGAGAGGACGCTTTCCCAAACTGTACTGAGCCAAGGAAAATAGGGTGAAGTAAAATTGAAAATATAAATCTATGTCAGATTGTGGAAAACCTTGAATGACAGGTTAATGAGTTTGGCCTTCATTTGGTAGAAAGGCAGGCCAGCCCAGGAGGAATAGGGCTATGTCCCTCTCCACCAACCTGACTAACCCAGGCTTTCTCTTTCCCTTTGGGACCTTGTCTTCACAGTTTACTAAGGAATTCCAAACACTAAACCCAATGAGTCAAGTGCCAGTCCTGAAGATTGATGGCATTACCCTCAGTCAATCAGTGAGTACTGTGGACCAGTCAGCCCATTACTCATTCCAACAAGAGGGCTGTGAGGAAGCCATTCTCCCTTGCTTTCTTCTCCCACACTTGCCCCACATACACACCAGCTCAAGGATAGACCACAAAGCAGGCATTTTGAATGCCTAAACTCCAGGAGTTAAGAATTGTGTGTGTATATGTGTGGCAGGGTGTGGGGCGGGGGGGATGAGGTGAGGAAAAGTAAGCAGGAAAATGAAAAACAGTTGATATTATCAAACACTTTCTCCTTCCTCCCTTGTTTCTTGTCTCTGTCCCTTCTGGGATGCAGCTGGCCATCATTGAGTATCTGGAAGAGACACGACCAACACCCATCAGGCTCCTGCCACAGGACCCCAAGAAAAGAGCCAGTGTTCGAATGATATCAGATCTCATTGCTGGTGGAATTCAACCCCTACAGGTACAGACCTTTAGAGAAACCAAGCATCATGCGTTCCCATCATGGTACCTGCCCATGACTCAAGGAAAGATGGCAGGGCAACGAAGAGAGGAGACCTCATGGAATCACGAAATTTTTAGAGACTTTGGACTTTATATAATCTAGCCTTTATCCAATCCAACCCTTTATTAAATACCTACTATATACATGGCACTATGCTATCCTAGGGAAACAAAGACCAAGTGATGATCAGCCCCTGCCCTCAAGGAGATTACATTCTGTTGTGGAGGTAAAAGATGTAAATAGATGAGTACATCCGTGGTCATTTGAAGAGGAGAGAAATTACAGTAACCACTGGTAGGATCAGGAAGTTTGTCCATAAGGAGTCAGACTATGAGCTGAGCCTTAAAGCTACTGAAGCAATAGAAAAGTGGATTGTTCTAAGTTTTATTAAGTCCAGGCTAAGAACCAGATCCCCTGATTCATAGTCCAAGGCTCTTTTCTACATCACAGTACTTCATTTTAGTGACACCCAGGCCAGGAGAGAATTGCTCGTTCAGTGACTGATTGTGCTCCTCGATGTAGGTGATGGCAAATCCAAGATTACCCAGAAGTCTTGCAGACTTTTCCTTCTTCTTTACAACTCTCTCTAAGTAGGGCTCCAGCTGGCTATTCCTGAGCTCAGAGTAGGATTACATATTACTTTATAATTATTTTTCCTTATTATGAACTTTAAGAAACATCAACATGAATATTTCCTTATATAAAGAAAAACAGAAAAAGGAGGCCTTTACTATATGCAACTTGGTTATTCTATTTATTTTAAAGCTTAAAACTGCACTAAGACTTTTGGAATACTCTGTATTTCCAATTTAACATGTGGTAGTTCTAACATTGTTCCTTGTTTGTCTCTGTTCCCTTCTGAATTTCCTTCTTATCTCTGCTGTTTGTTTTTAAAATAATTCATTGACTCATTTTTCTCTATTTTCTTCCTTTGTTGTGTGTCAGTATCACTACGCTCTCCCTCACTTTCCAACTTGCCACTCCACCAAAACAAAATGGAAGCATTCCCTCCTAACAGATAAGTACACAGCTAGGTGACAGTGAACAGAGTGCTGAACCTGGAGTCTAGAAGACCTGAGTTCAAATGCAGCCTCAGTTACATTTCTTTGGGATACAAGCTTCGTAGGGGTTTTTCTGGGTCAGAAGGTCACAGTTTAGTGGTTTTGGGAATATAACACTAATTTTATTTCCAAAATGACTGGATTTCAAAGATCCAACAGTATATTAGTGTACCTGTCTTCCTGTAGCTCCCTCATCTCGGCCAGTCTGGCGGATGTGAGGCAGAACTTCACTGGTTGTAATTTTAATTTCTCTACTAATTATTTAAAGCATTTTTAAAATATGGTTGCTGATAACTTAGACTTCCCTTAAGAACGACCGTACCCTTTGGCTATTTATCATTTGGAGAATGACTTTTGTTCAAATTTGTTTGTATCAGTTCTCTATATATGTTGGACATTGTAATCTTTCTGAGGAATGTTTGCTACAATATTTTTCCCATTTAACTCTTTCTTTTCTAATTCTAATTGCATTGATTTTGTTTGTACAAAATTTTATCTTAGATTTTATGCAGTCAAAATTGTCCATTTTGTTTCCTGTGATCTTCTCTGTCCTTTGTTTGGTCAATAATTCTTTCCCTGTTCATATTAGTTAACAGTATCTCCTTTCCTGCTCCTCTAATTATTTTCTGATAAGACTTTTATAGCTACCTCATGTGTCCATTTGGAACTTATTGTGGTACATGGTTTAAGATGCTGGTTTAAACCCAATTTCTGTTACTTTTCCGAGCAGTTTGGGTTGACTTATTTAGTCCTTATTTTAGTAGTTCAAGGTCTTGCACTTACTAAAGACTATGCCACTAAATCTGTTTCTTGTCTTGTGTCATCATCATTTCTATTTTTAACCAGTGCCAAATAGTTTTGATGATTACCGCTTCATGATATAGTGTAAGCCCCATTCCTTCCCACTTTCTTTCATTTCTTCCTTTGGTATTCCTGACCTTTTTTTTTTTTTTGGTCCTCCTGATGATTGTTTTGTTTATTTTATAAAAGTGAACCATAATTTGATTGGTGTGGCACTAAATCTGTAAATATATTTAAGTAGGGTATTGTTATTTTTAATATACTGGCATGGTCCAGCAAATAATTTCTCTCCAATTATTTAGGGCTATCTTTATTTTTGTAGTGTGTTTTTTATTGTATTTCCATAATTTCTGTGTTTATGGTGGTTTCTGAATTCCCAGATATTTTATATGTTCTCTAGTTATTTTGAATGAAATTTCTCCTTCTTTCTCTTCCTGCTGGGTTTTTTTTTCATAATATATAAAAAGACTGGTGATCTTTCTGAGTTCATTTTTATGTGTTACTACTTCACTGAAGTTATTGTTGCTCTTAATTCAACTAAAAATTGAATTCAGTAATATCATCTAAAAAGTAATAATTTTGTTTCTTTTCTTATGCTGATTCCTTTCATGTTTTTATCTTATCGCAATGGGTAGCATTTCTAGCATTTTATCAAGTCGTAATAGTGAGAGTGGATATCTTTGCTTCGCTCTGGTCTTTTTTTTTTGTCCCTGATCTTTTTGGAAGGGCTGTTAGCCTTTCTCTATTACAGACAATGCTAGCTCTTGATTTTAGGTATTATTTACCTTACATTCCATTAATTTCTAGGTTTTTTTGTTTTGGGTTTTTTTTTTTTTTTTACTATTTTTAGCACAAAGGGGTATTGTATTTTGTCAAAGCTTTTTCTTCTAATATAATCATGTGACTTCTGTTTATTATTTTTTTTGTAGTGAACTAACCCTGTAATCCTAATATAAATCCAACCAGGTCATAGCATATGATCTTTTTAATGTATTGCTGTAGTCTCTTTGTTATTATTTTATTCAAAATTTTTCCATCAATATTAATTAGAGATATTGGTCTGACAGCCCTTCTTGTTTTAAGTACCAGGACCATATCTGTATCATACAAGGAGTTTGGCAGGATCCTTTTTGCCTCAATTTTTTCAAACAGTGTATGTGATATTAGAATTAATTGCCATTTGAATGTTTAATAAAATTCACTATAAATCCATCTAGTCCTAGGGTTTTTTCTTTGGAAATTCCTTTATGACTTGTTCAATGTCTTTTTCTGAGGTTAGGTTACTTCACTTCTCTATTTCTTCTTCTGTTCTGTTAACCTTCATATATTTTGGATATATTCATTTAAGTTATCAGTTTTGTTGGTATATATTTGGGCAAAAATAGTTTCCAGTAATTTCCTTTATTCATTTGTTGTGATTTCTCTTTTTTATTGGCAGTTTCTTTTCTTGTTGGGAGAAATCTAATTGGGTAAGGATTTGGTTTTTTTTTCCCTTTAAACTATCTTCTAGTTTTATTCCTTAACTAATTGGAAGGTTTTTTATTTTTCATGTTTATCTCTTTTGTTTTTTAGAATCCTTATTTTTGTATTTGAGGGCTTGGGTTTTTTTTTAAATTTGTTTCTTTTCTGATTTTTTTTAGTTCAGTGCCTAATTTATTGATATGTTGTTTTGTTGATGAAAGTGTTTGGAAATATAAATTGTCTGGTAAGGAATGCTTTGACTGCATTCTAAAAGTTTTGGTATGTTGCTTCATCATTGTCATTTGCTTTAATGAAATTATTTTATTTCTATGATTTGTCCTTTTACCTACAGATTCTTTAGGATTAATCTGTTTAGTCTACATTTAAGTTTGAATCCTTTCTTCAAAACCCTGTCCTTACTGATTATATTTTTAATTGTATCATGGCCAATAAGGAAGGTGTTTAATATTTCTGGTTTTCTGCATTTATTGATAAAGATTTGGTGCTCTAGAACGACAAAGTTTTGTAAAGGTGTCATGCAGAAAAGAAATATGCATATTCTTATTCCCGTTCAACATCACCAGAGATTTACGATACCTGACTTTTGTAAAATCCTATTCAAGTCTTTAGCTTCTTTCTATTTATCTTTTTGTTAGATTCTTTTAGATTTGAAAGGGGCATACAGCTATCATAATTTTACTATTTCTCCCTATAATCAGAATAACTTTTCCTTTAAGTTCTTAGCGGTGCCATTTATTGCATATGTATTAAGTATTGGTATTTTTGTATTACATTGGTGTCATTAAGGATGATGTTTATTTCCCTGCTTATTCCTTACAACTATATCTATTTTTTCTGTTGCCTCGCCTGAGACCATGATTATACAGAAGAAAATTCTGTATTCTGCGTTGTGGACACAAGCCTGCTACAAAAATCTTATCAATTAAATTAAACTAATTCTAAGTATTCTCTCCTTAAGAGAGATAGAGCCAAAAATGGAGAGCTTCTTGTTGCTTTGAAGCGTCTCTGATATACAGTATCAGAGAACTATCTCTGATGCAAGTGATTTTGGAATTACAGGTTGTATTGTTCTCAATCCACAAAAATCCAGACTAAAGATTAAGCAAGAGTTCAGAGTCCAAGTAACAGTTTCAGAACAATAATAACCTAAAATGTCAGCGCAGCTTAGAAAATCATTATTAGAAACCCTATTTGACAACTTACCCTAAGCATTTTCATTTCCACCTATCCAAAAGGTCAGTTCAAGAGATACTTCCATTAACAGAAGTAATAAAAGATTGCTTCTTTCTCTTAGTCTTATCATTGCTGTCTGTTCAAGGCATGAGGGAAAAGAGCAGTGCTTTCAATTAGAGCAAACAGTGGCCTTGTTGTCTTTGTCTGGTCACCACCCTGATTTCATTCTCCTGCACTTTCCTCCCTGCACTTTCACTCAGTTTCCTCAAAGGAAGTGATTAGGCCTCTGGTAAGAAAGAGGAAAAAGAAAAAGCATTTAGTGCAGGACATTGTTTTCCTAAAATTTTGAATAAGTATTGATAATTTTTCTTATTTAGGTGGGACTAAAGACTTTAGACTAAAATATGGTTCTAATATTATTTTGTAATGTGTAGTTTAAAAAGGCAAGGGGACATGTGGGGTGGAAGGAGCCGCCTCAGTGTGCCTCTACAATGGCTAACTCTGCTTTTTAAAATTTGTCTGAATCGTAATAAATTCTGTTCCAGCCCCTCAGTTTGACTCTGTGAGAATCTTTATGTTTCAAGTGTGTTGTTTATAAACAACATATTATTAGTTGTTTTCTAATTAATTGTGCTACCTTCCTTTTTTTATGAATGAGTTCATTCTATCCAAGATCATGGTTATAATTATTAATTGCCTAAGTCCCACTTATCATCCCACTAATATTCCTCTTACACTTCTTTACAGTGAAGAAAGAGATGGAGAAAAAGAAGAGATCTGATCAGCACTAGTAATCTTTAATTAAAAGTCTTTTCCCATACCTCTGTCCCCTATCTCTCACCAGTCCTAAATCCTAATCTCTGGTTTTTACACATTTTCTTTTTAATCTTCCCTTTATAATTAACCCTCTGAAGCTTATTTTGCTTGTATCTATTCCCTCTATAACTTTACTCTGAACCTTTATCCTATCTCCCTTTTTCCTGTTCCCACCTATTTGCCTGTTGAGTTTAATGTATTTCTGTATCATTTTCTGTGTGTGTGTGTATATGTGTATATTCATATTCATCCCTCCCTTATACCTTTCAGATAAGAATGATGTGATCATATGCACCCTCTCCCTACCCCTTCCTCCATGTTTAAATACTTCTTTCATGCACCCCATTTATCTGAGATACTAAATTCCTCCTCCTTTTTCCCCTTTGGTCCCCTAGCATATTCTTTGTCCCCTCTCTTTCCTTTCTGAAAACCAACAAAACAGAGCATGACCATATGAAGGCCCTATGGTTTTTTAATTTAACCTTTTCCCGGACCCTTGAAGACTTAGGATTCTGAAGGCACACGTACTTGTCTCTTCTCTCCCTAGTAGAATGTACGTACTTTATTCATAGTTTAGCCCCTTTTGTAGCTCATATGTATTTACCTTTCTAGGCTTCTCTTGATACCTTTGTTTCCATTTCACAGTTTTTTCTCAGTGGTCTTTTCCTCAGAAGTTCTCGGAAGTCCTAGTTCTCTGTTTTATTAAAGGACATTTTTACTTCTATAGGATTATAATCAATTTTGCAGAGTAAGTTATTGTTAGTTATAAAACCTCTAGCTTTTACCTTTTGGAATACCATATTCCAAGATTTTCTCTTCTTTATTGAAGTTGCTGCTAAATCTTATATTCTATCTGTGGCTGCTTAGTACTGGAATGCTTTCTTTCTGGCTGCTTACATTATTTTTTTCTTTGACTTGGAAGCTCTCAGTTTTGAATATGACACTACCTGGTGTTGAATTTTAGGTTTTTCTTTGGAAGTGATTACTGAATGTTCCTTGGTATAATAGATCTTAGTATAATAGATCTTTTGTTATTTCTTGAAATATGGTGTCTAGAGGGAGGAGCCAAGATGGCGGAGTAAAAAGACACATATGCAGGGTCTCCCCACACAGCCCATAAAATACCTGTAGAGAGGGACTCTCAACAAATTCTGGAGCAGCAGAAGTGGAGAACAACAGAGTGGAGGAGATTTCCAGCCCAGGGTGACCCGAAAGGCCCATGGGAAACATCTGTTGCACCACTGGAGTGAAATGTGGAGCCCAGCCTTGACCATGCGGCTCCTGAACAGCCCTCATGGGCGGAATCTCCAGTCAAGGAATCCCCAGTTCCAGTAGCAGCAGGTCCACAGATCCCTGAACCCACAGGCACCAAAGGTCAGTGACAGGGTTTTTTCAGCTGGCCAGGAAGTGAGAAGGGCCTTCCATAGTTACAGAGGCCACATCCACGGGCACAGCATCTGGATCCATTATTGAAGCATAAAAACCCTTAGGGGCATTGAAGAGCTGAGTCTTGCCTCCACCCTGTGTGGAGGCCCTGTGGGAATTGGTCTTTGTCTCACATTGAATGACAGCCCTGCCCATCTAGCTTATCTGAAAATCAGCCCCCAGTGCTGACTTGGCAGAACTGGAGGCCAGGTGACTGTGGAGAGGTAACTGCTAAGATTTTGGGCAAAAAATCCCTCGCTTCCTCCAGACCAGTACACGTTTGATTGTGCCACCTTGGAGGAACTGAGATCTTACAGATTCCCAGAGTATACCCTACTATTGACAAAAGACCCAAAAGTCAAGTAACTGGTTGGGAAAATGCCCAAAAAAGGGAAAAAAGATAAGGCCATAGAAGGTTACTTTCTTGGTGAACAGATATCTTCTCCCATCCTTTCTGATGAGAAAGAACAATGCTTACCATCAGGGAAAGACATAAAAGTCAAGGCTTCTGTATCCCAAACATCCAAAATAAATGTTCAATGGGCTCAGGTCATGGAAGAGCTCAAAAAGGATTTTGAAAATCAGGTAAGAAAAGTGGAGGAAAAATTGGGAAGAGAAATGAGAGAGATGCAAGAAAAACATGAAAAGCAGGTCGACACCTTGCTAAAGGAGGCCCCAAAAAATATGGAAGAAAATAATACCTTTAAAAATAGGCTAAATCAATTGAAAAAAGAGGTTCAAAAAGCCAGTGAGGAGAAGAATGCTTTCAAAAGCAGAATTAGCCAAATGGAAAAGGAAGTTCCAAAGCTCACTGAAGAAAATAGTTCTTTAGAAATGAGAATGAAAAAGATGGAGGCTAATGACTTTATGAGAAACCAAGAAAATCACAATACAAAACCAAAAGAATGAAAAAATGGAACATAATGTGAAATATCTCATTGGAAAAACAACTGACCTGGAAAATAGATCTAGGAGAGATGATTTAAAAATTATGGGACTACCTGAAAGCCATGATCAAAAAAAGAGACTAGACATCATCTTTCATGAAATTATCAAGGAAAATTGCCCTGATATTCTAGAACCAGGGGACAAAATAGATATTGAAAGAATCCACTGATCAGCTTCTGAAAGAGATCCAAAAAGATAAACTTCTAGGAACATTGTGGCCAAATTCCAGAGTTCTCTGGTCAAGGAGAAAATATTGCAAGCAGCTAGAAAGAAACAATTCAAGTATGGTGGAAATACAATTAGGATAACACAAGATCTAGTGGCTTCTACATTAAAGGATTGAAGGGCATGGGATATGATATTCCAGAAGTCAAAGGACATAGGACTCAAACCAAGAATCACCTACCCAGCAAAACTGAGTATAATACTTCAGGCAAAAAAATGGTCTTTCAATGAAATATAGAGGACTTTCAAGCATTCTTGATGAAAAGACCAGAACTGAAAAGAAAATGTGACTTTCAAACACAAGAATCAAGAGAAGCATGAAAAGGTAAACAGCAAAGAGAAGTCATAAGGGACTTACTGAAGTTGAACTATTTACATTCCTACAGGGAAAGACAATATTTGTAACTCTTGAAACTTTTTTCAGTATCTGGGTAGTTGGTGGGATTACATACACACACACACAGCACAGGGTGAATTGAATAGGATGGGATCATATCTTAAAATAATGAAATTAAGCAGTGAGAGAGAAATATATTGGGAGGAGAAAGGGAGAAATGGAATGGGGCAAATTATCTCTCATAAAAGAGGCAAGTAAAAGACTTTTCAGTGGAGGGAAAAAGAGGGGAGGTGAGAGAAAAAACATGAAGCTTTCATCACATTTGAGTAAAGGAAGGGATAAAAAGCACACCCATTTTGGTATGAAAACCTATTTTACAATACAGGATGGGGGGAGAAGGGGATAAGCAGAGTCGGGGGGATAATGGAAGGGAGGGCAGTGGGAGGAGGGAGGACTCTTGGGAAGGGAGAGGATCAAAAGAGAATAGAAGAAATGGGGGGCAGGATAGGATGGAGGGAAATATAGTTAGTCTTACACAACATGACTATTATGGAAGTCATTTGCAAAACTACACAGATATGGCCTATATTGAATTGCTTGCCTTCCCAAAGGGAATGGGTGGGCAGGGATGGATGAAAAGCTGGAACTCAAAGTTTTAGGAACAACTGTTGAGTATTGTTCTTGCAACTAGGAACTAAGAAATACAGGTAATGGGGTATAGAAATTTTTCTTGCCCTTCAGGACAAAAGAGAAGATGAGGATAAGGGAAGGGAGGGAGGTTAGAAGGCAGGGCAGATTGGTGATAGGGGTAATTAGAATGTTTGGCATTTTGGGGTGGGGAGAGGGGAGAAAATTTGCAACCCAAAATTTTGTGGAAATAAATGTTGAAAACTTAAATTTAAATACAAAAATAAAAGCCCACAAAAAAAATATGGTGTCTAGGGTTTTTGTTTGGCTTTGATTTTCAGGAAGTCTGAATTTATAATTAATTTGTGAAATTATGAAATAGGGACTAGCACGTCCAGTTTTTTGAGTACTTGCCAGTGACAAGGAAACGGTGACAATCACACTGTAGCCTCACAGAAGTGTGGGGGCAAACAACACAGCAGAGACAAGTGGCAAAAGAGATATAGAAGCAGACATCAGGGGAAAGAATGGTGAAGGGAGACAGGCAGAGTAGAGAATGGGGAGTAGGAGAGGCACATGTAACCATTGAATAGAGTTGGGAGCACTTAGCATCATGGACTTGATGGAAACGGAAGAGTGCTTGGGGGCAAGACTTTGAGGTCTCATTTTTATACAGGTTTTTTGGAAGACAGTCTTAGTCTTGTCTGTGTCACCTTGGGATTAGTTCATTAACATATTCAAATTATGTCAGAGTTGTTACTAAAACTTTAAAGTTAATATGTCCATTTCATCTCAAAATTATCAGCACCATTTGATGTTCTGTTGGTTTCTACTGTGGCGGTCTGAAATTTTTCTGGAATTTATATATCATAGGACTAAAGACCCCAACAGGATGCCTAGATGGCATCTACTAATTTAGCACACATTGCCAGGATGTGAGTTTTGGTTAATATATGATACGGTTTATAAATTATGCACCTTTGATCTTAGAAACAGTTTGTAAGGGATTTCCAGGTTCCCATTTGCCATCTTATTTCCTATATTGCCCTTTTACATTGACTATTTATAGACTTACTTATTATACTGACTGGAAGGGAAGAGGTGATGAAGGGAAGCAGAACAAGATACAATTTCAACACAGAGTCCAATGATTCTTAAGTTTTCTTGGTCATTTGTTTTATAACACATACCTTCTAATTTTTCTGTCTTTGAACTTTGTTCTAATGTTTCTTGTCTCATGAAGTTATTCGGTTGTTTACTTTATTCTGTTTTTCAGGGAGTCTCCTATTTGGGTGAGGTTTTCCTCTTCTCTTCTAAACTATGTGTGTTCCTTTCTACCTCTTCTTCCTGAATGCTAATATCATCTATAATTTCTTTGTTTTAACCTTTTGCTAATTTCTTTCACTCCCTCTTTGTAGTACTTAGGGCTAAACACTTTTTTTCCCTCCAGGATTGTGCTTGTAGTTGCATATTTACTCCCTTCTAGGTTTAACTTTGGCGTTTGTCTTAACCCGTAATGTTTTTCTATTGGTTTTTTTTTCCCATTTCCTTTTTTTCAGCCTCAGTTCTCAGTTTTGTGCTCAAACCAGTCCCTTCTGGCACTCTTGGATGGTTAGGACTTGTTTGGTCCTATCCCTTCTGTAGGCTGGGTACTAAGCCTACCTGCCCCAATTCCTGACTCAGCCTACTAGTGGTTCTCCAATATCTGTCTTCTTTTCCCTGAACGTTCTTTAATTGGCAATTGTTTAATTGTGATCCTGGCAAGCCCTATTGGGATGTGGGACGTTGGATGTCTCAGACTCCTGCATGCTCCATAACAGTGGTGCTCTGACTTGTGCTCTGGCTCTCAAGGTTCCAAGAAGCGCAGTCAGGTCTTATCTCCCAGTAATTTGGCATGTGGGCTATTTCTTTCCCTCATTGCTTCTGTGATGCTCCACGGTCTATATATGGCTTTAGAGTCCCAATTACTGGCGTTGGCACTGTCTCTTCATCCCCCTATTTAGGTATTGGATGGCTTCAGGCCAGTTTTGGGGAGCTTGCACAGGTTTCCCTGACAGAGCTTCCGTCTTCGTTGCTATATAAAGTACAAGAACAACTATCCTGTAATCTGGTCTTAATACTTAGTCCATAACTATAGCCACATGTACACGAACACAAATCCCTGGGCCTTTCTACTCTCCTCTTGCTCCTCTATCACATATCATACCAGTGGATGTGATTATGAAGGTTTTCTAGCCACCAGAACTTTAGGCAGTCAGAAAAGAAGATCTCAGGGACCAAGCATCTCCACCCTCATCCCCTAAACCTTGAGAATCTAGAAAGCATTGTTATCTAGATTGTAGCCCACAAGGATCCCCTGAATTATATTTTATATGTATTATTCATGTAGCAGAACCTCTCAAGACAAGAGGAAGGAATGGCTTCTCTTACCCTAGTAAGGAACTATGCATTGCTAGACCTAAGGGGGAAGGGTTGGCACTGAGTTGGCAGGATCAGTAAGGCTACTAAATCTGACCAGTGGATTTCTTTTGGTTTGTCAGAACCTATCTGTCCTAAAGGAAATGGGCCAAGAGAAGCAGCTGCCATGGGCACAAGCAGTCATCAGTTCCGGCTTTGGAGGTAGGTCTCCATCATTGCAAGTCCCTGATCCTGGGACTTCAGAGAACTGGTCCTGCTCACCCCATGCTTATTTCATGATCTCCCTCAAGCTTCTGTGGTGATAATGATAGAATAGGCTGGTAAACGGGAGGGACTTCCAGGAAGGACATGGGCTGAACAAGTGGCCACATTGGTTTAATGAGACCGATTCATCTCAAACCAGTGGTCAAGTCCTTTGGTGTTGCCTGGTCTACCCTTTACCAGGCCACTCTTAAGTCCATGACTTTGCCTGAAAATTACATCTAAGAGATTGAGGCCAAAGGAAAGATGAATCGTGTAATAGAAGAATGGTACCTTACATTTTACTGTAGGTGGGAGAAATGGGAAACATCTCCCTGTGATTTGCTCCAGATTCTCCAATATCCTGTCTGTTACCTTTCCTCCAGCAAACAGATTCAGGCTAGTCCACAGATCCCATCTCAGGTGCAGCTGCTATTATCACCCTTTTATAGAAGAAGCTGAGACATGAGAGTAATGATGCTGAGCATCCTCCTCCTTTCCATACATGGAGGAAGGGCCAAAGAGCTCGCCTTGGTTTTTGTTTTCTTCCTTTCCTAGCCCTCGAGAGTATCCTGCAGAGCACAGCAGGGAAGTACTGCGTGGGAAATGAGGTAGGGGCAGACATATCTCCATTCTTCCTCACCCTTGGCCCCTGGCAGAATTTGTTGCTTCAACTAAATAGGAGTTCACAGAAGAGCTAGCTGAGTTGGTCAGTGCTAAAGCAGTAGGCCCTGTTATTTGGCTTGTTTAAGGAAAAGCCTACAAGAAAACTGTTGGCTTAACCGGAGACACCCAAAGGGGGAGGTGCAGCGCAGGGACAAGGAAAGGGTACTAGGGAAGGTGTTTGCCCCTTACACTGGATTGTCCCAACTAGAGATGTCAGCGGGAAACTCTTGGTTGATTAACGATTGTCTGGCTAGTATAGACAGAGGCTTTGGGGCAAGGGATGGGGGAAAAACATAGTGCATGACTGCTCTGTTGAGGTTGCCAGAACCCGATAGATGTGTGGTTGGGGATCATGAACCAGGCCCAAATTTGAGCTTTCTCTGCAGATCTCCATGGCTGACTTATGTCTGGTGCCTCAGGTGGCTAATGCTGAGAGGTGAGTAAGAACCCTATCCTCTCCCCCACACACCACAGAGAGCCTTCTCCACACATAAGCAACTACCTCTCCCCCCTAGACCCCCACCTCTCTTTGGTATGAGTCACACTGGTAGCATCCCAACTTATCTATTTCTGTAACGAAACTCCATTTTCCCTTGTTTGAAAGAGTCAATGAAATGAGCTCACAATCACTGCAGAGGTGATCCAGCCCTTGGCTTCTGCTCATAGGAAGGTGAAGGTACCCACCTAACTCCCTGGGAGGCATTCCAATAGCAAAACCCATCAGAAAGTATTTGTCCACTTTGTACATGTTCACTGCCCATGAGGATCCTCAGAATGGTCCAGGGTCCAGACTTCCAGCCCTACTCATTCCCTTCCTTTTACCCCTGTATAGCAAATATCAGTGGAGCTTCTATTATGTTCAAGGCTCCGTTAGACACATAGAGGAATATAAGACAGTTCCCAATCCCAAGAATCTTGGGTTTTATCTAGGGCAGGGAATCTAAACCTTTCTGGGGTCATGGACTCGTTTGGCAGGCCAGTGAAGTCAATAGATTCCTCAGCATAATGTTTAAATGCTTGAAATTGTAAAGGAAACCAATCATATTTAAGTAATATTATCCAAAAAAAAAATTTATGTTCACATACTCCAGGTTAAGAACCTCTCATAGGAAGACAAGATATGAAAAGATAAATCGCAAAAACAGACAGGATAAGGACCAGATGAACTGCCTCCAGAAGGCCACTGCCCTTGCAATGCCTGCTTCTATTTTTTTTGTTTTTCTTTAGTCATTTTCAGTAGTTAAACATTCCATCACTCCACTTGGGGTTTCTTTTTCAAAGATGCTAGAGTGATTTGCCATTTCCTTCTCCAGCTTATTTCACAGATGAAGAAACTGAGGCAAACGGTGAAGTGACTTGTCCAGAGTCACACAGCTAGATTTGAGGTTAGATTTGAACTCAGATTTTTCTGACTCTAGGCCTGACATTCTATCCACTGCATCACCTAACTGCTTTCTTTTACTTCATAGGAATTTCCTATGTTAAATGAATATTCCCAATTAAGTGAATATCCATACTTGCTCCTCCTTGCTTCTCAGGTTCAGTGTTTTCTTACTGAAATCTCAGTCTCTGCTCAATGACCTATGTTCATATTGCAGGTTTAAGGTGGACCTCTCCCCATACCCCACCATCAACCGCATCAACAAGACCTTGTTCACCATAGAGGCTTTCCAAGTGAGCCACCCTTCCCGGCAGCCTGACACCCCTCCAGAACTTCGGGCCTAAATTCTGGCATTTCCACCTTAGGGATAACTGAGAGTGTAAGCTGCACAGTTTTAATACCACGAAGATAAATAAATCATGCTTAGTGAAATGAGCCCTGACTTGGAAACTGAGAGATCTAGGTTGGAATTCTAGCTTTCCCAACCCCAGAATTCCTCTGGACCTCAGTTTCCTCTTCTGTCATATCTGAAGGTCAATAATACCTGTTCTGTCTATTTCATAGGGCTATGGTGATCAGAATGAATGCAATAATTAGGTAAAATGCTTGGAAGATCATGAAGTGCTGAATAAATAAATGACAGGAAGTACTGCCTCTTTCTGTGGGCTGCTTCCGTGAATATCACACATTTTTGTTAATTGTTCATCTATACCCTCAACTCTGGACCCAAGAAGAGTAAGCTTATCCAGTTAAACAGGAACAAAGGTAGAGGAGATGAAGCATCTTTATTTTTCCCAAGTAGTATACCAGCTCCTAGCTCATTAAAGGCCATGCAAAAGGAAGTAAGCAAAAGGGAGAGGACACATTCCTCTGGAATTTTCACAGCCACTGAGTAGTTCCTCCCTGTTTTAGGGGAGGATAGGGTATGTTCGTCCTTCCTTGCTGAAGAAGGCTATGCCATCAGAGAAATGATGACATGACTTGTACTGGACTTTGTGTTGAGTTAAGGCAGAGCCATCTGAATCCTGTAGCCAGATACTCATCAGAATGACTGGAGGGACCCAGGATGAGGCAATTGGGGTGAAGTAACTTGCCCAAAGTCACACAGCTAGTGAGTGTCAAGGGTCTGAGGTGAGATTTGAACTCAGGTCCTCCTGACTTCTGCACTGGTGCTCTATCCACTGCACCACATAGGTAAGAAAGGGTAAAACAAGGAGGGAACCTGTGGCTTCATTAGAGCCAAGAGCTTCTGTTGTGCAAACTCTCTCCAATTAGGCAGATCAATAACTCACTTATAACTTAGTCTTAGAGGGTACCTTGGGCAATGAGGTTAAGTGATAGGGTCACACACCCTATATATGCCCAGGAGGATTTGAATTTAGGTCTTCCGGACGTCAAGGCCAGCCCACAATCCATCCTGCCATACTCCCTCTGTTTCTATAGTCAAACAAGTATGAGCCATAGTTTGGGTCCTGATATAAATGAAGTGGAACCTTAAAACTAACTCCAGCTATACGTGGTGGTTGTTTGTCCTTTGTTCTCAGAGTACTATGACATCAGGAAGTGAACTGCAAGTGAATTGGATTTAAGTGAGACAGGGCTATGCAAAGCCAGCCTCACTTTCTCCTCTGGAACTGGCTCCAGTGACAAGATATAGATCGGGATGACTGGACATGTCTCCAGATGCAGTGGGAGACCTTGGCCGTTTTAAACAAAGGTCTTTCCCACATCTCGGACTGAGGCTAAATAAGAAATGAGGCAAAGAATGACCTCTTTTACCTAGTCAAAAAAAATCAATATGGGAGGGAGAGACTCTTAGGGTTTCTGGCCAAAATATAAACAATTGCTATTTACGTTCACGCTGAGCCATCTGGGCCCAAATAATGACCAAGTGGGGATTGGGCTGGGACCTATTGTTAGCCAATCAATGACAGCCAAAGTGAAATGTGTTTAAGGCATGGTCCTTAAGAAGAATATATGTGGTAAAGAAGAAAACATAGAATTACTGAGTCCATGAACCTTGTAGCCAAAGCTTCAATTTCCCTACCCCTCATCTTTTGACTGACACCACAAGCAAAAGGTCAAATTGATTACCTTGAGGGTATCTACTTTTTCCTTTCCTGAGCTCCCCTCAGAAAATCAAATTAATATTGTCTCCATTTTTTTGTAGTTCTATTCTGTACTACCACTGACATTTTATATAACCGTGTAAGTCACATTTTTTTGTCTTTGAGTTAAGTTCATAGGTTCAGAAGTTCAGTCTTCCTCTCTGAATTAAGTTTAAAAATTGTTTCCCTATAAATTGCTTTAATTAAAAGTTCTCTATACGCTAACTATCCTTTTCCTTGGAGGAAATTGTTATCTGTGTATAACACTGGTTAGCCATTCAGGTGGATGCCACCAATGCGCTTTCCCCAACCACAAAGCAGAAAGAAGAGTTGTTACTAGGTTTGCATATCTGATGTCCAGCCAATTATGTTGCCCTTCACATCAATGATGCTTCTGACTTTGTAACCAATCATGGTGTTTTCCCCATCTATGATGCTGTCATCCATTTTTTTGGATGCTCCCCCTTTTATCAGTAAAACTTATGTCTGCCCTCATTCAGGGTCTCCTTGGCTTGCAGAGAAGTTGGTAACTACTGGCCTTCCCAATACATTGGATATCCTCAGAGGTTTGGCCTCAGTTTACCTTAATTTCAATCAGGACAGCCAGAAGTAAGAGACTGGAACAGAGGACACTGGAAACTTCAAGAACCTACAATATGGAATGCTAGCCCATAGATAACTTGGAAATTGGTAGAGGCAACGTTACGCTAGTAAATGTTATGCTAGTAAATGTTTAACAACTGGCTCTAAGTGGAAAATGTAAGCACTTAAGCTTAATTTGCATCTTTTTAGCAATTTCTCTATCATTGAAGTCTAGGCAATCAGTAAAAGGATAAACAAACTTGATTCCACAGCGTTTGCTGATTTCTGAGGCATACGCACACACTAAAAATTTCCCAATTATCTCCCAGTTGGAACTAGCTCTAGCTCACCCCTGGGTAGAAGCTATGCTTATAAAAGAAGGATGCGGCTCTAGCACCTACCTGTGTTTCTGATTTAGAAGAATGGGTAAGAGGAACCTGATGAAGGGTAACTGAAAAGCCTAGGAGTGGGGCTACGAATCTCAGTGTACACCCATGTATGAGCATACATGTAATGAACATACCTTGCTAATTGCTTCACAGTACTTCTTGCTAGATCTCCTTAGCAAAGCTCCAGGTCCCACCACCCTGATACTAGTCACTCCATTCTGATGAGGAATACAGCTCTATTTTAAGGCTGGAGTGCCTAAGACCATCCCTGACTTATGGTTCTCCCCTTGGTCCCAGCAGCCCTTTTTTCCTCTAGCAGAGCCTAGGATCAACTACTTTTTAAATCTAACAAATCCCTTCACCATTCTGAGCCTCATCTTTCAATTTGTACAATAATTCTCACTCCTGCTTTATTACAACACTTCTTATGCCTTTTCTTAAAATCATCACCAAGTTTCTGAGGACAGGTAGGAAACAGACTGAAGTAATAGGAGACAATCTTCCTGTTATTTTTCCATACAGAGCATGGAACGTTTTATTCCCTGGCTTTACCTGTCAGAGATTGGTTTGGGACAGGGTATTCAGAGATTTATGTTAAATGTCTATTTTTTCCCTGGTGAGAGACAGCAAGATTTAGAGAAGAGCACTAGATTTAAAATTCAGAATTAAGACCCATCTGAGTCATGTAACCCTGAATAAATCACTCGCAGCCTCAGTTTCCTTTTCTATAAAATAGAGATAATAACACCTCACAGGTTGTGAGAGTCAGATGAGATCAAATATGTAAATAGAGGGCCAGCCTTGAAGGAAGGAACTGAGTTCAAAACCTATTTCTGACCCAGGCCATGGGGCAAATCATCTGACTCTCCAGTCCTCCAGGCACTTGTCTGTGACTAAAACTTACAGATAAGTTGTAGATATACTCTCTGATTGGACAGAGGGAATTTCTCACAGCAGTGGAATCATAAGTCTAGAAATATACCTCCTTCTTTTCTCCCTTCCTGTTCTCCCATTCTCTCAAAGAACCAAAACAATTAAAAACATCCTTGGAGCCATTTGGAAGTAGTTGGTTACTAGGTGTACAGAATCCTTAGTGCTTTGGAAAGATAGGCAAGTGGAGGAGAAAAGGTAGCAAAGTTGTTAGGATAAGGCAGCAGCTGGGGAACCATATGTGTGGTTGGGGGTGGAGGACTTGATCAGAGGTCCAGTCCTACAGGGACCACAGAAAGGAGAAGCGGGCATGGCTGAGTCCCTTCCCTCCTGGTCTCAAAATAAAGTCATCGAGGCAAATGGGGAAAAGAAGAGAAATAAGGAGACAAAAAGACTCCCAGGTAATAGAGGAGAACAGCCTCCTACTTCCTTCCAGTCTGCCAGGAACTATCTGCAAACTATCCAGGAACTTTAATGTTCTTTGTGATTTTCTCAAATCAGTAACTTCAGATCTGTCATCTCAGACAATTTGGTGGGCGTGAGGTGGTAAATTGGTTTCCTTTATTTATTTAAGAACGTTGTTCTGAGAAGGGATCCATAGGCTACACCAGAATTCCAAGGAATCCATGACACAAAGTAGGCTAAGGACCCTTGATCTACAGAGAACAGCTAGGAAGGGTAATAGATAAGAGCACCATACTAAAAATTCAGAATTAAGACCTCTCTAGGCCACTTACTGGTCTTGTAACCCTGAACAAATCACTCGCAGCCTCAGTTTCCTTTCTTATAAAATGGAGATAATAATAGCACCTACCCCACAGGCTGTGAGAGTCAAATGAGATCAAATATGTGAAGTGCTTGCAATAAAAGCTAGCTACTATTATTAAGGAAGGTATCCTTTTAATTTTAAAGGCACTTTATTTCTGAAAGTAACTACTGGTACAGTTGCAAAAACGGGGTGGGAGGGGATTCTCTGTATGGTCAGAAGTGTTATGCTATTCTCTTCACTACTTAACCTCTTTTCACCTTATTTCCCTTTTCTTTCTATGGTTGTTCTATGGTATCACTTTGAAACCTTGAGGTGCACAAGGGTAGAAAACATTTTCTCCGTAGGTGCCCAAAGGAAAGGACAGCTACCCTCAAAGGCTCAAAAGTAATTGTCAAATTTTGAGTAGTCAGATCACTTACATCCTTACAGTCTTTGGGCAAGACTAAATAGTAATGGTTTCTCTTTTACTCAGAAACCCTGAGGATCTTTCCCTCCCAGTTTGATGTTTTTTTTTATTAAAGGGGCCATCCCTTGAGTTAAAGAAGCCTATTCATTGAATGGGTGTATCTCACTCAATGTGAAAATGTGATTAAGACCTTAGCCTAAAAGGGCCAGGGTCTCCCATTGCATTCTGGGTCATCTTCAGTCATCCTGATGAATATCTGGCCACTGGACCCAGATGGCTCAGGAGAAGAAAATGAGGCTGGTGACCCTGCACAGCCCTCCCTCCCTCCCTCCAATCAAAGTCAACTGCATGTCATGTCATCATCTTGATGTCATGGTGCTCTTTGAGAATAAAGGACAAACACAACAATTCTGAACAAGCCTTTCCATGACATGGGCCTTTTTTTCTCAACATTCCCCACTACAGTCTTCAGGGCCCTAATTTCAACAACCATTTTCCAACATATGTCAGCAACCTGCCGAGAGGAAAATGTTGAGAAAAAGGCTAGTTTTTCTGGGTTGGGTAGAAAAGAGACTGATCTAGGTTCACGGTTTAGGGTGGGATAAGTTGTCATTCCGTGCTGGTAGATAACCAGTAGATATTAGCAAGTTCTTTGCAAGGATTAAAGTGCCAGGATGTGGGGTTTGGAAATCCTCAGTGAGAGGGAAATTACTGGGAATAAAGGTAGACTTGGTATTTCTGCCCCAAAGAACCTCATACTTCCAAGCTGGCATGATCATGGGCCACCATGCATATCCCTAAGAAAAGTGCTGGAAATAATCAAATTATTTTCAATGATAGGCTTCTTCTAATTTGCTAAACATAACCCACTTGTCTGTAAGTCAAGGCCCAGAGATCAGGGCCATTCCGCCACTGACCCTTGAATGAGAAATAGTCTCCTTTATATCGTACTTGTGCTATTTGGGAGCTAAGAAGAAAGGCTGGTGAATGCTAAGGGCTTCAAATAGTTAATTTTAAGATCATGTGAAAATGCTTCAGAAGGTGCAGTGTGCTGTTACATTCGACTGGCAGTTCCAAATAATAGTCTGGAGGTTCGGTTCAGTCGTGTCCTGCTCTTCATGACCCACTTTGGGGTTTTCTTGGTGGAGATACTGAAATGCTTTGCCTTTCCTTTTCCAGCTCATTTTGCAAATGAGGAAACAGACAAAGTTGAGTGTGTCTGAGGCCAGGTTTGAACTCAGGAAAATAAGTCTTCCTGACTTTAGGTCTGGCACTCTGTGCCTCCTAGCTGCCTGGTGGTTTGGTTTCATTCCTTTAATTATGATTAACTTCATGTCACTTCCTCTCTTTAGTTTTCAGAATACATTGAGAAAGGAAGCAGAGAATCGCTATGTCATTGTGTAATAAACAGAAGTTTATATTAAAAACAAGTAAAATCAAGGGAGGGAAAATTGCAACATCTTAACCTAACAGGAAACAACATATAAGTTGTTTCAAGGTGTAGCTAAGATGCCTTATCTAATGGGAAACTATTCCTGATCCTTTCAGTCTTTAGTTCTATCTCCCTCCAGAATTTACCTTGTTACTTTGCATTTACTTATAGGTGGGTATATTGTATTCCCACAGTCCAATGTGATCTCCTTGAGAGTAAAGACTGCTACATTTCCTATCTTTTTATTCCCTGGGTTCCTAGCTCAGTGACTTGCACATTGAATTTAATTACAAAAAGGTGTTTGTTTTTTTAAATAGTTCTGTAACTATAGATCAGTGCTTTCTACAGCCAGAACAAGAGTTTAAAAAATGTCAGATACCACTATGTAACAAGCCCATTCAGTACTCAACTCCTACCAGCCATTTTAAGCAGGTTGTGGAGACTACTCTCTCCCCATCTCAGCTGATGAAATCACAGAAGACCCAACATATAATCGTAAGGTATAGACTTGTGAGTCTATAGGAAACATGATTGGCAGGGGAAATAAATTAGTCATAGGACTGGGGGTTCTCAGTAACTAAGTCCTGAATTTCAAAGTTTGAGGCAATGGTGGAGGAGACCTGTGGAGAGGATTGGCCAGGAGAAGATGTCTCTCTCTCCACTCTCTCACCATTGGAGAGTCACAGCATCTAACACCACAGTAGGAGACACTTTATCTGGAAGATGGAGTTGAAGATTTGATGTGGCAAACTAGGAACTTTCGCAAATACTTGTGATAACTTGAGGGATGGGAAGGGGAAGAAAGAATTTCTCTCTCCAGTAGCTACTTGGAGCTACTGGACCAGCAGGAGACACTGCATCTACCAGGGAGAAAAGATACATGTTCTGGACAACCCCAGATACCCAGATACAGGCAAGAGTCACCCAAAGAAGACAAATAGCTTCAAGAACTGGGCCCCCTGACAATTGAAAGTTGAGCTGTGGAGAGCAGTAAACCTGGGAACTCCCCAGGAGGACTCTCCAGAGAAAGGACAACCAGGAGTTGTGGGGTGCCTTTGCCATGTATGTACCCCACTACCATGATGCCATGCTTGAGCCCCTTTCTCCCATGGATTTTGTATTTGTAGAAGAAAGTGTCCTAGAATGTTTTACAACTACTAGGGCAGTTAGGTGGCACAGTGGACAGAGTGCTGGGCCTTGAGTCAGGAAGATCTGAGTTCAAATTCCACCTCAGACACTTATTAACTGTGACTTGGGCAAGTCACTTGTTTGTCTCAGTTTCCTCATCTGTAAAATGAAAATAACAAAAGCACCTACCTTATTAGGATCAAATAAGGTAATACTTGTTAAGCCCCTGGCAGACTGTAAGTGCCAAATGTTCGTTATTATGATCGTGTTTTTGCCAAACCATCTGAGTAAATGCTTCCGCTTAAAGTTAATTATGTTTACTGATTGCTAATGGAAAGCAAACAGATGCTTGTGAGCTACAGTAGTGGGAGGAGACCCCACTCCCACCCCCTGCAAAGTTAGTTCTAGACCCTATGCAGTTAATCCCCCTAGGGACCCAACCTATAAAACCTGTGAGGAGGAACTGGGGAATAGCCCACAGCAAGGGCTGTACTAGAGATGGTAAAACTGAATTTATCTGATGTAGCCTTCCTTACTCTGCTGTGAAAGTCCAAAGTACTGCTTCCAAATTTTAACAGAGTAGGCCTATCACTTTTTAAAATAAATTTAATTTCTTATAAATGTAATAATGATGGAAGAGATAATAAAATGGACATCAAAATGAGGAATGAAATCTTAAATCTTTAACATCTAACAAAGTAGAACCAAATGAATTTGCAATAAAAAAACTATATTTTCCTCTGTGTTGCTTTGCAATCCCCTCTAAAGTTATGCCATTTCAGGGCTTTGTTTTATGTAAATACATATAGTTATAGTCAGTGTGTATATAGTACTGCTTTTGTTGATCTCATTTTGTATCACAATTAACTCTAGTATATTTCATTTTTAACACCATAATATCCTATCATATTAGCATACCATCATTTATTCACCCATTCTCCAATTGTAATTGGAATATAGAGGTTTTTCAAGGGTTTTTTCACTCTTATAAATTTTGCTCTAAAGCAACTGTAAGTACTTTCACATAGGCCCTTTTAATTTTTTATGATCAAGTTATAGCAAGGGAATCAGAGTCAAGAGTTATAATCAGCTACTTTGTGACTGATTATTGCAAAAATCTATCCTGCAGAGTTGCCCATTTCCCATTGCAGGCTGTAAGCCCTGCAAAAATTGAATTTTATAACTTTTTACTATTTTTGCCTTTCCAGTGGGAGTAAGGTAGCGCCCTAAAATAGTCTTCATATGCATATATCTCTGATTAGATAATTTAAGCATCTTTCCATGTTATTAAGTTTATTTCTACCTTTAAAAATTGTCTGTTCAGGTCCTGTTCAACAGGAATTAGGAAATGTTAAGCTTACAGATATGTTCTCTGCTATCAGTCTAATAAGTATTGCTTAATGAATCTGGATGTCAGATCTTCACATGATTTATTGCTTATACTTTTTTCTGCAATGATTTTTCTTTTAAGTTTGAAGGCAATGCTTTTTTGTTGAGCAAAAGGTTCTTTTCTATGATTAATTTTATTTTGTCTCCATTAATCTCTTCCATTTGTTTGATAAAAATCTTTCCTCTAGTTTGATCATTGTTGTATATTTAGACTATTTTCCAGTTAGCTGGTAAATGTGTAAAATACATATCAAAACCCATTTTTCATCATATGTTGTCCAGTCTTCATTCCGTTCCTCAGTATTTTAAACAGGAGTTTTAAATGGCAATCTCTCATAGACACTAGGCTCTAGTTCTAGGTTCTCGGTTCTAATTTTTTCGGGGACCGGATTTTGAATCCTGGCTCTGTCATGTACTTGTGCGACCTTGGGTAAGGTAATTAACTTCTGGGCTTGTATTCTCATCTATAAAATAAAGGCACTGGACTTCAAAGGCCTCTTGTGACTCTATGATGCCATGATCTATTTCTTTCTTTTTTCAGTAACAGTTTTAAGCAATAATTCTTGCCTGATAGTAGATATCAGAATCTAGAAGGGCCAGTCCCTGTTTTCACATTTCTTTTTCATAGTTCATAGTTGCCTGTCTACTTTTCAACATATATTTAATACCTAATTTTGTGAAACAGCCTTTTGACTTTTTCAATGGTATTGCACTCAACCTGCAAATAAATATGGAAAGCATTAACATATTGATTCTAATCATGAGCAAAAGATATCTCTCCATTTATTTAGTCCTTCCTTGGTTTCTGTCAATCATTTTGAAGTTATCTTAATATAAATCTTGATAAGTATAGTTGGCATATTTTAAAATAAGCATAACCACATAGAACTTATTACATTCCAAAATATGCTCTAAGTAGTTACACAAAATCTAATTTAATTTCTACCTCCAGACTATACTTACTCAGTCGTGAATACAAGTACAGATAAAAAAAACCCTATTACTTATTAGCTTCAAAAGTTTGCTTTTAAAAATATATTCAAAAAATATCTTATTTGATCTTATGTGATCTTATATGATATTTCCCCTCTCCCTTTCTTCACCCTTAAAAGATATTTAGGAAGAAAGAAAGTTAAGAGAAATCTCAATGAGGTTTGCTGTGATATAAATCAAGAGTCTCAGGTGCATAGTGAAAAAGTTTATTTACGACAGGTTTTGGAACTTTGAAGACAAGAATTCACCAAAGGCATCACAAAACTGTCGAACAATATAAAGCACACACAAATTAAGCTATTTAAGGGACTGTAGGCACAAAAGCTCATCTGCATGTTATAGCAACACATTCAATGCCACAGTTCATTAAAATATGATCTTTAAGGAGTAAAAAAACACACAAAGGACACGAAAATTATGTAGTTTGGTGCTGAGTGCTTTACATGTTTGACATGACAAATTGATGCTTAGTTCTACCATCATGACAAATACTTATGAGTAAAAAGGAAACAATCTGACCTGACCAGATAACTATTGTTCTTAAAGAAAAAGAAATTTAAAAGACTGAAACTGTTTCTTCTTCAAAAAAGTTTCTGGAATGTTGAATAATTAGAATATTTTGCAGTAAAAATACCTGTCTTTGCAGCTGCTTTGTTCCTTCTTTAAAATTTATTAAGAAAATGTAGCAATTAACCAAAATTTAGTATCATAGGATGCATCATGGAAATAAAATACCAATGGCACTATCTGATTTTTGGAAAATATTCAAATAACTCACTGTTCTGGTCATAAGTTCCCTATGCTCACCTCTTCTAATGATATTTTAACCATCATTTTGAAGCAGATAGCAACTTTTCTCTAGGGACCTCAAAGCACTTGTGACCTTCTCTCACAAGTACTTTCAGAACAAAGAGGGAAATATTAGACAGGTCCAGAACATCAAAGGAGGACAGGGTCATTGAAGTGTGGGGAGTCAAAAGCTCATTATTCTGACCTCTAGCCTTTACGCTCTTGTCTAACATAATCAAGTGAAAATTCAACTTGATTAAATACCAGTATACCAAGGGAAAATAACCCCAGCCAAAGATGAAAACCAGTAAACCAATCATAGAATATATGGCAATAAAACAGGTGCCATAGAAGACTACATAATTTAAGGAAATGAGTAGCCTCTTTGTAGATAATTTTCAAGTTAAACCTAAAATAATATTATAGATTTTACCAAATGATTTCTGAGGTACCTTATAACTCATTCTCTGATTCTACAACTGGCTACTACAATGGCACTTAAAGAGCTGAAAAAGAATTGTTCAAAATGACTAGAACAAAGGATTCTTCCATCATGTGGCAGTATTACTGGTTCATGGATCAAATTGCATCTGAATCAAACTTTCAAGACTGTAAACCAGAACATGATCCTACCTTGATTCTCAGAAAATAAATATTTTCATGTGTGACTGTTCCCATTTATGATACTGGTCTGGTAATCTACACAGGAAAAATCAAGTGGATAAAAAATGCATATAGCCCAGATTACGACAGTCAACTTGGATGCATAACCCATCACTTAATTGTGTGTGTTTGTGTGTGTGTATCTTGAACAGGTACTGCAGATGGACAACAAAGTGGGACCAGATTTGAAAGAAAAACAAACGAAGTACATTTAGGAAACTGTGCAGAGCTCTGTGTGAACTCGAGATAATCAATGCCAAAAAAGCACACATTTTTCGCATCAATATTTTTCTATGATTCATAGAACAAACACTACAATTCTGGAAAAATCAAAACAGCCAATGACCTGAAGAGCAATAGAAAGATTCATGTCATTTTCACTAGACCAGAGAGTATTACCGACAATGATTTTTACACCAGAACTGGTAACTGGTATAAAAAGACATGTCTAATGAAAGAAAGGATAGGTCAAACGTGCAGCAAAAGCGAAGAACAAAGATAATAAAGCCTGAGTAAAATTGCACTGGTATCCACAAAACATTTAAAGACCCACAAGGAAAGAGTCAGCCAATCTGGGCAGCTCTGCTATGAAGCGCTCATGAAGAACAAAGACAGAATCACTCAGGATTTCAAGGCATGAAGGGTTTATTGGACTGATGAGAGGAAGACCCACCACCAATTAAATCATGGAATCTTCAAAATAATTTCATATAGATCATTTCAGCTACAAACAAGTTCCAGCCACCCTTAAAAAGATAGCAAGTAGGGTTTAATTAATAATATATTTCTAAACAACTTTAGCAATATGTTTCCTATGCCATTCTGGATTACTAGGTAATATACAAACTCTAGTGAACATAAATAATGGGAAAGGGAGCCAGACTCAAAAAGTCTGATATGGCAGTCATGAAAATAAATCCCAGTTCACATATCCAAGGGCATAAAATAAATCAAATATAAATAGGGAATAAAAGTCAAATAATGAACTCAAATCAGATAGAACAACTTAATAGCTAGGTTATAGACTTTAGATTTTGATCTATGTCTACAGAACAGTGTTAAGGCTTCACTGGGAGAGAGTACAAAAAGGGGTGATCATGACCTTCATTGTATACAAACAAAGCAAGAACCCTATTTCCTGATCAACCACCTATTTCCAGAGGTTAGACTATATCAGCACACTAAGCTTCTAGGAGTTGAATCTCAGAACTGTCTCCTTTTTCTGTGCAGTGATGAATAGAAATGCTTTGGTATCCTCTACGGTGGGATCCTGAGAGCTGCTGAAGAAATTCAGTCTGAAATCTCAAATACAGGCAAGAGCTGGGGATGATGGGGGAAGGGAATCCCAGGTGGAAGTTTGTCTTACATTACACCGCTCACCTTCACATAATGTCACTAATAAGGCAGTTCCCAATTCAAAGGTAAACAAGACATCCAGCTGCCTGAACCTAAACTATAATTAATTATTTTCCAAAGCTCCACTTTTAACATGAAGCTATCTATATCTACGTACTCCAATTACTTTTTCTTTATAGCTAATCAGTCTGGACAAAGGCCCATGGTTATTATGCTCTCAGTTCCAAGTCATCTTATGAAAAACTGAAGCCCCTGTGGAGAAAGGACTTAGACAAATTTGCGTACTCCAATACTACTGTTCCTTTCTACAGTCACAGAGAAGACTTTTCTCCTAAGAGCCTAAGGCGCAGTATCACTGCTAAAATGACTGACTTGCTATATTCCCTGTGCATAATATTTCATGTCCCATTTGTGCTTTTACACAGATGGTATCGCCTCCTCATCCCCCATTGCTAGAATGCTCTCACTGAAATGACCCCCATCTCTTGGGGCCCCTATCTTCCAAGCACTACTTCCTACTCTAAGAGGCCTTTTCTAATTGCCTCAGTAGTTAGTCCTCAATGTCCTTAATCCTTATTTATCCATGTACATATTGTTTCCCCTAGTGGAATGAAGCTGTTTCCATTTTTCTCCTTGTATTCTCAGAGCTTAGTACCATGCCTGGTACACAGCAGACACTTAATGTTTGTTGAATTGCACAGAATATTCATTCGAATTTAGAATCACTGAAGTTCAAAATTGAAAGGAATTTTAGTGGTTTTCTTGTCCATCCCTTGCAATATCTTTTCCACAACTAATAATGTGTTTTCTACAATGAATATTAATCTTTTCTATGATACCCTCAGGGGATCATCAGCCTCTGCTAGGACATCTCCACTGATGGGCAATCCATTAACTGACAAAACATCCTATTCAATTTGACTGTTCTAGTAGGAGGGAAAAAATCTTTTTTTTTTTAAATATTGAGTTGAAATATGCCTAGGCCCGGTAACTTTTACCCAAGTCCCTCGGGAACCAAGGAAAACAATTCTCTTCCATAAGACAAATAGCTGAAGGTCATTATTATGTCTTCATTAAGTCTTTTCTCCTGAGGGCTAAATCATCTCCTGCTCCTTAAAATCCCCTCTTTATCTCGGTCATCTCTCACTCTGGATAGGTTGATCTTTCAAATGCAGTGCTAGAACGGTTTCAGATATGGTCTGAATAGGCTTGGGCAAGGGGTTACAGGGTTGCTTGCCATATACTTGGTCATCTGAAAACAGATACTCCAGGTTTTCAATCATTACTTGAAAAAGGTTGGTAATACCTGGAACTACACTACTGCTCTCCAGATACTATAATGTCTTACTCTTGAAATAAGCTGGGCAGGGAGCCTGCTCAACTTAAAATAGATTCATCTACTGAGTTGATTTTTTCAAATTAAAGAAGGAGAATTTGCTGCTGGGAGGGGTGTAATATATCTCTTTTCACCTTCCATATAGGCTCTGGTGATGGCTGGTACTTCTTTAAAAATTAGATGGCTTCAGTTTCTTAGGAAGCTTTGGGAGGGTACACTTAGGTTGTGTATACACAGCCCTGTGTATACACAGGTGTCGATGGTCCCCAAGTCCCTTTCAGTTCAGTAATTCCTTAAGTGTGAAAGAAATGAACTAAGAGATCTAGGAATCTGAGGTGTGCCTTCTGGAATACTTTAGGGTCTGAAAAAGCTCAGAGAAGGCAATTACTATATCTTTTTCTCTTGTTATGTACATCATGGTACCTAACATCATATTAGATGATAACAATAATAACATTTATATTAGATGTTATCAGTACAACTCAAAGGCCAGTCAACAGTGGGCACAAATTGCCATGGGAAAGCATGTTCTAATGGCTTTGGTCTCTTCTGTGATGGAGCTGCGAAAGGTCTGAACATTCCATTAGCCAGAACTTAAGCGTCTATGACAATTCCAACCAACTTCTCTTGGTTACTTTCCAGTCACTATCTTTTCTGAGGCCAAGAGAATCCCTCAAACAAAAAATCCATCCTCAGGTCAGCATTTCAACTGATTAAGGAAACGGTAGTTTGTTGAGTTGAGCGAAGTGTGCTTGGGATTTCCTTACCAAGTACATTAAGACCCACCTCCTCCTTCTCTGCCTTCTCCTTGGGAAAGAATTCTAACATCTGACTTGCAAACAGAAAGTATGAAAATATTCAACAGTTTTGCTTTCTTCTGTCTCTATTTCTTGTTTCACTTCCTGCTGATTCCCTTTCTTCTTTCTCCTTCACATCAGCATATGTTACAACAAAATTCTAGCCTCTGCTCTCATCCCTCTAACCAGACACAGACAGACAGATACACACACACCCCACTATATGTATTACAACTACAGTACCTCCAGGAACTTTGGATTAAAGGCAGAGAAATTATCCTACCTTGTATCTGGAAACTAAGAATTTGGGTCCCACCTATCTTTCCCATGAAGAAATAAAGCTGAGAGAGGTTCCTCTGGGAAATCACTGTCTTTCTAGAATGACTGATTATGCACAGATGGTGAGTACCTTTATGTTTATAGAGCTGCATGATGTTTTTAGCTCTGGCACTCATTCCCTTGGCAATTATAAGAGAAAAATAATTTTCAATTATAAGGGAGCTTCCTGTAAATGAACTCAGCTCATTTGTTTTGGGGGGTGTGGAGTTCTTTATAGTTTTGATTTTTATGAAGAACAGTGTAATGGACTGTCAGCCTAAGAATCAAGATAGGAGGGCCAGGGTTCAAGTAGCACCTCTGGCAGAGACACCATGGGAGATAGCACAGTGGGATCCCACATCCTCTGAGTGCCTCCAGCCAACTCTACAAGGATCTGAATTGCAGAACTGTAGCTTTTTTGTATTGAAAGAGGGAATTTCCTCAATGGAAAGAGCTCCTTTACAATGTTGAAATCACACATGAACAAAAAAAAAAAGGCTAGAGGTAGCAAAAATAGTTTTTCAAAGACCTGAGTCTTCATTTTCCATCTTAATCTCAATAAGCAAAAAAAAAGGTCACTAAATGAGCAAAAAGAAATATAATAGTATTCCAAGTTGGGATCGATTTCAATTTTTAAAGTATATTTGATCTGTCACTATGTTTCAGAATCCTGAAGACATGTCAATAAGCAGCTGGGATAATAATAAAGTTCTTTTAGAATTAACTTCATTAACAATGACATGGTTCTTGTGAGGGTCAAATCTCATTATCATACAGTAGGTATGATCAGGGTTAATACAGCAGAAATTATGGCCACAGGGATTGGGGAGGGGGACAGATAGTCACAGAAGGCCACCAAAGAATATTCTTAGGTTATTTGTTGCAGCGTTGGATAGCAATGATACACTTTCTTAGTGGATGGACACGGATAAGCTTGCAACTTACTATTTTTCTTCACCTGTAAAATGAGGAAGTTGGTCTCTAAAGTTCCTTTCCGTTCCCAAATCCTGTGATTCTATAAGAACTTTTGGTCAAGCCCTCTTAAACATATCCAGCCATAGTAGCAGAATTTCAGCAGATACAAAACGTAGCAGCAACTGGGCACAACCCTAGAGAAGGCAAGAGACAATCCTTTCGGCTATAATCATTCTCCTTCAGCTGTTAAACTGACTGACCTGAAGATGTTTAGCCTAAAGAAAAGAGGGCTTAGGGAGAGACATAATGGTAGTTTTCAATATCTGAAGGACTATCACATGGAAGAAGACAGAATTGGCAGCAGCAGAAGCAGACAGAGAGGGAGGAAAAGAGAGAGAGAATTAGACTTGATGGAAAAGTAAAACTCCTTCACAATAAGAGTCTTTATAAAGTAGAGTAAGGGGAGAAAGTGGGTTTTCCCCACGCTGGAAGTCAGAGGTGGGTGATTTCCTATCAGTGATAATTATAGATAGGACTCCTGATCAGCCACAAACTACACTAGCTGGCCCTAGAAGCCCCACAGTTTTAATTTAGTTTTTGGAGAGAGATAAAGGATGAGAAAAATGAAAATCTTTTTTTTTTTTTTTTGGACTTTGGTTCAGTGAGTTCAGATGGGGCTAGGGGCAGCTCTTGGAAGTTGTCTAGGATGCTGAAATTTCAAGTAGCACCTTTTCCTCAGTCTCAGATGATCTACAATTTAGAAATATGACACAAGAATTTTTACAGTAGAAAGTGGAAAATACTTCATCTCTTTGGGGCTGATGAGAAAATACAGCTCAGGCTGTTTAGGACAACACCAGAGTGGAATGAGGGATAACAAGGTAATTCTAGCAGTGGCATGGCAGGAACAGGAACAAAGAGGTTATGGGAACATAACGCCCCCCAAGTATCCCCAAAACAACAGATCTGGGTACCTAAAGAAAATAAGGCATACCAACAGGGCTTCAACCAAGAGTAAGCTGATCATCCAACCATCTGTCCCGTTTGCCCACTGCATAAAGTGCCTTCTCTCCTGGGGAAGGGCAGTCATTCATATACTTCGTTTGTCACCAGACACACACGTAGACCTCTGCAAAATGCAGTCGCTATGTGAAATAGTGGTGCAGCTTTAAGAATCATCTTATGGCTTCCATCACATAGGAAACTACCAGGGTGGGGTTGTTCCCAGGAGGAGCCAAAGGCACATGATGTTACCATGTCCTTCACATACCATGATGATGCTACTAACCCACCAGGAAAAGAATATATACTTTGGGTTATTTTTCCAGTAGGAAAGATGGATTTTTGATGAGTCAGGCACACAAACTACAAGACAGACCAAGGAAGAAGGCAAAGGAAAGCATAGAGAAGGACTTTCATGATACCTGAATGTGTGCAAAGGACTTTTGCAATCCTGGATACAATGAAAATTCTGATTAGCCTGTCAATCTTGGCATATTTAATTCCTTACACAGAGACACACTCCTTCAAAGGCTGAGTTTTCCTTGAAGGCAATAGGGCACTACATACTCCCTATACAAGTAGTATGTTTATCTTCCTCTCTCTCTGAGAAACGACTGACCTGACAGCAGGACTACTCACAACAGCATCATATTTAACTCTATGGAAAAGGCTTCCCAAATGGCTCCAAACAAAAGGCAAGCCTCTAAAGCAACAGGTGAAATTATTTCAAAGGTGAATTGAAATGCATTTTAGAAATAAATAACTTAATAAATAAATTTGTTTACCCCTTACAATACTAAGACATTAACACAACTGACAAAAGGAATGAGTGAAAAAAGAAGGTAAAGGCAACAGACAAATCCTGCTTCTTCTATCCCTTCTCTGCCTAAGTACCAAGTTGCTCTGGCAACAGCTAAAAGCACCACCTGATACCCTGTGGCACTCCTAGGATTTAAGGTTAATTGTGTGGGGAGGTGGAAGGTGGGGAGACTGTCACCAGGGAAACAGGATTTGGCAGGGAAATGAACAAGTAACAAAATGAGCAGCAACCATAGAGCTTCATTATCACCTTTCCCTAAAAGACTTAAGAGGATCAAAGACGGTAAGCAGCCACACCAGAAAACTCTAAAGTGGTGAGCTTTTTGCATGAATTTTAACAGGTAGGAAAACATTACAAAGAGAATTCCTGAAGAGATTTCACTGCTTTTAGTTCCAAAGCAAATTCTCTAGCAACATTCACATTCTAGTAACAAAGAGGGAATGGTAAGTTTGGATTGTTTATGATAACCAGACTACATTCTTCATGTGAAGATAGAGTCACATTTTGGTGTCAGGAAAGTTATGTTCTAGGACGGTAAAAGAGTCGTTTGGTGCCCGATTGCCACTTCTTACCATATCTAACCATTTTTCTCTTTCTGCTGCAGTGGCCCTGGGTTAGGGTGACTGCTTATTAACAGAAGGAAGTGGTAGGGAATCTTTTCTTTTTCAAGAGACTCTAAAAATACATTGGATCCTAGAGATTACATAAAAAAATCTTTGCATTGGTAGCAAGTACACAGACTTAGCAGCTGAGGACTCACCATGGGGAACAAGGCATAGTCCTCAAAGGGCAGTAAGGCCTCTTCAAATAGAAGAGCCAGGGCTAGGCTAACAATAAGGAACAGAGTAGGAATATGGCAGTGGAAAGAGGCTGGGCAGAAGAATTCTTTCTCTTTAGCATCTCAGTTTCTTTTACTAAACATGAGCTTTCCCCTTCCTTAGTGATTTGGAAAGCCACAGGTGAAGAGGGCAGCAGGGGCCCACTTCACAAATTTATAAAACCAAGGAGGCTAGCAGGTGCTGTAAATGGCACATGGGTTTGGGGAGAGGAAAGGGAAGGGCAGCCACCCCCAGCTCAGTGGCATACCTTGTATGAAGCAAAAAAAAAAAACAAAACCCAGACAAAAAGACATCCCACTTCCTTTTAGGTTCTTGCCTGATGACTTCACAGAGTGTTATCCCTGAAGTTTATATCAGAAGAAACTGTCCAAGTGTAACATGTAAAAGTGGTGGAAGGGGAAGAAGCTATTCTTAGGTCAACAGGCAGGCATGCCAGGCAGGCAAGTGCAAACTCCAAAAGCCTCACACTCAGCATTTAAGCAGGTTGTCCACAGAAAGCAAAAGGTGTCAGAAAAAAAAAATCCCCCTTCACCCACTAGACCTGTGGCCTCAGCCCCTCAGCTGGTGTAATATACATGGTAGTAGAGAGTCTTATTGCGTAGCAGTGAGTAAGAATTGTCAAATTTAAGCAGGTAGATGCCTTCTCCTGGGTAGTCATGACAACCAGCCTGTACATCTCGATGGCTATCCCTCCGATAAACTGGCATGATCTCCCCGTAGCGATTCCGCAGAGAACTCTTGGAGCCCATCTCCACATCTCCAATTGGGACGAGTCCTACAGGAGGAAAGCAGCAGAAAGGTTTGGCATTAGGTCAACAGGCAAGCAGAAGGGAAAATCATAAGCCAAATCCTGTCTCGAGAGACAAGGGGACAGACTAAGTTAACATTTCAAGGTCCTTCACAGTCTTCAAAGTATAGAAACAGTTCAGGATTACAAGGATAACACACTGTGACATTCAGTAAGAAAACATTGGCTTCTTTTGCATTGGACAAATGAAGGACTGGCTCTGAAGAAAAAAAAACCCACAATAATTTAAGTTAAGCATAAAACTTTTTCCCTTTTATTTTCCCTATTAGAACCCAGTAGCATATGAAAGGATGGTGAAGCTCTCTACTATTCAGGGCATCTGTAGACTTCCCAGCAGCCACAGACTGAACAGAAATAAATCTTACCCATGGTTACTTTAAAGAAATAAAGAGGAGAAATGAAAGGAATGCAGGAATTCTACTCATCTTATGATGAAGGAAATGAAGGAAAGAAAATGCAGGAATTCTACTCATCATATGAGCACAGTTAGCTTGGTTCCTACTCATGTTATTACTATCACACTGCAACCACCACCCTGACCTGCCACACCACCTGGGCTCACTTTGGATAAACAAATGCCTAGACAACCCTAACATTTTTACAGAAATGTCAGTGTTTCTCTGGATACAAAAATGGCAATGCGTGATACCCAGTATGAATCACAGGAGCTGGACAGGATCCTATCACATAGTACAACGACCTCAATGCAAAGATGAAGAAACTCAGAGCTAAAACAGTGTGCCGCAGGGGTCACATGTTTAGCCAGTGGAAGAGTTAAGACCAGAGTACCAATTACAAAACTCAGTGCAAGACTCTTTCCATTATACCACCTAAGACACCATGGGGAAAACCAGTGGTTTGTTTGGGTAGAGTACATATGAATTTAGAAGGCTGAATGTTCTGGCACCAAACTCTTTTTTGGAGCTATTTGCTAGACTGGATGTAACCATATACCACCCACCTACATTCTATCAGTCCACCTGACTTTACCAGTTTAAAATTTAAAAAATAGGATTTCTTTCTTCCTGTTTTCCACATTATTTCAAATTGCTCAGAGACAAGTCAAGGTCTAGTTCTGGAACTATAAGGGGCTCAGCCAACAGAAGAACTCCCAAACACAAAAGACTACGACTGAGCTAGTATCAGAAAAATGAGGCAATAATAGCTTCCCCAGCTACTCTCTTTACCCAGTACATGGTCATAAGGATCTAATCACAGGGATAAATAGGACCAGAGTTTTCAGTTGGTAGAGGGCCATTCACCACAACCCAAAACAACCACCCTGGAGAAAGAGTAAGAGCACCCAATCCACTCTCATGGCAGACTGCTGGCCAGTGGCTTCTGTTGGCTAGGGGAACCAACGCCCACTACCTGGCCCCTCTACAGCAACACAGGTGAAGCAGATTCAACCTGGCCTACCTGACCTTGCAATGCTCTTTAGAGACTCATCTGCTACCCGTTACTATCCCTTTGCCTTCATTTGCTTCTGTTCCTACCCCTACACTTATCAATCACCAGCCATTTAGGAAAAGCTGTCCCTAACCCCAATTCCTGCGGTCTCCTCCCCATCTTCATTTCCCTTCAACTCTATTCCACACATATTCTGCTTCAACCCTGCCTACTGTGCCATCAGGAATTACTGTCCTATGGTGAACAAACTCCCTTTCATCCTTCCCCTTCCTCTTATGCTTCTTCCATCTACTGGCCTTGAGACCTCTATGATGACACTGCATCCCTTGCACCCCTGGCACACTTCTTTCATACTGGATGCACTTCCTCTCACACCCCTCAACACACTGGTGCTAGAGGAGAAATTGGAATACTTATTACTCTCCACTATCATTTCCAGACTCTCCCTTTATTGTCCTTTTACTCACCAATCTTTTCTCTTTTGCAGTTCACGCGATCTAAAATTTCCACCCAATTTGGGCTTTTTTGGTCTGTGTTTTCTTTCACAGCATGACTTACATGGAAATGTGTTTTGCGTGACTACACATGTATAGCCTGTATCAGATTGCTTGCTTTCTCAATGAGGTGGGGAGGGGGAGGGAGAGAATTTGAAACTCAAAATCTGAAAAAAAGAATGCTAAAATAATTTTTACATGTAATTGGGAAAAATTAAAAATGTAAATAAAAGATAAAAATAAAATTTCCACCCAATTTGAATTATCCCCACATTATCCTCCCTCCTTATTCAAATCTTCAATTCCTGCCCTTAAACAAGGTGGCTTTCATATAAATTAAGAATAATGTTCCCTCAAACTCCTTAACCCCTACACTTCCTTGCGCTCCTTAAATCCAATCAGTCACTCTTTCACTCAGCCTCATCCACATGTAGGGAATGGTCATTTTCTCAACATTACCCACAAATATGCCATTTCCCTAATGCCATGGCCTATCATTCCACTGCTCTTGATGGTTTGTCATCTTCTTAACCTATTTTTGACTTCAAAGCCCCTCCCCCAACAGTATTTTCTCAGACCTGCTCTGACTTCCCTTCCCTTCCTCTACAATCTAACCCGAGAGTTAGCTATTTCAAAACTACACTGTCCTATTCTGAAATCCTTTGTCCCCTTCTAGCACCATTCTTCATCCCTTGCCAAACCCTCAATTTTAGATTACTCTCACCATTGACCTCCTCTCCTCCTTGGATACTCTCTTCTCTCAGTTTCTGTAACACTTCTTTCTCTTGGTTCAAGTTCTATTTGTCTGACCACTTTTTCTCAGGCTCCTCTGTTCACTCCTTGTCCATAATATAGCCCCTAAATATGAGTGTTTTCCAAAGTTTTCTCCTAAGTGCTCTTCTTTCTACATATACTCTCTCTCTGAGTGATCTCATCAATTCCCATGGGTTGAGCTATCATGTAACCAGCCCTAATCTCAGAATTTCAGTCCTGCATCACCAATTACCTATTGGATATTTCAAACTGGATGTCCAAGAGTCAACTTCAACTCAACGTGTCCCAGACCAAACTCACTATGCTTTGGCCTAAACCCTTCCTTCTTCCAAGCTTTCCTACTTATGTCAAATACATCACCATCCTTCTGGTCTCCCAAAATGGTAAACTTGGAATTATCTTTAATCTTTTACTATTCCCCACCCTACATAACCAAACATATGCCAATTATTTCCATTTCTACCTGCACAACATTTCTCACATCTGACATTTTATCTCCAATTACACAGCTATCACCTTAGTTCAGGCCCCCATCATCTCTCATCTACCTTAGGACAGCAGCCTCCAAAATGGCTGCTGTGCCTCAAGTCTCCCATTGCTCCAATCTATCTTAAATGCTGCTACAAAAGTAGTTATACTTAAATGTTGATCTGACTGTGTGACTATGCAATCAATCAACTCCACAGGCTTCCTATTGACTCTATGACCAAATAGCTTTTAGAGCCCTACACAAATGGGCTTCAGTCTATCTTTCTAGTCTCCTCCTACACCCTGAAATACAGCCAAACTGGCTTTTCCTCTGTTCCTCTGTTCCACATGACAATCCATCTCTTGTGCCTTCGTATTGGCTCTCCTCCATGCACAGCACCTCCTTACTGCTGCCCAATAAAATCCTTTATTTCCTTTAAGATGCAGCCCCAGTATCATCTTCATGAAGTCCCTCCCCTAAGTGCTCATATCCTCCCTCCAAAACTGTATTTGATGACTCTGTAAATATTTGTATGTATTCACTTGAAATTCATGCTGTATATAGTTTTATATTTCCTCAACGTCTCCTTCATCAGAATTTAAGTTCTCTGCACGCAGGAACTGTCTAATTCTTTGTACTTGTATCCCAAGCCACTGACACCGTAGTTGGCACAGAGCGAGCACTTAATATACTTGCTGACCGACTGACTGGTCTACACTACAGGACAAGAGACAGAGAACACCTGGGAAAACATGAACAAAGGGGATCCATCCAATCCATCAAACACACTTGAACTATGTATAACAACTGGAATGGAGAGAATAGCAGCAGTTGTTTAACTCCCACAGAATGGAACAAAATAATCCAGTCGGCTGTGGAAGTTCAGAGGAATGTAGGCCAATGGAATGTAATCACATAATTTGGAACTAGTCCAGGGCTTTGGGATAAACATCCTTTGACCAAAGAATTTCATAGAACAGTGGAATCAAACTTAAATAGAAATAGGGTGGCATTTAAACCATCCAGGATTCCTGACGGTTGCATACTAAGAAAACCACATATTAACATTATCTATATTCTTGTGTATTTTTGTTTGTTTTGTTAAGCATTTCTCAGTTACATTTTGACCTGGTTCTAGCCACACCTCTGCCACAAAGCACTAATTTTATTTCTGATCTGATACATATTACCTGCCTTTCTCTAGTTACCACTGTCCTCAGGACTGGCTCAGTATTTATTTAGAGGAAACAATGTCCCCAAATGAAGCATCAACATTAACTCCACCCGAGTGTTCTCTAAGAAACTACTTCAACTTTTGGCTCACAAGACCAAATGGGATTCTATGACCAGTTTGCGGGAATATGACAGGGGCACAACGTAGCCATCTTAGAATAAGAAGGCCCTGCTATAGCTCAGGATGCAGAACACACAAGGGAAACTGCAAACAAGGTCGGTGTCATACTTGCCTTCAACGCCTCCCTCCCCGTCCTCTTCATCATCCTCATCCTCATCACTGGACTCGCTGACATGCACAGTGATAGCAGTGCTGGTTACAGGGGTCCAGTCAAAATAGACACCAAAGCCAATGTCATAGTTATCAGTGGCAAATTCCCAAAAGAGACGTTTGCCCTCAGGGTGGGTGGGCACGCGCACCGTCACCACCTCCCCACGCTTCACTACCAGCCGAGAACTCTTCATCTTGCTCATCTTGGCTTTGAAGTCCTTCATCTTGGCAAAGGTCCATATGGATGGAGGAGACAGAGGAGGTGTTGAAACTGAAAGAAACACAACATTCATCATGGGGGGAGGGGACCCTCAAGAAAAGCTAGGCAGAGGTGGCACTTAACTTACGGAAGCAGGTGGTATGAAAAGCATGTTTCCTACCCAATTCTTTGACTTTGTCATCTCTCCTTTCTTTAACGACCCCATGCAAAGACAAAGCACCCCTCTCTCCCAACATCTCACCTCTTCTCTGTTCTCCGAGGAGGTCTGCAGACTCCAACTCAGTTGAAAGGATATCCACAGTTCCTGCGTCTCCTGTGTCTGACTGGATCATAACCACGTCTCCTGATCCTTTTGGTGCTTGGTATTTGCTCAATCGAACAACAGATTCCTGGTGGAAGGGCATGCCCCAAAGGTCCTCATTAAGCATTCTTTACCCTGAATAGTTCAGAAAGCTTCTGGCTAAAAGATAACTTCACCTAACACTGGTATCAGTAATGAAAACATTTTTCCTCTCATTCTGTTTCAAAACCTAACACCCCATTTAGCCTTGATCCTTTCCTCTTCTCTCAATGATCAGGCTTCATTCTATTTCTTCTGGCCTCCTTCCACTCCTAGTTGTCATATTCTTATTTCAAAGATTTCTCCTTACTCCTTCATCCACCTTTCACAACTTGCTCAACTCTATGCTTTCTAAAAATCTTTGCCAACAACTGTGATCATATTCATATTTTCTTTTGCATTAAATTTCTGCAACCTACTCTAAATGTTTTACTTCTTATCCTGCAGAGGCACCTCCCCAACTATTTTCATCTGTTCTTATGCCACCTGGGACTTAACTTTCCCTCCCACTGTGCCATGAATTCCGCTCCTACTTTCCCTATTCACCTCCTACCTTTCAGGTAACTGTCAATTAATACTTCACAAAAGCACAGTACAAATACACAAAACAAATACTTTCTTTTCTGTACCACCTGGCTCTGTGATTCCACGTCTGAACTGCGTTGTCTATTTACCTCGTCAGCACCCTAAGGTAGGGAGTGTCTTGTTCTCTATTCTATTAAGTCCTATAGTGCTCTGCAAATAATTGTAATCTAATCACTGACCCCAAGAACAGGGGGTTGGTTTTATATTTAAACACTGTTTTTGCTTCCAGAAGCCTGGCCTGTAATTTACAGTATAAATGTAGTCAGCTTTGTCTTCTTAGACTCCAAGCCCTCTCTAACTCATGTGACTGGTTCACAATCTAATCTTCGGATCACTATTCTATCTCTGCAGGAAGAGAGAGGTGTGTTATTATTCCCTGGCTCTTTCTCCCAGGAGCAGCTAGCTTAACAGAAAAGCTATACCTACTGGCGAAAGGACAGAAGACATCACAAAGAAACTGGAAAAAGCTTTAGAGGCCCAAGTAAGTTCACTTACAAGCAGTGCAATTGTGAACATGTGGAAACAGATCTAGTTCGTAATCCTTTTCCAGTTTTCTCACAGGAATATGTTTCCAGTGGTAAATCCTTCCAACTGTCCCCTGTGTGTATGTGTAAGTCAGACCCCTTGAGATGGAGTTCAACATGAGCCTTCTCTTCTCCCAAAGGAATGTTTTTTCATTTGTCTCTTTATTACTTCCTTTACCCCTAATAGAATGAGGAGTTCTGCTACCGATATCACTTCTCTGAAATCTTAACCAGAAACTTTAAGGAGATTTCCTTTTATTTTTAAAGTAGGGAAGGGAGAGACAGAAAATAAAAGACAACCCAGTGATAGAGACATCATGGTGGAACAGAAAGAACACAGGATTCGGAGTCAAAAGAACAGGTTTAGGGTGCTAGTTCCGTTATTTACCACTATTGGAACTATAAGATCACTTTTTATCTCTGTGCCTTAATTTCCTCCTCCATAAAATGAAGGGGTGGAACTAGATGACTTCTAAAGCTCTCTTTTTCACTCAAAATGTCTCTGACTCTATAATTTTATCTGATTATTAATTAATCTGATATTAAGGCAGTTTTAGGGAACATGGTATCACACTTTTGTTCAATTCATTATTGAAGCATTTAATGTGTTGGAACAGAAAAGAGATGGAATTCTGTGAGAAGAGCTAGAAACACAAATGTGAAAAATTAACCTTCCTAATAATTTGTTTCTACTTTTAATTCCCAAGTTATAAAACCAGACAAAACTTAAGAGGATAATTCCTAAACTATGGTATCATAAATTCTCCCCTTTTAAGATATGAAAATATATGCTCCTTACCTCTTTAAGAAGTTGGTCTCCTGACAGTGTTTCCTGACCCACCAATGCCTGCTCCTCCAAAACACCATCACCTTTGCCAGGACTTTCTGCTACATCCTCAGTCACAGAAGATACAATCTGTGGCCTCTCAGAAGAAGATAATACATGAATTCAAAGGCTCTCTGGAGAAACATTGATTTTGGGGCAACTTTTTGAAGAAGCCCTCTCAGCACTCCATTCTGTTGCCTAGTGTCCTTATGTCTGCAACACTTTAGCTGACCAATCACTAAAATTTGGCTGACTTGAAAGTTTTGAAAACTAGGGCTCAGAGAGCAAAGTACCTGTCTCCTAGGATCCCTGCAATCACCTTTAAGGATGATAAACAAGACAGAAAAGGAGGAATCTTAAGTTGTTCTACTTTTCACAAATGACACGGAGAGAATCAAAGAGAAGGTATCTTACTCAAACCAGAATAGCCATTACTAAAACAAAACTCATTTAAACTGAATAACCAATCTGCTTGTTCTCTAGGGGCAAAGTCTTTCATTATTTCTTTTCACCACTAAAAAATCAAATGACTACAAAAAAAAAATATGATGTCTCAAGTCATTTTGGGGAAATAACTATATCTTGGAGTCAGTTTATTAAAAATATAAAATGGAATAAATCCTTCCATTTATTTATTACTTCCCTCAAATACATAGAAAACAGAATATTCAGTTTTATATTTAAATATTTCCAGGATCTATTGTTTTACTGCTCTGAAAATTCCCTCCACTGATGCAGTCATAACCCCTTGACTCCTTGGTAGACTGTCTTTGAGAGTTGCTGTGGCTGAAAAATTCATCAGCCTGGGACCAAGTCACTGAATAACTTCCCCACAGTTAGGTAGGCCTGTCTCTGAGTGATACACTCATCATTATCATTAGCCTCTCCACACAATTATCACTGGCCCTTACTTTTGAAACCTTTTCCAATTCATAGAATTTGCCAACAAATGGCATATGCTTTAAGAACTTGCCAAGGTCACCTCCATATTATAAGGCACTGGAGAAGAATTTCAATCTTCCCCAGAGTGAATGAGTTGGTTTGTACAGGACTCCCTATGAGAAACATGGACATACATAGTCATCATGGGATCACAAGCCTTCGAGCTGGAAAGTTCATCTGGTTCAATCCCCCCATTTCACAGATTAGGAAACTGAGACCTGGGTAAATCAGGTAATTCATTCAAGATCATCCAGGTGGAAGAGTTGGCATTTGTACCCTAGTTCCCTGACTACATGTCCAATGGTTATTAAAAAGTTGCCCCAACTACCATTTTTTTCAGCTAGCTATAAGCATTCCTTAGGATGATCTATGAGATTATTGCGTTGCTTCTCTTTTAACCCAACGCATGAAACTGAATATTACAGCACATTTTAATCCTCGAGGCATGTTATTTTTATTTGAGAAAAAGGAACAACAATTACGATCTATTAACCACAGAAATCTAGGTTTGGAAAGGACCTCAGAGGTCAACTGGCCCAATCCATACCTGAACAAGAATCCCTCTCTAGCACATCCCCAACACATGATAACCCAATTTTTCTTTTAAGATGCCCTAGTGAGAGGTAACCTCCTGAGAGAGCTCATACTACTTCTGGATAGATCTAATTGTCAGAGTAGACTTTTTTCTTATATCAGACTTGAATCTGTATCTCTAAACATCTACCCATCGTTTCTAGACAGACCTTCTAGTATCTGAAGAAAGCTATCCCCCACCCTCCAAATCTTCTCTTCTCCAGATTCAGCTCCTGAGTAATGAGGAAGATGCATTATTTCAGGTTATTTGCCTGAACTGACTGTATACTGTTTCTAAAATGGAGTCTTTCCTTTCCCTTTAGTACCTTCCTTTCCAGGTTGTTGTTCTTCAGTTGTGTCTGATTTCTTTTTACTCCATTTGGAGTTGTTTTTTTCCAAAGATACTGGGATGGTTTGCCATTTCCTTCTCCAGCTCATTTTACAGGGGAGGAAAATGAGGTAAGCAGGGTTACGTGACTTGACCAGGGTCACACAGCTAGTAAGTGTCTGAGGAAAGATTTAAACTCAGGAAGATGAGTCTTCTAGACTCCAGACCCAGCATCTTGCCATCTAGCTGCCTTTCCATAGGTACTAGTTTCCTAACCAAAAAGATCTATTACATACCACATGAAACAGTTGCATTTCATTACTATTCATGACAGTCTTTTGTTCTCTGAAGAACTTTGGGGTAGGAGGTTAGAAGTAAATTAAATTGCAAATTACTCAATGCCTATGATAAACCGTAGTTAAGAGAAAAATACCCATTTCAAGTCCTCTGCTCTCCCCTGACCTGGAAAAGGTGAGACCAAAAAAGTGTATTCAGTGGCAGGAGGAAGGAAGCATTCAGTCTGTCTCACTGGAGATGGCAGTGGTATAAAAAAAAAAATAAAACTGTATCATTTTTGACAGAGATGTGAAATAACTACTAAACCTAAGTTTAGTAAACACGGCCTTACCATGCCCTACCTAAGTGTCATCTTGCCAAAGACCACTCTTTTTCCTCTCCTAAGATAAGTGTATTTAAGATAAGTGTATTTGATATTAAAAGGAAAAAAGGTCTTCTGGGATAGCAGCTCCTTCAATTCAATATGTGCTGAAAATCTGTAAAATGAGAGGATTATATTAAATTATCTCCCAGCTCTAAATCCTATGATTCTGTGATTAAGGAGCAGAGTAAGGAACAGAAAGACAGAATTAAGAAAACTGATAGCTGTTCCCATTCTTTAACTAGGGTCATAGAAAGAGCACTGTAAAATAGAGATAATATTTGTACTATGTGACTAACTGGGCTGTTGAGAAAGTTCTTTGTACATTGTAAGACAGTAAAGAAATATGGCCTTTTATTTAATAAAATTCCCAAGAGTCTTTGGAGGCTGTTTCTTCTAACATGTCTGTTAGGTTCAATAACCTAAAACCTTAAAAATAGAACAAAGTCTTTTTGAATAATAGATAGCATTTATGTAGCCCTTTTAAGATTTTGCAAGGCACTTACAAATATTATCTTCTTTTTTCTTCACAAAAACTCTGGGAGATAGATGCTAATATTATCTCCATTTTACAAATGAGGAAACCAAGGCACAGAGGTTAAATAACTTGCCCAGGGTCCCAAAGCAGGAAGGGGATGGATTTGAACTTAGGTCATCCTGCCTCAAGGTCCAGTAGTCTACTCATTGTTTTGTCACCTTGCTGTTCAAAACTAACATTCTGAATTTTGGAAAAGAAGGAACTTTTCCCTTAGAGACTGACAGAAAGAGAAGAAACTACAGATAGGTATAAGGGGGAAAAATCCCACAACCCACTTGTATGACTTGGCTGTGTAAAAAGAACATTGGACTTGGATTCAGAAAATGGACCTTCTGTGGCCCTTCTAGCTGTGTCACCCTGGGCAAGTCATTTCACCTCTAAAGCATTAGTTCTAACGACAGAGAAGCAAGGATAATAAACTTGCACTACCCTAAATCACAGGGTTATGAAAATGAGATATATACTATGATATGTGGAGCTAATGTATGAGCTATATTACACAAGTTTACATTTACATAGCACTGGCAGGTATCAGTCTATTTTACAGATATCACCAGACTCCAAAGGGAGTCACGAAGAGCAGGATGTGACTCAAATAACTGAACAAGAACAAGCAGAGGACGGTCAGTGAAGTAACGGTCTTTTTGAACCTTCCCCATTCATGTCTTTAGATGACAGGCAGGGAGATTACAATATAAATATGGCCTGCCTATTAAAAAATGGAAGACCCTCCAACAGTTTTACATAAATACACTTTGAGTCCAACAGCTGACATTTGTGTTCAGTCCTGGTCTGGCTACAGTCCACCTTTCATGCAATTTACTTTCTATTTGCTGTTCCAAAGACACCATGCTTCCCATCTTCTAACTCCATGCCCTTGCAAACGAACTTTGCAAAACTCCCCAGACCTGGAAGACACTTCCTCCTCTCAGAAAGCTGTTTTTCTCATAGGGTCTTTCCTGATCAGCGCCCTCCCCCAAGCACTTACTACACTACACTCTGTGTTTACTTTAAATGCCACGTTTCATGTCTCCTGCTGGAATGTAAGTTCCTTGAGGGTAAGGTCTGTTTTGTCTGACTGTGTAACTAACACAGTATCGGGTACACAGAGAGTGCTTTAACAAACTTGTTGATGATCATGAACTTAATCTCATTTGCAACCCGATGACACAGGGGCTTATTGGTGCCCCATATTATAGACAATGGAGAAATCAAGGTGACTTGCCCACAGTCCCAAAGCTAATATGGATCTGAAATGGCACTGAACCCAAGAATTACTGATTCTGAGTCTCCCTCCATTACAGCGGGCTGCCTCTCATCTGACCAAGAAACTACGCTTCAAATGTCTCAGGGAGTCTGATTTCTGTAATAAATTTTAATGAGAAAACTAGTAACTTAAAAATAGGTATCACGACCTATTAAACAAAATTCAGGACAGATGAACTAAGTAGGACAAAATGGAACCTATTTCTTATTTTTACTTGTCTCTTCCTGAGGCCTGCTACTCTCCTCCTCTCTTTGAGTCCTAAGGCAATAAGAAAAGCTCCCTAGAAGTTTTGGGGTCTATTATTTCAAAGAGCTGCTCCTCCTACCTGCCAGGTGACGATGAAGGTTCCTGATCAGAGGCAGTCATCAATGAGGAAGCAATATCACTGGTTGTGTGTTCTGGATCCTCATTTTCTAAGGAGGCAAAGAAACAAGAGAAAATAATATAATATTCAAGCAAAGACAGACAGGAAGCACACTGTTATTATCTGACAGATTTGCTTGAGGGGAAAATGTTAACAGGTTCTCTTTTTCTCAACATATTCAGGGCAAGGTCTTTACCCTGGAAGGATAAACACATATATTTTTCAAGTTATTCAAATCCAATCATTCTATAATCACAACCTATTTGTGTGACAAGAACTTATTTACCAAAAGCGTTTCTTGCCTAACTAACCCAGGCATACTATACAATCAAGAATAAATCATTCCTGGAAAGCAAAAACATTCTAAAGTATATCTAATACAAGACCAATCAAAGAAAGAAGAATATGGATAAAATAGACTAAGGTTTCGGAAAACCATCTTTGAATCTACCAACTACAACTATGACACAAACTGAATTCATTCCTTTAATTCTCTCCTTTCAACAAAGATTGATTGAATACTATTAAATGGTTGGGATACATAGAAAAGAAATGTTAAGATTCAGACCCCCTCTTTTAAGGAAAATTCCAGCTTATTTATCTATAGTTTCTAAAATTCATTTTTTACCACTTCTAAAAAATCAAAACACCTGCCTAATCCTAGTCAGCCTGCATCTTTATTGTTCTTTATCCATGAGTTCTCACAGAAACAAACAATTCTTCAATCGCTTCTGCAGGTTTTTTCCAGCACTCAGTAATTCCTCTGGCCCTGGTGACTTGAACTCATTTAAAGTATCTATGTACTACTGTCTCTACATTGGGCTTCAATTTCCTCTTGTCAATGTTAGCTTTCATGTTTGAAGACCAACTTCATTATACAAGATGGAAGCTAAATAAGAGCTGAGCAGGTCTGTCATCTGTTAACAAGACATCAGCTCCCAAGTCCTATCCCTCCCTTGGTCATCATCTAAACTGAAAATTTTTGAAGGCTATTTCTTTCTTTACACAGAAAAATCTTTTTTTAAAAAAGAGGGAAATGACAATGTATACAAAATATAATATAAAATCTACTAGTCCAAGAATATTTTCAAAAGGGATTAAGTACTAATTTTCAGAACATAAAAATACATCTAGGAAAGAAATACTTAAGGAAAGGTCATTTTCTAGGGAACTAGTTAAATCTAGGATATCAGCATCATGGTCTTCACAGTATCTTGACATCATTATATGTACACAGATATTTTTAGAATTAGGAATAAAATGTTTCTGAAAAACTGATAAGATGGCTACATATAATTTTTAAGTTAAAAAATAATTTTCTGGATTATTTTTAAATTAAGTGATATGGGGGCAGCTAGGTGGTGCAGTGGATAGAGAACTGACCCTGGAGTCGGGAGGATCTGAGTTCAAATGTAGCCTCACACACTTGATACTTACTAGCTGTGTGACTGGGCAAGTCACTTAACCCTGACTGCCTCCCAATAAATTAATTAAGTGATATAGGTCACTTCACCCTGACTGCCTCCAAAAAAATAAAGTGATATGGGTAGGAACTACAGGGGAAAAAAAACTATGAAAAAACTATGAAAAAAACTTTAATTAGATTCAGAGGGGCAGTAAGTGATGAAAGCGGACAGCAAGAGAAATAGTTCTATATTCAGAAGTATAAGGGGAGGGAATGCAGTCCTGCTTTACAAAAGGAGACAATTATATGACTCCACTTTTTTTTTAAATGCCTGACTTTAGTGAGTTAGAAAAAGCAACATGTATTGATAAAAGTATAATTATCTGACAAAATTACTAATAAAAATTTGTGAAACAAATTTCTGTTCAGGTTCTAGGGTTGGCCAGATGACCTCTGCAGTACCTTCCAACTCACAAGTCTTTGAAGTTCAGCAAACATGATATAGAAGAATGGTGAATGTACCCTTCAAAGAGGCAATTGAGAGGTCAAATGAGATACAAGAGGAAGAAAAAGGAAGTTCAACATTAATCTACAATTTATGACTCCTAAACTGAGCACACTCACATGAGAAAAGAAGTTCAATTTTATAAGAGTCTGTTTTGCATCTAATACAACTTTCAAAATGAGAATTCCTTTTCCAGACAATACATTAGAAACTTCATATCAAGGTTTCCTTATATTGCTATAGATTCCTATTCAGTGCGCAGGCCATGCTTTCTCTTCACCCCCACCCCCCTAAAAAAAGTCAAGAAAGCAAATGATTTGACTATTAGGTCAAGATTTTTCAGAAGAGTTCTCATAGAACTACAAATCTAGTAATGTTAGAGAAAGGACATATCCACTCTTAGATTGGGAGATAATTATTTCATTTTTTTAGGTTTAGAGGAATTGATGTTATTATTTACAGATGGGAGATACTGAAACAAAAAATTGTCAACATCTATTCAAAGGTTATAAGACCTTTGAAAACTCCTGAGTAGCATGCTTTCTCCCATTCCTTTTACTTCTTCTATGCAACATGAGTAATGTAAAGATGTGTTTAATAAGAACGTATGTATAGAGCCCATATAAGATTGCATGCTGTTTTGGGAAGGGAGGGGGAGAAAATTTAAAAATTATGGAAGTGACTGTTGAAAATTAAAAACAAATAGATAAATAAATTTGAAAATAAACAATAAAACTCCTGAGTAGGACACCAAGAGATCTAGGGTTTGGATTCCTTGTCTGGGATCATTAATACTGATGTTACAGAATCACAGAAGTGTTAGGCTTGAAAAGGGCATTAAAGACCATCTGGTCTTATACTTATTTACAGATGGGGAAACTAGAGGCCCAGAGGAATGAAATGACATGCCCAAGATCACAATGCTAGATAGAGGCACAGCCAGAATTAAAATACCCAGGTCTTCTGGGTCTTCCTTCCTAGGCTGTCTTGCCACTGGACTCTCATGATTTGGGAGGAGACTGAAACTGATGACTTTGTACAGCTCTGCCTTGCTTCCATTCAAATCAAGCTCAAGTCAAGACATCATCTAGCGACATCATCAGTCCTCTCTGAGACTGAAGGAGGGACAACGAAAACATCACTGAGAGAGTGATTACATGGCTATCAACTCACAAAGACTTAAGTATCTACTTTTTACAAGGTACTAAGAAATAACCAAAACAAGTCAGGAGTCAAAACGATCTCAGCTGATGTTAGCGTACCATCCCCCAACTCCCCAGTATTCGTTCTGCAGATATTATTTATGTATGTACTTAAATACATACTGCTTGTCTCCGCTGTTTAATTTTGTCTTCACAACTTATTGCTCAACACATATTAACTGATTATTAAATGTTCATTGGTGGATGAAAAAGTATATCATTTAAGATAAAACTGTAACAGGAAATTAAAAGATAAAAGGAATATGTGCTGTATACCAACTGCACACTCTATTAATTCAGAACCATGAACGACTGCATCAACTCTCTTTCAACAGTTTTAATTGTTCAATATCTTATGGACAAGATAGACAACTGTCAAAGTAGCAGTGTGCTCTACTGCAGAATTTCGTCCCTTAGTGCCCATGAAGACCCCCTAGATCAAGACAAATGATGCAACACTTATGTGAAGTATTTTACTTTCTGAAAATCAACTTGTTCTTTTGGGAACTGAAGAATTCATACGCCCCCTAAGCAGAAAGGTTATTAAAAAACAATCATTTTAAATAAAACAAGTACATCTTGATAACTGAACTATGGCAGCTCCTAGCTGATTTCTTACCAAGACTTTAGTTAATAATAAATATGTGACTCTCTAAAAGGTATACTTCAAGAAATTTTAAAAATGAACCACAGTTATCCAGGATGGCTGCTAGTAAGTAGAAAACTGAACCACTTTCCTAAAAGCAGATACTCTCTATTTTTCTCTTTCTCTCTCTCTCTCTCTCTCTCTCTCTCTCACACACACACACACTCCATCTTTCTTATTATTTATTCTCCTTTGGGAGAGTATAACAGAATTTTTATTCCGTCTCATTCTTTTTGGATGCTCATGTGTCATGTTATTCTCTAGGGAAAAGGAAAGAAGAATGTGACCAGATGAGTTCCTCTTACACTTTGCAGCTTGCAGAGTTTCCTCTTAAGGCTCCCATACTGTGACAGAGCTAAGTCCAGCATCCCAGCATCTTCTACCACATTTTCATCCAAACCTTAAGCAATTTCTTGGATATTACAATTGTAATCCTTCAATACAACTGGAAATCTTTCAGAAATTGACATTTTATAAGTGTGGCAGGGAAAAGCTCAACCATACAGGTTCCATCTATTTATCCTGAACATTAACAAGGTTAAAGAAAGGAGGGGTAAGTCAGTTATTCCTCCTAACTTCCAAATCTATCAATGGTATCACTTTCTCTTAATCCAGGTTCAAAATCTTAAGAGTCATCTTTGACTCACCACTCTATGTCCTGAAATCCTAAATTAAATAAAAATTTCTCCTATATTTATCCCTCCTTCATTCCATTAAAATTTTTATTCCAAATTTAACCAAAAAAATTGAATATTTTCATATACAAAGAAAAATGAAACAAAATTATGTGAAACCATATTTTTAGTAATATGTAACCATTTTAGTAATGAAACCATTTTTAGTACATAAATACAGCACATTACTTTCAAAATTGTCTTCCTAATTTGTTTCTTTCTAAACTTCCTTCTGTTAACTTGTGTGCATGTTTAACAATGCTTCCATAACCTACTTTTCTTTTACTTTGGCAATACAACCTCTCCCTCACATTTCCCCTCCTGTGCAAATGAAAAATGGAAAATTACAATCTCTGTAATAAATTAGCATAGTTAAGAAACATAAATCCTCAAATGTGCCATTTCCACAAAATGTATATCTCATGCTGCACCTCGAGTCTATTATCTCTTTGTTGGGAGATGGCTAGACAAATTCATAGCTCCATTAGCAGTGAATTAATGTGTCCATTTTCCCCAAGGGCAGCTAGGTGGCACACTGAATAGAACACTGGCCCTGGAGTCAGGAAGACCTGAGATAAAATCTGACCTCAGACACTTACTAGCTATGTGACCCAGGGAGAGTTACTTAACCCTGTCTGTCTCTTGTTTCCTCACCTGTAAAATGAACTAGAGAAGGAAATGGCAAAGTACTCCATAGCTTTGCCAAGAAAACTCCACATGAAGGCACAACTGAAAATGACTGAACAACACATCTTTGCCATTTTCCTTTTTTGTCATCTTTGCCAATCTTCTGGGCATGAAGTGGAATGTCAGAGGTGCTTTAATTTGTACTTCTCTAATTATTAGTAATTTTGGAGCATTTTTATGTAGCTATTGATAGCTTGGATTTCTTCCTTTAAAAACTACCTGTTCATATCTTTTAACCATTTATCAATTGGGAAAAGGAGCTTTTGCTTATAAATTCTAAAACTGATTTTCATTAGACACCACTTTCACCATTAGAAACAAATATGAAAGAGCTTTAGAGTAGGAGTCAGAAGAGCTAACCAAAATCATCTAGGAAAACAACTCATTTTGGAAAAAGGACCCACGTGTACAAAAATATTTATAGCAGCTCTTTTGGTGGCCAAGAATTGGAAATTGAAGGGATGCCCATCATTCAGGAAATGGCTGAGCAAGTTGTGGTATACAAATGTGATGGAATATTATTGTGCTATAAGAAATGATGAGCAGGCAGACTTCAAAAAAAAAAATCTGGACTTATATGAACTGATGCTGAGTGAAGTGAACAGAATCAGAACACAGTAACAGCAACATTGTGTGATAACCAGCTTCAGTAGACTTAGTTCTTCTCAGCAATGCAACACTCTAAGACAACTCCAAAAGACTCATGATGGCAAATGCTATCCACATCCAGAAAAAGAACTATAGAGTCTGGATGCAGATGGAAGCATATCATTTGCTCTCCTTTTTTCCTTTTTTTGTTTCTTCTTTCTCATGGTTTCTTCCATCATTTCTAATTCTTCTTTACAACATGACCTATTTGAAAAAATGTTTAATATGAATGTATATGTAGAGCCTATATCAGATTGTGCACCATCTTGGGGTTGGGGGAGAGGAGAGAGAAAGTAAATTTGGAACTCAAAATCTTATGGAAGTGAATGCTGAAAACTAAAACTAAATAAATGAATTAATTTTAAAAGCATTATATAAATTTTTTAAAATAAACATCTCATTTTACAGATGAGGAAAGTGAGACCCAGAAATGTTAAATGAGTTTCCCAAGGTCACAAAGGTAATAAAATAAGTAAGTCAGGATTTTTTTTTAGTCAGATTCCCTGACTCCAAATTTGGTTTTCTTTCCACTGTATCATGCTGTTTCATATCAACTAGAAGTGGAATCTTGAGCAAATTATTTAACCTATCAATAAGTCTCAATTTCCTCAACTATAAAATAAGGAGTTGGGACCAAATGATTTTTATGGTTCCTTTCCTGTTTTAAAAATGTTTCATGAAATTCCTCATTTCCTTTTATCTAAACCCTACCCATCCTGCAAGCTCCAGTTCAAGGTCCCCCTTAACAGCTGGAGGATATTGAAAAACGTAATTATATAGTCCCATACTGTTTGTTTTAGTTTCAAGTAAACTCCTTTTTATCTCTCCAAAAAAATTATAAGTTCCTTTGGGGAAGGGATTATGCATTGTGTTTCCAAATTCTCTCATTTCATTAGCATAATAATGAACGTTGTAAGTATTTGTTAGCTGATATTTAACATAAATTATTCCAGCATACTCCAATGGATATTTGATCTCATTAATAAACATACTCCTCCCAAAGATGCAGGTGAGAGATGGGTTGTAAAGAGCTATTCCTGGTTCTGATACTATGTGACCATGGGAAAGTCATTTACTTTTCTCAGGCTCAGTTTCCTCTAGTGTAAAACAAGGATAATACTATTTTATAGGGCATTTGCCCACAGGGTTGATGTGAAGATGAAATAAGATATTTGTAAGCACTATAGAAATGCCTGTTATCATCATCATCAACCCAAATCAGCAACGCCCAACAATATCATGCTATTCTTGTCCATGTCCAGCAGAGTGAGGGTGGACTTCTCATTAACTCCAAACCAACAGATGTATCGTATCTGCTTTTTCTACCACCACTGAAGAGAAAAATACAGAGTTGAATCAGTCCTGTGTCAACTAGTGAAATTAGATGAAAAGTTTCCTTTGGGCTACAGTCTAACCCTCTGAACCTGGATGAAAGTCCCTTCTACTACCTACCACCTGTGTGTGTTTCATTACTTAACCTCTCTGGGTCTCAAATGCTGCTAAGGGGATTGAAATAAGATCTCTAATGTGCTTCTATCTCCTTCAACCCTCCCACCCCAAAGTTCTAGCTAAATGCTACCCTCCTTTTCCACTGTGCCCTCTAGAATGCTTGTTGCATGGGCAACAAACTTGCTTTCATCTTAAATCTTTTCTCCTGCTTTTTTCCATTTTCTGGCAATCACTAAGATCAATTTGCCCCATGAATATACAGTTTCCCTGGCTACCCTTCCCAGTACTGGTGCACTTTCCTTCCATTGTTCTTAGTTTACTGGTCAAGCTAGAGAAGTTCGACATTCTTCGATCCCTTTGAACCCTTCCAGGTTTTCCCTCTACCACCATTACTAACCTACTCTCCTCTTTGAGGATTATATAATCCCTATCTTCCATCTAATCAAAATCCTTGTAGGTGCTATCTACACAACTCCAGGGTATCTCTTTTCTTCCTCAATGAATTCAGTACATGGCTCATAATTTATCTTCTCCCCAACTCCTGCACTCATACTAGGAGATTTGAACATACATACTGACACACTCATTTAAAAATCCCTAAATGCCCAAATTCTCAACCTTCTTACTTCCAATGATCTATTCTTCCTCTCTTCCTCTCTACCTTAGCCACACTCTTGGATTTTTTCATCACCCACAAATGTTTCACCTTCAGTTTCAAGAACTCTGAAATCCCCTTATCTGATGACACCTGACCTCCAATCCCTCAACCCCTCAGTTCTCTCCTAGGACATCACCCCTGTACTGGCCACTCTCTCGACTTTTTTCCCCATCTTGACTCCTCGGTGAAACAATTCAACTCTATATTGTACTCTTGAGTCTCTTGCCCCCTTCTTATATTGCTAATCTATGCCCTGCCAAGCTGCAGCTTTGAATCATTCCCGTTATCCACTACCTTTGCCCCTAAACATATCTTGCTGAATGAAGATGGAGAAAAAGCACACAACCATTCTGACTGGGTCTACTACAAATTTATATTACACAGCACCTTCACTGGACCTTCCTCCACTGCTGCTAGGCAATCAGTCCTTCTACACCTCCCTTATCAATTCACTATCCCACTCTCCACAGTGTTCTTCCAAACCTTTTCATTATTCCTCAAACCTCCCATGACTTTCCCCTTCTTCTACCCTCTCAGTTGAAAACCTCATAATTTACAGAAAAAGTTAAGACCATTCACTGGGAGCTCCGTCTTCTTCCCTCCTCAACTCATATCATGCAGAGATGCCTTCTGCCACTATCACTTCCTTCATCTCTGTCTCACATGAAGAGGTGGCCAAACCTCTCTACCTGCACAAGGAATCCCATTCCATCTTGTTTCCTCTAACAGAATACTCTCCTTCTCACCCCACCCCGGTCCCATCATCCCCACTTATTTTCAATTTTTTCCTGTCTGACTCGTCTACTGCCTACAAATATGTCCACGTCTCCCTCATCCTGAAAAAACCAACACTTGATCCTTCCATTACTACACTATCATCCTATAATCTTTTCTGCCCTTTGTGGCTAAACTCCTTGAAAAAGACTCTCTACATACAAGTGCCTCCACTTCTTCCCCTTTTCCTCTTTTTAACTGCTCACATTTAAGTTTTTGACTTCATCTTAGTCAAAAGAAATTGCTCTCTGAGTCAAAGTTACCAATGATCTCCTAATTGCCAAATCCAATGGCCTCTTCTTAACCCTCATTCTTCTTGAGTTTTCTGAAGACTTTGACACTGTCAATCTTCTCCTTCCCTTTGACACTCTCTTCTCTCTAGGCTTCTGGGACACCATTCTCTGGGTTCTCATCCTACCTATTTAACCACTCTTTCTTGGTCTCCTTTGCTGTACCTTCATCTCGATCATATCTGCTAACTGTGAGCATCACTCACATGGAGCTTTGTCCTGGATCCTCTTTGCTTTTTCTTGTCTGCTACTTCACGTAAACATCTCATCAACCACAAAGGATTTAATAATCATCTCTATGCTGATGACTCTCAAATCTGCTTATCTAACCCTAAACTCTCTGTTGACCTCCAGTCACACATCTCCAACTTCCTTTTAGATATCTTAAAGAAGACTGTCTAGTAGACATCTTAAATCAACATGTTTTTGAACTCATTATATTTTCCCCTAAACCCAAACCACTTCTAAACTTTTCTAGTATTTTCAAGGGCACCACCATCTTTCCAGTCTCTAGGACTCACAACCTACTTGTCACCCTCTATTCCTCATCATCTTTTACCCTCCAAATTAAAACTGTTGGCAAGGCCTACTGATTTCACCTTCGTAACAGTACTCAAATATACCCCCTTCTCTTTCTGTGATAACAGCTACCACCCTGGTATAACATTCATTACCTCATGTCTGGATTGCTGAAATGGCCTGCTTGTTGGTCTGCTTGCTGTAAAGTTTCTTTCTACTCTAGCACATCCTCCAGCCACCAAAATGATTTTTTAACAACAGCTCGAAGCCTGTTCCTATCATCTATATCATCCCCATACTTAAAAAATTCCAATGGTTCTGTACCATCTCCAGTATCAAAAATAAAATCTTCTGTTTGTCATTCAAACTCCTTTATAACATAGTCCCCTCCTACTTTTCCAGTCGTTTTACACCTTACTCCCCTGCCATCTACACTCTGATCCTGTGACAATGACCTCCTTGATTTTCTGTGAACAAGACATTCCATCTTTTGGCTACAGACATTTTCCCTGTCTGTTTCTCATGCTTAGAACACTGTCCCTCCTCATGGTCACCTCTTGGCTTCCCTGGATTCCATCAGGTCCTAGTTAAAATATACCTTTATACAGGAAGCTTTTCCCAATCACTCTTAGTTCTTTCCTCTAGTAATTATTTCCTATTTCTCCTGTATATAGTTTGTTTGAACATATTTGTTTGTGTCTTTTCCATTAGATTATAACCTCCTCAAGGGCAAAGACTGCCTTTGGCCTTTGTGGTTAAGAGAAATAGTAGGTACTTAATAAATTACTTATTAACCTTCAATCACATTATTATAAACCCAATGTCATATAGTTTGTTGGGGGAGGTAGGAGGAAATGGGAATATGTCTCAAAGGGGATCTTAACATGCTCCCTTGAGTATTCCCTGCAGCTAGTAGCCTGGGAAAAATCAGTCAAAGGAGGATCCAGCTGGAAACCAAGGAAAAATATTCAGAGACAAAAAAAAGATTGAAATTTATCTACTGGACTCCAAGTTAACTTCCAGTTTCAAAATTACGATCTTATACGAAAGTCGAACCAAATAACAGAGGTTTTAAAAGGCTGGGGGACTGAGGGAGTGGAAGGAGGGTAATTAGAGGGAGGGTAGTTTGAGAGACGGGGGCAGACACTATAGGGGTCAGGGATGAGAAGGGCTCTCCGGTGGAGAGGAGGGTAGGGCTTGGGGCTGAACAGGGGGTGAGGCAAGGATGGCGATTAGGGGCAATCAGCGGCAATCAGCCTGACACCTTCATCCGGGCTGAGGCTCGACAGCAGAGCTGAAGCAGGAAGGAGCAGCCGGGAGCCACAGCCTCCGGGTGAGAAGGGGGCCGGGGGCCGGGGAGCGCTCTGGCGGGGAGGTGAGGTGGGCCGAGGTCGGGGTCCCCCTTCACTCCAGCGGCTGCACGCACGGGTTAGGCGATAAGCATGTATTAAGCGCCTACCGCACGCAGGGCAGGGCTCGGAGATACAAAGTGCTCAGAGGCTGGATACAAAGAAACGTTACAAGAAGGCGAGGAGAGGTCACGAAAGGGAGGGGGCGGCGCGGGGCCCTTCGTCCCTCGATCTAAGGGGGTTCTCGGCTTTCTGGGGCACGTACCTGCGGCGGGGCCCGGACCGTCCCCAGCTCCGGCTCCAGCCTGCACGCCGTCGCCGGCCGGGGTCGAGAGCCCAGAACCCGAGGGGAGCGGAGAGTCCGACATCTGCAGCCCGGCCCTGCCCAGCCCAGCCCAGCCACGCCGTAGCTCGTCCCCGCAGCCGCGAGTTCGCCAGCCCGAGAGCCTGAACGAACTTGCTCCGGAAACAGCCGAAGCCCGAAGACCGCGACGAGGCGGAAAGAGCCGAGAGCCGAGTGAGCCGTCCCGGAAGGAGCTTCCGCGGGAGCTGTCGTCCCTCAGAAAGGTTCCGCCTCATTCGGGGCCGTCCGTCCCGGTTCTGGCGTGTAGGAGGAGTAGGGGAAAGGCCTGGAAAGGAGGAAACTGGACCGAGACGTTAACCAGTGCCCTCTCTGGAGACATAGATTAGAACATGGCCGGAAAAACCGAGAGGAGCCCGGGGGAGGGTTGGGACGGGGCACTTCCGGAAGTCGTGGTCTCCATAGAGACGCTCCCGGAAGTGCGGGTTGCCATGGAGGCCGGGAGCGTCGTCCTCCCGGCGCGACAATGGAGCGCTTGCCCCAGGGTGATTCCTCCAATCCTGGGGATTATGGCGACCCGGAGACCCCCGACTTTGAGGAAAACGCAGGCCCAGAGCCGCCTCCGGAGAGGACTAGGTCCCAGGATACTGAAGCCGAGTCCCAGGAGCGGCAGGGGATCCCTCCGGACACTAGACCCGAGGACTTCTCGAGAGAGACCATCGAGGAAGCGCCTGCCGAAAAAGCGGGGTCAGAGATTCCCGAGGGCACCCCGGCGGAAGCTCCCCGGGGCCCTGAAGGCCAGACCCAGGAGGAGCCTGAGATCCCTGAGGAAACTGAGGCAGAGACTTCTCTGGATGCCAAACTCCAGTCCCAGGAGGAGTTACAGCCAGAGATCCCTCAGGACTTAACTCAACAGAGCACTGAGGAAGGGTCATTTGCAAAGGCAGAGTCAGAGATTCCTGAGGAAACTGAGGCAGGAATTTCTGTGAGTGCCACAGTCCAGTCCCAGGAGGATTTAAAGCCTGAGATCCCTCAGAAAACTAATATTGAGGGTTTAACTCAACAAGGCACTGAGGAAGAGTCCCTTGAAAGGGCAGAGTTAGAGATTCCTAAGGAAACTGAGGCAGAGACTTCTCTAGATGCCAAAATCCAGTCCCAGGAGGAGTTACAGCCAGGGATCCCTCAGGACTTAACTCAGCAAAGCACTGAGGAAGGGTCATTTGCAAAGGCAGAGTCAGAGATTCCTGAGGAAACTGAGGCAGTGAGTGCCATAGCCCAGTCCCAGGAGGATTTAAAGTCTGAGATCCCTCAGGAAACTAAGCTTGATGACTTAACTCAACAGGACACTGAGGAAGAGTCCCTTGATATGGCAGAGTTAGAGATTCCTAAAGAAACTGAGTCAGAGACCTCTCTGGATGCCATAGTCACGTCCCAGGAGGAGCTACAGCCAGGAATCCCTCAGGAAACTAAACTTGAGGACTTAACTCAACAGGGCACTGAGGAAAAGTTCCCTTTGAAGGCAGAGTTGGAGATTCCTAAAGAGACTGAGGCAGGGACTTCTCACAGCACTGAAGCTGAGCTACATAAGAAATTAGAACCAGAGATCCCTCAGGAAACTAAGCCTGAGGAAGAAGTGAAACCTGAATTTCCCAAGGAAGGCAGACTGGAGCCAAGCAAATATAAGCATTCCATTGAAAGCACTGAGGCTGAGATAGAATCCAGGGTTTTGGATTCTGTCACAGATGTATCCTCCTCAGAAAGTGCCAAAGAGTCCTCTAGAGAACTCATCAAATTTCGAAAAGCTGTTAGGATGCCCAGAACCAAGACCTTAAAAATTGAGGTGCCCTGGACTGAGGATAAGAAAGAACCTCCTAATGGAAAGAAATCTAAAAAAGTCATTAAGCAAATAAAGAAAGAAGTAGTTGTGTTTGAAACCCATCCTGAGCCTGATATCCAAGAAGAACCAAAAGAATCGGAAAATGTCGAGACACAACCTGTCTACCTCACATGGAGCCCAGAAGATGTTGCAGAGTGGATTAGCCAACTAGGGTTTCCCCAATATAAGGTAATACAATATTAGCTCACATTTTTATATAGATTTATGGTTTACAAAGCACTTGTCCTCTCCCAACCCTATCTCCCTTTTGTAAATGAAAGAATGCTGAATTTAAGTGATTTAGGTACTGGCACTCTAGTGACCAATAGGTGAAGCCAGGATGCAACTCAGATCCTTTGCCTGGAAGTCATGCACTCTCTTCCACAGCATCTCTTTTGATGCCACTGCATTTGATTCACTTCTTCAGTAGAAGTGTAGAAATGAGTAACTTATTTCTTGAATTGAAAAGAAAGAGCATGAATCTGGGATTAAAAAATTTGAGTTCTAATTCTGGTCCTGTCACTGACTGGATGTGTGACATTGAAAAAATCATTTAACCATTCCTTAAATTGGGAATAAATACTACTTGTACACTTCATTAAGGATATAAGGGTATCTAAGAAATACATGTGCAAAGAACTTTAAACTCTATAAATGTACAGTGTATTTAAGAACTAAAGGCATCATTCAACAAAGTTATCCTTTCAGTGCCTCCTCTTGATAGTATGGAAATGATGCCCTAGATGTGTGAAGGCTTTTGTCAAGAGAAGGCAGCTTGGTGTAATGGATGAAAGGTAATTAGAGGTTTGGGATGAAACTACCAATTGTAGAGATCAAAATAGGCCTCATGGAGGTTAGCCAGATTGGTCAGAATTTGGACTACACCATTCCTGCCAAAATGGCTTATTGTACTATATGTACTCTGCACATAACATCTCATCTTCCCACTCAATGCCTTTGTACAAGTTTGAAATTCACTTCCTTCTCAGGATCAAGGTTCATCTTAAGTTTCTGGAAAAGAGGTTGAACAATTTACAATTTATAGTAAACCCAATTTAAGGATTCTGTCTCTAGTTCTATATAGTAATGTTTTTGATATGTGATCTTCAAGATAGGTTCTTCAATGCTTTTTCATGTTATTATAATGGCAGCTCTATGACCAAAGATTTAGAATACTCTCATTACAGTTTCCCCTAAAATGTCAGCAACCAAATGTATCATTATGTCATTCTAATTTAAAGAGTCAGTAACTTAATTTCAGGAGTCAGAAAATTATCTTATTAGAAAAATGTCAGTCCTGATAGAAGGAATCCTGTTATTAGAAGATTTTTACAGCTATTAGAAATTAACAAGTGAAGAATGTCTTCAGGATTCCAAATGCTCTTTAAATAAAAATAAAAATGGTGATTTTTGCCATTTCCTTGTGGGCAGCACTTATCTTAGGGCAATTATTTTACTGTACAAAGTAACATAAATTCTTTATTAGAAGGGTGAAAGATTAGTAAAAATTATGACAACAGAAAGAAGTAAACAGATCAAACCATGTTGCTCTAAGGTTAAAGGATAGAGAGAAATGGAACAGGCCAAATGAGCTCTGTGGTAACACCAAGGAAATGGGCCTCCTTGGTGGGGTTGCTACAAGGTTTTCTCCATAAAAGGAGATGGCAAGGCAAGGAAAATTTTATATTTCTAAGGTAGTAAATGAATGAATTGAATTGAATTGAGAATGAATGGAAAAGTTCTTCACTATGTACAAAGGGCCGGCAGATAGTACAGTGGATAAAGCACTGACTTTGCAACCAGAAAGACTCAGCTTCATGAGTTCAGATCTGGTCTCAGACACTTCCTAAACTGTGTGACCATGGGCAAGTCATTTAACCCCATTTGCTTCATGTGTAAAATGAGCTGGAGAAGGAAATGGCAAACCACTGCAGTATCTTGGTCATGGAGAATAGAACTCAGCTGAAAAGCAGCGTAACAACAAATGTACAAAGCACTGTGTTCTAAGCAATGGGGACCCAAATGGAAAAGTGAACCCAGTAGAGTAGTATTTACCATTTGTGCAGCTTTGAGTACAATAATTGCACCAGGTTGTTTGGGAGAAATAAGACTTAAATAAGAGTCTACCACAGAATGGGGAGGATATCAGAATTGGGGACTGTGGTATTGGAAGGCAGTCAGAGGGATATAAAGTGAGTCAGATTATTCAAGGGAGAAGGAAGTAATATATTGGGAGAGATGAGGAAAATGAGGTCTCAAGAGATATACAGACATTATTTTAATACATTGTTTATTGGAAGTCATATATACCTTGGAACAACAGCTTTTAAGGTTAAAAAATAATCTTCAGTTCCTTTTTCTTGTTGTTACTCAAACTAGCCAAGAGTTCATTTTCCTCACCTTCAGTTTATTAAAATGAATATTAGTCTGAGATCCCATGTTTCTCCTTCAATTTAAATATCAATTTTGGAATAAAATGCTACTGGTTGTAGCATGAGAGGAGAATGAACCTGCAATTTTTAAAGGGAAATTTGGATAACTAAGGTGGTGAGCCTGGCTGGAAAAAAAGTAAACGGTTATAGTGAAAAATAAAGCTTACTTTTCTCAGCATAGGACTAGAAACAATCATGATTTCTATTTCTTTCTTTTGCTGCCTGCAGTACATCTTTCAAGTGACATTCTTGTTGTACTGACAGGAATGTTTTACAACAAATTTCATCAGTGGCCGGAAACTTATCCATGTTAACTGTTCAAACCTTCCTCAGATGGGGATAACAGATTTTGAGGACATGAAGGTGAGCATTGTTTACAAAGAATTCCTTTTGAGCTGTGTAACTTACTTCAGTATGTCTGAAATTAGTTGACTATCATGTTTTCTCCAAAACTGGCGTCTTCCTAACTTTTCCTTCTTTCTCCTAATCCAGGGTACCATCATGCTCCCAAATCTTCCATGCCAAAAACCTGTCATCTTTGAATCTTTCATCCATCCTACTTCCCATATGTTATATTTTCTATTCTTTTCCATTTTGAACTCTGTCACCCTAATACAGACCCTTATCACCTAATGCCAGGATTGCTTAACAGCTTCCTAAGTCGTTTTTCTATTTCCACTCATTTCCCTTTTTCAATCCATTCAGTCTAAAAACTACTGCCATATTAATCATCCTAAAACATTCTTTGTTCCTCTACAAACAGGCCCCAGCCTGCCTTTCTCGAGTAATCACAGAATTACAGAGTTGGAAAACATCTCAGAGGTCATCTAGTTAAACCTAAGCAAAAATTATATCTATAAGAAGCCAGAAGAGCAGTCATCTCCCTACCGCCCTACATGCAGACTATGCTTTAGCTACATTAATATCTCTCTCAAACATTGTTTATACCATCCTCCTCATCTAGATTGATCTACTACTCTCCACCTTGTCTGAATTCTCTCCATTCAAACTCAAGTCCCATCCACTTCCAATAAAGCCTTTCCTAACAACTCTAGCTCATGTAATCTTCTCCTTTGAATGCATATAGTTCTATATAGGATGCTTATTTGGCACTTAAGAATATGCTGTCTTGTGCTGGTAGATACCACTTTGTGTATATTTATTTGCCATCTCTCCCCAACTAGATTATATGCAAACTGAAGAGACAGGTCTGTGTTTTAAACTTCTTTGTAGCCCTTTCAGCATCTTGTCAGTTCTCTGTTTGGTATGGGTGATGTCTTTTGATTTGTGTGTAAATTGTATTTAAGTGAGTCAGAGTTGCACAAAGTCATCAGCCTCACTGTCTCCTCCAGAGCCATCATAATTCAGTGGCAGGACAGAGTCAGGATGGCTAGTGATGGCTAAGGATTCCTAGCTCAGTAAGAAGGCAGATGAAATTCAGTTTTATGCTGATAGTAACAATCCAAAGTGTTTTTGTGACCCCCTGAAAGCTACTTATGGACCAAAAACCTATGGTGCATCACAAATACTCAGTGCTGATGGAGCCACATTGATTAGTGATAAGGACATGATCCTAGAGAGATGAACACTTCCATAGTGTTCTCAGCAGACCATCATCAATCAATACTGAGGCTATAGACCATTTATCTCAGCTTAAAGTCAATCCCTCCTTAGGTGAACTTCCATCTAAAGAAGAGGTTTTGAGGCCATTAGGCTCCTTTCATGTAGCAAAGCACTTGGTAGTGATTCTACTCCAGCTGAGATTTACAAGGCAGGGGGACCATTGTTCATATAAAAGCTGACTGAAATATTCCATGTTATTTTGCAAGAGGAGGTTATCCCCCAGGAGTTCAAGGATGCCTCCATTGTCCATCTCTATAAAGGTAAAGGGAATAGATTGTCCTGCAACAATCATGGGGGGCGGGGTCTCTCTCTTAGTCACTGATGGCAAAATTCTTGCTGGAGTCCTCCTCAATAGGCTGATCCTTCACTGGAAGATGGTGATATACCTGAGGGCCAGTGTGGCTTCAGAAAGGGCCAAGGAACAGTCGATATGGTATTTGCTGCCTGACAACTCCAGGAGAAATGCCAGGAGCAGAACAGAGGTCTGTACACAACGTTTGTAGATCTGACCAAGGCCTTTGACACTGTTAGTCATGAGGGCTTGTGGAAAATTATGTCACAATCTGATTGCTCAGAGAAGTTCATCAGTATTGTATGTCAATTTCATGATGGCATGTTTGCCCAGGTTCTGGATAGTGGGCAATGCTCTTGTGCCTTCCCAGTGGAGTGAAACAGGGCTGTGTGCTTGCTCCCTTGCTTTTTAGCATATTTTCGGCCATGTTGTCAAATGCTTTCAATGAGGATGAACAAGGCATCAAGGTCAACTACCATACTGATGGTAAGTTCTTTAATTTGAAAAGGCTACAAGCCAAGACCAAAATGGAGGGAGTGTTGGTGCATGATTTTCTGTTTGCAGATGATTGCACTCAATGCAGCCTCTGAAGCTGAGATGCAGCAATGTATGGATCAATTCTCTGCTGCCTGTGCTAATTTTGGCCTAATAATTAACACCAAGAAAACATAGGTGCTCCATCAGACACTACCACAACATCCATACATGGAACCTTTGGTTACAACAAATGGAGAAGTCTTGGATGCTATGGATAAGTTCACTTACTTTGGTGGTATACTTTCCAGAGATGTACACATTGACAATATGCTTGACACATACATTGCCAGAGCTAGCTCAGTGTTTGGGAGGCTCTAAAGAAAAGTTTGGGAGAGAAGAGGTATTAGACTGACCACCCAACTGAAGGTCTACAGAGCCATTCTGATGACCTCACTGTTGTATGTCTGTGAAACATGGACAATCTACCAGCTCCATGCCAGGAAACTGAATCTCTTCCATTTGAACTGTCTTAGGAAGATTCTGAAGAAGACTTGGCAGGATAAGGTACCAGACACTGAAATCCTTGCTTGAACTGAACTGTCAAGCATTCAAACTATACTTCAGACAGCACAACTCCAATGGGCTGGCCATGGTTCCAATGCAAAATGTATGCTTGCCAAAAAGACTATTTTATGGAAAACTCACATGGGTCAGGTGATCTCATGGTGGTCAGAAGACGCAATGCAAAGACACTCAAGAGCTTTGGATTTGACTGTGCAACATGGGAGATACTGGCACAGGACTGCTCAGGATGGCATGCCCCCATTAGAAAGGGTGCTGCGCTCTTTGAGCAAAGCAGAATTGAAATAGCACAAAGGAAATGTAGGATGCACAAATTTGGAGTAACCACCTCAAATGTTCACACGGACTATCTGTGCCCAATCTGTGGTAGAGCATTCTGAGCTCATATTGGCCTGATCAGCCATAGTGAGACATACTGAAACTTCACTTCATCATGGTGATGTCATTTTGGTCCTCTTTGAGAACGGAGGACAACAACCAGTATTCTGTTTATAATGTACTTAATAAATATCTTTTAATTGTTTTTAAGGAAAAAATCAGAAGTCAGCTATGTATTTCCTTTACTTTGTTCCAAACAGGGCCAAATCATGTTTGTAGTAGCAACAGATAGACCTAGAATGTAAACAAAGAGAGTGGGAGAAGGACAGAGGCAAAAGGGAGAAGGAGAGAACTAGAAAAGAGGTATATATGATAGGGAATAAGCTAGGTGGTGCTATGCAAAGTGCTGACAGTAGAGTCTGGAAGACCTGGGTTGAAATCCAGTCTTACTATCTGTGTGACTCTGGGCAAGCCACTCAACCTCATTCAGCCTCCATCTGCCAACATGTAAAATGAGAATACTAATAGCATCTACTTCACAGGATTGTTGTACAGATAAATGAAATAATTCATATAAAGCGCCCTGTAAACCTTCAAAAGCTGGTGATTAGCACAGTGCAGTGACTTATCGATAGCTCCCCTCTGGTGATGCTGGGATCTGCCCTGGCCTAAGACTTTAGTCCAAATCATATTGCTGAGATGGTAAGGGAATGGCAACGAGTAATATCCAAGTTGTATTACTGACATATGGATCTAGAAAACTACCTCTGAACCCACATGAACGCCTACTTCTATTGGAAATGAAAGGGCTGAACAAATGTCATCAGTCACAAAACAGTATATTTTACACATGTACATCCTGGTCTTGCTCCTAGCGGGGTGACTCAGAGAAAAATCACTTATTCTTTCTCTGCCTGAGGTTTTAATTTTTTTTTTAAATCTAAAGTGAGGGGGGTTAGATGAACTAAGGTCCCTTCCAAAAGAATTGTGGTTGTGTATTGATTTTTTTTTGTCATGGCTACAAGAAGATGTCACTCACTGATTGTGAGTTGTTGTGAGAAGTTGTGAGAAGTGTTGTCTTCAAAGAAAAGGAAAAGAAATAAAGATGTTACTTTCTGAGTACATAAGCAATTCTGTGATCATCATCTATTTTTTCTTTTTTTTTTTGTTTTGTCTGTCTTCTTTCATTTTTTTTTAATTTTTATTTATTTATTTAACTTTTTACATTCATTTTCACAAAATTTTGGGTTCCAAATTTTCTCCCCTTTTATCCCCTCCCCCCACCCCAATACCCCAAGCAATCTAATTTTCCCTATCTCCAATCTGCCCTCTCTTCTGTCATCCCTCCCTTCTCTTGTCTCCATTTTCTCTTTTCTCCTGTAGGGCCAGATGACTTTCTATTCCTCATTAACTGTATGTCTTCTTTCCTAGTAGCAACAACAATACTAAACAGTTGTTCCTAAAACTTTGAGTTCCAAATTCTCCCCATCCCTCCCTCCCCACCCATTCCCTTTGGGAAGGCAGGCAATTCAATATAGTCCATTTCTGTGTAATTTTGCAAATGACTTCCCTGATAGTCGTATTGTGTAAGACTTACTGAATTACCCTCCATCCTAACCTGCCCCTCATTGTTTCTCTTCTGTCTTTTGATCCTGTCCCTCCCCAAGTGTTGACTTCAAATTGCTCCCTCCTCCCTTTGCCCTCCCCTCCATCATCCCCCCCCTTGCTTATCGCCTTCTCCCCCACTTTCCTATACTGTAAGATAGGTTTTCATACCAAAATGAGTGTGCATTTTATTCCTTCCTTTAGTCAAATGTGATGAGGGTAAACTTCTTGTTTTTTGTTTTTTGTTTTTTTCTCAGCTCTCCTCTTTTTTCCCTCCACTAAAAAGTCTCCTACTTGCCTCTTAAATGACATATAATTACCCCATTCCATTTCACCCTCTTTCCTCCCACTACATTTCTCTTTCACCATTTACCTTAATTTCTTTTAAGATATGGTCCCATCCTATTCAATTCACTCTGTGTTCTCTGTCTCTGTATGTGTGTGCATGTGTGTATGTGTGTGTGCGTGCATGCGTGTACATGTGTGTGCATGGACCCACCAACTACCCAGATACTGAAAAGTTTTAAGAGTTACAAATATTGTCTTTCCATGTAGGAATGTAAACAGTTCACTTCTGGTAAGTCCCTTAAGACTTCTCTTTGCTGTTTACTTTTTCATGCTTCTTCTCATTCTTGTGTTTGGAAGTCAGATTTTCTTTTCAGCTCTGGTCTTTTCATCAAGAATGATTGAAAGTCCTCTGTTTCATTGAAAGACCATATTTTCCCCTGAAGTATTATACTCAGTTTTGCTGGGTAGGTGATTCTTGGTTTGAGTCCTAGTTCCTTTGACTTCTGGAATATCCTATTCAATCCCTTAATGTAGAAGCTGCTAGATCTTGAGTTATCCTGATATTATTTCCACAATACTGGAATTGTTTCTTTCTAGCTGCTTGTAAGATTTTCTCCTTGACCTGGGAGTTCTGGAATTTGGCCACAATGTTCCTAGGAGTTTCTCTTTTTGGATCTCTTTCAGGTGGTGATAGATGGATTCTTTCAATACTTATTTTGCCCTCTGGTTCTAGAATGTCAGGGCAGTTTTCCTCGATAATTTCATGGAAGATGATATCTAGGCTCTTTTTTTGATCATGACTTTCAGGTAGTCCCATAATTTTTAAATTGTCTCTCCTGGATCTATTTTCCAGGTCAGTTGTTTTTCCCATGAGATATTTCACATTCTCTTCCATTTTTTCATTCTTTTGGTTTTGTTTAGTGATTTCTTGGTTTCTCAGAAAGTCATTAGACTCCATCTGTTCCATTCTAATTTTGAGAGAACTATTCTCTTCAGTGAGCTTTTGAACCTCTTTTTCCATTTGGCTAATTTTGCTTTTGAAAGCATTCTTCTCCTCATTGGCTTTTTGAACCTCTTTTGCCAATTGAGTGAGCCTATTTTTCAAGGTGTTATTTTCTTCAGCATTTTTTTGGGTCTCCTTTACCAAGGTATTGACCCGTTTTTCATACTTTTCTTGCATCTCTCTCATTTCTCTTCCCAGTTTTTCCTCCACCTGTCTAACTTGCTTTTCAAAATCCTTTTTGAGCTCTTGCAAGGCCTGAGCCCACCAGACATCCCCCTGGGATGTCTGGGGTACCGAGGCCCCGCCCTCCACGTCTTTCCCTGATGGCAAGAATATGTCCTCGTCCTCGTCGGATCCAAAAGTCAGGATCATTTGCATCCGTTCGAAAAAACTCTCTATAGTCTTATTTTTCTTCCCTTTTCTAGGCATTTTCCCAGCCAGTTACTTGACTTCTGAGATTCCTGTCCACCCCCGCCTAGATCCGCCCAGCTAGTGCTTGGGGTCTGAGATTCAAATGGGCTTTCCACGCCGTGAGGCTGCTAATCAATGTGAGCTTTAGTTCTGGTGCTGGGGTGGGGGCAGAGCCGCCTCCCAGGCTCAGCTCCCTTAGGGGGTTTATGCAGAGACCTTCAGTAATGGAGCGGGGTGGGGCAGGGCCGTCTCCCAGGCTCAGCTCCCTCAGGGGCTTTATGCAGAGACTTTCAGTAATGAAGATCCTGCCTGCTTCTGGGGGAGTCCCGGGCCGCTGCCACAGCTGCTGCCTCTGCCACCGCCCCCGCCTCTGCCTCCACCACTTCCTCCCGAGGGGGCCCAAGTCACGGAGACACCCCGCTCCCTTCTTTCAGCCCAGTCGTCTCTCTCACTGACCTGTAGCTTCTGTGGGCGGAGGGACTTTCCCGGCCGCCGGAGCTTCCGTCCCTGAAGCCTGCTCGGATCAGCTTCTCTGGGGCCACAGCCAGGGCAGCGCTGGGGTGGGGTCTGCTTTCCGGGGTGCGATGGACCCTGGGGACGGCTCTCCAGGGCTCTCTGGAACGGAAATCTCTTCCTCTCTGTTTCTGCACAACTTTCAGTGATCCAGAACTTCTGGGGAACTCTTCTTACATTAAAAATATGGGCTGTGGGTTTGGAGCTTGTAAACCTGCCTCTTTCTACTCTGCCATCTTGGCTCCGCCCCCCCTATTTTTTCTAATTAAGCATGTATATGAACTTACAAATAAGGAATAAGTTAGATAAGTAGTTGTAATTCTTCCCCAAAAATAGAAATAAACTTCTTAACCAATTAAGTTCTGGGAAGTTCAGTGCTGATCATCAGAAAGTATTAGTAGTATCCACGCTCATTTTGTAAACCAGGTTAGTGTACTCTTTGCATTGCCTTCCAAAGTAGAAGCTTTTTTGTTTTTAAATCACTTTCATTTCCAAATATATTCCTCTGTTCCCTGCTCATGTGGTTATTCCTTCTAACAGAGAAGAAAAAAGTTCAGAAAAAGTAACCAACACATCAACCAAATCTGACAGTCTATGTACTGTTCCACACCTCTTAGTCCCCCACTAAAGATGAGAGGGAAAGGTGCATTTTCTCATCTCTTCTTCAGTAACATTTGGTCAAGCTATTTACCTTATTGTGGGTATTAGTATGTGTATTGTAGATAATATTGTGTAAACAATTTTCCTGATTCTGCCTTCTTCACTTGATATCCTTTCAAATTAGTTTTCCCATGCTTCTCTGAATTATTCATATTCATTGTTATTTACAGCACAGATGTTCCATTACAAATTACCAAAATTTGTTTAGCCATTCTCCAAACAATGGGTAACTATTTTGTTTCCAGTTCTTTGCTATCACAAAAAAAAAATGCTATAAATGTTTTGGGATACATGAAATCTGTATTTCTATTTTTAATTGTGATATAATCCTAGTAGCAAGGTCTCTGGGTCAAATGTATGAATATTTTAGTTGCTTTTTTTAAAGCATAATTCCAAATTGTTTTCCAGAATAGTTGAATTGATTCACAGCTCCATTAAGTATATTAGTGTCAGGCTTTTTGGTTTTCCTGTTCAGAACCCTTTGCTAGGTCCTAGGAGAGACACAAAGATGATGAATAGGAGACAACTGTCATTCTCATGGAGATTATGATTTAGTAAGGGGCATATAACACATAACAGTAGACAAAAATGAGTAAGAGAGATGCCAGCTGCTGCACAAGGTCTTGGGGCTGAGAGTAAGCTTAATATCAGGGAATCAGGAAAGGCTTAATAGAAGTGGTGGCATTTGAGCCAAGTTGAGAAGGGTGTGAATAGGTTTTCAAAAGATGGATATTGGGAGGAAAGGCATTCCAAGCACTGAGGACTTTATAAGTAGCAGCGTTGAGATAAAGGAAAGTACAAAATGTATTTTTAAGGATGCATGAAAATAACCCAGTTTTTCCTGGAATGTATATGAATATGTGCAAGGGGATTAGAAGAGGTTGAAAAGGTAAGATGGTAGCAGACTGTGAGGAATCTTAAATGCCAGGTTAAGGAGTTCACACTTTCTTTGGGATGGATTAAGAACCAATGAAGGGTTTTGAACAGAAGAGTGACATGATAGGATCTGTTCCTAAGGACTATTAATCGTCATTGGTGTGAAAGGGCAAGTGGTGGGCAAGCAAGAGGGGTTAGGAGATTTCTTCAAGTAAAAGATATAGGTTAAGTGAATTGGGTAAGAAGTCACCTTTTTTCATTCAGCTAGTGGAGGGAGATATCAGAACCACTAGATGTTATTTCTCTCTCTGGCTGCGATGGAACCTTGGTAAGAAGCAGTTCTTATTCTAAAAAATTGGTGGGACACAAACAGGAGGATACTTTGGTTTGCCAGGTCTGTCTTACAGAGCACAGATAATTAAACTGAAGCTCATAAGCTACATGTGACCCTTTTACAGGCAATTTGGAGTTAGTTCTTCAATATCTCTAACTTCTGTATTAGAACATAGTACATTTGATTCTATAGAACATACAGTAGGCATGTGGTCATTTTGATAAATGATTGCAAAATTCTTGAGGGTTACATAACTATTGCATTCCTCTGCTTTAATGATAATGGTTAGAATTTCTATAAGAATGTCTGAAATTGGCCGTTTAGTCACCTTAAGCATGGGACCAGCGCATACATAATAAATAGATAAGAGAAGCCTGGCTTATAGCTATTGAGAAAGGAGAGAAGGAGGTTCAAGAGCCAGAATGGATTGGGGGTTCTAGATTCTTTCCCAAAGGAGAAGGAGTGGGGTATTGGGAGGAGTCTTTGGCTCTTCCTTCTTTTTCTCCAAAAGCCAAAATGTAAAATGAGTAATCTAGGGAAATCAAATGGGAGAATTCAAGCTCTGCTTGCTAGCTTTTGTGAGCTTGAACAAGTTCATTAACTTCTGTGGCCCACAGATTCCCTATAATGTAAAATGGCCAAACTAGCCTAGCTAAAACCTCTAAGCTTCCCTCCAGCACCACATCTGTGATACTTTCATTAAAGTCTCTGAATCCCCTCAGCCATAGCCCTTAGATACTTTAGTTGCCACATACCTCACTTAGTATCAAGCGTGGTAGTCACTGCCATTTATTCCACCTTCCCTCCTTGACCAGGCTAAAAAAACTTCCAAGTATAAAATGTGAGGAGAGGCAGCTTGACTGCTGCAGGGCTTAGAGCCATCTAAACTTTCACAGAGAAGTTAATTATATATAGAATTCTGTATCTCTTAGTGTGAATGATAAATTTTGCAATCTTGAAACCACATTCCATATCCTCTTTCGTTACATTCTAACAGTATTTTTCATGGTTAAATGCCCATCCAGATGCAGAATGTAAAGCTAGATTAGTACTGCTACAAACTGAATTAAAATTGGAATTTGAAAAATTGAGTTGGAAGTGAAAAATTCAAAGTAGAATACCAAGTTAGTGATGAGATTGATTTTAAAAAAAGGTATTAATATCAAAGAAAAGTCAGCTAGGTGGCACAATGGATAGAGTGCTGGCCCTGGATTCTGGAAGAGTCATCTTCCTGAGTTCAAATACAGCCCCTGACACTTCTAGCAATGCAACCCTGGGCAAGTCATTTAACCCTGTTTATCTGAGTTTCCTCATCTGTAAAATGAGCTGGAGAAGGAAATGGCAAACTACTCCAGTATCTTTTGCCAAGAAAACATCAAATTGGGGTCACAGAGTTGGGCATGATTGAAATTACAGACCAATATCAAAGAAAAGGGGAAAGGACCTATTTGTACAAAAATATTTATAGCAGCTCTTTTTATGGTGAGCAAGAATTGGGAATCATGATGATTCCTATCAGTTGGGGAATAGCTGAACAAATTGTGGTATGTAATTGTGATGGAATACTATTTTGCTATAAAATATGATGAGCAGGATGGATTCAGAAAAACCTATATGAAAAAAACAAAAAAAAAACCCTATATGACTTATATGAACAAAGTGAAGTGAGCAGAACCAGGAGAACATGCTACATATAGCAGCAATAGTATAAGGATTATCAACTATGAAAGACTAAGCTGATAAAACAAGGATCCAAGATAATTCCAAGGGTGCTGCTTGTTCAGTTGGCTAACTTTTCACGCACCCTTCTGTCCACTATTTCTCAAAGTCTGTCCAAGTTCATGTTTATTGTTTCCGTGATATTATCCATCTCATCATCTGCGTTCCCTTATGCTTTTTGCCTTAAGTCTTTCCCAGTATCAGGGTCTTTTCCAGTGAGTTTCATCTTCTCTTTATGTGGCCAGAGTATTTAAGCTGCAGCTTCAGTATTTGACCTTCCAGTGAATAGCATGAATTAATTCCTTTAAATATGGACTGATTTGATCTCCCTGCTGTTCAAGGGACTCTTAAAAAGTCTTCTTCAGCACCACAATTCAAAGCATTGATTCTGTGGTACACAGCTTTCCTCATTGTCCAACTCTCACAATCATACATTGCTACTGGAAAAACTGTAACTTAGACTATATGGACCTTTGTCAGTTCTACTTTTTAGTATCCTGTCCAGATTTGCCATAGCTTTCCTTCCAAAGAGCAAGCATCTTCTAATATGGTTATAGTCGTCATCTGCAGTGATCTTTGAGCCCAAGAATATAAAATGTGACACTGCTTTAATTTCTTCTTCTATTTGCCAGGAAGTGATGGCAGCAGTTGCCAAGATCTGTTTTCTTATGTTAAGCTTCAAGCCAGCTCCTCTTTTCACCCTCATCAAGAGGCTTCTTAATTCCTCTTCCCTTTCTTCCATCAGTGTAGTGTCATCTACATATCTTAAATTGTTATTTTTTCCAGGAAACTTATTTCCAACTTTATTCATCCAGCCCAGCTTTCATATACAAGTTAAATAACATGACAATATACAGCCTTTTTTTACTCTTTTTCACATCTTAAGCTAATCAGTCATTCCATGTTCAATTCTGACTGTTGCTTCTTAGTTTCTATACAGGTTTCTCAGGAGATAGGTAAGATGATCTGCTACACCTTTCTCTTTGAGGATTTCCCACATTTTGTTGTGATTCACACGAAGTCTTTAATCTAGTTAATGAAACAGAAGTAGATGATTTTTCTGGAACTCCCTTGCTTTCACCATAATCCAATGACGATTGGCAATTTGGTCTCTAGTTCTCTGCCTCTTTGAAAACTAGCCTGTTCCTCTGATATTCTTGGTTCACATATTACTGAATCCTAGCTTGCAGAATCTAAAGCATAACCTTACTTGTATGTGAAATGAGCATAATTGTTCAGTAATTTGAACATTCCTTGGCATTGCCCTTCTTTAGGATTGGGACTTAAACTGATCTTTTCCAATACAGTGGCCACTGTGGTGTTTTCCAAATTCACTGGCATGTTGAATGCAGCTCTTTAATGCTGTCCACCTCCAGAGAGAGAACTGATGAACTCTGAATGCAGATTGAAGCATACTTCTAAATTTTTTCTTTATCTTTATTGTTTTATTTTGTTTGTGTTTTCTTTTGTAACTTGGCTAATATGGAAATAGGGTTCACAAAACTGAATTGCTTGCATTCTCAAGGAGAGAGGTGGGAAGGAGGAAGAGAATTTGGAAATCAAAATTTTTTAAAATTATTGTTAAATTTTTTTACATGTAACTGGGAAATATTTAATGAAAAAACAAGGGGTATCCGTAAAAATGATTTCAATTAAATTTTTAAGGATGACTCTGGAAAGATGGATGGAATACATTCTTTAAAATACAGTTTTTGCAGATATAGAAAATAAAAAGTTAATTTGAGCTTAAAGTTAAACTCTTTAGTGTTTACTTGTATCAAAGTTACTATTTAGTTTTTGCCAATCCAGTAATTTCTTTAGTTCTATTAACTGGTATCATTTCTCTTTTTAAGTTGTAAGTTGACTGAATTTCTCACAAGTAGGCCCTTTGAGTAGGGGTCATTATGGCCCTTGCCCTGAAATATTACCTGATCTTACAGGTGTTAAGCTGCTCAACTAAAAGAGATATGAATTCATCTGGTAGCATCTAACATGGGGGAATAGAAAACCTGATAAGAGATACTTTGAGATTCATTTCACATTCATATGCGAATTTCTCTTAGAAAATTGTTAGCTTGTGGTAAGAACAGACTTATTGGGTTCTGACGTATTGCATCACTATAATTTAATGTAGAAATAACTTAAGGATTTAGAGAGAGATCTAGGAAATTAGGAGGAGCACTTTTGATTTAGCCGTACTTAAGTTAGGACAGTTGTCCCATTAAAAGACATTTTTCTTGGATTTCAGGTCATTTCACGTCACACACGGGAGCTACTTGGAATTGAAGAACCATTATTCAGTCGCAGCATTTCCCTTCCCTATCGGGATAACATGGGCTTATTTTTGGAACGAAAGGCTCATTCTGGTGTAAAATCTGATGCTTTGACCCTATCTCAGTTTGTCAAAGAAGCAAGGTTAGAGGTCTGTGTTCCTGAAGAATCGAAAGTCAAGCCCCGCCCAAAAAGAAAGAAAAAATCCTATATGCTTAGTTTAAAAGATCAAATTAAATTAATTTAGAGGATTTTTCCCTCTAGTAAGAACTCAAAGAGTCAGAACTACTGGTTCTTTTCGTAGCTCTACTACTGATTCATTTTGCCTGCTGTCTTGCACTTTATTTCTTCTCTGTAGTGAAGATGAGAATACTGACTTAATTGCATCAGGGGAATTATGATGGTTTTTAATGTATTATTCAAGTAATTCAGTCTGGCACTAGGAAGAAAATGGGCTATAGAAGAAACAAGTGGGGTGAAATCTGTCAGATCTGGGCTCTGAGTTTACCCAAAACACTATACTTTGTGGTATTGCTCAAGCATGTCTTAAATGGCAACTAGGTTAAGGCTCATCCATGCATGATTTCTTCACGGAAGAAATTTTAAGTCAACTTTTCCTGTTAAAATTGAATTAAGACACCAATATGGCTTCATAAAATTTTACTGTTCTTTCTCCTCTATTTTACTTTAAAATCTTAAAACTCTTCTGGGGCTATACTAAGCCAGAAGGATCTATGATATCTACTAAAAAATCCTAGCATTTGGCTGAATATTCACTATATTATTTCCTCCAACTGAGAGAGAAGAAACTGTTTCTCAGATTGGCATTCATGCTAGACATTACATTTGGATGAAATAGCTAATTTCCTCCCATGCTAAGCTAACAAGATTTAGTCTAAAAGTGTTCTAACATCATGCCACTGAGCTTGGCTGGCTCACAATTATGCAAAAGCCAAAATGTAAATGATTAATCTTAATACCATGGAAATTTATATTTGCACTGAATAATTTTGTTTCAGAGTCTGAGTTCTCAGACTGTACAGTGTCATCTTGTCTACCAACCTGGATATCATTACTATTATTACTATTGTTTTTTGTTTTGTTATTGTTATTATTGGGGGGGAAGATTTATAAAACATTTAGGAAGAAAGTGTATTTATACTTGTTACATTTATTTAAAAATAAAATTTTATATTTTGAAAAATGATTTTTCATTATTTAAATATAAGCTACTTACTAAAACGAATAGCTCATTGAAACAACATTTTACAGGACAAGACAAAAATAAAATCTTATCAAGTTGAAATAAGAAGCATGAAGAGAATCAAAACTTGGTCAACCGGTTTGCCCCATCTCTTTATTTTATCACAGTGTTGCCACATCTGTCCATTTTTCTTATTCTGAATATATTCCTATAGATTGCTATGGGAAAGAAGTTGCAGAATGTAACTATATTGACATTGGAACAGTCTAAATACAGACTTTTGAACAAGAGTCAGTATCAAGAGATTCTCAGGTGAGTCAGAAAGATTATAGTGGTGATCTCCAACAGCCAAATTCACCTCTGAGTAAGGAATATGTTTTTTCCTACAATTTTAAGAGCCAATAATGCACTTTTTCCTTTTCCTTACTGCTTTGTTTGTGGCAAACACAATACTGTAATATGTTTAACCTTCTTAGCTTAGTATTTATCATCACATTAATCAAAACCTTTATATTTTTGGAAATCTACCAACAAGCTAAAGTTAAATAAAGCAGCCACTACTGCCAGCAGTGAAAGTCTAGTCCCATCCTATTGAAGGGGGCTGACCTGGGAAGTAGATCCTGCTGGTCAGTCTGAAGGATCCCCAAACAGCTGAAAAACCTGACTTTCAGGGCCTGGAGCCTCCTCTTCCTCTTCTCCTTCTTCCCTTTCTTCTGCTTCTTGGGAAAGTGAGATACCAAATGAGGCAGAGTAAAGAACAGTTAAATGTTCCTGAAGAGTCACACTTTTTCCTAGGTGCTGGCTAAAGGGAGTTTCCTTGAGTTGCACAGTGATCAAGTCAAACCAAGGGAAAACGCTGAAAAAAAGAACAGAGATGTTATTAGTTGTGGTGCCATTTTTGCTGGTAGTCATTACTGTTTTTTCAATACTTCTTGATTTAACTGTTGAAGTTTTGCTTTGGAAGAAAGTTTTCCTTCATTTGGAAGTGAGATACTCCACTTCCTATACCAACTAGGTAAAATTTAAAGCTGTATCGGCACTTCCGCTGGAACTATTCAATGTATCAATTTCATTTTACTTAAAATGCCTTTTCCATCTATATAGAAACTTTTAAGTGCCTTGAGGTTATGCTTTATAAATAATGATTAAAATATGGCATACTATTTGTAGTTTATTGTCTTATAATTAAGGAAGAGGCACATGTCAGGGAACTATGGACATTGAAAAAAGACCCAATTACACCTTTTAAATTATTTAGAGGAAACAACAATGGTCTGAATTATCAGCTAAAGCAAAAGTCTGAGAGAAAACTAGACAAACCAGAAATGTCGGGCATCTGGCATCTTACTTGCTTGGGTTTAGGGTCTTGGCAAAGGCTTGGTTGACAAACTCTGTGACAATGAACCTTGGGCAATTAGTCTTATCTTCCCCACATGTTTTCGGATGCACGGAGAGACACAAGTCACTGAGTATCTCTAGCGCTTGTTGGTAGGGTATTTCCCTTAATGTGCAGGTGTTTAGGGCTGCATAGAAGACTGCCTCCAGCCACTTGATGTTGAGAGTTATTCCTCCTATGTATCAATGAAGAGGGCAAATACAAGTTACCAATTTGTAAAGTGATAGGAAAAGAGCATAGGCCAGGTCCCTTGGTGGTGCCCCACAATGTGAAGATAAATCACCTTGACTGGGGTCAAGAGCCCTAACTGATATTTATGATACATGCTAAGCCTAGAATATACTCCAGCAGAAGTCTAATGATTCTTTAGGTTCAACAAAATCTTCCCCTGAAGAAGACTGTCTTGCTTTAAACAAAAATGTGAAAGCTATACATCTTTTTAAATTCTCAGAGCAGTTCGGTCACAGATAATTACATTCTACCCAAATTACAGGTATAAGAATGTTCCTGCTTGACCTAGGGTAGGCCATTCTTAAAAAGTTAAGGTAATGTAGTCAAGCTCCCCACTCCTCCCTTTAGAAAGCTGCCTTTTCAACAACTGATAAGACTGTTTATTAAACCCTGGGGACACAAGAGAGTAATAGTTCTGGTTCCTCTTCCTAATAATGGAATATAACAGGAAAGAACAGGTGGAGGGGTAGAGGATGGGGATACGGAAAGCCTGGTGAACTTTTACCATTCGTGCTGTAAGGAGAAGTACCCCGAACTATCTCAGGATCTTGAAGTGCAGACTCGATGTCCTCATTGGACCCCCATATATCAATATAACTTTCAGCACACTGATACTGGGGGCGCAGGATGTTGGTGTGGCAAAGCAAGTGCTTCAACCTAGAAGTAAAATCACAGTGCTGCCCATTCAGAGGCAGTAATGGAAGAATAGTAGCAATGATCACTGAGGTTTGCAATGTACTTTACAAGGAGCTCCTTTGATCAGTTTTCGGGTTGGGGCAGAGACTATGGTTGTTACTGGCATTGTTAATAAGTAGGTGTTAGTACTCTCTCCATTTTACAGATGAAGAAACTGAAACTGAAGAGGTGAAATAATTTGTCCAGAGTTACACAACTCATTACTGCGAGTCTGGATGTGAATTTGTATTTTGCTGTCTCCTCCAGACACCCTAGCTTCCCCCCATCTCAGGACTAGAAGTAAATGAAAGTTATCTGACTCAGTAGTACAGTTTGGGTTCCCCCTTAGTCCTAGCAATAAATTCCATTGCAAAACATCACTCAGAAGTAAGCAGTCAAACGGGGCACTCTTTGAAGAAGCCCCCCAAAAATGGAAGGATTAAGAAAGCATGACATAGTCCTTCTGCACAGCAAAGCAGTTTCCATCTTAAAAGAAATCCTTACTCAAATACCAAAAGAGATTAGACCAGATAGTACAAGGAGGCAGAGGGAATATAGATGAAAACTCTATCTGACCCAAGGACCTTTTCTGTACCATGGACCCCTTTGCAGAATAACAATTTTAAATGCATAGCATAAATTACATAGAGTTAGTTACATACTGAAACACAGGTATCTGACTGTCCTAAAAAGCAAATTCAATGGACCCCCAAGTTAAGAATCACTGATCTAGACTCTAAAGTAGTTACCTAGGCAGAGGGACAGCTGTGACCAGGCTATACACAATGCAGGACTTCTCAAGTCTAGCGCTGATTTCCAAGCAAATATGAGGCAGCTGGGATGGTAGACAGCAGAGGAAAACTATATTGGCCCAGTCTACCAGAAAACAGTTATGGTAAAAGCACTGGATCCCCATCTTTTGGAGGTCACCTAAAAGGAACAAAGTGGAAAAAACAACCAAATACTTTGGGTTAGGCCTCTTGGCAGAAGATTGCAGGGGAGTTTGTACCTAAATTTTATGGTGAGGAAAGGTTTGTAATTATTTCACAATTAGCCCACATAAGTCATTTCCTCTAACTCTTGTCTTCAAAAAACCTATTGCAGCAATGCACTAACCCCATTAATAGAATGTCTGCCTCCACAGTAACAGTTTTCTGGGTGAAGGAAGGAATCCTCCTCATCCTACTTTCAAGAAGTACTTAGAACTTCTCATAATTTTTCCTTTGAAGGAGGAGTTTCTTACTGCCTCTCTTCCCTAAAAGGATATTTTCTGGGGGAAATGAGTAGGAGGATTGGGGAAGTGGGGGTAGAAGATGAGGGATTGGAGGTTCAGGGTAAGTGAAAAAGAATGTTTCAGAAAAATATGTACATAGTTAAATGTAGATAAAACTTTTTACAAATGAATAAATATGTTCATTGATACTACCGAGTGATAAGACCATGAAGTGGTATCAGTAATATCATTCTACTGGCAATATGGATTATCTTAAAGCAGAAATTTTAAATGAAAGACTCATATCTGATGTTTTAATAATGTAGCTTTGAAATTATTATTGAAAAACTGAAGATGTTATTGATATTTGGTGATAGGAATTTTTTATGGAGGGAAATTTTATCAAAAGAAAGAAAGAGTATCCTGGACCTATGTTTCACTGCTATAAGAAGCTCCCCATCGAAAGGACTCCCTCTACCAATGAAGGTGAGTGCCTTCTCTGTAACTGAAGCATCTTATAGAGATGCTCAGGGCACTGAGAGGTTACATGATTTACCAGGGTCACAGAGCCAAGGGGATATAGGTAAGATCTGAACCAAGTCCTTCCTAACTTTTGAACCGAGCTCTCTATAAGCCCTATATCACATTGCTTCTAAAAGGAAAAAAGCAAAATATAAAAATATAAATTCTAGATCATCAAGATTTATGTAAATAAAGTCTTATGAGAGCAGATACATATATGCTAATGTAGATAACATTTTCTAAAATGGTAAAGTTGATGGCAAACATTTTCAACATTTGCTTCCCTAAACTATATACTTTCCTATCCCAAACCAACACCTATCCCAACACTAAAAATACATGTTTATAAAATATATATTCATTTTATTGAAATGGCCCTACACATTCTTTAGATTGATTTATAAATGTAGGATTAGGAAGCTTGATCTGAATAGAAAAACCCAAAATTCAAGTTCCAAGGTTTTTTGTCACTGACTTAGAACAGAAAATAAAAACATGAAAACAGGCAGAGCACCGACCAAACCAATGGGCAGAGCACAGACCAGCACAAAGCAGTCAGGAGAGGACCCAGATCAGGATTCAGGGCACCACTGGCAGCAGTTCCTAGATTCCTCAACCCACAAATGTCACAAATAACTTGAAAGGTCAGTGGGAGGGCTCCTTCACCCAAGAGAGGGGAGCTAGGTCTGGATGTCCAGTAGGCACTGAAGCACCTGCTGCCATTTTCTGAGCCCTCCATCTTCAGCCTCTGGGGGAAATTGAAGGGCTGATCGAATCTCAGCCCTGAGTGGCAGCCCTGGGAGACCTCCACCTAAAGCCCCTGGAGGAATTGAACCATTGATCTGATTCTCAGCCCTGAACTCCACCCAGTGGTGAGGAGGAACACTGGTGATGGAGCTGGAGGCAGTTGTGGTGAGGAAATTCAATTGCAGATTCTGGGCAGAAAAGTCTTTGGTTTCTCCCAGACCAGTGTGCAGGTCAGGACTCCCTTGACTGTGCCACCTTGGAGGAACCGAGAACTTACAGGTCCCCAAAATTTACCCTCCTCTCAACAAAGGTCTCAAAGTCAAGTAACTGGCTGGGAAAATGCCAAAAAAAGGGAGAAAAAATAAGACCATAGAAGGTTACTTTCTTGGTGAGCAGATATTTTCTTCCATCCTCTTGGATGAGGAAGAACAAAGTATAACACCAGAGGAAGTCAAGGCATCTGTGTCCAAAACCTCCAAAATAAATATGCAATGGTCTCAGGCCATGGAAGAGTTCAAAAAGGATTTTGAAAATCAAGTAAGAGAGGTGGAGGAAAAATTGGGAAGAGAAATGAGAGCAATGCAAGAAAATCATGAAAAACGAGTCAATAGCTTGCTAAAGGAGACCCAAAAAATTGCTAAAGAAAATAACACCTTTAAAAACAAGCTAACTGGTGCTCAGGGCTTCTGCTGCAAATCACTGTTTAGTGCCTGCCCAGTTTTAGGAATCCTTAGGTCAAAAGTATGGCATCAACAGTCAATGGAGAGAACTATAATGGTAACCTCTGGGAGGCCCACAGAAACATGCTGATACAGCCCCTGAAAGACAGTGATATAGAGGTATATATAATCATTAAGAAGGAAAATCATCGCCAGCAGACTGGGTTGGAACTGATTGCTTCAGAGAATTTTGCAAGCTGAGCGGTTCTGGAAGCTTTGGCTTCTTGCTTGAATAGTAAGTATTCAGAAGGATTCCCAGGCCAGAAGTATTATGGTAGCACCCAGTTTGTGGATGAGTTGGAGATTCTGTGTCAGAAGAGGGCCCTGCGGGTCTATGGCCTGGATTCATAAAGCTGGGGGGTCAATGTTCAGCCATACTCAGGTTCTCCTGTGAACTTTTCTGTGTACACATACCTGGTGGAACCACATGGGAGAATTATGGGTCTAGATCTGCCTGATAGGGGTCACCTGACCCACATCATGACAGATAAGAAGAAAGTCTCTGCCACTTCCATCTTTTTTGAGTCCATGCCATATAAGGTAAACCCAGATACTGGCTATATTGACTATGACAAACTAGAATAAAATAGCTGCCTCTTCCACTCAAAGCTGATCATTGCAGGAATCAGCTGCTATTCCAAGAATCTAGATTATGGTTGCATGTGGAAGATTGCAGATAATAATGGGGTGTATCTTATGGTTGACATGACCCACATTAATGGTCACTGGGGTCGTCCCCTTCCCCTTTCAACACTGTGGTGTGGTGACCACCACCACCACACACAAAACCCTTCGAGGTTGCTGGGCTGGCATGATCTTCTACAGGAAAGGAGTGCGCAGTGTGGACTCTAAAACAGGCAAAGAGACCATGTACAATCTGGAGTCACTCATTAATTCAGCTGTTTTTCCAGGAATTCAGGGAGGACCTCACAACCATGCCATTGCAGGAGTTGCTATAGCTCTGAAGCAAGCCTTGACACCTGAATTTAAGGCTTATCAGCAACAGGTGGTTGCCAACTGCAAGGCCCTGCCAGCAGCCATGATAGAGCTGGGTTATCACATAGTAACAGGTGGTTCTAACAACCACTTGATCCTCGTGGACCTACGAAACAAAGGGACAGATGGAGGAAGAGCTGAGAAGGTGCTCGAAGCTTGTTCTATTGCTTGTAACAAGAGCACCTGCCCAGGAGACAAAAGTGCATTAAGACGCAGTGGACGGAGACTAGGAACCTCGGACCTCCCGAGGACTGCTAGAAAAAGATTTCCACCAAGTAGCCCATTTTATTCACAAAGGAATAGAACTGACTCTGTAGATTTAGAAAGAACTCGGTTTCCAGGCCACCGTGAAAGAATTCAAGGAGAAACTTTTGGGGGATGCAAATTATCAGGATATTATCAAGACCATCAGAGAAAAAGTGGAGAGCTTTGCAGCTGTTTTTCCCCTACTTGGGATTCCTGATTTTTAAAATGACACTGAACACTGTCCACAGTCTCTTAGTTTCAGAGCCAGATTGGAAATATTAAGCCTGAAAGCTCCTCAAGTACCAAAAGTCCCCTTTTAAAAAAAGAAAAGGAGAATGTGTAATTGTGAGGGTGGCTAAGGGGAGTAGAGGGTTAGACTTTTTTTTGGTGGGGGGGGCAGGGCTTTTTAGTGAGTGTTTCTAACATCCCTACTTTGAAAAAATTACCATTTGGCAGTCACTGAGGACTAGGTCATGTACCCCTCCAAACCACAATTCTCAGTTTTAAAAGTTCATTATGAGTCATTTGGGGGTATACTTTATGAATTAGTGAATTTATTTTGAATCTTAATTACCTAATTTTTGTATAAGATCGGAATAGCCTTTTGGCCTTTATTCAAATGAATAGTGACATAATTTAAAAGTATTACTTAAATAATTTTACTTAACCTTTTCTGCAGTGGTCAGCTGGCTGGCTCGTGACTTATTGCGGCAGCTCAGAAAACACCCACATTAATAGCTTGTAAAACTTATTCAGTCTCAGTATCATGTTGTTCAGTAGAATGCCAGAAGAGCTGAATCATATCCATTTAAGTTGGAGAGAAAATTATTATGAAGTTTCAGCTGAGCATAAAATTACAAGCCTAACAAGTTTTGTGTCTGTTACCATACTGTGTAGGTGCTCAAAGTACTTTATAAATGCTATCTTTACTCCTTGGTGCTTTAGAGGGGGAGGTGCAAGTATGACCCTTGTTTCCACAGGGACAGATCATGGTACTTGGCAATGACAGGTTTCTATTCTAGTGCCAGACATTGATCTAATCTCTGAACTCAGGGTACCTTCCCAAAGAAACTATCTTTCAAACAGCTGAGTGCAAAACAGTAATGACCATTTTTAATAAGCACAATAAAATTAACCACAGAATGTGACAAGAATTATAGCTTTAAAAGTACACCCAATTTGTATTTCAAAAATATCTGAACTCAAATAAATTAATTTTTTACAGTAAAAAAAAATTAAAAAATAGAAAAAAAATTAAAATGGGCTAACTCAATTGGCAAAAGAGGTCCAAAAAGCCAATGAGGAGAAGAATGCTTTAAAAAACAGAATTAGTCAAATGGAAAAGGAGGTTCAAAAGCTCACTGAAGAAAATAGTTCTTTAAAAATTAGAATGGAACAGATGGAAGTTAATGACTTTATGAGAAACCAAGAAATTACAAAACAAAACCAAAAGAATGAAAAAAATAGAAGATAATATGAAATATCTCATTGGAAAAACAACTGGAAAATAAATTTCAGGAAATTAATTTCCTGAAAAACAACTGGAAAATAAATTCCAGGAAATTAATTTCCAAGCCCCTCAACCCCTTAATGTAGAAGCTGCCAGCTTCTGTTTTATTCTGATTGTATTTCCACAATACTCAAACTATTTCTTTCTGGCTGCTGGCAATATTTTCTGGACCTGGAAAATAAATCCAGGAGAGACAATTTAAATATTATAGAACTACCTGAAAGCTATCATCAAAACAAGAGCCTAGACATCATCTTTAATGAAATTGTCAAGGAAAACTGCCCTGATATTCTAGAACCAGAGGGCAAAATAAATATTGAAAGAATCCATAGATCACCTCCTGAAAGAAAACTGAAAAGAGAAACTCCTAGGAATATTGTAGCCAAATTCCCGAGTTCAAGGAGAAAATATTGCCAGCAGCCAGAAAGAAATAGTTTGAGTATTGTGGAAATACAATCAGAATAACACAGAAGCTGGCAGCTTCTACATTAAGGGATTGAGGGGCTTGGAATATGATATTCCAGAAGTCAAAGGAACTGGGATTAAAACCAAGAATCACCTACCCAGCAAAACTGAGTACAGTACTTCAGGGGAAAAAAATGGTCATTCAATGCAATAGAAAACTTTCAAGCATTCTTGATTAAAAGACCAGAACTGAAGAGAAAATTGAACTTTCAAACACAAGAATCAAGAGAAGCATGAAAAGGTACACAGGAAAGAGAAAAGATAAATGACTTTCTAAAGTTGAACTGTTTACATTCCTACATGGAAAGATAATATTTGTAACTCTTGAGACTTTTCTCAGTATTTGGGTAGTTGGAAGGATTACACACACACACACACACACACACACACACACATACACACACACACAGAACACAGGGAGTGTTGAATAAGAAGTAATGATGCTTAAAAAAATAAAATAAAATTGAAGGGGGAGAGAGGAATATATTGGGAGGAGAAAGGGAGAAATGGAATGGGGTCAATTATCACACATCAAGGAGGCAAGAAAAAGCTTCTTCAGTGGAAGAGAAAAGGGAGAATGTGAGAGGGGAAAGAGAAGCTTACTCTCTTCATATTTGCTCACTCAGTTTGGTATGAAAGTATATCTTGCACCACAGAAGAGTAGGGGAGAAGGGGACAAGTGGGGAGGGGGGATGATAGAAGGGAGGGCAAATGGGAGGAGGGAGTAATTAGAAGTTAACACTTTTGGGGACAAGGTCAAAAGAGAGAATAGAATAAATGGGAGACAGGAGAGGATGGAGGGAAATATAGTTAGTCTTACACAACATGACTATTATGGAAGTCATTTGCAAAACTACACATATATAGCCTAAGTTGAATTGCTTGCCTTCTCAGTAGGGATGGGTGGGGAGGGAGGAAGGGAGAGAAGTTGGAACTCAAGGTTTTAGGAACGAATGTTGAGAACTGTTTTTGCATGCAGCTGGGAAATAAGAAATACTGGTAATAGAGTATAGAAATCTATCTTGCCCTACAAGAAAAGAGAGAAGGGGATAAGGGAAGGGAGGGGTGTGATAGAAGGGAGGGCATATTGAGGGGAGGGCAATCAGAATGCAAGGCGTTATGGGGTGGGGGGAGGGGAGAGATGGGGAGAAAATCTGGAACTCAAAATTTTGTGGAAATGAATGTTGAAAACTAAAAATAAAAAAGAGATAATATAAAAAAAAGAACATGAAAACAATGACCTAATTGTATATATTAGAAATGTCTTTGCCTCGAAGTATTTTCCTCTTACATCAAGAATCCAGGACAAGAATTATGTAGGAAGAGGAAAGAGGCATTAGTAATGAAAGTGCAACAGGAAGTTTCAGTTAAGGGACCTCCCTTGGAGAAACAAATTAGAATGTTATTTTCTAACTTATTTTTGGGACAGGAAGGCAAAAAGTGTTTGCTGCATAGGATCCCTTAGTCCCCCCAAACTTCTTACTCAGGGTCTCTGGCCTCCGAGTAGAGATATGAAGGCTGCAGGCAGGGATGGAGGCCCGGTGGAGTAACACTAGAGCCAGTTGCTTTCCAAGTCGTCCACCTCCAATGATGCCTACTTTAAGATTTCTTTTAGAAGGTTTTTTATACAGGTCTTCTTCCTCCTCCTCCTCTGAAGGGAGCATAGAGATTGAGGTTCTCCCATCCATTTTCCTGGGGGAATAAACCAACACACAAGTGCCTTTTAGCTGTCCTAGAACTTCATTTCCAGAAGTACGTTAATCTAGCTTCCTTATGTAGAAATACCTTCAAGGTGGTAATGGTTTAATTTCACAGAGGGCAAGATTGAGGCACAAAGAAAAATGACCTTGAATTGCAAAATCTAGGCAGGACTTGAAGGTCAACCACAGACATGTAACTCACCTACATTTCCTATCTAAGCAACTCAGAAACCCAGGTACTTGGAGGGAGTAGGAGACACCAAGAATCATGGGATCTTTTCACTTCAAATAAATCCATCTAAATCAGTCTAAATGTCACCATCCTTGGAAAAAGGATGAATTAAATGACCACTCATTCATGGACTCCAAGTCCCAAGGACTTTCTTATAGAGGAAGCTCTGGCACTACCTCTAGACAAAAAAAAGAACGCAATCCTTACTCAAGTGACAAAACAGTGTTCACTCTGGTGCAAATGAGAGAGATATACTGGTAGCTGGGATCTGATTCTTAACAGAATCACTCAGCTGCATAGAAACTGCCACTAGTTTGGAATCTCAGGTAAGTGGCTTTGGATATGGAGTAGCATGGTTCATGGTGGCTGTGGGGTAGAGCAAGAAGGACTAATTGCTACCGCTCAAGTAAATTCCCCCTAATAAGATCAGGTCTTGGACCTCATCCGCTGTCATGGTACCCAGATTTTTCTCCATCTGTTGTTTTTGGAGGGCCTAATTTACCTCAAGGCCTGGAGTAGTTTGCAGAAAAAAGCTGCATGGGCACAGGCTTGGATCATCAATCCTCGGGAACGGCTCTGAAGGAACAGCCAAGGGATGTCTTCCTTTCCAACACCCTGCTCAAACTGCAGGGATGGCAGGTTGTCCATCAGGTCTACAGTCTCCATAACTTCCAGTCCCTACCAAAACAAGTCATCAGTTTTTCTATATTGCCCAATTTTGAAGGATATGGGAGCCCCTAACAAGAATCCTTCCTCCCATCATGCTTTCTGTGATACTGAAAAAGAACCCCAATAAATATCAAAGGACTCTTGTACATTCTGGATCCAGGCATCAGCAGAATAGCAGGACATATACAGACCCTTTCATCTCATCTAGTAGAGTAGAAGGTTGGAGATTTTGTCTGCTCCACAGATTTTCCTAACCTGGACAACAAAATCCAAATAGATCTTTACGAGTTACCCAGCAAAGTTGTCATGGTGACTCCTTAGCTACCACATTTCTTTAGTCTCTGAACCTTAAAGGGGCCAACTCTTCCCAGAAAAATCATTACATTTTCCCCAGACAGTAATATGGGCTTATTTAAATGCTACTGGTTGGTTGTTGTCCTTTGTTCTCGAAGAGGACCAAAATGACATCACCATGATAAAATGAAGTTTCAGTGTGTCTGACTGTGGCTGATCAGACTAATACAAGCTCAGAACGCTCTACCACAGATTGGGCATAGATAATCTGTGTGAACATTTGAGGTGGTTACTTCAAATTTGCACATCCTACATTTCCTTTGTGCTGTCTCAATTCTGCTTTGCTCATAGAGCATAGCATCTTTTCTGATGGGGGCATGCCATTCTGAGTGGTCCTGTGCCAGTGTCTCTCATGTCCCACAATCAAATCCAAAATTCTTGAGACCTTGAGGATGTCCTTGTTTTGATTCTTCTGACCACCATGTGATCACCTGACCCATATGAGTTCTCCATAAAATAGTCTTTTTGGCAAGCATACATTTTGCATTGGAACCATGGCCAGTCCATTGGAGCTGTGTTCTCTGAAGCATAATTTGAATGCTTGAGAGTTCAGTTCAAGCAAGGATTTCAGTGTCTGGTACCTTATCCTGCCAGGTCTTCTTCAGAATCTTCCTAAGACAGTTTAAATGGAAGAGATTCAGTTTCCTGGCAGGGAGCTGGTAGATTGTCTGTGTTTCACAGGCATACAACAATGAAGTCAGCAGAATGGCTCTGTAGACCTTCAGTCTGGTAGTCAAAACCTCTTCTCTCCCAAACTTTTCTTTGGAGCCTCCCAAATACTGAGGTAGCTCTGGCAACGTGTGTCAAACACATTGTCAATGTGTACATCTCTGGACAGTACACCACCAAGGTAAATGAACTTATCTACAGCATTCAAGACTTCTCCATTTGTTGTAACCAAAGGTTCCATGTATGGATGGTGTGGTAGTGTCTGATGGAGCACCTATGTTTTTTTGGTGTTAATTATTAGGCCAAAATTAGCACAGGCAGCAGAGAATTGATCCATACTTTGTTGCATCTCAGCTTCAGAGGCTGCATTGAGTGCACAATCATCTGCAAACAGAAAATCATGCACCAACACTCCCTCCATTTTGGTCTTGGCTTGTAGCCTTTTCAAATTAAAGAACTTACCATCAGTATGGTAGTTGACTTTGATGACCTTGATGCCTTGTTCATCCTCATTGAAAGCATTTGACAACATGGCTGAAAACATCATGCTAAAAAACATGGGAGCAAGCACACAGCCCTGTTTCACTCCACTGGTGACTGGGAAGGCACAAGAGCATTGCCCACTATCCAGAACCTGGGCAAACATGCCATCATGAAATTGACATACAATACTGATGAACTTCTCTGAGCAATCAGATTGTGACATAATTTTCCACAAGCCCTCATGACTAACAGTATCAAAGGCCTTGGTCAGATCTACAAACGTTGTGTACAGACCTCTGTTCTGCTCCTGGCATTTCTCCTGGAGTTGTCAGGCAGCAAATACCATATTGACTGTTCCTCGGCCCTTTCTGAAGCCACACTGGCCCTCAGGTATATCACCATCTTCCAGGTGAAGTCTCAGCCTATTAAGGAGGACTCTAGCAAGAATTTTGCCATCAGTGACTAAGAGAGAGACCCTGCCCCCCATGATTGTTGCAGGATAATCTATTCCCTTTACCTTTATAGAGATGGACAATGGAGGCATCCTTGAATTCCCGGGGCTCAACCGCCTCTTGCCATATAACCTGGAATATTTCAATCAGCTTTTGAATGAGCAATGATCCCCCTACCTTATAAATCTCAGCTGGAATAAAATCAGCACAAGGTGCTTTACCACAGGAAAGGAGCCTAATGACCCTCAAAACCTCTTCTTCAGTTGGAAGTTCAGCTAAGGAGGAATTGACTTCAACCTGAGGTAAATGGTCAATGGCCTCAGCATTGATTGATGAAAGTGTTCAGCCCATCTCTCTAGGATCACATCCTTATCACTAATCAATGTGGCTCCATCAGTACTGAGTATTTGTGATGCATCATAGGTTTCTGGTCCACAAATAGCTTTCAGGAAATCATAAAAGCATTTTGGATTGTTACTATCAGCATAAAATTGAATTTCATCTGCCTTCTTACTGAGCCAGGAATCCTGCATCTCTCTAAGCTTTGCTTGTACTTTACTTTGATGGAATTAAATGATGCCTTCTTAGAGGTGGATGAACTATCCTGCTGGTAAATCCTGTGGAATTCTTTTTTGTTTAGTAGCTTTTGAATTTCATCATACAAGACTTGGTGTTTGTGAGTGTTCTGGTACAGTGCTATACACCAATGTACTGTGCAGTGCTGTACACCAATGTTGCCAACTGTATGTTGACTTAATTTTCCCTCCAAGTTAGCAACAAACTTTTCACGCTTAGAAAAGAGCTCTAATTTGTTGACATTAATTCTTCTGGTAGTCATTTTGCCTTGGGGGAAGCACTTTTGATGAATGCGAATATTTAGCTTGGAAAAGAATGTCTATGATCAATCCAGCACTGTGCACCACACATTGCCTTTGTCACTCTCACATTTTATCTGTCTCTTCTCCTTACAGTCACAAAGTCTATTAGATGCCAACGTTTGCTGCGAGGGTGCATCCATGAAGTTTTAGTGCATTTAGGTAAATGGAAAACAGAGTTGGTGATGAGGTCATGCGATGCACAAGTCTTCAGCAGTAAATGACCATTGATGTTGCTGTTTCCAACTCCATTCTTCCTTAGGACTTCCTGCTCAGTCTGGTAGTCTGAGCCTACTCTAGCATTAAAATCACCCAGAATTATAAGCTAGTCCTCTTTTGGCACATTGATGATTAAATTCTACTAGGTATATACAAATAACCCTCTTAATATTGTCCTATTTCTTCAAATGTCCCCAAAAGATTTATCCAAAGTTCCAGATTTGTAAACCTCAATGGCTAAAGCCCTACTTTAAAGCCCTATTTTATCATTGGAAAAAAAAATCTGATGCACAGAAGAACTTGCTCAAAGTCTTAAGGCAGTGGCTGGACTAAGTAAGGATTCTAATTTCTCATCTCTCTAGGGGAACCCACTGTACCATCCTTCCAACCTCTCCAAAAACAAATTTCAGCAAATTATAGGTGGAATACAGGCTTCATGAGGAGTAATAAGTCCTTAAGTAGTTGGGTCTTGGGATACTAAAGACTTTGAATAATCAGTAAAACCCACAGTTCACTTACCCTCATGTATTAGAGATGGGCCAGATATAACCAGCCCATCAATATGCGCAACGTAGCCCACATATTCCACAAGGAATTAACATAATCTGATCAGTCAGTATCTAGGTTTACTGGTCAGCTTGTAAAAATGCTCTGAAATGGAAATAGCTTATAAAATTTTATTTACTTGAAAATCAACCTACCAATACCAGCTTAGCAAACTGGGCTCCTGCCTTTACAACTACCAGAGACAAGGCTGGGGGGATGATGGGGAGAACTAAATATGAAAGCAATGCAATACAAATGCAAAGACTAAGTGGAAGGACAGACTGTGTATCTTCTGGAGATGCAATGAAAATATAGTGTAGGTGCATGTCTATAATTAATAAACATTGAGTTGGAAGATAAATTGATTCAGTCAGAAAGACCCTGTGGTCTTGTGCCTCTGATATATATTGTGTGATCCTAGGTAAGTCACTCAATTTCTTAGTGTCCCCAACACTCTTAAGACTGAGAACCTGTAGAGCAGTTGTCCTATTGGTGGAGGGAATTTACTTACTGGAGAATCCTGCCGCCTCCCCCGCAACTGAGATCATAGGTCTGGACCAAAACCCTCCCCCAAATATTTAAGTACCTACAATATGTGAGGCATTTTGCTATGCACCCATGCGTATCATCTCCCTCTCTTCTGCCACCCCACACACTGTGTGGTCACAGAGTCAGAATATTTTTGGGAAGACAGACCTTAGAAATGATGCAGTCCACCTCCCCCTTCATTTTATCAGATAAAACTGATGCCCAGCTTCATGAACTCACTTGCTTAGAGTCATGTGGCTAGAATCTTTGATTTAGAAGGGAGCTGAAAGATCAATTCAACCTCTATCCAGTGAATGAATCCTTCCAGGGAAGTCATGTAGCTTCCTCATGAATAGCACTAATTAATGGTAAAGCTAACTAGAATCTTTTAACTCAATGGCCAGCACATTCTCCACCACGCCACCCTGCTTCTCTCTACACTGGGCTATTCACAATGACTACACATTTTGAGTGAAGTAGGTATGGTGTTGTTCAGTTATTTTTTCAGTGGTGTCTGACTCTTTGTCACCAAATTTGGGGTTTTCTTGGCAAAGATACTGGAGTGATTTGTCATTTCCTCCTCCAGCTCATTCTACAGATGAAGAAACAGAGGCAAACAGGGTTAAGTGACTTGCCCAGCTAGTAAATGTCTGAGTCCATATTTGAACTCAGGAGGATGAGTCTACTAAGCCCCCCAGTTCTCATTTAAGGAAAGTAATTGTGTAGAGCCACTAAGAAAGACTCAGGGTCACCCCAAGAAAAAGGGCTGTGAAGCTCATTCTGAACAGAATGAAAGAAACAGAAAGCACCTAGGGAGGCATAGAAACAGCTTTATTAGGAGCTTAATGAGGGTGGGACAAGTCAGTTCTGACACAGGAGAGAAAACTATGACTGGTACAGAGTAGTAATCAAGCATTGCAGGATGCCCTTGTGAAAACCAAGGGTGAAAAAAATGCGACCTCATCACAATCCACAGAAGCCCAGGGATAAGGGCCAAGTTTGCATCTACCTCAGGTAGACCTACCTGCAGCTCCCAATAAAGGGCTGACAAACTGTCCAAAGAGAGTATTTCCCAGCATTGCTAGAATCTGGAGGGGGCTACATCCGATCTCTAAACAAGGTCTTAGGTCTGGGTTAGAAGAAGTAATGGGGACTTGCTCTCATCACCAGCACAGGAAGGACCCTCAATGTGCAAGAGAAAGCAACCACAATCTCTTGGGACAGGAGGTGAGATGGTAGAGCAGAGGGACACTTGAAGGAAAAAACAATTTGAGAGGGCATGGTAAAAATGAATGTGAATTAGTTTATCATTGTTGCATTCCCTGCAAATCTTCAGCGCCCTCTTTCTGCTCCTATGATGTAGATGCATCTAGTCTCTGCCTTTTGACTTGACTTAGAATAGCCACTGTCCAGCCAAATTCAATTCCACCACCAGCTGACAGGAAAGCTTCCAGCTTCATGATGGCTGACACTGAGTCCAGGACACCTCTTTTCTGAAGCAATAGTCTCAGTTAAAGCAAGAATGTGTCCTACAGAGTCACAAATTTGAAACTGCCCCCTGACCCCCCGACCTTCACAAAAGTACTCAGTTAGCAGGGTCTCATGAGTGACAGCTTTAAGACTCAGCATCGTAAGTGTCCTCTGGTCTGAGGCTCAGTTTGAAGATGCTCTGGTCTAAGTGCTGATCTGTCCCAGGCATAAGCTCTGCCTGTTGGTGATAGGCCCAAATGATGTGACTTCAGTGCTTCTCCCTCGAAGAGCTCCCCGCTCCTCTCTTGGGGACAAGAGGGCAAACAGGAAGGTTCCTTGGTTCATGACTTTCCAATTAGTTCTTCCATCGAATTTGCTGCAAAAAGAGCAGACAATGCAGAAGTCTGATCAGCATTACCCCTTAGAGTCAGTATTAGCCTTTAGGCAAAGCTGTATCCCTCTAGAAAGACTAAAGAGCTAGCAAGGCAAGACACATCTCCAGGCAGAGTGAAGGAAATGGAAAAAGAATTCTCCCAAGACATTTCTGTTGATGGGGAACATTAAATGTATCTTTGTAATCATCAGGACTGGTTAGGCTGGTACTTCCTCCAGGTGAAATTTATAAAAAACACTTGCCACAGAGCACACCCAGAAAATATCTAAATAGGGGATTAACTTTTACATAGATGCAATCTGTTTTACCTACGTATTATAACCATTGTAACCCAGTTCTGCTTACTAAGACTCTGGACGTTTTGGACCTAGTCATCTTAAAACCACTATTTTGTAGATACCTTCAATTCCTTCCTCCAGTCCCAATTTATTCTTAACCTAGGGACACCAATTGAAGGCCAGCCCATAAACCCCAGAGGAACTGTTACCTTCATATGACCCTAATTTCATTCCAAACCTTGAAAGAAATCCTGCTCAAACCAAACACTACTGGCACCAAGACCCATCTGAAATCCACTCAGACAACTGCTATTCTAGGTAGGTCTTGGGAAGGAGCGCCCTCTGGCAGCTCCCCTTGTCTCCTGAGGCGAGGTACTCACCGAACTACTGAGAATGCTGTCAATCTTCTCCTCTTCCTCAGATGCTTTATCCACCTTACACCTGTAAGCTACTAACTGCTGCCGATCCTTCAGGTCCCGGTATGTCTGGGCAGCAAGACAAAAGAAATCATCTATTTTGTTTGCCTACTACCTTTCTAAGTGAGCCTACCAGGAATAAAGTTTGTGGCAGTTATAGTGGAGCTAGGTAATAATGGAAGTAGGGAAGGGCCTCAGCAGAAAAATGTGGAGAAAAACTGGGGAGAGAAGCCTGGCTAGCGTAATTCAAACCTTGCCTTCCATAAACCAACTCACTAGAGAATATACAGCAAACAAGGCAGCTGAAAACAGGACCCAGGAATCCTGGTTTCTAGCTCAATGTTCACCAGGCCACATAATCCTATATAGAGAAAGCAAAGCCAGTAGGGAATTAAGGACAGTAACTGTAACGATCCACCTTCTATTCTTCTTCAAGGGCCTATTGAGGATCTAACCCAGGTGCCCTTTTCGTCTGGAACTTACTTCAATGACCACATCATGACACTTAAATTTGGTAGCCAGACTCAGCTTTGTGTCCACATCGTCAATGAGTCGGATATACTCCTGTAAGACCTGTGGGAGAAGAAACAAACATCAGAGATGCATGGACTGCTAAGCCAGTGAAGACAGAGATTATAAGAAGTAGTATACAGTACAGAACAAAAAGTGCATTTGTAGTGAGAAGGCAGATTTAAATCCTGGTTCTGTGCTTTGCAGTGATGTGGTCGCTGTCAAGTAACTTCTCCAAAATTCAGTTTCTTTGCCTCCAAACTTATACTGATACCTGCACTACTCATATGTTATAAGGTTCTTGTAAGGATTAGATATATGTAAAGCAATTTGTAAAATTAAGCATTATACACACACACACACACACACACACACACACGTAAATATATATGAATTGACATTCTGCACAGATAAACTCAATGCAGTTAGAATTAAAATTGAAAGACTGAACTGGGAAAAAAAATCTGACAAGGTGCTAGTGTCCAAAATACAGAGGAAACGTCATTTTCCAATAGACATATGTAAAAGGACACAAACAGGTACTTCTCGAAAGAGAGGCAAGCTATTTGAAAAAATGCTCCAAATCACTCCTAATGAAAAAATACAAATTAAAATACTTCTAAGTTGTCAGAGGAGATGTGGGAAGATGATTATACTAAGATGTTGCTGGCAGAGCTGTGAAATGGTCCAAGCCTTCTGGAAAAGTGATGTGGATCTAGCTATAAAGCCATTAAACTTTACATACCCTTTGACCCACAACACCACTCTCAGGCCTATTTCCCAAAAAGATCAAAGGAAGCGGGGGAAAAGAACCAAAAATTTTTACTGCAACACTTTTTGTTGCAGCAAAGAACTGGAGACTAAGGAGGTATCCATCAACTGCAGAATGACTGAAGAAATTATGGTACATAAATATAATGGGCTATTATTATACCTTAAGAAATGACAAAATGGATGGATTTAGAGAAACTAGAAATGACTAGTAAGATGTGATGCAGGTTTATAAAATAACGGTACTGTAAAAGAAAACAGCTGTGAAAGAACTATGATAAATGAAATGGTCAATTATAACTCCAGAGCCCTGATGAACCATGCTTTTCAGCATGCTTTTTGCAGAGAGGTGATAAACCAGAGGTACAGATTAAGATATTTTTTTTAAGACAATGTGTGAATTTGTTTTGGGGATATACTTATATGAAAAAAGCTTTCTATTTTTTCTTTTCTGAGGGAAAAAGGCAGTGGGCAGTAGTGATTATGATATAAAAGAAGGATGAAAAGAAATGAATCATTAAAAAAAACAAACAAAAGCCACAAGAGAGCAAAATCGGAAAAGGACACAGAAGCAGAATGATGATGAAACTGCCACATTTAATTCTGAAGTAAAAAAAGAAAAAAAGCAAGATCTATGTAATGGGGAAAAAAATCTATACACAATGAAGTTCAATTTCACATTCAGTCCCTTTTTGTTTTTCTTGACATAATGCAATGTTCATTTTTAAAATTTTTACTAAATTCATAATAAGAAAGAAAAAAATTAAAGAGAGATGGAGTAGATTTTATTAAATCCCTCCATGCACCTCAAGGGGAAAAAAGCAGAGCAGGTCAAGCTCCAGATCTGACATAAAGCCACGTCTTTGACACTCTCTGTGAGCAGCTCTTTTCTGTCATGTAAACATTATGCCCATATTCCCTGTGGGATTCAACATAGCCACTAAATACTTCAGAAAAGTTTCTCTGGGATGGATAGACTCTATCTACTTCTGAAGCATTCTTCACAGAGCACCTATGCTACAGTGTTTAACAACACACTTGGTCTCATTCAGCAGAAAGATCGGCACTATCTAAGAGGCTCAAAGTCAGATGGGACTGTGTCCTGGGCTGTTCTGCATGCAAATCCTTCCCACAGAAACTCTACCTGTACAGGAGCATTATTCTTGTGCAGAATTTCCACAACGCGGTGGAAACCAATGGGAGCTCTTTTCTTGGTGTAGCCCAGCCAATTCTGAAACAGAAACACAGAGACATGAGAAACATTCAGATCCAACCTTCTGTATAAAGAAAGAAAGGTGAATAAAAGGACAGAGACCTTGAGGGGAAGAGGACAGAGAAAACAGTAGACAGAGAGAAAGAACAGTGGGGATGAGCTTCATAGAACACTTGCAGGACAGGAAATAAGGCTGTGAAGCAGGATACATGAAGAAGATTCTCACAGAGACTGAACAGAAAGGAAGCAGGGAGACTGTAATGTTAATTAAGAGTTAAAGATCCTTCCCCTCCCATTAATAGGCCTCAGCCCTGTCCATCTTTATTTCTCTGCATGTATTTTCTCTATTGGTGCATGTAATTAAAGTAGTTTGCTGACCCCTCAAAAGTTGCTTTCTTTTAGAAAAGCAGATCTAAGAACATGTGCAGCAGGCCCTCCTGTGTATGCCAGGGTGCTTGCTGCTACAGAGATCAGGCATCGAAGTACTACTGTACTGTCCTAGGAAACTAGAAGTGGACATCCCATGAAGTTAAGAGGAATATTTGCAGCCAATGGACATTAAAGTGATGATATCTCTTCCAAGGCAAAACTAAGAAAGAGAAAATTAAAGGCTCCAAGGCACCTACCTTGGTGGTGAAGAGGGCATCCACATCTTGCCATGCTCGGAGTTTGGCACGGGCAGCCAGCGCTGTCAGTACATACTGTTTGTCAGGAATCTAGGCAACAAAGACAGAGAACCAAGGAGATTGGGGAGTGGCAGGAAACAGCAATGGCTCTACTGAGTAAGTTAATCAGCCGTTTAGTAAAATTGATATGCAAGCAGCTTCCTTACCAGAGTGAGGTCTACATGTCCTATTTGAGACCCATTTTCTGGAGATGCATGAAGATCAGAGTTTTTTGGTAGGGTATAATAAGGAGCAAAAATGAAGTAAGGGTGGGACCGAATGGTTCAAAAATATAACTTCTATAAAGTTGGGATAATATTCTATTTATCAATACATTCCTACTTATTCGAGGTCAGCAATGGGGGGAAGATCATTTGAGAAAAATTAGGAAACTCCCACTGAATGAGAACTGAGTAACCCATCCTTTCTTGTGGTCCATAAATAAGGAAGGTAGCATAGTAGAAGGCTCTTGTTAACTTTGGGAGCGTGTTTCAATCACTCAATCAATATACCTTTATTAATCATCTACTATTATTAGGTATTTGGGATAAAAAAAATCAACCAATTCTTACTCTCAAGAAGTTTACATTTTGTTGAGATAAGGGGGCAAAGTGGGGAAAGGGTGTGAGGGTGTGTGTGTGTGTGTGTGTGTGTGAGGGTGTGTGTGTGTGTGTGTGTGTGTGTGTGTGTGTGTGTGTGTGTGTGTGTGTGTGTGTGTGTGTGTGTGTGTGATATAAAGACCAACAACAAAGTAGGTTAGGGAGAGAGAGAACTGGAAAACTTGGGGGAATCAGGAAAAGCACTATGGAAAAGATGGTGTGTAAGCTGTATTTTCAAGAAAGGGATTTTATGAAGTGGAACAGTACCGGTGTATGGGCATGGAGGTGGACGATTGATAAGCAACAAAAAAGGTAGTTTGCTAAGACAGTAGAGTGTGGAAGGGGAGCGAAGTATAACCTGAATGAGAGATGGGTTGGACCATATTATAAAGGACTTTAAAAGCCAAAGAGGATTTTATATTTTATCCTACAGACAACAGGGTACCCCTGAAGTTTACTGAGTTGAAGAGTGCCACAGTCTGAAGTGTGCTTAAGGAAAAACATTTTTCCTTTAGCAACATCTATGTGGAGGATGGAGTGGAGAGGGGGAGAGAGACTTGAGTCAGAAAGCTCCATCAGGAGGCTTTTGCAATAGTCTAGACCAAGGGTGATGGGGGTCTGAACCCCGGTGATAACTGTGTGAGTAGTGAGATGAAGCCTGATATGAGAGATGCTGAGATAAAAATAGGGACAACTGAATGGACATGGGGAATGAGGTAGAGTGGGGAACAGAATCTAACACTAAGGTTGTGGACCTGAGAGACTAGAAGGATGGTGGTACTCTCAATACAACTAAGGAAATTCAAAAGGGAATTTCCTTGATTGCTGGGACTAAATAAGTTTGAACAGCTTTTCTCAACATTTTCATCACCCATTTTCCTTATTCCTACTTCTTTATATTTTCCCTGATGTGGCTGCCATCAAAAAACTATCCATTTATGCTTACCTTAAAAGTTTTTTTCAGATTGATAGGACTGCTGAATGTTCCCTGGGGAAAAAATGGAGAAGGAACATTATTGTGTTTGCTAACTGTCCTATACATTACAATGAATCTTTCAGGCTGGACAATTTCTCATTTTCTCTTTCTATCTCCAGAACTTTGTGCATTTCATTTCATTACCCCCTGAGTTCAACATACAAGCATAGTTAAACATATTTAAACTGACTATCACCATAGCTCAGCTACATGAAGACTGGTTTGAGAACTTCAGTGCCTTCTTCAGTTCTTCAATGAGCCTTGAGAAATGGGAAAACTGACACTCTAATCATTACAAACATCATGAAATCAGAAGTTGTGTCTGCAGTCATACCTAGCTCTCCTGTCTCTCTACCACCCAAAATCTATCTTCCTCTTTGAATTGCCCTATTCTGAAAGAAAGTCATCCCCTTTGAACAAAGGTTGCTGTGAAAACTAGCAGCCTAAGCAAACCACACCAAATTCTGATGCCAGTTTGTGGAAGATATGCCAAGTAAAAACATACTCTTGCCTGTCCAGTGATCCTTTTTGAGCAAGACAACATCCAAACCTACTCTTAAAATTAATAGTAAATATCATAGTCCATGTGTCTCAGGTTAATAACTCATGAGAATGTGGACATTTATCTCCTAAATTTCACTTTCACATACCTCAGGTTCTGTATAGTGGTAGAAGCAGGAGTAGAAGAGAGTTGTCACCAGTGGCATGTTGAGGATGGAGGCCTTCCGTGGATGTTTCCGGAAGATTTCTGTCTGCCCTGAAGATTCTAGATGTCGGTCATTCACCTGAGGCAAATGGGGCCGAGAGAAAGAAAAGGAGAATAAAACCCATAGAGTATATAAAAGGGACAACTAGTACTACAGAGAAACAAAGAGAAAACATTAAGTCTGAGAAGACAGGCCAGAACAGTCAAAACAATTCAGGTCAATGATCTCAACTGAATCCAGAAAAGCTATGGGAAGATAGCGTGTTGAGGGAACACTCTTCATGGTACTCAGGAGAAATGGAAAAAGGAAAAAAATGGCCTAGAATATAAGGAGGGAAAGACATAGGATTCTTAGAGACTGGCTGCTTAACAGGGTAGGTGAATAGGAGGAATTATGTTTGGAGATTCTGGAACTGTCCTTGGTGCTAAACAAAAATGACAATGGTGGGAGAAGAGGCCTTGTAGGCTTTGAGACAGAGAAGGCAAATGGGGATTCTAACCTCAATGATGATCTGTCGTTCCAGGAGTGTATAATGGTCTTGGACATGAGCAGTATCTTCCATGGAAAATGGTAACCTGGAAAAAGGCCACAAGGTTAGTACCTCTCCTCCACTAGAGGTGTCACTCTCCCAAAGGATGAACAAAACCAAACTATAATTAGCACGTTTACCTAAGGAATTCTTAGTCTTCAAAGTAATAATCTATCTATACAGCTTTTTCTAACAAATGCTTTATCATCAAATATAGCACCACTACATTTGAAACCCAATCATCAGTCTGTAATGTGCTACTGTAATTTACAAAGACAAGAGGAAGTCTGTGCTGAAAGTTCCAATTTTGAGTACTCTGAGACATAAATTCTCAAACTATCCAAAAGAGGGGAAGATAACAAATATTAGAGAAAAACCACAGACCTAATTCTGGGGGGGGGCCCTCAGGGGGGAAGAGAATGAATGAAAAAACAACTAAAACTACAAACTCATATACTTTCTTCACCATTTATGCAAAATATGAGAATTTTCTACAAAAGGCATCAAGGGCATCCTTGATTTTATTTTATGAAAAAGGAATAGGTTGGCTTATAAAAATGATATAGATAGACCATTGACTGAAATTGTTTAATGACTACAAAAAGCACTGGACTTGTCAAGGAAACCCAGACTTTGCATAAGACTCCTTATAAAAAGACTTCTGGGAAAAGTAGAAAGAAGTTTGGCAAAAAATGGGTTCAGGCCAACTTCTTATGATATACACCATAATAGGCTTCTAATGGATATGCAATTAAAACATAAAGGTCAAATAAAATAATTTAAAATTTAAACAACCTAAGAAAGCACCTTTAAATCTATGGTTATGAGGAAAATTTAGATTCAGGGGACAGAAAAGATAAAAGAACATAAAATGGGCAAAGTTGATTATATAATATCAAAAAGCTTTTGCAAAAATAGTATCTGTGCAGCTAAAATAAAATAAAAGCTGTCAGGGGAAATACTTTTGTATTGAGCATTTCTGATAAAATTTATTATCTAAGACATATAGAAAGTTGACATAAACAAAAAGATGAAGAGTTACTCTCCAACAGATAATAAGGAAAGAATTTTTTCTAAAGAAGAACTGTAAACTCACATTTTTTACGTGAAAAAATTGCTCCAATCTACGGTACTCAATCAACAAGTATTTATTAAGTGACGTCTATGCAGCAGACGCCATGCGGATGGTAGAAACACAAAGACAAAAATGAAGTAGTCCCTAACCTCAAAGAGTGGAATTAGAGTTGAATAAGAAATGCAAATGAAAACAAATGTGAAGTTTCAATAATCTCCTAACTGGAGAAAATGATAACAGACAGACAGCACCGATGCTGGTGTGGCTATGGGAAGTCAGACACACTTCAGCTGTACCGCTAGTGAGGCTGAGAGCTCAGTCAGCTGCTTTGGGATTATACGAGTCACTCACCTGCTCACACCCTCCACTCCCACTGTGAGGCATAAAGCCAAGGTAAAAGACGGAAGGAAAACCAAAATATTCACAGCAACACTTGATAAAGGTAACCAAAAATGGATCCAAAATGGGTTCCCATCAATTAGAGACTGACTGAACAAAATGTTATATATGAAATGTAAGGGAATATGTATTGTAAGAAATGGCAAACATAAAGAATTAAAGAAACATGGAAAGATTTGTATGAATGCAGACTGTAGAAAGTAGAATATAAAATGACAAAAATGTAAGTGAAAACACCACCCAAAGAATCCAGATTATACACAAGTTCTAATGTTGATTCAGTGAACTGATTAGGTAACACACTTCCCTCCTCTCAGGAGAGGTGATGAGAAGCACAGAACATTCTATATGTTGTCAGTTGTAGTGGGCTATTTTTGCTTACTTAGCTGATTCTCATTGTTCTAAAAGAGGGTTCTATGGCAATGGAGGGGAGAAGGGCAGAATGCATAGTCAGAAAGTAGTGTAGAAAACCAAAAATAACAAATAATTTTTTAATTAAGTCTTAAGGACTTTCCTCCCATGTATGTCAAAACTATTCAAGATTACTTGAACGATTTAACAGAGACAATTCTGACAATTCTCTTATTATTGTCAGGCAGGGCATACAACAGTGACATTAATGCTTGTCAAAGGTGTCTATCATAGAAGATGTCTCACAGAGTCCAAGTAGAAAAAGGGATTTCACACTCTCCTGCAGATGCTCCTGTTTGTAGATGACACTGGATTCATTTCATCAAGCCCTAGGATACTATACAACTTCCTAAATGGCACTCACAATCATTCAAAAGCATCTGACCTAAATATTTACAAATGAAAAACCAAATGGATAATTACTTGTTGTCCCAGATATGATATGCAATTGGATAAACACTTCATACAACTGATACAGAAATACCATTATCTTGAATAGACACTGTGAATGGACAAGAACCTGGGCCTAAGGCTTGACTAGGAAGGAAACTGTAAAACACTTTTAACAATTTTCTGAAACAAAGGTTCTTTTAAATAGTGACAGTCTTCCAATAATGTGTGATTCTGAGTCATGTCATAGCAGTTTCAGGAGAACTAAAACCACAGGTTACCCTAAAGAGCCATACAGAGGTACACTTTAGGCACAAATCAGTCACATCAAAGTAAGGATGGTATCCAGGAAGAGGGAGGCAATGCAATGCCAGTGAAAAATTGCATAGGAAGCTATTTAAACACTATTGTCCAAGAGAGTCAAGGTATTTGTATTCACAGAAAAAAACATGTTCCAAGTGCCTAATGGTTAGAGAAATGCAGTCTCTATCTCATACCCATCAGGACAGCAAAACTGATGAAAAGGAAATTGGAAAATGTTGGAGGGGCTGCATTGATGGAACTGGTGCAGCTATTCTTGAAAGCAATGAGGAACTGTGCCCCTAAGTAACCAAAATGTGCATACTCTTTAACTCGGCAATACTAGTAGTACTTCTACATCCTAAAATGATCAAAGAAAAAAAAAGGCCCTGTACATGCAAAAATATTTATAGACTATATATATAGTCTTTTTCACAATAACAAAGAACTGAAAACTGAGGGGCTACCTGTAAACTGGGGAATGACTGAACTATGGTATATGAATATAATGAATTATTACTGTACTGTCTGAGATGATGAAAGGACCACTTAAAGAGAAACATAAGGAAATCTGTACGAACTAAGGCAGGATGAAACGAGCAGAACCAGGAGGGCAGTTTATACTATGACAATGACACTGTAAAAATGATACAATGTTTATAAAAAGAACTCCGATCGATGCAACAATCAACCATGACTCCCGAAGATAGAGGATGAAGAATGTTACCTACTTCCTGAGAGAAAAGTGATGGAATAAATACGTAAAAGGGACATGTCTAGACATGGTCGATACAGGGATTTATTTTATTTGACTATGCATATGTGTTAAAAGTTTTTCTTTTTACTAGGGTAGGAAGGTTGAAGGGAGAGAAAATAAATGCTTCGTAACTGAAAAAGATGAAAAACATGACATTATATTTGAGACACCATAATGGAGTGAGACACAGTTACTCCTGTGCTTTGGGAAAATTGCTTTGGCAGCTGTGTAGAAGACAGACTGGGGACGTAGGACACAAGGCTGGACAATCACTTACAAGTTGTAAGAATCTGAAGTAGGGTGGGGAGAGAAGCAGTGAACCATGAGACATGCTGTGGAGGTAGGCTTAGATCTGTGAGTTGAGAAGAGTGAGGGATTGTGAATGACGTCAAAGTTTGGAACCTGGCTACCTCGAAAGACAGCGGCACCTCAGTAGGAACAGCAAAGTTCAGAAGAAGGAATTTTGCTCCTAGGAACATTGTGGCCAAATTCCAGAACTCCCAGCTCAAGGAGAAAATCTTGCAAGCAGCTAGAAAGAAACAATTTCAGTACTGTGGAAATACAATCAGGATAACTCAAGATCTAGCAGCTTCTACATTAAGGGATCGAAGGGCGTGGAATAGGATATTCCAGAAGTCAAAGGAACTAGGACTCAAACCAAGAATCACCTACCCAGCAAAACTGAGTATAATACTTCAGGGGAAAATATGGTCTTTCAATGAAACAGAGGACTTTCAATCATTCTTGATGAAAAGACCAGAGCTGAAAAGAAAATTTGACTTCCAAACACAAGAATGAGAAGAAGCATGAAAAAGTAAACAGCAAAGAGAAGTCTTAAGGGACTTATCAAAAGTGAACTGTTTACATTCCTACATGGAAAGACAATATTTGTAACTCTTAAAACTTTTCAGTATCTGGGTAGTTGGTGGGACCACACACACACATGTACACGCATGCACGCACACACACATACACACATGTACACACACACAGAGACAGAGAGCACAGAGTGAATTGAATAGGATGGGACCATATCTTAAAAGAAATTAAGGTAAATGGTGAGAGAGAAATGTAGTGGGAGGAAAGAGAGTGAAATGGAATAGGGTAATTATATGTCATTTAAGAGGCAAGTAGGGGACTTCTTAGTGGAGGGAAAAAGAGGAGATCTGAGAAAAAAAACCAAGAAGTTTACCCTCATCACATTTGATTAAAGGAAGGAATAAAATGCACACTCATTTTGGTATGAAAACCTATCTTACAGTACAGGAAAGTGGGGGAGAAGGAGATAAGCAAAGGGGGGGATGATGGAAGGGAGGGCAATGGGAGGAGGGAGCAATTTGAAGTCAACACTCGGGGAGGGACAGGATCAAAAGACAGAATAGAAACAATGGGGGGCAGGATAGGATGGAGGGTAATTCAGTTAGTCTTACACAACACGACTATTATCGAAGTCATTTGCAAAACTACACAGATAGGGCCTATATTGAATTGCCTGCCTTCCCAAAGGGAATCGGTGGGGAGGGAGGGATGGGGAGAATTTGGAACTCAAGTTTTAGGAACAACTGTTTAGTATTGTTGTTGCTACTAGGAAATAAGACATACAGTTAATGAGGAATAGAAAGTCATCTGGCCCTACAGGACAAAAGAGAAGATGGGGACAAGAGAAGGGAGGGATGACAGAAGAGAGGGCAGATTGGAGATAGGGAAAATTAGATTGCTCGGTGTATTGGGGTGGGGGGAGGGAATAAAAGGGGAGAAAATTTGGAACCCAAAATTTTGTGAAAATGAATGTGAAAAGCTAAATAAATAAATGAATGAATGAATGAATGAATAAATAAATAAATAGATAGATAGATAAAGGTGCACACTAGGTGTGGGGGAGGGGGGCAGGGCGGAGAATGAGTGGGTATGATGGTATATATGATGGAATTTTTCCAAAACCAGGCATGCAGCTGTTGTTGTGGATGCCTTTATTGGCATTAGGTTACAACTGCCGATCAAAACAGACAACTAGCAAGAAAGAGGGTAGGTTGTGAATTTGCAGTGTTGGAAGGTAGCAAGTGATGCATCTTCCCACCCTCTTAATTAGCTCATCAAATACTATCTCAGCATCAGGCTTAAGGCTCATTAAGGTCACCACCCACACTCTGGAGACCATTCATCTAGAAATGCTTCCAGGAGGACAGGTGGAGAACATGGATAAGATTGTAAAAGATGAGGGAATGTATTTATTAAGCTCTGCATTTCTGAAAGAAGTATCTAAGTCAATCTAAATATTGAAGTTATTAAGTTTATAAAGCATTTTCCTGAAAGCAATTATGTGGGTTAGTGCAAGTATTATCCCAAATGTATAGTTGAGGCAATCTGAACTTGAGGATGTTAAATGGGTTACACAGATAAGGAACATGAGGGCCAAGGTTGTTCAGTGTCTTGCCCAAAGTTCCTCAGGTACTAAGTGTCAGAGCCAGGATTTGGGATTCGAAATCAGATGTTTTTTTTAAAAACTATGTCAAGTTTGATATTTTTTTCTACTGTACCCACATGTCAAAGCTTGCAACATCAACTTGAAGTTTACTGCCCAAGATGCAAACTGGGAATGTGTAATTAGCTGTTCTTTATAACACTGTTTCAGCCACTATATTTTTGGACACATACACACATTATGGAGAGCAGAGAAGAAAAATTTCATCTCAATATAATTAAGAATTATATAATAGTAAGACCTATCCACAAATGGGATAGGCAGCCTTTTACTGGAGAATGTTGGATTTGGGGGCAGAAGCTTGAATTCAAATATTATTTTTTGACTCTTATTAGCTATCTGAGCCTGGGCCTTCACATATATAAAATGGGGATAATAAAACCTGGAATAACTACTTCACAGGACTGTTGTGAGGTCAGGATGAAAATGTAGGAAAGCACTTTGGAAACCTTAAGATGCCATATAAATGCCAGCTATCATCATCATTTTTAGGTATGGAAATCCTCATGACTCAAAGCATTTGACCAGAGCCTAGATGTGGAACATCATGGTATGGCAGGGAAAAAATGGGTTTGGTGGAGTCAAGTGTGCACCTGCGTGACCTTAGGCAAGTCACATAACCTCTGGGTCTCGGATCTCCAATTTATTAAATGGAGGTTTGTACTAGATGATCTCTAGTACCAAGAAGGACTTCATAATTCCAAATTTGTGAAACTCTGAGCAATCATCTGTCAGGAATGCTGAAAAGTAGAAGAGGATTCCTGTACTGGGTAGCTAGTGTCACACACACCCCTAAACCTCCAAGATGCCTCACAAATCTATTAATCACTTTGAAAACCCACTTCCGGTTACCTGTCCCCACCTTCTGCCTTAAGGCTCTCACACCTAATCTCTCAAGTCTCCATGTTCAGGGAAGTGCTTACCCAATGCAATTCTTGAGAAATTCTTTCCGCTTCTCAGGGTCCTGGATGCTTAAATGTTCCTGGTACTGAGACAGCTACAGAAAGAAAAAGGGAAATTCTGAATATCCGGGACTCTATGGGAAGAAGAGGGCAGATAGAGGAGAGCTCTTGTGATTGGCATCACTCCTTCAGAGCACTCTGCTAGGGAAAGCACCCAAAACTCCCAACACATCTGGCAGAATGAAGCCAGCTCAAGGGGTGGATGGAGCTGTTGCATTTGCCTACCTAACCTGGCTTTCTGAACTGGGCTTCTTTTTCTTTGTGACATCTTACTAGTACTAAGAGAAAACTGGTGAACAGACATCTTCTACCAATGCAGATGGGGTACATGTTCTGCATAGTCTTAGAGAGTTGTCTGGATGCTGCAAAGTTAAATAACTTGTCCAGGGTCACGGAGGCAGTATGAGTCAGAGGCAGGACTTGAAGTACATGACTCCCAGACTGGTTCTCTCTCTATTATTCCATGCCACATCTTTACCTCATTTCTGACTCCTTCTCATGACCTGGGTCCTATGACAGTAATAATTAACACTGACATTTTCCAAGCAATGAGCATTTATTAAGCACTTGTTATGTGCCAGACACTGTGCTAAGTGCTGAGGGTACAAAGAAAGCTAAAGACAGTTCCTGCACTCAAGGAGCTAATGTATATAGATAGCACCACAAAGCTGGAAAAACACTTTACAGACATAATCTAACCTAACCTTAAAGCAATCCTGTAAGGTAGGGAGGACAGATATTTTCCCATTTTTCAGATGAGGAACTGGAACTAAGATTAAGACAAAGAGAATTTAAGGGCCTTGTCTATGTTCATGAAGCTAGTAAGTCAGAGGAAGGATTCAAACCCAAGTAAGTCTTCCTGACTTGAAGTCTGATACCACACTACCTCACATGGTCTTCCAAATGAGGGAGAGATCAGAAACAGAGAACCACAAAGACTAGTCTAGTTTTACAGACCCCAAGCCAAGGAAGCATACCAGAACAAAATACGTCATTAGAATGTATTCTAATGTTCTAATTAGAATACTAATTGTACTTAGGAGAATGAATGCAGTTTAAGGTAGTGTCAGGTTGAAATGAAGGTCATACTTACTGCAAGTTCTTCTGTTCTGTCCAAGTACCTGGGAACACAGAAGAAAGGAACAGATCATTAAGTGCTTGAGGTACCCCACTCCCTAGCATTTTTGTCTAATGCTGTGTGAAAACAATTCCTCACATGAATATGAATGATCTAACAGCAACACAGTCCAAGGTCATATTCACCCTCATCCAACACACGCCTTATCTTTACAGTCTCCACCACCACCAGCTTCTCCTCAAAGTGCAACCAATCCTGATGAATGAATCTTATTTTCCAACTCTCTGTCACATCTGGTCAATGTCCATAGCCAGATGAAATGCTTCATTCATCAGTTAGGGTGAGGCAGCCCACCACTTTGCTAGTGTCTTAGAATGAAACCTTATGAGCAGGAGTCAATATCCATAAGGTAGGAGCTCTAGCCCCTTCTGTAGGTTTGAAGTGAAAAAATTATGTTCTTCAATCTCATCCTCAAAGGTCTAGATTGCCAGGGGCAGCCAAGCAGTAGCAATAATAAAAATAATGATGATAAATGATTAACATGGTAACTCACATTTAGAAAGCACTTCATAACTAAAGTGCTTTCCTTAAAACAACCCAGTGGGGTTGGTAGTATAGACATTATACCTCTGTAACGAATGTGAAGATCTTCCCTGCCCTTAATAGGCCCATGTGACCTGCTTTGAGCTTTGGCCCCGTCCACAGCTTGAATTACATGGAGCTGATAGTGGGAGGAGCTTACTAAATGGGTGGAACAGGAGGAGAGAGTGAGGCAGAGCAGCTAGCATGAGTGTGAGTGATTCGGGTCTAAGGAAGCTTGTTTGTGGGGAGGCCCGACTGAGGGAAGGCTTGGAGATGGTCATGCTCCCTTTATTGGTAATGTTTACAAACTAAGTAGTTACCATGGTGGAGTTGGCTTTCTGGTGTCTGAATAAATATTTTGGTTTCGTCTTTGAGAAAGAGAGTTTATATTTTGCAAATTTACCCTGGAAATATGCATGAATATCCATAGCAGCTTCTGTGGGTATCACAGTGGCACTGCAACCTCTTTTACAGATAATGAAACTAAAGCTTGGAGAGGTTAAATGACTTGTTGTTAAGGGGACAGCAGCCACTAAACTGCAGAGCTGAGATGTGACCCATCCCCCAGGTTGCTTTCCAGCTTATCTGCTAGATAACTTTGCCTTCATTCTTAACACAGTCTCTGCATGTGGAACTTTGGTTGTTACAGCTGACAGATGGAGTAGCTCTCACCTGAAAAGGTCCAGGAGCATCTTCTGATCACCTGTCTCCTTAAGAAAGTGAATGAGATGTCTCAGGGCAACCTGTCGCACTTCCAGCTCTCGGAAAAGGATCTCTAGTAAGGAGTAAATGGAGAAAAAGTAAAATAAATCACTCAGTTACGTGTTGACTGGTTGCACTGAATTGTTTTTCCCCCTCTTTTTTAATCTTTATTACAATGGAAAGGCTTTCTGGGTAAAGGAAGAACACAGATAAATTTGGAAATTAAATGGATGAAAAAACAAGGCATCAATGAAAACATTTAAAAATTTAGAATAATCTAATCATGCTAAATGTGAAACTAGCTTCAGTTTTCTCCCCAAATTCTAGCAGGAGTCAATTTATCCATCATGAGAATACTAACTGGTAAGAGAACTCTTCAATTCCCATTAATTCAACCTGCTTGGTCCCTCAAACTCTAGGCCAGCTACCTGTCTATGAATAAGACACAGCAGAATTTGTGATTAATAGGTTACGATAACGATGAACTGCTAATCACTTGGACGTACACTCCTCCAGCCAGATCCTACACAAGAGGCAAGGCCCATGACTGCAAGCCAGTTCAAACTATGCTCACCTTTGCTCAAGGTTCTCTTGAGGAAGATCAAAACCTGAGAAAAAAGGGAAAATATAAAGTATAAATTACAAAAGGTTACACAGCCCTTTACCTCAAGGGCTACCTAAACACCTCAGTTAGTGTTTTCTAGCCCTACCCTCAGCCAGCCCTTTTGAGCAGCATTTCAGCAGACACCAAAAACTCATCAGAGTTTGGCTAAGGCAAAGAATAAGCTCCTGGGTGAAAAAATGATTGAAGCCGTGAACACAATATCCCTCAGAAATTACTTATTCTTGGGTCCACAACTATCTGGAGTCAACATATATGACCACTTCCATGTCCCCTCATATTTATCCTTCCTCAGGATAAGTATGAGAGTCAAACAACAACCTATTCCCCTTCTGGACTTCCAGAATAGCCAAGCTATTGATTCTATGCCACAGTCAAGATTCCCACCTCACTCCCCACATCAGCAGCTGTGTCACTGAGAGTCCCAAAAGGCACAAGGAAGTCAGGGATCAACTCCCCACTTGGTACCTAAACCACACCCCCAAAGTACAAACAGCTACAAAGCTGCTGGCTCTCCTGCTCCTGAAATAAAGCTCACAGCAGTAATGACGTTCCCATCATGGATAGACACTGCTTCTTCCAGAAGTTGGAGCTTGTCCTGTAGGGAGCGGAACCTCTCCAGGGAGCAGACCTGGTAGGGTAAGGGGAAGTAAGAAGAAATTAGAATATGGTTCTCCAACCTCCACTGCTAGCTTTCAGGAAGTCATATTCCTGTACTCTATTTTCAGTAATTTCCCAGAGTGGTACCAAGTTCAGGAAGTGTCACTGACAACAAAGTCTCAGTTGTTATATCAAGATCCCTGTGCATACTCCAGACCTGAGGCCTCCCCCTAAAGCTTTCCCCATTACCTCTGTATTCTAGTGTTACAGTCCTGAGAAAGCCTTTGAACTTGACCTCTGCCATAAGTCCCACCACAGCCTGTCACCCAAGGCAGATCATAGAAGTATGAGGTAACTCCCACACATGCTTTTCCCTTCCATCTCATATATACTCCCTTCTATTCAAGCTAATTCCCACCAAGCCAAATAGTGCTGCAAATACTTCTTAAAATAGGCATAAAATTTATGACTTGTTGGGTTCAGTTCTTTTAGAAACCATCCAAATTCACCAAATGACAGGACGGAGATAATGAAAGTGAAAGACACCCCTTTCTTGGAGATAATGTGCCCAGCATCCCAAGAATTCCCCTCATACCTTTCTTTCCATAATGTTCTTACCTTACCCTTCTGCAGACGCCTGACTGTGTCACTGAGGCTCCAGTCGCTGCTGTAATCCTGAAATATTAGCAGCTTGTGAACCCCACTGGGATCAGAGGCCAGGGTATCGGGATGCCAGCTCCTCACCCCAGCCTCACAGGTACCAGGAGGGCTTGATCTCAGGTGGCTTGGTTGACTTCACGAGATCCTTTGTCATGAAGGGGGAGGTATTTAGTAGGAGCAAATAGACAAGGGAGAAGCTGGAATTTCGAAAATGGCCTTGATAGGAAGCTGAAAGCTAGTGTTTTTCTATATTACTGAAAGTATGGAGAAAAGGGAACACAAGAGAAAGAAAACAGGGAGAAAGGGATTCTTTCCCACAACCCTCCAAAAAGTCACCATAAATGGAGCCAATTAGTTCAGAAACCAGAAACTCTAAAGCCACCATTTTAAGATTTCTGCCCACTAATGCTTGTTTTGTACAATATCTGTGCATTCATCCATGGCCCAAGTTTGTGGAATGCTAGATTAGAGTGGCTCCACACACACTTTGGATTCTTAGACTCAGGAAGAATTCTTTGCCCAGGGAAAAGCTGTTCTGTCTTACCATTTCACTGCAATCTCAGCCCAATAAAGCCCCCTTTACCAATCCACATAAAAATCACTGGGTTTTGAAGTATAATTTTTAGTAGTAACCTACCTTGTATTCGCCCTTAGGTCTTCGAAGCTCTGGAGCATAGTTTTTGGGAGGTACATCTGAGAGGGCTAGGGAAGAAAAGGCAATGGGCTCAATACATCCTGAATTCTGCCTCTTGTCACCTCTCCATTTAAGAACGGTTTTCTCTAAAAGGTTCTCCAGCATATAGAATTAAGGCCAAGGGCAGTGACCCTCTTGTGTCTGCAGTAAAAGCGAGACACTATTTCAAAACTATGTCCTATCATTAGAATGGGAGTAGGAGGGTGAGAGCGGGGGAAGGGAAAGAGGATGTATCACTTTATCCTTCACAAGGCTAAAACATTTCGTTCAACACAGTTCAGTGGTTCTTCCTAAGGTCAGAGTACCAAAAGAACATGCCACCTCGTTCCCTAACTCTTCAAACTAGATATCAGGCCAAAAACTACTCCCCACAGCAAGCAAGGGAAGACACTCCAATCCCCAAAGCCCAATGCCTACCATCTGAAAGGGACTGGAAACTCCCAAGTCTGCTTCTTCCTAAAACCAAAGAACATGTGGAGAATGAGACCCAAGGTTGTCCAGGACCACTAGCCATCCTAAACATCCACTGGGAACAGAACAATTAAGTGACAAATCAAAACTGGCTCTGGTATCATTTTGCACCATTGCTTTGCACCATTGCTTCATATGCATACATCGTCTCACTTGAGCCTCACAACAAATGTTTTCATCTTAGCTAAAAGAAAAAGACTTGTAAACACAGTCACTGAGAATCGTGAAATCACAATAAAAGTATATTAAAGCAACTCTTTATTAAAACAAAGGTTTATTTAGAAACTATTAACAAAATAAATATTTTTTAAGGCTAAAATATAAAGAGCAAACTTTTCTTATTTCTTGGAATCTCTCCCTGTAGAATAGGTTTATTCACAATTCAAAAATACTGGCACTGAAACTTGGTAAGATTCTCCCAGTGCTAATGAAGCCTTGGTCACATGATCCAAAACACGACATGTATGCTTTCCCTGATATTTGGGGTTCTTTCATTTGGTCTCCACAGATTTATAATTATGAATTGTTTAGCCTTTATGAAAAATTTAACTTTTTTTATTCAACTGCTATGGCATAGTGAATAGAGACCAGGTTTGAAGTCAGAAAAACCTCAGTTCAAGTCCTATTTCTGACATGGCATGGCTCTGGGACCATGAGCAAATCACTTAACCCTCAGTATCTTAAATGAATCTAAGACTTTAAGTTACAGATGGAGTTGTCCATCTGCATCTGTAGAAGGAGTGTCCACATCAGGTGTTCTTTACAATGATGAAATCAGAGGTCCAGATCAAAACAAACATTTTTATCCAAAAACAATATCTTAAGCTAATGCTCCTACAAAAGAAATGCTTACAATGCATCTTTCTCGGCAATTCATAACTTTTGTCTTTATCAACTCACCTTAAATTTGAAGTTGCAACCCAAAGCCCCTCTGAATAGTTTGTCTGCACCCATTGGGTTAACTTGGCATGACAGCACTCCCAGCATTCATGATGTAATAGCAAGAAATCTGGACTGCGAGTTGGAAGATCTAAGTTCTAATTTCAGCACATCAACTAACTTGTGCGACTGGCTGGACTAGATGACCTGTCTGAAGAGTCTCTTCCAAGTTTTCAACTGCTGTGATTCTCTTGGCTGTGGCTGGGTTATCAGCTTTCTGTCTTGGCCACAAGTATTTATCTATATTGTCTGACTAAGCTGTTAAAGCTAATTAAAGGGAATCTCCAACCTTCCAGAACTCAAACTACCTGCTTCTCTTATCTACAACAGAGAAAGAAACAATTAAGAAGGGTGTAATATGCCCTAATAATACACCAGTTTTTATATTTTTCCTCATATTTTAGCATAGTGCCTGGCATATTGTAGGTGCTTAAAAATGTTTACTGACTACATCAAAAGAGGTAACTTTCCACATGAGTCTTAATTTCTTCTCTGCTATGAAGCTGAGATCTTTTTATGTCCTAGAAATTAGTCTAAGTTATATTATAGAGCTGAGTATGTGACCTACCTTAGAAACCACCTAATGAAGGATCATGCTATGCCACATCCTTCCCAAAGCAATGAAGATCTGAAGCTGGCAATGTCCTCAGATGCCATCCAGTCCAACCCCAACATTTTAAAGAAGACAAAACTAGGGCCTAGAGAATTTCAGTAAGTTGTCAGAGTTACTTGCCCCATATGGATAACAGGCAGCCCTTGGAGTCAAGGTCCTGTCCTCTGACTTCAAATCCATCACTCCTCCCATTGCATCAATGTCACCTTACCCTTGGCAATCCAATGCCAACCCTACCAAAGCTCTGGAGACATCTCCCCTTGATCCAGCCATTCAAAATTCTCCATAATTCTTCTTACCCAAAAACCTTGCAAAGTGACAAAGGATTACTGAATTAGCTGCCAATTACAATAAAGCAATTTTTTTTCCCTTCAGTTTCCCTTTCTTCCAGATTAAAAGAGAATGTTGAGCTGGATCTTTTAATGACCAATAGAAAGGGAAACTTCTCGCACCTCTTCACTTTTTACCTTTGAAGAAGCTGCTTAGAGAGTAGGAGGAGGCAGGCTTAGGCAGTGGAGAATATGAAGATACATTGTTTCGAGTCTTCAGCTGTTCACGTCCCTCAAGGGTTGGGCCACCACTGGAGGCTGTCTCTTTGATGGACCAAGAGATGCCTGCATGACAGAAAGGAGTCTAAGTGTAGGTAAACCTTAGGCAGAATTCAAATCCCATATTTCTATTTCCCAGCGGGTAATCTAAGAATTTCACAGGTGATTCTGGCTTCCTAAATAATTCTGCTTCTTAAAATCAAAAAGGACATTGAGTAACCACAGGAGGAGCTAAATGTTAATAGTTTAAATAGTGTTCAATAATGGTAAGTGGCAAGATTTGGTAGCTAAGTAACATAGTCTTGTCACAGATCTATGGGAATCCATTCATAACCACGTCTCACAGGCACAGCTGTGCAAGACATAGCAAAGAATGAGTGATTTTGTTTTCTGAGAATAAAGCATGTGAATGTCACGTATGCTGTCAGAGGTTGTTGCTATTTGGGTTGCTTTTGCTTAATTGTTTTTCTTTGTTACAAGAAAGCTTTAGTGCATTTTGGTGGGAGGTAGGGCATAAATGGAGAAATGACTGTGATATAAAAATAAAGCAAAAACATCAATAAAAATGTATATTTTTAAAAATAGACAGGCAAAGCATTGTGGCACATCCTCTAGTCTCTGCTGCTAGGAAGGGGGAGGCTGAGGCTCAGGAATTCTGAGCTACAGTTAGGGTCATTCTGAATTAGGCATCCACAGTAAGTCAGAAACAAATATGGGGAGCTCCTGAGAGCAGAGGTGGTCTAAGAGAGGCAAAACAGTGCAAGGTGGAAAAAGAAGGAGGTTAAAGCTTCCATGCTGATCAATACAGGTATCTAGATATCAGTGGCCAGAGCAAGATAGGGAAAGCCAATCTCAAATTTTAAAAAAAGGGAGACAGAAAAGCTCTTCCTTACATCTTTCGTGGACCCTAAAAGACGTAGTGTGTATGAAAACTTGCCATTCAGAAGATTTTGGCTCCAAGTTCTTCTTACACATGTATAAACTGTGTGACCACAGGCGAGTCACTTAACTTGAGTCTTAGTTCTTCATCTGTAAAAGGAAGGGGGTAGACTAAAAGGCCTTTAAGGTTGCTTCCAGTTCTAAATCTATTATCCTATGATCATCTCTCTTTAGAAGCACCCCAGTCAAGGACAGACTTTTAAAGTGAATAAATTTTGAAAGCAGAGAAGGAAGGGATGTTGGTTTAAGCACGTGGGTCATCTATTAAAGACATAAATCCTGACTATGACCTCCTCGGATTTATTCTACTTACTCCCCACGGGCTCTCCACTCCAGCTGACCCTCTCCAGGTCATCGTCATCATCATCCACAATGTCCCGAAGGCTATTCACTGCCCGTTTAGACTCCTTCAACTGCAAGTGGACAGAAATGCGGGAATCCAAGTCACCCCATCCTCCTACTGCCCTCAATCAGCATCCAAACTTATTTAACAAGATAATACCAGAGGCATTTGGGACATAAAGCCAAAAGGCTGAATGATTAGTACTTAAAAGAAAATTTCATTTAATACACTCAAAATGCTCACAAAGAAAAGTGACAAAGGGGATTGATTACAGGAATTAGAGGTCAAGTTTCAGAGAAGATATTTGAAATTATTGGAGGCTTTCAAGTTCTAATCCAAGCTATAATTGTGTTTGTGTAACTTGGTATGTGACCAAGTTCCTGTTGGAGATTCAGCGAGTTTTTTCATTAGTAAGATATAGAGAATGTCATTAATAATATACCTTCTTTATTTGTGAAGCTGATTTTTTAAACTCATAGTAGACTCAAATGAAAATCTTGGTCCATTGCCCACTTTTTCATCCCATCTTTTCTGGTTTGTCTTCCTGAACCCTTGTTCCATTGCTAGCAAAACCTCTGTCACCCTAGGGTGCTGCTTCTTCTCATACTCTATTTTATTCATGAAAATCTGGAAGAAACTGCATTCCTGACCACTCTCTTCAGTATGGGCTGCTCCTTCTCTCACGCAACTGACAAATAACTAGGAGAAATAGGTATATTCCTTCCTGGGATCACTGCCTGATCTTCTCTCTACCCCTTTCACTCAGCAACTTCTCTTTCATTCTATCTGCCTACATCACTCTGGCCAGATCTTTGTTGCTGTAATGTTCTAGCCACCAAATAACTCTTGCTTCTAGCTCAAAGAGTTCAATACCTAGCTTACAGTCTTCCTCTATGCCCTGACCCCTCCCCTCATCTAAAGGGACTTCAAAACACATTTTCACGTCCCTTTGAACACCCCAGTCTCTCAATTCATTGGACTTCTTAACTTTTAGCACCTTTTTTCATGCCTCTTCAGTTATCCATAAAGATATCTTAAACTATTACCATCAATAATTGGTGCCAGAAAATAGGACAGAGGGAAATATACAGTTAGCAATCATAATTGTGAAAAAACTTTTACGCCAAATTTCTCTAATAAAGATCTCATTTCTCAAATATATAGAAAAATGAGTCAAATTTATAAAAATAAGAGTCATTCTGCAATTGATAAATAAATGGTCAAAGGATATGAACAGGCAGGCAGTTTTCAAAGTAATCAAAGCTATCTATAATCATATGAAAAATGCTCTAAATCATTATTGATTAAAGAAATGCAAATTAAAACAACTTTGAGCTACCACCTATCAAATTGGCTAAGATAACAGAAATGGAAAATGACAAATATTTGAGCAGATATGAGAAAACTGTATACTGATACAACCATTCTGTAGAGAATTTGGGACTATACCCAAAGGGCTATAAAACCATGCATATTCTCCGGCCAACCAATATTAATACTAGATCTATATCCCAAACTGATTTTAAAAAAAAAAGAGGAAAAGGATCTATATGTACAAAAACATTCATAGCAGCTCTTTTAATAATGACAAAGAATTGGAAATTGAAGGGATATTGAAGGGAGAATGGCTGAACAAGTTGTTGTATACACTTGTGATGGAATACTATTATGCTATGAGAAATGAAGACCTGAATGCTCTTAAAAAAACAAGGAAAAATTTACATGAAGTGATGCAAGATAAAATAAGCAGAACCAAGAGGACATTGTACGCAGTAACAACAATACCGTACTAAGATCAACTGTGAATGACTTAACTATTCACAGCAATACAATGATTCAAGATAATTCTGAAGGATTTAAGATGAAAAATGTTTTCCATCTCCAGAAAAATAACTGATGGAGTCTGAATACAAATCAAAGTATATTTTTCTTTACTTTATTTTTCTTTTTAAAAAATTAGTTATTTTTAGTTTTCAACATTCACTGCCATAAGATTTTGAGTTTTAAATTTTCTCCACTTCCTCAAGACAGTGTGCAATCCCACACAGACTTTACTTATGCAGTCATATTAAACATTTTCATAGTAGTCATGATGTAAAGAAGAATCAGAACTAATAGGAGGATGAGATAGAAGAAACAAAACAACAAAATACATGAAGGAGAGCGAAGAGTCTGCTTCCATCTGTATTCAGACTCCAGAGTTCTTTCTCTGGATGTGGACAGCATTTGCCATCATGAATCTTTGGAACTGTCTTAGATCCTGCCATTGCTAAGCATAGCTAAGTCTATCAAAATTAATCATTGCAGAGTGCGGCTGTTACAGTATACAATGTTCTCTTGGTTCTGCTCATTTCACTCAGCATCACTTCATATTGAATGAACTGAATTTAATCATAATTTGGTTTTTCTGAAGTCTGTCTGCTCATCATTTCTTATAGCACAACAGTATTCTGTTGCATTCATATACCACAACTTGTTCAGCCATTTCCAATTGATGGGCATCTCCTCAATTTCCAATTCTTTGCCAAGACACAAAAGCTGCTATAAATATTTACATAGATGTGGGTCCTTTTCCTGTTTTTATGCTCTCTTTGGAATACAGCCCTAGAGGTGGTATTGCTGGGTCAGCAGTTCCATAGTCCTTTGGGCACAGCTCCAAATGCTCTCCAGAATGGCTGGATCAGTTCACAACTTTAACAAGAATGCATTAATATTCCTATTTACTTTATTTTTCCTGTTTGTTTGTTTAGGTTGGTGTTTTTTTCCCACAACACGAGTAATGTAGAAATGTGCATGACTGCCCATGTACATCAAATTACTTGTCTTCTCAATTCAGGGCACGGGGAGAAAGGGAGGAAATTTGGAACTAAAAAAATTTTTAAAATGTAAAATTATTTTTACATATAAATGGGCAAAATAAATATTAAATCACAAAAAAAGATGGTGCACCCATGATCCAGAAGTCTAAAATTCTCTTCTGATCTTAATATCCTATTTTTCCATTCTTCCCTCCCCTCATTCCTCTTGAACCTTTTTTTCTTTTAGTGTAACCCTCTGGGTCTTCTATTCCTCACTCTCAGGGATCTCATCAGCATGGGCTCAATTATTATCTTTATTCAGATAACTCCCAAATCTATGTATACAAGCATAACCTCTTTCCTTAGCTCCAGCCTCAAATCACCAAATGCCTGCTGTATAAATATTTCCATATGGATATCACATATCCAAAACAGTATATTTTGCCCTAATCCTTTCTCTCTTCCTCACACACATTTTCCCCCTAGTTCTATTGTGTATCATCATCCTTCCACTTATCCAGGGTCAGAAGCTCAGCTCCTCATTGACTTTCCCCCATATCTAATCAAGTGCAAAATACTTTTGATTTTACTTCTACAATATATTACACATCTATCCTTTTCTCTTTACTCACATAGCCAGTACTCTAATTCAAATTTTCTTCATCTCTAGTTTGGATTATTGCAACGGCCTCCTAACTGTCCTTCCTACTTCCAGTTCCTTCCCTCTTCCAATCCATCCAATTACCAAAATTATATTTCTAAGCCACAGTCTAACTAAGTCATTGGCCCGCTCAAAATGCTTCAGTGGGTCCCAATTTTCTCCAGGAAAAATAAAACTTCCTCTGCCTTCAATCTATCAGTGTTTATCTAATTTCATTTTATTTCCCTTTATGTAAGCAACATGCTAAACAAATGATCCTACTAGTTGGTCCCCAAATCTAGAACTTGATCTCCAATTGTCCCTCATGCCTGGAAAAACTCCAGTCTCTGTTTCTTCTGTTTCGTGGAATATTGAGTCTATTTCCAGACTATCTCCTATGTGAAGTCTTTTCTGATCCTCCAAGTTATTAATGTTTTGCCCCTCACTGGACTATCATGTTTATACCATGAACTACCAGTGATACACCTAACTATGTGAGTATGTGTGTGTGTGTGTGTATGTGTGCATATATATATATATATATATATGTATGTATGTATATGTATATATTATATCCCTTTATTAGAATGCATGCTCATTGAAAACAAGGATTAGTTTTTCTTTGTATTCCTACCTCACACAGTGCCTTATGCAAAGAAGATGCTTATGACTGCTGATTGAATTTAATTCTCACTCAAAAATGAATCCATCTAAATAAAAACTTGAGACCCTTTTTTTTCCTAAAAAGGAAAATTGTTTTATGTGAACAAAATCAGCGCAAATAGGATATAGAGAGAAGTGGTTGCCTGAGAAAGAAAACTTTTTATGTCAAATATTTCCAATAAGGGTTTAATATCCAAACATATGGGGCTACAGTGGCACAGTAGATAAAATGCTAGGCCTGGAGTCTGGAAGACTCGGCTTCCTGAGTTCAAATCTCGTCTCAGACATTTACTAGCTGCGTGACCTTGAGCAAGTCACTTAACCCTTTCTGCCTCAGTTTCCTCATCTGTAAAATGAGCTGGAGAAGGAAATGGCAAACCACTCCAATAAAAACCCCAAATGGGATCATGAAGAGTCAAACATGACTGGACAACAATCCAAACATATAGAAAACTAACAGAAATATGTAAGACCACTCCCTAAAGTGGTCAAAGGATAAGAACAGTTCTCAAAAGAGGAAATGCAAACCATTAACAGGTATATGATAATGTTCTAAATTACTAATTATAAGAGTAATGCAAATCAAAACAATCCAGAGGTTTCACCTGACACCCAGCAAACTGGCAAAGATGACAAAAGACGTCAATAGTCAAGATTGGTGAGGTTGTGGGGAGATACCACTTAATGCATTGTTGACAGAACTGTGAATTCATTAGACCATTTTGGAGAGCAATTTGATATTCTGTGAAGAAAGTTATTTTAAAAGTTCATGCCTTTTGACTCATAAACTCCACTCCTTGGTATACACCAAAGGAGGTCGATCACACACACACACACACACAACCTATACACATCAAAATATTTACAAGAACACTTTTTGGGGGAGCAAAGAAATAGAAACAAAGTAGGTTGATATGCAACAAATTGTGGCACAAAAATATAACAGAATATTAATGGGTTGTAAGAAATGACAAATGTGAAGACTACAGAGAAGCATGGATTTAGAAGAACTGATATGAACTGAAGGACAGCCAAGAAAGTATCTACACAATGACAAAAATGTAATTGGAGAGAACAGAATGATCCAAAAAAAATTTTGCAAAATTAGAAAGCTTGATTCCCACAAGAAGAAGTAAAACACCTCCTCCTGACTCTTTTGCTGCCTCTTTTTCTTAGATCCTTTGTTATAAAGGGTCATTCTCTGGGGAACAGGTAGAGGAGAGGTACAGGGGAAACCTAAGCAACATAAAAATGAAAGACAGCAATAAATATCTGTTTTTGTTTTTTTTTTACAAAAAGAATAAAGTAATTGTAGCTGAATAGTGCAGGGTTATAATGATCAAGGTTGGGTTCCAAAAAGAGATATTAGAAGACATTGCCCCTGCTTCTCTGTAGAAGGGGAGGCTATGGGTATGGAACACTTCACACAACAGTACCTTTTTTATATGCTGATCTTTTAGAACTTGTTCTTTTTAATTTTTTTTAATGAGTTGGCTCTCTGGGAGGGGGAAGGAGAGTGGGATACAGTAAGAAATACAAAATGTTTAAATATTGATAAAACTTTAATAGAAAAGTTGATCTTTTTTCTACCTATTAATTCTTTCCTAACACTTCTCTAGATTTTCTACATTTTATGCCCTCAAACATCTTCCACACTGGGAATTCCACACTAGAATTCAGTGTGCAAGTTAGAAGAAACTTCAGAAATCATTTAGTTCAACTTCATTTAACAGATGAGAAAATTGAGACTTAGAGATAATAAGTAACCTGTCCAAGGTCAGTCCGTTAGTTACTGGACAGAAACCTCTATGGAAGCTGGTTTTAAGAGTAAGGTCAGTTAGATGCTAATAGAGCGAATTTCTGGCTTGCAGTCAGGAGGATAGTTATACTTCCAAGTCTGTTGCATGTCTGTCATGTCCTTAGCCACCTACCTGGGAGAGTTCATCATCATCATCATCAAACGTGAAAGCCTTGAACTTGGAGCTGTGCCAGTACTCTTCCTCATCAACTTTTGTCCAATTCATCTGAAGCAGGGAGAAAAGAAACAGTCTTAGAGAGGCAAGTTGGTAATGTGGAAAGAATATTTCAAATATAGTCAGAAGTCCTGGAATTTAATTGAAGATCTGACTTGTGCTAGCTATTAGAACCCATTTGACTTCCTCTGTAAGTTACATTTGTAAGTGGGGATAATAATACTTATGCAACCTAACAGGGCTTTTGTGAGGAAAGTGCTTTGTCAATATTAAAGCATTATCTAGATTTGAACTACATAAGGAAAAAAAAGATATATATGCCCCTCTGATTCCCCAGAATTTATTCTAAAGCACTAGAAGTTTGTTTTGTTTTTTACTCCTGATTCTTGTAAGGCAGGGAGAGATGAGACAAAGATACACTTGCCTAGAACACCGAAGTAATAAGGTGATGAAAGAAACAAAGTATATAACTTAGAGTCAGAAAGGCCTGCCTTCAGATTCCATCTCAGATACTTAATAGCTGTATGATCTGAGCAAGTCATTTTACTCCTCCTATCCTTAGCTTCCTGATCTGAAAAATGGAAATAATAATAGTACCTACCTCACAAAGGTTGTTGTGAAGATCACATAAGTTAACACATGTAAAGTATTTTGCAAACCTTAAAGCACAACAGAAATCCTAGCAATTTTTGGTTCTATGAGTATTGTTACCTTCCCTACTCCTGATGGCAGAATCTTTGGATCTATCACCTATAGACAGATGATTCACTGGTTCTTCAACATAAATACAATACAATCCACTGAAGTTTTAACTCATCCCCAGGTCACAGATATATACAACAGAGGTCACCTAGGCTAACATCTTTTTTTACGCATAAGGAAACTTACGTTAAGGAGACCAAGAGAGGTTAAGTGACTGCCTAACATCACACAATTTTGGACTGGAAGGGACCTCAGGTTATCTAGTGCAGGGGTGAGGAACCTGTGGCCTTGAGGCCACATATGGCCCTCTAGGTCCTCAAGGGTGGCCCTTTGACTGAATCCAAACTTCACAAAACAAATCCTTTTATTAAGGACCATATTATTTTATTTATTTTATATTTAATTATTATTATTTTATTAAGGACTAGATTCTAGTCCAAACTCCTCATTCTATAGACGAGGAAATTGACAACCAAAAAGGTCAGGTGACTTCTTTATACAGGGATACACAAATGTCAGAGCTGGATATCAATACAAGTACCCTGACTCCAGGGCCAATGCTCTGCAATGTACCACAACTATTCCATCAGACAGTAGATATTGGTCAAGTATCTATTACATTCAAAATGCTCTGATAGATTCTGAGAGAAATACAAAGAAGAAATAACCTCAAGGAGCTTACCCCCAACCTGAGGAAAAAGACACACATAGAGCTCAAAAGAACCTAAAATGGAGAGACTAGCAAGTGGGCAGAGGTGGACAAAGCTGTCTAGAGTCAAGAAGACCTGGGTTTAAGGCTGTTTCTGTTGTATGCTGGCTGTGTAACAATAAGCAAGTTATAATCTCTCAAGTGCCTGCAAGCTGCAGAGAAAATGCCACAGATCAGCACAGATAGAGAAGTTTCAGTTATTACATGCTCCTAAAACTTATGAAATCACCAATCTGGTCCAAACAAGCAAAATAAAGGCAGTAAATAAATATAGACTAAAAGAACAAGGAAGAAGGCTACCATAATAACTCTTTCTGAATGCATGAACTAGGCAGTCAGTGCTAACTAACTGAATGACCACTACACAGCAAATAGTACTTCCCTAGCTATTCCTGAATGTTCGGTCCCATTTAATTTGCTTCCAATTGTATCCTAAATGTTTGGGAAGTCAGGCTTTTGAATGGCAAAAAAAAACCATATTGTCAAGGCATACACCAAAAAGGCACCCATCAAAAAAGTGAAGTTTTATCCACAAACAGGAAATTCTGTCTACAATGCAACCCTAAACCATTAATGGCAATTGGCTTAGAGAAGTTCTTGGAAAACTATAGCACAGAAGCCAAGAACTGAAGAGCAAAAAAAATTTTATATATATACAAACTAGCAAGCAAAGAACAGCAACTCCAAGAACATCCAACTCTGCCTGCCTGTTATTTGGCATTTTTAGAGCCCTCTAAGGAAGCATTCATCAAAGTGAAGTTTGTGGAAAGTTAGCATCAGTCCAGCTTAAGCTGTTTTTCTGGTGGCCACAGGCATTTTAGGGTCTAATTACACTAATCTGATAGGGGAGTTGTAGATTTGATTTGATGGAGTCAAATTGACTACGGGAACTTAATAAGCACTCTGGGTAAAAATCAAAACTATCACTTCCTTAGCAAGTGAAACTATAAGAGTTGCAAGGATGCTGTGCACCAAGGGTACAGTCTGCAAATGGAGGGAAAGTTAAAGTCTGCACACTTATGATCTATAATGCTTAAAAATCTTTTCATTTTCTGACATTTCACTGACAAGGACTTTTTTGAGAGTCTATAAGCAGCATAATGGTATACTACCAGAGAAATCAGGGATGCAGCTACTGAAGATGAAGACAGTATAATGGAATACCAACCAATGTGGAAAGAGGATGATGGAAAGACAATAGATCAAGATACAGTAAAATAACAAAGAAGAGCAAAATAAGAGAAATAAAAATAAATAGAATAAAAGAATTTGGAACAGTAAAATAATAAAAGAATATAAAGCTTCTGTCTCAGAACACAACAAAAAATTCATGGGAAGTTCCAGAAAATACTTTTCAAAGGTGACCAAAGGATTTAGACCAGAGATCTCAGTCAAGAAAAGGAGCTGGGCACTTCCTGTTAAAAGCCCTCTAACATACTTCCAAACTCTGAGTTTACAAGATCTAGAGCTGGAAGAACCCTCTAGTCTAACCGTTTCATTTTGCAGACAATGACACTTAGGCCCAGTGAAGTTATGTGATTTGTCCAAGTTCATAAACCTAGGAAATAGAAGAGCCAGAATTTCAACCTGACTCAAATCCTCTAACTCAAAATCATATATTCTTTCAGCTATTATTTCTAAAATCCTGTAAACTGATCCAAATCACTAATAATATGACAAATGTAACTAAAAATAACTGAGGTTTCCCCTCATGCTCAGTAAATTGGCAAAAATCACATAAGACATAAATAGTCAATGCTGGAAGATGTGCAGAAAGATAGACATTACATTAAATAATGTCGGTGTGAACTCGTCTGACCATTCTGGAAAGCAATTTGGAATTATAATGAGAAATGGACTAAAATGTCTGTTTCCTTTGATCCAAAGATCTATCCCAAAAGGTACCATATACACCAAAATATCTGCAGTGGCACTTTTCGTAGTAGTGAAGAATTGAAAAATAAAGTCCACCAATTATGGAATAGGCAATTCTGGCAAGTGAATGTCATGAAATATTACATGAAAGAAAAGATAAAGAGAAATATGTAAAAGATTCATATGAATTGATGTAAGGTGAAGTAATGGAGCAGCTAGGTGGCCCAGTGGATAGAGTACCCAGCCTGGAGTCAGGACTCTTCCTGAGTTCAAATCTGGCTTCAGATACTTATTAGCTGAATGACCCTGAGCAAAAGTACTTAACCCTGTTTGCCCCAGTTTCCTCACCTGTAAAAAGAGCTGGAGTAGGAAATGGCAAATCACTCCATTATCATTGCCCAGAAAATCCCAAATGAGGTCATGAAAAGTGGGACAGGACTGAAAAACTGAACAGCAAAGGTGAAGTAAGCAAAAGAAGGAAAACAAAATACATGATACAACACTATAAATTCAAAGAATGATAAGAACAAAACAATCAAAGCTGAATGCTTTGAAATTATGACTAAGCTTGGTCCCAAAGAAGACAAAGAAGAATGCACAGCCTTCCTTCTTCGGGGACTATGTGTGTGGAATACTGCATATAATATTCAATTTAGTTAATGTGTTGGTAAGTTTTGATCAACTGTTATTTTGCATTAAAATGGATGGCTCTGTGGAAAAAGGAAGAGGGAGGAATATATTGAGAAATAGAGGTGAGGGAAAAAAAACAAGACAATTTTTTTCTAAAAAGGTTCAGTTCCATGGGGGATGGAAGGGGGGAAATCATTGAGAAGTGACTTATTTAGCAAAATCTACCCAAAAAGCATTTTAAAAGTAAAACCCTGTGAATCTTAAGTGTAGGAAAGGTCCTTAGAATTCATCTAATCCACACAGGAGGAATGTGAGGCCTGGGAGATGTGTTTAACATTCTTAAATCAATGGTGCAAGGACTAGAACTCATGTGTCTTGACTTCCAGTTCCCTGGCTTTTTCCTTGCACTAGATCACTACAATAGCGCTGGACTTGGGGGCTCAGGAGAAACCTGCCTTTGAATCTCACATTCAACGTTTACCAACCACCAGCAAAGGCAGCCTGGTGGAACCGCGTTAAATCTAGGTCCAAATTAGCCTTCAAGACACTTATCCTTTTCATACGGGTCAGTTTCCTCCTCTTTAAAATGGGAATACTAACAGTCCTTATCTCCCAGATGGTTACTAGTATTAGCAAACACTAAAGAACTTACAGAGTGCTCGGAAATCCCTTGACAAACATCTCATTTTATCCTCACAATAGGACGCTCTTATTACTATTCCCGTGTTACAGATGAGAAAACAGAGGGGCAGCGGCTTGCTCAGGTGTCAAAGCTAAGCGTGTGAGGCTGGATTTGAACTCGGGTCTTCCGGATTCTGGGCTCTATCCACTTCCTCACCTCATACCTGGCTGAAGCTTGGTGTCTAGACAACTCTGCAAAGAGGCCACGTCCCCACCCGCCCGCAGGAGCCAGGACTGGGCAGAGGGGAACACTCCGGGTGGGGCGAAAACGGGGGAATAGGAAGGGGTAGATCTTGGGGGTGGGACGCTCGGCAGCCCCCGCCTTCCCTCGGGATCCCCTTCTCTCCTCTCTCCTTCCTTCAATACGCAGGTGAGGGGGAAGGCAGGGGCCGTCAGGCTGAGGAGGGGGCCGGGAATGTCCGGACGGCCAGCGGGGGACCACGGGCGGCCTGAACCCCTTACCTCTGCCGCATCAGCCCCTCCCTCTCAGGACCCGGCCGCAGTCACTCAGCCTCAGCCCGCCGAGGCTTTGCCGGCGCACAGCGCAGCCGAGAGGCACTGGGAAGAGGACCGAGAGAGCCGTCTAGGGAGGGGGTCCGGCCGCACGGCATGCTGGAAGTTGTGGTTCCTCTTTTCCCCTCCTTCCACCGGCTCGCCCTCGACTTCGGGCCTGAGGACTACAACGCCCAGAAACATAACTGCTCAGGGCGGGTGGGCTCGGGACACTTCCTTATTTTCCAACGCCTGCTTCCGCCGGACCGCGAGTGAGCGCTTACGCAAAAAACTACAACTCCCAGAGAGCCTCGCGAACAAGGCCGGCTGCTGTCGCTCACATTGGGGGGGGCATGTGGAAGAGCTGTAGGTTTCCGGCCAGCTGACGTTCCTCCCCTTATATCACCGCAGCTCTGCCCTAGTCGTGAGGGAGGGGGGCGGTTTAACAAAGGGGAGGAAGGCGGAATCCTGAGACGTGGGGGCGCGTATCCCGCGGAAAGTTGGAGCGGAAGTACGTGGTGGAAGCAGGCCCGAGGAGGAGGAGGAGGAGGAGGATCCGGAAGCTTGCGGAAGGGGAGCGGAGAAGATTGGGTTGGGGTGGGGGGGGGAAGGTGGAGGGAAAAGCGAGCCGGGAGGCGCTGCGCCCGCTTCTAGTAATTTCCAGGCGCTGCCGGGCGGCTGGGGCCGGGGCCGTGCAGGAGCCTACGGCGGCAGAATTCGAGACCAGATGGCCAAGTGGGGCGAGGGTGACCCACGCTGGATCGTGGAGGAGCGGGCAGACGCTACCAACGTCAATAACTGGCACTGGTGAGTGGAGGGAAGGAGAGGGGGCCGGGGCCTGGGCTCGGGGTGGCCCCGGAGCGTGACCCCGGAGCGTAGCTCCGCACCGCGGCTCGGCTGCTGGGCTGCTTGTGGAGCTGGGGACGATGGGGACGGGCCGAGGAAGGAGGTGCCCGCCGGGCAGAGCGAGACCTCCCGGAGAGGGTGCCCGCCTGGGCCTCGGGCAGAGCCTCCCCTGGGGAGCCGGGGTCCGGACGCTCCGGCCTGGCCCGCTTTTATCTCCGAGCGCTCGCAGGGTCGACTTACGGGGGACGCACATTTTCCTCCCCGCACGTGTCGGGAAGGCGCGAACCCAAGAGTCCGGGCGAACGAGACTGAGGCCAGCGGAGATGAAACCTCCGGGGGATTATGGCCAAGAGGGTGGGGGAGGGGCCTCGGATCCGTGGTTGCCCCCTTCCTGGCCCTCCAAAGGATCCGAGAGCCCTTTGCGGAGGGAGGCGGGCCATTGCTGCCGGGCCGCGCCGGCCCGTGGTGGGAGCGCCCCGAGTCCTTTGCTAGGTAACCAGTGGCCTCCCAGTGAGCGGCTGCCCGCTTGTTGCCAGAGTTTCTTCTCCTTCCTGGGCCTAGCTCAAATGTCATTTCCTTAAGGCAGCCTTTTTACTTAGCGTTCCTCTTCTCCGCTCCTTTGTCACACACACCCCCACCCTTAAAAGCTGTAGATGCGCTCTCCCTTCTCGGAATTCTTTGTGTCTGCTTCTCAAGTATTTAGACTACTTTGTGCTTTGTTTCAGTTTTTTGGTGGATGTGTCTTATTGTTACAGCTAAAAGATTTGGAGAATTGAACAAAAGACAAAGCTTTCCTTGTATTCCCACCACGGCACCCACCACTACTACTACTACTGCAACATATGTTCTTAAATACTTGTTGAATTGAATGAGTTTTTAAGTTTTATTTTTAAACCATTGTGTTCATACAGATGCCAAATGGATTTTTTTCTTAAATAAGTAATTCTTTGACATGTAGGTGAGAGGAACATGTATTAGCTCTATATTCTATAGCCTCTGTTACTCTTAAAGTGAGTGAACCAGTTCCTTTTTTAGAACATCCCCTAGCTTCCTTTAACAGATTTGTTTCCAAAAGAAATGGATCCCCTCCTGCTTATATTGACTTCCAAAACCATAAGTTAACATTATCTTCACTGTATTATATTTTTATTTTGTTAAGTATTTCCCAATTACATTTTAAGCTGGTTCAGGTTGTATTAGGGAGTTTTTGTGGACCTCCAACTTGATACCTCTGTTTCTACAAGGTTTGATGCAGTGACTCCTATTGCTTAGTTGGAGTACATATCTCTCTCCCATTCAGGACTTGAATTGACCAGTTACTTTATTAAATACTGTAACTACAAATTGGAGGTAGATGGTTTACAAATTCCTATTCTTGATCATGAGGAGAATCAGTTGAGTGTTAGGTTACTCATGTCAGAGCACATGATAATAAGTGGCATCACCATAATAAGTAGCATCTTTGTAGGTGAGGGAGAAGGGTGTAGTATTGGATCAAATACTTCACTTAAAGTCAGGAAAGTCCTAGGTTTATTGGAATCCCATCTCTTGGTATTTAGTAGCTGGATGGCTTGACAAAAGATTTAAGTACTCTGAACCTTAGTTTACTCATCTGCAAAATTGGAGTATCATACCTACATGAGAATTTTTAATATGAAATGATAAGGTGTGTAAATCACTTTCCAGACCTTAAAGTTCTATGTAAATATTATTGTAATCTGTAAAAATGGCATACACTCTTTGTTCTTATGCAGGAATTAACCAAAATGTTGACAGTCATCCTTACTTCTGCTTCTTCCCCCTTCTGAACTGGAGATATTGGTCTTAGTTTTCACGCATTTTTTTTTTTACCCTGCTTTCTCTTTCCATTAGACAAGCAGAGGATTCCCCCTCAGTCACTGCCCCTAACCTTAACCAGGATCCTTCTTTGTACAGTGGGTTGATTCCAAACAGCTGCTATGGACACAGTTCCATAATTACGTTTCTCTTTCTAGGACTGAGAGGGATGCTTCAAACTGGTCCACGGATAAGCTGAAATCCCTGTTTTTGGCAATCCAAGTGCAAGGTGAGGAGGGCAACTGTGAGGTGACAGAAGTGAGCAAGCTTGATGGAGAGGCATCCATCAACAATCGCAAAGGCAAACTCATCTTCTTCTATGAGTGGACCATCAAACTGAACTGGACAGGTGGGTCCAAGCCAGCTTTCTGGCAGGATAAGGGTGTCTGCATTTCACTTTAAATGCTAGTAACTCCAGTTCCTGGCACAGGACTTTGTGCAAAGCTGTCACTTGGTAAACATTTGTTAAATGGCTGTCTCTGACAAGCTGAAACCATTTCTGTGAGAAAGAAAAGGAATACATGCTGCCTTGAAACTTTGTACAAGAAGTATTAGTTGTTGTAGCTTTATATTCTATAACCTCTGTGACTTTGCCAGTGAGTGAACAAGTTGTATTTTTTTTTTAGAACATCCCCCAGGTTTTTTCAAGCAGTTAAGCACATCTGCCTCTAAAATGATGTAGAACATTTCACTTGTGTTACTCCTAGCCTCCTGGACATTTGAAAAAAAAATCTTAATTCTAGTCAAGATCTTCACTTATATTTCTCCACAGTGCTCCCCTTCAATATTTTCAATGAAGGATTTTTGTTTGCGATCATAATCCTAAGCCCTCTTTTTAATAACTTAGAGGATGAACTCTAGAGAGAGACAACTTGGCATAGTGAATAAAAAACTGGCCCAGACATCAGGAAGACCTGCTATAAGTCTTGCCTTTGACATACTAGCTGTATGAATATGGGGTAAATCACTTAACTCTGAGTGCCTTAAGCAACTCAAAGTCAACTGAGGCAGAGCAAATATAGGTTTGCTTTACTAAAAGGAGTTTCCCTCAACAGTTTCCTAATGAAATCATGAGTCTAATAAAATTAAGAAATCGAATGTCTCAAGTAAAGGTGGGAACACAAGACAGTCCTTAGGAGTTGGGCAAAGTAATAGCATAAAATCTCAGATTTAGTCTCAATGATAGTAACTTGAGTTAATGGGGCCCTTTGGTGGCAGAAGCCCCTGCAAACTAAGGAAAGAAGCAAAAGGAGCTGACAGAACAAAATCTTGTTGGCAGGTACTTCTAAGTCAGGAGTGAAATACAAGGGCCACGTGGAGATCCCCAACTTGTCAGATGAAAACGACGTCAATGAAGTGGAGGTTTGCATTTTCTGATCCTTCATCTAGACTTGCTTCCTTTCTCTCTCTCCCTCTTTCCTTTTGTCTTCCTTTCTTTGCCCCCTTCCTTCTTTCCTTCCATTGAAAGAAATGACATAATTAAGATTAACACAGGATTGAGCCAGGTATTCAGTCTCATTCTACCACATGACCATTTACAAGAACTTAGGTCAGTTGAGATCTTACAAAGCATCTTAGGCTTAATCATATTGTAGATTCTTCTCACATCCTATTCCACTAAGTTAATTTTATTCATCCGAAGACGTTTGGTTCCTAAAGCTGTCCACCATTACCTTCACAGAAAAAGACCTTTGAAGGAATATTTCAAATGGGCCTTTTATGGAAGCAGGGTATTGAATCCCTGCATACATGTTTTCTTTGAAAATGTAGTCTGTAACCATGTAACTGCTTAACTTCTACCTCTAGTACCAAAGGTAAGAGGATTTTTGCTTAAGCCTATCAGGTTATTTACAGGCTGGTTCTCCACTCAGGTTAGCGTGAGCCTTGCCAAAGATGAGCCTGATACAACCCTGTTGGCCTTAATGAAGAAAGAAGGTGCGACAAAGATCCGAGATGCAGTAGAAACTTACATCAGGACTCTTAAAACAGGTATGCCTTTGGATAGGGCCACTCTTGTCTCTTCTTCTGTTTGAGGATTAAGAAGAACTAAGAGCTTTTTGCCCATTGAAATCCAAAGGTGGGGAGAGTTTGGTCTCTCTTAGGGCTGTTAATTTTTTAGGGCTGGGGAGATAGGAGATCTAGAGATGTGTAGCACCCCCTTCTTATAATTTTAGAGCAAACGAGGTGCTATTTAAATGTTCCTATCAGCTGGGCATAGATCAGCATATAACTGAGTCATGAAATTGGTGGCTTTCTGGATACTTTCTATACCAGATTACTGGCAATTTTGTTACAAGACAACCAAGCTACAGAACATGCTTTAGAAAATTTAAATGTGTTTCATACTTGGGGACTGAGCTCACTTAAAACAAGTACAGTTTGACACATTATGTTGTACAATCCATAGATCCTAGTAAGATTAAAGTTGAGATTAACTAACTTCACTTCCCTTTTCAGCTTCATGTACAGGAGCACATTATGCTTAATATCACTATTTGCCTCTAAAAACAGTGTTGTTATTTGGCCTGTGAAGTTTTAGCTAAAATATGTTGGCTGAACAGGGTTATGAGGGACTTCAAATACTTTGAAACTGGTATCTGTTTAAACAGTTTTTCTGTTAATTTCTTCCTCATAGGATTAGTTCCTTCTATAGTACCCAGAACAAATGCTTGCTAGGAAGTAACCCTGTGGCTGGCATTCTGTCTTTGCAGAATTCACGCAGGGCATGATCTTACCTACTCTGAATGGCGAGACAGTAGATCCAACCCCCCAGCTGCCAGTGAAAGCTGAGGAGTCCAAAGTAAGTGGCTCTTTCTCTGTATGACAACACTTGAGAGCAAGCCAGAGAAACGAGGGGTGTCAAGAAGTACACAGCTATTGACTCCCTCTGAAGGGAAGACTTCTCTTTTAGATGAATAAAAATAAACATGATATAGGCATATTGTTTCTCTTTTCACTGCAAGCAGCCTAAGATTTGAACAGTCTCAAGGTGTCTTATTTTACAGGTTTTCTGGGGTGTTTATAACTCACCGAGGACCTATTTTTAAAAATTTCATTCAGCATCAGTTATGTTGGCACAGAATTACTCATTATACCTTCTACTTGCATATCTCTTCAGCACAATCCTTAATTTGTACTGTAAGGTCTTATCTTCATATTATCTAAAGGTCTGACTATTGCCCTTCGCACTAAGAATTTCAAAGGTGTCACAGTGCCCAATTGGGCAGATTGTTGATCCAGTATCATATACTTAGTATGTTCTTGGAGGGCATAAAAGGGGTAACCTGATAATATAACTCTAACCATTATAAGTAGAAAAGATTTTTTTTTTTAACATAAGCCTTGCCTGAGAATAACAATACTTAAAAAGCTTATGTTTCTTAGAAAAGTGCCTGACAATTCAGACCCTCTTCTATGTGGCTTTTCCTTGATTCTGATTTCCTTTAAGTAAGGTTACCAGGTTCTCTGTCATATAGATTGATCAATTTTGGGTATGTAGGAGGTCTCTTAGGTCTTTTCTCAAAATATGCTTTGGGATATAATGGAAAAATTATCAGACTTAGCTCTGACATATATTAACTTCCACATGTTCCTTTAAAATAGGAATACCATTATTTCTCACTACCTAACTCCACAGAATTATGAGCAAAATGCTTTGTAAACTTTAATGGGTTATTAGATAAATGAGTTGTTGATTACACCATCATTAGACAGCAGATTGACAATTGACAACATTCCACAGGTCAAAACTGGTAATTTGGCAACTCAGCCTAAAACCGTTGGTGTCAAGATCCCTACCTGCAAAATCATTCTGAAGGACACCTTCTTAACATCACCAGAGGAGCTCTTCAGGGTGTTTGTCACCCAGGAGGTGAGTACAAGGCTTGCACAAAAGCTGTTCTGCCCAGGGTTGGTAGCTGCTTTTCCCAGTGACTTGGCATGTGTATAGAAAGCAGTTCTTCCTCCTTTTAGCATCTAGAGAGGTACTGCTGTTCCCTGTTATTTCATTAGTCTACTGCCTAAACCTGAAGCCTTAAAGCAAGGATTTCTTGATCTGGGTAGGGAAAAAAATGATATATTTTCACTAAACTCATTGAAATTTATCACTTCCTTCAAATAACCATTAAAAAAAACAAAATCAAACAACCGAGGAGTTCATGAACTAGACTGCCAAAGGAATCCAGGACACAAAAAAAGTTATAGTATCCTAAGGGATACAACACATGTTGAGTCACCTCAAAGTGAACTAGTGAACTTGCCTTTACCATGCTTTCTCCTTTTTTACTACCTCCCCTCCTATAAACTTACTAATGTTTGATAGGTTCTTCCCCACCTTGGCTCCCCCACCCCCAAGTTCTACTGAATAATTCTTCCTCTTCAAACTATGTCAGACACCCAGATGTAAATCTGGCCCTTGATCTGTCTGATAAAATGATTTATTGCAAGATTAAATAAGACTAAATAAAGCGGAACAAGTCATTTCAAAAAGGACTGAAGTAGGGGTTAAAGAATGAGTCTGCAGCCTGAATGTGCCTCCTAGATCTCATTCACAGGATGATGCAAGCCGTGACTGGTCAGAGGCCGTGTGTCTATTGACAGCCCTAGGACTGGGGACTTGGGTATAATTATGGTCCTATGGCTACACTCATTTGGCAACAAACTAGCGAAGTGTAAGAACTGAAGGAGGCCAAGAACATCACTGATGGTCCTAGGAAGCCCAAACCCCACTACTCACCTCTTTTCTTGTTCTTGCAGATGGTTCAGGCCTTCACTCATGCTTCTGCTGTGTTAGAAGCAGATAAGGGGGGAAAGTTCCACTTGCTGGATGGCAATGTCACCGGGGAGTTCTTAGATCTGGTGAGTGCTGCCTGTGCCTATTCCAAGAGCTGTGCCATGAGAAGAACAGCTCTTTTCCTAACCATTGAAGCTAAAGTTGGGACCTTTAACCTCTTGTTACAGTTAAAACTAGATTATTCTAAATGAACAGCTATTTAACTTTGTATCACGATCAAGATACAGGAAAAATGTATGCAAAGGCTGGTTTACCATATTAAAACTGTTCCTCATTCCAGTTGGATTGGGTCTAATTTAGGGGCTATAGAAGTTTACACATTGTATGGACGGCTTTGTCCTCTCTCAGCAGCAGAATTTCTTGGATGACACTGTCTGATTTCAGCCTGTGCCAGAGAGAGTGCAAGGGGGAGGAAGGAGGCCAATTCATAAGGCAAGTCTTGACCAGACTGACTTCTTTTACCCTTATATAGGTCCCTGAAAACAAGATTGTGATGAAATGGAGGTTTAAGTCTTGGCCTGATGGTAAGTATCCTTTCTTTTATTGTATGTATCCCCAAACTAAGCAGTGAAGTTGGGGTCTGCTAAGTCCCAAAGTGGTTTGTGGGGAATCCTTGAGGTAGTAACATTCTCAAGTCAGTTCTGAGTTTGGGACAAGTTTATATTTACCCACTTCAACATAGAATCTGTAGTTAATTCCTACTACAAAAATCTAAACTTCTCAGGCTGGAAAGCACTATAAGGGAGAGGGATTTGAGGAAATCGGTTCTCCTTCAAATGAGATTTCAGAGTGACATTTGAATTCCCAATGACTATTTGATTCCTCCTTAGGACACTTTGCTACCATTACCTTGACCTTTATTGACAAAGATGGAGAGACAGAGCTTCTCATGGAGGGCAAAGGCATCCCATCACCAGAGGAGGAACGGACAAGACAGGGCTGGCAGCGGTACTACTTTGAGAGCATCAAACAGACCTTTGGCTATGGCGCACGCTTATTCTAACGTTAACTTCTGCAGGGCCGTGGCCCACCCAGCAGCTCAGTCCAGCTCTCTACTGTCTTGCAGCTGTGACTGGCAGGATTGCACCATCCCAACCACTACTGCGGGGCCCGGGCCCCCTCCCCATCCATATACCATGGGTTTGTGCATGTTTTCTGCTGGGCGGGATCAGACCGTGAATTTTCTTTTATGTGTACATACGCTAAATAAACATAACTTAAAAAAACAAAACACATGGAAGCAGTGTCCATATCTGAGTTTGGAATTTGGGGATGAAGAATCTCTATATAGGCAGCTCGTATTCTTTGGATTTGGGATTGAGGAAAGTAAGCTGGGAAGAGTTTGTTTCTGATCATACATACCATCTCTTCTGTTCCACCAGTAGAATAGTTTGGAGAGCGTGTGGTATTTAGGTTTGGGGAGAGACTGCTTCTCACCAGCCAAATAAAAGCAATTTGTTTCCTCAGTAGTGCTCTAGGGCACAACAGCTGAATGTGAGAAGAATCGCACAGTGCTAGAAAGTATCAGACTATTCCAACAAAGCTGTCCTGAAATTCACATAGTAAAATTAGTAACATACCTGGTTTGTAGTTCATTGGCCTTTCTACTGTATACTATTCAGCTTTGACCTTATAAGGGGTGATGAGATACAAAATTCTTTCCCTCTTTGTCCCCCAAACCTTTGATTGCCAGTCTAAGCTCCATTTTCAATGGTGGTACAAGTAAAACATTTCTCAGCAGAGGAATGGGAAGTAGGTGGAGGATTCGAATTTGTCATTTGGGTTATTCCCACCTCACCAGTTGATTAGGCACCACTAGAAATTAAGCTCTTCGAGAGCAGGAACTACATATTTTGGTTTTTGCATCCAATTTAACACTTAATATTTGTTAAATTCTTGGTGTTCCAATGAGGGAAATAGGATTTTTCTCTTATTTTTGAAATTTCTGGATACAGTACCTGGCACTTCACACTTGAAAATACCCAGACTCTCATGAGAGTATTTCTTCCTGTATAGAAACCGTGATGCTGATGGCCAAGGCTTCAAAGTGAGCCAGAGTCTCAGCTTTTAAAGCTCAACATTCAGATGCCAAACAACATTTTTAGACTTGAATTCTTCGGAAAGTACTATGGCCCTGTGGTAACCTCCCTAGTGTAGGAATCGTGGGATCAGATTTGAAGTTTGGAACACACTGGGTAGAATAGGGATAATATATTGGGGCACATCTGGATTCTGAATACAGATCCTTTAACTCCAAAGTCAATGTGCTTGCCATCTAGTTTTAGAACCTTGGACAAATCAGTCTCTCTTTAGTCTCCATTTCTTCAGCTGCAAAATAAGAACAGTTGTTCTCAAATTATGTATTCTACTGGATTATTACTGGGAGGATCAAATTGGGAAATGAATGTTAAAGAGCTCTGGGACCATAAAATGGACTTTAGGGGCAGCTAGGTGGTATAGTGGATGGAGTGCCAGACCTGAAGTCTAAAAGACTCATCATCTTCCTGAGTTCAAGTCTGATCTCAGACATTATTAGCTATGAGACCCTGGGCAAGTCACTTAACCCTGTTTGCTTCAGTTTTCTCATCTGTAAAATGAACCCAAGAAGGAAATAACAAACCACTCCAGTATCTTTACCAAGAAAACCCCAAATGCGGTCACAAAGAGTCAGACAAGACCAAATGAACAAAGACCATAAAATAATACAGAAAGGTAAGCTATTATTGGGAACTATCCAAGATCTTTGCTTTGAATGTGGAGCCTGGACCTCGTAGTGAAACAGTAACTTCAGGGCATTTGAAGTATCATTATTGGTATCTCCTATACCGACAACTTATTGAAGAAAAGTTAGAAATAAGCTCTTTAAGAAGAGTTCTGGATACAAGTCCCGAATCCTAGCTACACCTTCTTCCAGGAAGATGCCACTAATGAACAAAAAGCTGTTCTATGCACTACAGATACTCAAATGATCTGGAAGGCTAACAACCATTGCACCTAAAAGATACTAAGTAGAAATGTTATATCTGTCCACTATTAATATCCAATTCCAACACCAAAAAAGCTCATTTTTCTTTCTCTTCAAAAGTTAAAAGAAACTACCCTGTACCCTACACCAGAACTGTAATTCTGAAATGAAGCTAGTCAGTTTGCAAATCCTAAACTTCATTATGAAAATCCAATTGGGTGTAGCTACATACTCTTTGGGGGTTGAGGGGGTGGTGTAAAGGAGAGAAGGATCTGGAAAAAAAATGAAAAAAAGTGGTTTTTGTATTTGGGAGATGGAAAGAATGCAATTAAAATCAACTCCTAGGAGAAATAAGGCATCTCTCCTCATCTAATATAGCACCAAGTTGGATAGTATTTACTGAGTCAGGCTTTTTAAAAGACAGTTTTCCCCAAAGACTGAAAGAAGAAAGTACTGTAACAGCTTTGGGGGAAATTACCTGGGTGATGAGTGCGGACAGCTGCTGCTGAATGAGTGATTTTCAACAATTAATAGTCTTTAGAGCTGCACAGAATTTTAGCAGCCAACCAATCCAATTATTCTCCCATTTTACAGATGAGGAGACTGGAATTGAGGTAAGGTGACTTGCATAGGATCACAGTGTCAACAATCCTAGACATTTGTTTTGACAAAGGATGAGGACTTCTATTTGGTCTTAATGAGTATGGAAACTTCTCTTTGCTAAGATATGGTTGGGGGGTGGTGGTGATGGAGTAATGAAATGGATCCTATTTCATAGACCCTTTTCTCTGGGTATTAGCTTGCAACCAGGCCCTCTTGGCAGTGCCCACCCACCCTTTTCCCAGGTTCTATAAGACCCCATTGCTATTTTACCTTAAGTACAGGAGCTATTCCTACCTGGGGGCATGTGTGTCTAATGTCTTTTCTTGTCTTGGATAGTCACTTCAAACTCCTACCCATCCCCCACCCCATCATAGTTCTCACCACTCTGGGTTCACTTTCTTTTGCCAGTGATTAAACATGGTCGCAATTTAATATGTGTCGCATTCCACAGATTAAATTTAGTTTGGTCTATGGACAAATCACTTACACTTTCAGTGCCCCCAGTCAAGTCTAAGATTTATTGGTTACTTTGAAATTCTCTGAACTGATGAAATCACACATCACCAAAACATCAGAACTTGGCATAGTGGAAATTAACAGTGTTTCAACATACAAGGGGACAGTGTTGCAAACTGCTAATGTTGCCAGCTTCATGACACAAAAAGAACAAACCTATCCTGTGCAACGTGCACAGATACAGACTGGAGTAAGAAGGCATCTAGCTAGTCAAAACTCCAGCGGGTAGCCCCAGATGACTGAAGAATACACTTCCCCTTTATTATTACTTCCCAACTTATCTTCCTGTTCTGTTCTCCCAGTACTAATACTGAAATAACTCTGAGATCTCAATGATATGCCACCTGGGGATATACATCACAATGAATCCATGCCTGTGCAACCCTTAACAAGTCTTTCCATAAATTCGCCTTGGGAGGTCCACCCAACATGCTGGGTCATTTGAATTCCCTTGATACCATGGGTCATTATGACTCCCTCTCATCACACAACTAGCATATCTTTTTCTATCACACATTTCTTCCATGATAGTCTTTAGCCCATTTCACCTTCAAATGCCCTTATTTGCAACGTACTGGCAGCCTGTTCAAGAGCTGTGTACATCTGCCTGGCCTTTCAGGTGATCCTCAGCTCCAGTCCTTCAGAGACTGTACTGTTTCATTGCTCCAGGCTGTACAATCTCCCCAAGCACCAACCAGTGTTGTACAGAGGAAAGAATGCCAGCACAGGAGTTAGGAACCCAGAGTTCTCTCCTCGCTCTGCTACCGTTTGCAGTCACCCAATTACAAGGCAAACCACACTTCCTTTCTGGTCTTTAGTTTTCTCCCCTGTATGATGAGGGGTGATCTTGAAGGTCTCTTCTTGTAACGCTGCTGTGATTTATCCTATCAAAGAGGGCAGAGAAGACCTTGCAGCCCATAAAAAGTCTTAGTTGGGGTAGCTAGGTAGTACAGTGGATAGAACCCAGGGTCTGGAATCAGTAAGACCTGAGTTCAAATTTGGCTTCAAACACTTACTACCTGTGGGACCCTGGGCAAGTCACTTAATCTCTTTTTCCTCAGTTTCCTCATTTGTAAAATGGGCATAATAACAGCACCAGAGTTGTGAAGATCAGATGAGTTAATAATTGTAAAGTGCTTGGTATAGTACATGGCATATAGTGTGATATAAATGTTAACTAGTACTAGTAGGCCCTTCTCTAACAAGAGGGTCTGTCAAATGCGGGTATCCATCCCCTACGTAAATTGGAGTACATCCTTTGGCCTCTGAAACAGTTCTTTACAAATGTGCTTTGGACACAGGAGCAGGCTCAAAATTAAGTACCCAGATAAACTGTTAACTTTCAAATGGAGAAAAAAATGAGATAGGGAAGACAGACAGGCCACAGGGGTACTGGTTCCCATTATTAGTCAGAGACGACTGAAAAGTTCTCTTAGGAGCTTCTGGAAGAGCTGGGAGAGGCAATCCAAACATATGTGGACTGGCACTTTGTAGGTCATGTTACAGGGTTAGTGGAAGCCTTGACAGCCAACATTCCTTCCTCTCACCCCCGCCTAAGTTGGAGCAGGTGTAAGGGCAGCTGAGAAGACTGAGGGGACTCCAGGCAAGTCCCATTGCTGTCCTGGGTGAGCACTCTCTAACACAGCAAAATAAATCAATTTGCACATTTCATCATGTGCTACCCACAAATGCAACTTAGCTGGGGTCCACAAATGTCTTGTTCCAGCTCTCTTGTGAGACCCCTACCTCGCTGATAACTCAACAGAGCTGGAGTCAGGATCTCTACCTGGCGTAACCCCAGCACCTGGCACATTTAGTAATGGGTGCCTAATAAATACTTACTGGTTGAAATACATGTGAGTTTAGAAAGAAAGAAGGACCCTTCTGAGTGTCAGTCCAGGATTTGATGAAACTGCTAAATGAATGGTGATCCTCCTACCTCCCATGCCTGCCTGTTAAAAGTGCAGAAAAGGTCTCAGGAGCTGCCTTACTCACATCTCTCTGTGAGGTGAATCTCAAGCTGTTATAGGTGACCCTTGATGAGGAGAGCTTCCGTTCAGTACCCTCCTGAGAGCCATAACAAAGTGCAGGTCAGAGACTGTTCAAATTCATTTCGACCCCCCCCTTGGATTCCTCCCACTATTTCCTGCTTTACCAGGCAGTGGTATCAAATAAAGTGCTTTATTGCTGAAGATCCAAAAAGATCCCACTGCAGTTCATTGAGTCTCCTTTACCCTCTTTCCAACCCTCCAAAGAACTTGGTAACAAGTGACAGATAGGACTACATCAAGTTAACCCCTCACAGACAGAAACTACAAGATGTTGCAACCCAGGATGGAAAAGAGGGGTACCACAGAGCTGGAGCAAGACAACAGAAGTGAGGAGCTTAGGGGTGGGGAAAGGAAATTGGTATGGAGTAAAAATTTGTACACCATTCTAAGTCAACTACAGCCCCATCCCAGATTTTGTAGCTATGATACCCCCTTCCTCAATCCTGCCCTGTTCTGACATCTAATCACATCCTCACTCAGGTTTTCATATTCTCACTGTGGGATTGAGACTGGGAGCACAATATTCAGAGGATGAAAAGCAAGGGTTGGGATCAACATGAACATCCCCGTCTCCTTTCCCCTGGCTGGGTACCATTCCCCCAGCCCTAATCCAATCAATCCAGTTCTTATCACCTTTCCTCCTCCCAACACGTCCATGTCACATACTTACTTCAGACCTTAATGCCTTTGTGGGATTGCTTTGATGCAGACTAAGGAACTATTGCTGCAAGTGGGCAATGAATGAATCTATCCCAAGCACTCTGTGGGCTACAGATGTCTGGCATCCTGCATTACTCTCCCTGTCCAGATATCCACACAACATTACCCCCAAATATCAGAAGTAAATGTCTAGTCTCTTACCTTACTGGGGAAAATAGGAAGGTGGTGGCACTGAGGTAATCAGCCAGACTCTTAGGGGAGAGCTGGGGAGAGCAAATGAGGTATATATCCCATTACAGAGCTGGCTGAAGCCAAGGTAACTGTTGCAGACATGCCTGGAAGTGGCAATAATGTTCATCCACTCTATTTGCTCAGACCCCTCAGAAGAAAGGGCAGACATGTTTGGACAAATCTGACTGACTGGATCCTCCTGTCACTTGTCCTCAGCTGACCCTCAATCATTCCCCAGATCCTCAGAGAGTCACTGGAAATGAAGGTGCTTATCTCGAGTTCAACTGAGCCACTCCTAAGATCCCTTAAGCAAGTCTTAAGCTTCCAACTCTTCCCCCAAAAAAACTGGAGTCTGTCGGATGGTTATGCCAAAACTTGTGTCCAAACCAATATGATGAGGACACAAGAACCTGGGAATGACAGGAAAACAAAAGTCTCCTTGCAGTAAGGCAAGAGAGAGAGTTTGGGGGGTTGGGAGAGCTGAATCCCCATAGCTAGTAAGAGCTTTTTGAATAATACACCCCTCTTTTCTCCATCCAGAACCCAAGGATGGGTTGATCTAAAACCAACCTTTCACTCACTCTGTCTCTGTGTCTCTTTCTTTGAATCTGTCTGTCTGTCTCTCTCACACACACATACACACACACACACACACACACACACACACACACACACACACACCCCTTCACCTTCCATATTCTGAACAAGAAAGTGACAGGTGAAGCCAATCAACTGAGAAGTCCCCCTTTCAGGGAGACTTCTCTCTCCATTAACCTGGGAGAAAACATGCAAGGGTCAGAGATGCCCAGGAAAACCCTCCCCCATTGAGCAGCTTGGCACAGCTACCCCAATTGTGAGGTGTTCTTACCCTACCCTTTTCCAGATATTCCTAGGGAGCAGCCAACAGGACCCCATCGCCTCTGGCCCAGCCACCAGACACAAAGCCAAGCCTCCATTCATCCATGCTTTGGGCCTCCCTGACCCTTTGGTTAATACTCTTTGGCTTCCTGCAACTGCGCCAGGTATTCATCCTCAGGGGGGTTGTCGGCACAGGCCCGCCCATTGTTTGGGGGTCGTGCTGTGTGGTAGCGGCTCCAGTCACCTTTGCACAGGATCCAAGGCAGCGTGTCCACCTTGAAGTGCAGCTCTGGGGAGAAGTCAGTGCTGATGAGGTCAGGTGCACCAGCCCCCTTCCCACGAGTCAGTAGCCGGCTGCCCTCATCATAGCAGCAGTGCTGGGCAGCCAACGTGGTACTGTCCAAAGAGAGGAGGGAGCGTAGGCAGAAACGTGCAGTTGGCTGATAGACATCCAGGCGTTCCTTGGGGCCGCTTGCATCTCTCCAGCGAAAGCTTCTGCCTTGCTGCTCATCTGGAAGGCTCACAGCACTGTAGACAGCCTCCAGAGGATAGGCACATGGGCAGCTGGGCAGATCTGTTAGCACCTTACTCATGTATTTAGCCAGGAAGTCACTCTTGCAGTTTAGCCACTTCTCACAGCTGTCTACCTCTGGGCAGGAGAAAGGAAGGAATCCATTTTGACTACTTAGAACAGTGCCTTATACATAGTTGGGGTTCAATAAGTGTTTATGAGAAAAAGAATGAATGAGTGGGATACAACCATTTCCTTTGTGTCCCTCTCAAAGCATCCAGTAGTCATTATGAACTTGGCAATGAGAGCCCACCCTTACAGAAGTCTAAGCCTTGAAGGTCTTTTCACCTAAACTGCTGTCAGGGTGACTCTGGGAATAGGAATCAGAGTAAGAGGCCAGTTGGGCCAAGTCTTGTAGGAAATGAGCCTTTCCCTTTACCCTGCTCTTCAAATTTACCTCGCTCCTCCAACTTTTCCTTACTCCTGCTTCCCACCTGGTAGGAAAGGGTCCAAGCAAACCTATTGTAGCTACAGCTGGGGAGAGACTGACCTTCTTTCTCAGGAGCACCATGGCAATGTGGTCCTTTCAGGGAACCACAGAATTCCAGAGATGGCTGAGGCCTCCCGAGGTTATCTAGTCCAGTTCATTTTACTTGGAGCATGTGCTATCCCGTTCTATTACCACAGTCAAGCAGGTGCTTGAACACCTACATCAGGGGGCATATTACCTTGCAGGTATGTCCCATTTCATTTTGGAGTAGCTCTTACTATTAGGAAAGGAGATTTGGTACCTGAGCTGGGAGCGTCATATGTATCATCTTGGACATATATCCTAAGGCGCATTCTGCGAGAGAAGGTGCCATATTCCACACAGCCAGTCATTAAAAGAGCTGAAGTTCAGTCTTATTTTGGCCATTCTAGTTTTATGACACAGGTAAAATCTCTGAGGCTTAGTTTCCTAATTTGCCAAATGAGACCTGGCCCTGTTGACCTCACCACTGAATTGTGATGAGTATTAAATAGATCAGAGTATTATAGAACTGGGGCTAGGAGAGACCTCAGAGGTCGTCTAATGCAACCCTCTTATTTTACAGATGAGGAAACTGAGATCCGGGGAAATTAAGTAACTCACACAGGTAGCAAGCATGAGAGGCAGGCTTTGAATCCAAATTCTTGAAAAGCTGTTGCTCATTCTTTGTTCTCCAGGAGGACAAGTGACATAAGCAGGATGATGTCTCCACTTGCAAGTGAACTGGATTTGGTAGTTATGCTAAGTCATCAGCCTCACTCTCTTCCAAAGGCATCAAAGTCCAGTGGCAAGACATAAGTCAAGATGAGTGGTGATAGTCCTGGATACAGTAGGAGACCTTGGCCTTTTTAAGTTAAGGTCTTTCCCCGGTCTTAGTTTGTTTAAGGCAATGTCCATTCAGTAGTTAAGGGCTAGGTAAGAACTGAGGCATAAGATAGCCTAGTTTGCCCTCATAAAAGAATCAATAGGGGAGGCGAAGACCCTCAGAGTTTCTCACCTTGGAAAGTATGACTATGGCAAGGCTATGACTACCACATGGTTCTTGTACTTCAGGGTCCTGTCCTTTTTTAAAAGCTAAGTAAAGACACAGAAAGGTCGTATATTCGAAAAATACTGATGATATCTGTTAGCAGGTGGTACCATTTCCCCACCTCTCAAGTCATTATTCCATGTTCCCTAAAATAAAACCTGGCAGCTCAAGGCAGGAATGATCTTATCCCTCTGATACAACAAGGAGGAAACTGTGGGCCTCAGAGGATCAGCTCAGTCTCCTCATCCCCTTTCCCTGATCATACTTGGTTCCATCAGGCTTCCCTAAGTGATCAACTGAGTAGGAAGAGTAGTGATTACCCTGGGACTCCTAGCTCTTCCCTCAAGGAAGAAAAACTTTGCTAGAATGAGGGAAGTACATGGCTCAGAAAGACAGATATAGCCATACTTTCTATTAGGGTTGCTCTAAATCTAGATCTAAAGCAACTGTGTTTGGTCACTGATACAGAAGGTCTCAAGTGGAGATTGTTAGATGACGGATGATTTATGCTTCTGATAAGAGGTTGAACCTGATAACCTTAAGCTCAAAGAATTCATGATTTAAAGCTGGAACAGATCTCAGAGACTATCTAGTTTAAACCTCCTAGTTTACGGGAGGAAGCAGACACGGAGTTTACATACTTTGACCGAAAGGACAGCTAGTAAGTCTGAGGTAGGATCTGAACCCCTATTAGCCTGCCCCCAAGTCCACGGTCCTATCCACTATTCCATGCTGCCTCTGGAGAGGTGAGGGGTAATACTGTTGTTCAGTCGTGTCTTACTCTTTGTGATCCCGAATAAGGTTTTCTTGGCAAAGATGCTAGAGTGTTTTGCCATTTCCTTCTCTAGTGAATTAAGGAAAGCAGTTAAGTGACTTGCCTAGGGTCACACAGTGAGTGAATGTTCAGAGACTGGATTTGAACTCAGGTCTTCCTGACTCCAACTCTAGTACTCTATCCACTGAACTACCCAGTTGCCTCCAAGAGGCAAGGTAGTGCAGTGTAAAAAAAAACCAAAACAAAACACTAAACCTGGGATGTCATAGGTCTGGTTTCAAGTACTGACTCTGATACCTGATAGCTGTATGACCTTGACCAAGTCATGTAACTTCTCTGTGCCTCAGTTTTCTCATCTGTAAAGCAATGATAATGATACCTGCATGCCCGCCTCAGAGGGTTATTGTGAATAAAGTGTTTAAACTTTAAAATGCTATGTAAATGTGAATTACTTCCTCTATTCCCAGACTGGGAAGTAATACAACTCTAAGGGTCTTTGTAATTAGTCCAAGCCTTATCAGAAGACTGCTACATTATTATTTGAATGAGGAGAGAGATATCTTAGCCATGTGAAGTTCCACAGTGGATGATTCTATCCCATTACTGCCCCATTCCCATCACTACCCCAATTACTCAAGTTCAAGACCAAACCTTGTACTGACCTGAGCCAAGCATTTGTGTGTCATTGTGGACTTCAGGCAGCCAGTCCTCACTAGGAAAGCCTGTCTTGCTTTCTGTTCCTTTAATAAGAATGAAAATCAGTGCAAAGCAGTGACCCTCTCCCCTCCCCAAGGCCCACTGAACTTCTATACCCTTAATCCTATTCTTCAACACTGAAGACCCAGTGGGTTGAAGAGGTAGACTTTGGGACTGGAGGTAGGAGATGCATACCTAGAAGGTGTGTGTGTTCATCCTTTGTTGTCGAAGAACACCATGTCATTAGAGAAATGATGACATGACTTGCACCAGCCTCATTTTTCCTCCAGAGCCATCTGAATCCAGAGATCAGATGTTCATCAGGATGACTGGAGATGACCCAGGATGAGGCAACTGGGGTTAAGTGAGTGTGTGCCCAAGGTCACACAGCTAGTGAGTGTCAAGTGTCTGAGGTGACATTTGAACTCAGGTCCACCTGACTCCTGCACTGTGCTCTATCCACTGCACCACCTAGCTGCCCCTACCTAGAGGGTAATGAAGAACCTGTGGATAATCTCAGTAGCTGGGCAGAATTCTTTGTTATTTCCACAGATCACTAGAAAGGAAGTTTCAATGTGACCTAAGATAAACCTAGGAATTCTTGAGTCTAACATGGAACTGTATTCCTTGCTTTCTTCCAACACATCCTCACACCCCCCCAAGCCTTATACCCTACTTACTGCCATGTAAACATAAGAACACCCAGTTCCCTAGAGCATTTAGCTTACAAGCTCATCCAACTTTACAAAGCTCACCCTCACCAGGGCATCGAGGCAATTCACACATCCGAGACTCTGTGGCTGTGCAGGCATAGCCACAGGAACGGGTCCTCTTCTGGGTTCCGCTGCTGCAAGTAACACTGCAAGAGGACCAGGGGCTCCATTCTCCTTCCACCTCATAATCTGGGAGCACAGAAAGGACAATATGATAGGTACAGTTGAAATGTGGGGTAGTCTAGGTAAGCAGATGCTTAGGACATAATGAGGCAAAAATGGGGAAGGTATGGCCCAAGGAGGAACACTTTGGGGTATTTTTAAAAATAAATGCACAGCTTCTTAATGGCAGAAAATTCTATTCTCCATGTATGTAGATATTTTATTTTGTGATAAGCTACATGCATTACAGTAAAGATTTGAAACTCTTTTTCATTATAACTGAGCTGCCCACAAATGCAACTTGGCTGGGGTCCACAAATGTCTTGTCCCAGCTCTCTTGTGAGACCCCTACCTTGCTGATAACTCAACAGAGTTGGAGTCAGGATCTCTACCTGGTGTAACCCCAGCACCTGGAACATCTAGTAGGGGGGTGCCTAATAAATACTTAGTGGTGGATTGGTGGCTCAACATTCACCTATTAGATTCATTAGTTGGATTTAAGAGCCTAGGAAACTTTCCTGCTTACCTGCTCAGAGATAAGATCTCATTGGTCATATATGGTTTCCATAGACTATAAACTTCTTAAAAGTTGGAATTATTATTTTTTCTTTGTATCTTCAGCACCAAGCACAGTGCCTGGTAGAGGAGGCATTTAATAAATGCTTGTCTGTCAATGGATTCTGATTGATTCATACCTTTGCCAATGATTTTAGAGCCTTGAACAAAGCACTCCCTCTGGAGAGGAAGCTCTCCAGCAGAAGGTCAGCCAACAGTTGAAGGTTTTTTTTAGCCTCTGAAACTCTTAAAGAAAGAGGCCTTCTCTGATTCCAGTTGCCTCCTATTCCACTCAGGTTGTACTGCAGTGGGATCAAACTTGAACTGAAACAGGGCTACCAAAACTGATCCTTGCAAGGCATATGCTGATTTAGTTTTAAAATGTAATTTTAAAGTTTTATTGTAGTTTTATTTCTTTTGTCAGATATTTTACATTTCAGTCTGGTTCGGGGCCCACTCAGAGCATTGTGGGTCATGTTCAGCCCTTGAGTTCAGTGTTTGACACCTCTACTGTTGTGGATAGAGAGCTGATCTCAAAGCTGAGAAGACCTAGGATCAAGCCCCACCTCTGACATATGGCTGTGTGACCCTGGTTAAGTTATTTAGCCTTTCAATACTCTAGGTAACTCTCTAAGACTGTAAATTACAGAGAAGGTTCCAGGCCTGACATACCTTGGTAGTGGGAGTTATTTTACCCAGTTCTTTATGTCAATTAAATCATTGGTCTATTCCCTATCTCTGATTCTTGATACTATATCCTATAGTTCAGGGTTCTTTTGATATAGCTTGGTGGAAAGATTGTAGAACCAAAGCTGGAAGGGACTTCAGGGTTCACCCAGCCCAATTCTCTCATTTTACAAATGAGGAAACTGAGGCCAAGATAGGTTAAGTGACTTGCCTAAGGCCACAAAGATCATAGGTTCATGAAAAATCAAGAATTATTTAATCAAATGAATTATTATTATTTTATACCCAATCCACAAAAAGAGTGATCTCTTCTACTCTGTCATTTCTCTGTGACACTGCGCTGTCTCTCCTGGACCCCCTTTCCCCTCCTGGAATGTCTCAAGGTGGTCTACAGTCCCCAGTGCACCATCTACTCACCATAGTTATATTTCTCCATAAAATCCCAGGTCTTTGGTGTTGGCCACCTCTGATTCCAGTTGCTTCCCACTCCACTCAGCATGGGCTCTTCCTCCTCCTCTTCTTCCTCCTCATACTCTGTTGCATAGTCTTCCTCATTGTCTTCCTTTCCCTCTTCCTCTTTGAGGGCTTTTCCCTCTGGCTGGGGCCCAGATCCTCCCTCCTCACCCTCTGTATAGCCCCAGAACAGAGGCCAGAAGAGCTCTTTGGCAGGGAACCAGCTGGGGGAGCCCAAGGACCAGTAATCACTGGTTTCTGTTAACAAGTCCATCTCCATCTCAGCCTGCAGGTCATCTACCACCTCAATGGTCACCTGGGTTGGGGGGGATGCCAGGTTGGGCAGTCAGGGAGATCTCAGCAGCAAAACTGCCACTTCTGTCCACAACAATAGTAATGGTAATAGTACTTTACAGTTTACAAAACGCTTTCGAACACAGAATCTCCTTTGTGACCCTATAAGGGAGGCAAGATACCTGCAGGATCACAGATTTTGAGCTTAGACTGTCCTCTAGTTCAGGGCTTCTTAAACTTTTTCCACTCCTAACCCTTTTTCAGTTTAGGCAGCATTAGTTGGCATGGTGTGGCCTGAGTGTGCACAGGGCAAAATGCACATGCTGTGTGTTCAAAAGTTGGATGCAACATGGGCAAGTGCTTCCAGAAATACTTCAGATTCATTATGTGTTTGACTTCAAAGTAACTTTTGGTCACTGGGTGTTCAGAAACCTTTTACTGTCGCCAAATTTTTCATGACCCCATGGGGTTTTGATCCACAATTTAGGAAGCACTGGTCTATTCAACCCCCTCATTTCCTCAGGAGGAAGCCAAGAGAGACTGGATTGCCCATTTTTTCTGAATCTTTTAAAGTTTTTGTTTGCTTGTTTGTTTTACAGTGACTCCCTATCTCCTCCAGGGTCAAACACAAAATCCTGTTTGTCTTTCAAAGCCCTTCATAACCTAGCCCCCTCCTACCTTTCCAGTGGTTTTTTTTACACCTCACCCCCCACTATGTATTCTCCGATGCAGTGACACTGGCTTTCTGGCTGTTCCATGAACAACATACTCCCTCTCTTGGCTCTGGGCATTTCTCTGACCATCCCTCATGCCTGGAATGCTCTCCCTCCTCCACCCCACCTACTGATCTCCCTGATTTCTGTGAAGTCTCAAATAAAATTACATCTTCTACAGGAAGATTTTTCCAACCCTTCTTAGCTCTAGTGCCTTCCCTCTTTAATTATTTCCTATTTATCGTGTATGTAATTTGTATGTGTTAGCTTCCCCATTAGATTGCGAGTTACTAGAGGGCAGGGAGCTGTCTTTTCTCTTCCTTTGTATTCCCAGAGCTTAGCCCAGAGTCTGACACATACATAAGTATGTGAACTTAGTATGTAACCTTAATAAATGTTTACTGTTTGAATGATCTGTGATTCCACTGGTGTTGGGTCCTCTGGATGAAGAAACTCCTACCACTAAAAGAGGCAACTTTTACGACTCAGAGTTTTGAGAGTTACCTAGTCTAACTCTCCCAGACTCCAGGGTCAACTCTATCCACTATGCCATGCTGCCTCTCTGCTTGGCACAGAGTAGGCAGTTAATAAATGCTTATTGATCAACTGCCCAAGCTCACACAAGTAGTAAGTGGAGGTTAAAATTTGAACTCGCTTCCTCTGACTCCAAATCTAGCATTCTTTCTACTTTAGCAACTTGCCTTCCTCACAAAGACTGTGGTGAAGATACAAGGAGGAAAGTGCTAATTTAATGTGCTATTATCAATCCATGTAATATTATTAATACCCTTCATGGAGAATGGTGTTGTTTCTGATGTATTCAGGCCATGCTGGAACACCCCTGAGCACAGGTAGTCTCACTTTCTTCTGGAAGGCTCATTCTGTAAAATGAGTAAGTGTCCAGGCTTGAACACCTATTAACTATGTGACCCTGGGAAAGTCACAATTTCTGTCTGCCTTAGTTCCCTCATCTGTAAAATGCAGGACAATAGCACCAGTGTTGTGAGGATCCCAATTAGCTTGAATAATGAATCCTGGGAAGTGGTTATATTATTTGAATTTTCACTGCATGTTTCCACTGAGCCATATTTTCCATATTTCCAATGACCATATTTTTACATAATTATAAATATGGATAGTGTGAATTCCACATCTGACTGCTTCACAGGATTATTTGCATTAATTGGAAACTTGCTGTCATATCTGTAAAATATTATATAAATGCTGGCTTTTATTAATTATTATTATGATAATATTTGTACTGCCTACCTTGAGAATAGTTCTTTGTAAACCCCATAGTGCTAAGCAAACATGATCTGATATTACTGACCCATTTGTAAAATGGGGAAATTGAGGTTCATAGTTAACCTTAACTAAGATCACATGGTTTATTGGTAGTGGAGGCAAGACTAGAACCCAGGCATCCTGATCTAAGCCCCATACTCTTCCATGTTACCTCCCTCCTCTCAGTCCCTTCAAGAGGGAACAAGGGACACAGAAGAAGGAATGAATAGAAGGTTTTCCTTTAACCTTGAAAGGTGGGGGGCAGGGGGTGTTCTCTCAGACCCAACCCCTATGGCTTGGGAAACAATGAATCCTCCTAAGGCAGAGAAGAGATTACCTTCGTTTTTCATCTGTTGGGAGCACTGTCCAGGATAAAGGCCAACAGAGTCTAACTGAAATAGCCTGAGTCTGGGAGACAGCTGGGGTTTTAGTTACAACTCTGCCACTAACAAACTGTGTGACCTGGGGAAAAACATTACTCCTCTGGGCCAACATTTCCTTCTCTGCAAAACAGAGATTCTAATACTGCCTGCCTTTTCTGTCTTATGGAGCATGACTGTGAGGGGAAAAAAATGAGATCCCAGGAATTTAGGGACCTCAGAGATCATCTAGTCAAACCCACTCATTTTACAAATAAGGAAACTGAAGCCTAGAGAGAATAAGCAAGTGGTAAAGCTAGGATTCAAACTCAGGCTTCTCATTTCAGATCTAGTGCTCTTTCCACTTCCCATGCTAAGAAAGGTCTTAAAAAAGTAATGGACAGTGATAATATTATCTATGATACTGTATAATATGACATACATCTATAACATATGCATCAAATATAATTACATAAAATATATATAACATAAATATAAAATATAATTATAATTACATGTGGTTATATATTAGAATATAACAATTACAGTACAGGATAATCCACCATAATAATTGTATATAAATATATTAATTATTTTATATTACATACGTTGTGGGATTTTTGCCCATCATTTCTAGAAGCACTGATCAAAGAGCTGAAATTTGGAAGGAACTTTAAAGATTCTACCCTTTTCACCTTAACTCATGGATAACTTAAACCTATGGCTAGTAAGTTTAACCTTCTGGTGTTTTCAGGTCATGTTTAGGAATTACCAAAATTAGAATCTACCTTATCTAAGTCACTCTCCTCTTGATGCCAAGCTCTAGGCTACCCAGAAAGAGCTGAATGCCCAAGCTACACTCCCTCAACCCTATCTCTACACCAGCTGTGCTGATGGGGAAACAAAGTCTGCATTCTTCTCCATACAGCCTGCACTGGAATTCTGTATTTCTGACCTTTGGCTTCAACCAAGGTTGGAACAGCCTCTCTAAAGCAAAAATATAATTTGAACCAGTTTGGGCCTCCGTGGGACTGGATGGGCCAAGGAAGGCCAAGGATTCCCAAGTTCCCTATGCAACTCCTACACGTAGTCTTCCCTGTTTCAGTAAATAGGAGCCAGGAAGCACTTTGGTGTAAAATGGCCCCAAACGGTTTAGTTCCGAAGTTTTCCCAGCTTGAGGAACAAACTACATTTTCAAGTGTTTATGGTTTGAGGCAGAGATGAGTAGTAACATGAGTCAGAAGACCCGAGTTTCAGTCTTGGGTTCAACAGTTGTTACTCTTGTGACCCTAGAGAAATCAATTAACCTCTCTGAGTCTCAATTTCCTCAGCTCTAAAGTGACGATAATAAAAATGCTATTACCTATCTCTTAAGAGTGTTGTGAAGAAAACCTTTTATAAAACTTAAAGCATTACATGTATGTGAATTACTATAAAGTTCTTTATCCCTGAACAAAAGTCATTTGCATGGGAAGGAAAGGGAGAGGACTCTAGCCTCCATTTCTAAAAGCACTGATCATAAGGCTGAAATTTGGAAAAAAACTTCATAGATTCTACCCCCTTATCTTAATTCCATTATCCTCCAAGCACCAACGTGACTATTTAAATGACGACACCTGGAGCCAAAAGATCACAGGACCACAGACCTACAACCGGAAGGGACTTCAGAGGTCATCTCATTCAACCCCTCATTTGACAGATGAAGGCACTGAGGCCCTGGGAAGTGAAGAGACTAGCCCAAGGTTGCAGAGATAGTAGATGAGTGAGGATTCAATATCTGGAGTCATGGCCCCCAATTCCAGACCCCAGGCTCCTTGCACTTGACCATACTGCTTCCCAGATAAATTCAGTCTCTCCTCTACTCCACCCCACTTCCTTCAACCTCCGCTCCATTCTCTGACCCAGCTTCCCAAATACTCACCTGGATATTGGGGTTTTGGGCACTGAGATCTACGTCGGCCAATCCTGGAAGACTCTGCAGTTCCAACAGGAAGGGAGATGCTTCCTGTGTAGTAAGGGGTTCACCATTCTTTGGGTCTTGGTAGGTTGGGGCCACTGGCTGGGATATGCCATGGCGCTTATGTCGTAGCCCAGCCTGGTTCCTGGTCTGGGAGGACAATAGCTCTTTCTCCTTCTGGAGTAACATGGAACCAGGTGAGGTGGAAACCTGAGGGAATAAAGAGGTGGCCAGAACAAAGTCAAAGATCTCTCCTAGAGAGCAGAGGTGTTAAAAAGTCAAGGGTGGCTGTCCCAAGTGGTGATGAAAGCATTAGATCTGGAATAAAATGTCTAAATTCCAATCTCAGCCCCTACTACTAACTCACTAAATGGTCTTGGGTAATTTCTGTAATGGTCTTAAGCCTCAGTTTCCCCTTATGTAAAATGAGGAACTGTTGTATCTACTTCAAAAAATTTCTGTGAGGATTAAATCAAATGATAAATATAAAAGAGCTTTGAAAGTTGTAAGGAACAAATGTTAATGAAAGATATGACAATTTGATGATTTTTCAGAATTCATTCACCAAATGCTTACTGAAGTACTTATTATATATACATATATATATATACACATATGTGTATGTATATACATGTGTATATGTGTTTATATATATGTACACACACACACATACACACCATTGTGGGGAATGGAAAAGGGAAGATGATGCTGCCCTTGTCTTCAAGGTGCTATTCTAATCTCATAGTAAATTCTCTGATCCAGGAGAAACACGCAGTGCCTTGGTGTACAGTAGAAACTCAACAAATTTTTAATAAACCAATCAGTCGGCTGTAGAATATTTGGTCTGGAAAGGGAGTTTAAGATATCATCTAGTCTAACACAGATGAATAAACTGAGGTCTAGAGAGACTGAGTGAGTTGCTCAGGGTCACACAGCAGCACAGCCACAACTAGACCCTAGGCATATTGCTCCCTGTTCGGTGCCCTTTCCACTACACCATGTTGTTACTACTATTATTATTTCCAATAGATAACAGCCAGCTGGGTCCTCTCCCTTCTGAACACCAGGAGTCCTCAGAACTGAGGAGAAGGTTGAGAAAGGGAATAAGGAGTTGGGATGTCTGAGTAGTTCTTGGTATTGTTCACTGCCTGATCCTTGGAATCATCACCTTCCAAAACACCACCTTGTTGCTCCTCAGTTTACTGTGTATGTTGTGTATACAAATATACTGTGTACATTTGAAGTAGAAGAAACTAAACCCAAGAGCTTTAGCTTGTTGGGCAAGGAGATTAGCTATGGGAAGAGACAAGTTAGGCACTTCTCATTTCTTCTCCCTCTCTTTCCCAACATTCATCCTATCCCATCTCTCTCCTCCCTTCTCTCCTATCTTATCTCTCTTTGTTCCCATCCCTTTCCTCCCCTCCCATTACCATTCTACACCCACAACCCCATCCATCCTCTGTGCCTCACACATCACACATCTCTTTCCTATCCCATTCTATCTTTCTCTAAGCCTCCCACACCAACCCCATCTCTCTTCTCCTTAAACCCTAGTCCATCTCTTTTCCCTTTTCCATTATCCAATTCTCTCTCCTTCTACATCCCCATCACATGTTTTCCTCTTTCCTATATCTTCCTCCTATCATCTTCTACCCACACCTCTATCCCATCTCTCTTCTCCCTCCCACACACTATCCCTTTTCTTTCTTCCTCTCCCTTTTCTTCTATATTCTTCTCCTATTTGTCTCCTCTCCTACATACCACAGAAGCATGAAATTTCAGAGTTGGAAGGGACTCCTGCACCATCTAGTCCAACCAGTACTCAACATTAGAAAAAGATAGTTTTCTTAGCTAGTTTCTTCTCTGATTTCCCCCTTTTTAATCCTCAGCATTCTATAATTTTACCTGAACCTTACACAGTTGTTAATGTTGTCTTCTTCATAATTTCTGATATTGCCCCTCTCAACACCTACTCCAGTCCTGTCTCCACCTCCCCACATACATGCCACCCTCCTTTACTCTTTTGAGATGCTCATCCATCCCTCAGACTAGCTTCAAGGCATTTCCATCCAGAAACTTCACAGGAGGTCAACAAAAACAACAATAGCGTGCAATTCTCAATGGATCCTCACAATTATTGTTGAGTGTGTTGTGTTTGTCCTTTGTTCTCAAAGAGGACCATGAGATCAGGGGGAAGATAACATGGCTTGCAGCTGACTTTGATTTGAGAGAGGGTTGTGTAAGGTCACCAGCATGACCTTCTCCTCCAGAGCCATCTGAGTCCAATGACCAGATATTCATCAGGATGACTGGAGATGGCCCGGGATGTAATAACCCATCCTCTTTTTGAAGATGAGAAAAGTGAGACAGAGATCAAATGACTTGCTCAGAGTCACACAGTTAGTAAGTGACTGAGGTAGGGTTCATAATCAGGTCTCTCTGACTCCAAGTGTAGCACTATAGCCAGTGTGCTACCTAGTTACCTCAAAATAACATGATAATGGTAGAATTTAGCAGAGAAAATAAAACTTAAAAATAACTCCATGAAATTTTATGTGACCCTCATCGCCTTATGCGGACTATTATAATAAGCTTGCTGGTAGGTCTCTCTGCCTCAAGTCTCTCCCCACTTCAATCCATCCTCCATTCAGCCATAAAAGTGATTTTCCTAAAGCACAAGTCCAACCAAATAGCACCCTATCACCTCCAAAGATGTGAAGGTGAAATAGACAGGCCTTGGCAACAGATTGGATGGGGAGGGTGTGTATGTAATAGTAACAAAATCAGGATGACTCCTAGGTTGCGCCTGAGGGACTGAAAGAATGGTGTTGCCCTCTACAGTAATAGGGATGGTAGGAGATGGGGAGAAATTAGAGGGAAAGATAATGAGTTGGGATTTGGGCATATTAAGTTTAAGAAGTCTATTGGACATCCAGTTTAAGATGTCTGAAAGGCCTTTGGGGGTAAGATTGGAGGTCAACAGGATAGGTAGATTTGAGAATCATCAGCAGCACAGAGATGGAAATTAAATCCAAGGGAACTGGGGAGATTACCAAATGAAATAATATAAAGGGAAAAGAGAGGAGGACTCAGGACTGGGTCACCTATGGTTAGAGGGTGTGACCTAGAAGATCCTGAAAAGGATACAGAGAAGGAATCATCAGATGCCTTCTATCACTCTCTTCACTCTGTCTCACATGAAGAGGTGGTCCTTTCTCAGCTACATGTACAAGTGATCCCATTCCATCTTGTCTTTTCTAGCAGATTGTCCTCTCTATCATTCCTCCTCCTTCACTATCTTCAATCTCTCCCTTTATTCTGGCTGTGTCCCTACTACCTATAAACATGTCTACATCTCCATTATCCTCAAAAAATACTTACTTGATCCATCCATCCTTGACACCTATTATGTCATATCTCTCCTCCATTTTGTGGAGGTTGAGGTTGTCTACAATAGATGCCTCTATGTCCTTTTCACTCACACTCACTGTCCATGTCATGCCTGTTAATGACAAGTGTTTCTGAGAGCTATTTCCTGGGCCATCTTCTCTTCTCCTTCTATATTATTTATCTCAGTGATCTCAGTTCCTATGGATTCAGTTATCTTTTCTATGTTGATGATTCTCAGATCTACTCTCTCCTAATCTCCAGATTTATTTCTTCAACTAACTGTTGGACATCTTGAACTAGATGTCCCACCGACATCTTAACCTTAACATGTCCAAGCTGGATTCATTACTTCCCCCAAATCTTCCCCTCTTCTAGACTTTCCTGTTCCTGCAGAGGCAACCACCAACCTCCCAGTTGCCCATGTTTCCACAATGCCATCCTTGATTCCTTTGCTCTCTAACAACCCCCATTATCAATTTTGTTATCAGATTCTATTGATTTTACCTTTGTAACATCTCTCATACACACACATACATATATATATATATATAGTGTGTATATGTGTGTATGTGTGCATATATGTATCTATCTTCGTATCTATCCATCTATCTTCCCATCCATCCATCCATCCATGTATCTATCTATCCTTCTCTCTTGTGATAATGCCACTACCTTAATCCAGACCCTTACCACTTCATAACTGAATCACTGCAATAGCCTTGGTTGGTCTGCCTGCCTCAGGCCATCTTCCACTCAGTTGTCAAATTGATTTTCCTAAAGTACAGATCTGACTATGTCATCCAAACCCAAATAAACAAACTCCATTGGTCTTCTATTATGTCCAGGATCAAATGTAAATTCTCTGTTTGGCATCTGAAACCCTTAGTAATGGCTCTCGCCTGCCTTTCCAGCCCTACTCCCCTTACCACATACTCTGTGATCCACTGATCAATGCTATTCTTCCTACAAGATATTTCATCTCCTAATTCTATGCATTTTTGCTGGCTGTTCTCTCCCTTCCCTTCCCCACTTCTTAGCTTTCCTGGTTTCCTTCAAGTTTCAGCTAAAATCTTACCTTTTCTAAGAAGTCTTTCCTGATTCCCCTTAATGCTAGCACTTTCTGTTATCTCCAGTCTATCTGATCTATATCTTGTTTGTACAGAGTTGTTTACATGTTGTCTCTTCCATTAGAGTTCCTTGAGAACAGGGACTGGTTTTGCCTTTGGGGAGGAGAAAAATTTTTTACTAATTTTTTAAAATTTTTACTATTGCTTAGAACATAGTAAGCACTTAATAAATACTTGCAACTGACTGGGAGTACAGTACCTGGCACACAGAAGGTCCTTTAGAAATGCTGGATGATTAAATGATCATCCAAAGCTTCTAATTTCTCCATGGCAAGATTTCTGTGTAATCCTTATACTATACAACTCTATCTCCTCAAGTGTGTCAAGATCAAGGTATGTGTGGGGAGGTGTACCCTAGCCTAGATTAGGCCATTGCCCTTTTCTTTGAATTTCAGGAAAATCTCTTGAGGGCAGAATCTCTGGGAAGACTTTGGGGAAAACAAAGAAAGAGTTTCAGAAGGATGGTCTCTCCTACTATTCCAATGCTTCAGCTCCAGAGTCAAACTCCCAAATTCTCCTCAAATGCTGGTGGAAAAAGTGGTGACTGTAAAACATATATAGAATGTCTTAACTGTCTGAAGAATGACTGAACAAATGATGCTGTATTATTATGTATTATTGCTCTATAAGAAACATTATGAAATTAAATATTATTAAATAATATTAATGCTCTATAAGAAATGACAAAATGGATAGTTTCAGAAAAATCTGAGAAGACTTAAATGAAATGATGTGGAATGAAATGATCAGGACTAGAGCAAATTGTACAGTAATCCCATTATACAGAAATTATACACATTATACAGAAAAATACCTGAGAATTCTGATAAGTGCAATGATCATTCTCAGTTCCAGGATAATGAAGCACACTACCCATCTCTTGGCAGAGAAATGGCAGAACTCAAGATATAGAATAAGACATAATTTTAAACACAACTAATGTGAGAAGTTATTTTTGCTTGAGTATGCATTAATTAGAAAGGCTTCCTTTTCCTTTCTTTCTTTTGTCCAATGGGATATGAGAAAGAAAATTAGTAAAGACAGTAAAAAAAATGAAAGAGTTATTTTAAAAAAATGCAGAGAAAAAGTAGGCAAGTCAGAAAACAGCACAAATGGGAGCTTTGAAAGCTACAGGTTGAACTTAATATATACTTAAAGAAAGTAAAGTTGTACTTAATAGAGACATGAATTTCTATGTACAATCCTCTTTGTTTCTGTTCTATTATGAGTATGGAACTATCCATTTTATTTGGTGTCTGTTAGGTTTAGAATAAACAGTATCTTAATGTTTAATGAAAATGACAACACAACAAAATTCATATCTCAGTTATTTCTTAATGGGACTTTAAAATGACAAGGAATTGATTTTAGAGTTGTAGTTTGAATTTTAAGCACTGTCTTATAAGTCATGACATATGTTCAGAAGAGATTCAATGAAATAGGAATTCAGATAAGTGCTAAAAAAAAAAAGGCCAAGGTCGCTCATTGCATAATGGGTCATCTCTAGTCATTCTGATGAATATCTGATCACTGGATCCAGGTGGCTCAGGAGAAGAAAGGGAGGATAGTGACCTTGCACAGCCCTCCCTCCCTCAAAACAAAGTCAAGAGCAAACTACGTCATCATTTCTCTGATGCCATGGTCTTCTTTGAAAACGAAGGACGAACACAATGACAATCTTAAGGTTAAGCCTTCAGGGCCTCCGAGTATGTGTTTCCAGTGAGCCCCAGCAGAGGTCTCTCTATTTCCCTCAGGAGCAGCGTTTCCCAGGAGCAATCTCAACTCCAATTAAAAGAACTTGGGGATGGTCAATCCAAAGGAAAATTCTTTAGCCCAGTCAGTTGTCCCCAAGGCTAGAAGGCTTCCCTTCCATAGGCACACATGGTGCATTTGTTCAGCTTTTCTACTCTGAGTGTTCCCTGAATGGAGCACCTGTGCTAGCCTGCAAGTTGCTAGCGCTATCTCGCCTGGGTGAACAACCCAGCTGATACAAGATTCCCTGCTTACTTGCAAGGGTGCAGGCTCATAAGGACATCCATTTGAAAGGGATGACACTGTTCTCAGGGGAAATGCCCTGTGACCCTTTCATTGCAGCTGTGATTGCCCTGGGTATTGCTGTCCAACACTAAGGTATACTTAGGTGCCCTCACACATTGATGGGTAGGGAAATATCACTCTTTTCATTTTACTGATGGCATTGAGAAACTGGCATTGAGAACAAAAGGGGCACATGACTGTGGTACCAGGCTCTCACGCCCTTAGAAAGCAACAGTTTGTACCTTGAATCCTCTTCCTGCCCTTCCATTGATACCAGAACAAAAAAATGACAACCATGATCCAAAATCACTCTTCACTGAGCTTTCAACACAACCTCACTTTCCTCCCTAACTCAAAGAAATCAAGGAATCTCCCTTCTGAGAAAGTTTTGTCTGCATTTTAGATGTAAAGATGATGGAGGGCCCTATGACCAGGACAATCCCACTATATATACATGTGGACACATATCCTTCACACAGGCACACATTCGTGGATTCACTGACGCATTTGTGGGGACTGGCGTTTTTTAAATTCAACTCATTAAGTATTTTAGAGGGAAGGGAGTGGACCTGTGTTTTCATTTATACAAAGGGAACTCCAGGATGAAGAAATGTCCTCTACAAATGCAGGTAGGCACCTCTTGGAAACTACTAGTCTTACAGAGTTGCTTAGAGCACTGAGAAGTTAGCTGATTTGCACAGCCAGTTGGTTAACCATCAGCACTGGAAGTTGAATCTAGCTTTATATCTTCTTGGCATTGAGGACACCTCTACTACAATATCAACATTTTTTTAACTGCACTGAATTTTAGATGCATCATATGGGAACAGCAGCATCATAGAGTGGATACAAAACTGCTGGTTTTGTCCATCCTTTGTTTCCGAAGAGGGCCGATGACATCGAGGATGGTGTCTGGAATAACTTGTGAATTGGATTTAAGGGAGCTGCACAACATCACCAGCCTCACTTTCTCCTTCAGAATCACTGAAGTCCAGAGGCAAGACAAAAATCAAGATGACTAGCGATAGGCTGGGATGCAATGGATGACCTCGGCATCTTCAATGCTTGTCCAGGCTCTAAAACGCAGTGCACAGAGCCTGTTTCAGCTGCCTGCATGGCCACCGGAACAAATGGTTCTCATCTGCCTGTTTCTCCAGGGGAAGTCTTCACATGCTTTAGGTAGACACCCCCTTAACTCATCGACAGGTTGAAGGCCTATCTTTTACCTTCAGCCTGGTTTAACCTGTTTGCCAAGGTGGTTCTACCCAGACAAGATGCCCTTGGTTTCAAGACCTGTCTTTGAATTATACTGATGGCACAATCCTCAGAGACATCACTGAACCCTCTAGGCAATTCTCTAAGGTGCCTGATTTGCACAGGCAGAGGGGTTTCCTCACTGGGTAGTTCTCTATATCAGTGAAATTCCAGGTCTCAAACTCCCCACAAATGATCATATAGATATACAGAAGACATACACACTCATGGACCTAAATGCACCCAGACTTACTCACACACACAGTTACACAGCCCTACATCTGGCTTAATACGAGTACATATGATAATCTGTGGTTGAATCTCATATATATCCTCTCCTAGTTAGAGCCTGGCTTGGATCACCCCACGCCTAGGCCACATGTTCCCAGTTAATATTGTGGAAGCATGTTAGCCATAATCCTTAATGCATTACGTAAGCAGAGCTGCTGTTAACTTATTCCAGCCTTAACCCTCTCATTAGCCCTATTTCCCCTCACTAGTGCTCCAGGAACTATGAACTTGTCACACAGCTGCTAAACCAACCAACATAGCCAGTCATTCTCCCCTCCCCCTATTCTTGTGCAACTCTGACTCCTCCTTGGCCTCAGTCTCCTCCCTTCCTCCCCACCCCAACCTTCCCCTAGGCTACTGGCCAAATATGACTGTAGCTAGTGATGGAAGGGAAGAAAGACCTCGAACTCTAGGGGCCCAGCAGGTTCCATGAATCTAAGGGGATTCATATACTTCTTACCTAAGACCAGGCTTTCAAGGGGTTTGGGCGATGACAGCCTATTGGGGTGGGGAGTGGGAAAACCAGAGTTCAGTCAGATTTCACCCTCAACACAAAGACTGGCATTTGAAATCTTAATCCTGCCTCCTGACTCCCAACCTCCAAAAGGAAGATCTCTCTTACAGTAACTTATTGAGCCAGATAGCTCAGGAGACAGAGTGCTGAACCTGGAATTGAGAAGGCCTGAATGCAGATCTTGCCTCAGACACCTACTGTGTGACCCTGGGCAAATCACTTTACCTCTGTCTGCCTCCTTATCCTCATATGTGAAACAGGGATAACAATACCTACCTCCCAGGGTTGTTGTAAGGATCAAACGAGAGAATATTTGTAAAATACTTGCAAATCTTAAAGCATTACATAAATCCTAGCTATAATGTTCAGTAATTTCAGTTGTGTCCAACTCTTTGGGCGGGGAGAGGTAAAGCAATCAGGGTTAAGTGACTTGCCCAGGGTCATACTATTAGTAAGTGTCAAGTATCTGAAGTTAAATTTGAACTCAGGTCCTCCTGACTCCAGGATGACCTATCCACTGCACCACCTAGCTGCTCCTTCAGTGGTGTCCCTGACTCTTTGTGTCCTCATTTGGGGTTTTCTTGGCAAAGACGCTGGAGTGATTTGCCATTTTCTTATCTGGCTCATTTGACAAATGAGGAAATGAGGCAAATAGGGTTAAATGACTTGCCCAACATCACACAACTAGTAGACCTCTGCGGCCACATTTGAAATGAGGTCTTGACTGCAGGACCAGCACTCCATCCAATGCACCATCTAGATGCCCAACTATACTTTGTATGTCTATTCTTGTTGGTTCCTCACAATAAATCTTTGTAAAGAAGCATAATTATAATGGTCCCCATCTATCTTTGTACCTCACAATAATTTTTTATAAAGTAGCATGTTATAGTGACTTCCATATTGCAAGGGAGGAAACTGGGTCAAATGCAATTTAATTCAGTTAAAACCTTTCCTTAAGAAATCAGAGAAATATCATGTCACAGAAAATTCATGGGCTTTAGACACAGGGCCTGTGCTACCTACTACTGCTATGACATAAATAAGTCCCTTTGCTACTCTGGGCTTCAGTTTCCTCATGGGTGATATGTGGAGGCTAAGTTAGATTATCTCTAGGTCCATTCTGATATAAATCTTGCGAGACTCAGAGAGGTCAAGTGATCTATCCACAACAAGCCAAGGTAGCACTCAAACACAGGTCTCCTGATTCCAAATCCAGTGTTGTTCCCCCTACACCATACTACGTCATAGCACTTATGTGGTTCAGTAGTAGACAGAGCACTGGGCATGGAATCAGGAAGACCAATTCAAATCCAGCTTTGACCACTTTCTAGCTATGCTGACTCTAGACAAGTCACTTAACTGTTTCTCTCCGTTTCCTCAATCATAAAATAATAGCACCTACCTCACAGGGTTGTTATGAGGATCAAATGGGATAACATTTGGAAAGTGATTAGCACAGTGCCTGGCACACAGTAGGTGTTTAATAAATGCCTGCTTTCTTTTTCCCTCCTTTCCCCCACCCTGCTCCATTAGCTTCAAACCCAAGTGTTCTGTTTTGTTTTTAACTATATCCTACTGCTCCTTCCCTCCCTGCTACATGTCTAGCTGTCCCCCCTTCCCTCCCAACTAACCTTGATAGTTACCTCTATACTGGGGCTCCTAAACATAGATAGGTTCCAGGGAATCCATGAACTTGGATGGGGAAAAAAATACATCTTTATTTTCACTGAACTTTTTCATTCCTTTGCAATCTTTTCACTGAACTTTTTCATTCCTTTGCAATCCTATGTATTCTATGTTATACACTTAGAATATTATTCTTAGAAGGTATCCGTAGGCTTTATCAGTCTGCCAAGGGCCCATGGAGTCCCTGATATAAAAAGGTTAAGACCTCCTGCTCTAGACCTTAAGAAATGGAAGAGTTTTTTGGTGGGTAACCTCCCTATGCATCAGTTGCCTGACATATAAATGAGACAGTTGGGCTAGATCAACACTGAGGACCTTTCCTACACTATTACTGTGATCTCAAATGTTATTAGCTCCATGTGGGAACCTAATATTCAAGCTTGGGGAAAGACTAAAGCAGTTTTGGGTGGTAGGTGAAAGGGTCACAATAACTCAGGTCATGGGATGAAAACAATATGGAGAGAAAAAGGTGCAAGAGGATAGTGATTACAGTAGAGGTGTAAAGAAGGGTGTGGCCTCTTCTCAGGCTCCTACAGGGATTATTCTGTTTTGTGTTTAGGGTTAGTCTATTGCCCTTAATGGAGGCACAGAGGTGGCCCAGTTGAAAGATCTTGATGGGTTTGAAGTCAGGAAGACTTGAGTTTAAATCTGGCCTCAGATGGTACCTGTATGAACCTGGGCAAGTCACTTAAACTCTGTTTGCCTCAGTTTTCTCAACTAAAAAATGGGGATAATAACTGAGATAAATAATAATAAATGAGATAATGCCTGAATCCACTGGGGAAGGAAATGGCAAACCATGCGGTATTTTTGCTAAGAAAACCCCATATGAGGGTCACAAATACGTTCAGCCCAGTGCAAACCCCAGACAGAATCTAAACATCTTCAGATCCCTTGAGAGGGACTCTCAGAGGTCATCTTGCCTAATTCTCTACCTCTAGTTTATCATCCTGGACAGATTCATCCTATTACTCATATCTATTGTATATCTGCAATAGTCATAACTATACACCAGGCCAATTCCTTTAATCATCCAGGATAGCTAGCTAGTTCTGGTATTTCATAATCTTCCTCATCAATCATAATATCAACAATCAATAAACATTTACTAAGCTCTTATTATGTGCCAGACACTGTGTTAAATGCTAGGGATAACAACAGAGTCCCTACCCTCAAGGAGCTTATGATCTAATGGAAGAGACAACATGAAAACAAATATACGCAAAGCAAACTCTATATAGTATACAAAGGAAATAATTAAAAGTGGGAAAGTACTGGAGTTAAGAGGTGTTAGGGAAGGCTTCCTGTAGAAAGTGAGATTTTAGTTAAGACTTAAAGGAAGCCAGAGAGGTCAGCAGATGGAGTGAAGGAGGAAGGGTGTGCCAAGGCAGAAGAGAGAGATGGTCAGAGAAAATGCCTGGAGTCAAAAGTCTTGTTTGTGGAACTGCCAGGAGGCCAGCGTGACTAGATCAAAGAGTATCTTTTGGGGAGCAAGGCGTAAGATAGGGTCTCTGCCTCCAAGAACTTGTAATATAGTTTGAGAAATAAAACAGACTATGAGCATGTAAAAGAATAATACTGAGGCAGTACAGGGTAAGTCCCAAATGAGCAATGTAATAGTGAGTATTGCAGGCATTCCGCGAAGAGACTTTACTGGCGGCTGGTGTGTCCAGGGAAAGGGTCACAAGGGAGGTGTAACATGCGCTTTGCTTTGAAGGACAGGTAAGTTTCAGCTGGGTTCAGAAGAAGAGGGTAGGGTTTGAAGGAGTTCCAGATAGGTGGATGAGCAAACGCATGTTCTTTTGGCCAAATCACTTTTCCCACCCTGACCTTGAGTTTCCTCTTTTGTGAGAGGAGAGGGCTGGGGCTTTTGAGGTCCTTTCCCACACTATTCCTATGATCTCAAATGTTACTGGCGCAGAGATGACTCTGTGAGTGGCTACTGGCCAAGCTTGGGGAAAAACTCAAGAAGATTCAGGTTTGAAGGCCATGATTAAATGTTGAAATCTGGGGGGCACCCCCAATGTGTACCTACATTCAGGGTCTTGTAGATAGCAACAGTCTATTTTGAAGACTGCCTTAATGTAGAAAAGGACTTTTCTTTTACATTTCCTAATGTTTTTTGGAATACAGAATAATCAAGTTAGCCTAATATAGTTTACTTTGAGCAACTCAAAGCCTTCATGAGTCTCAGTTTTCTCATTTTTAAAACAGAGATAAACACCTGTGCCCTACCTATATCATTCCACAGAGCTACTGTTAGGATCAACATTTCTCATGGCATTTGGCTACCTTTTCTTTGAACACATTATATCCTCCCTTCTATCAAGCTCATTTGTATATTTGTATCCTCTCTCTTCTAAAACCCTTTGAGGACAAGAAGTGCATCATTTTTGATCTTTGTATAAGGAGCATAAAGGTTTTAGTCGCTGGTAGAAAATGGGACAAAGGTTGCCAGCTATATTGATTTCATCTGGGTGTTAGTTTTGCTCTGGAGATGATTTGTACAGTAAGAAAATCTGCCTGCTCCTCCCTTTTCAGACACACCCTTAGGGGAGAGGCTGAAGAGCTGATAAAATCCAGCAAATGTCAATGGAATGGAGGGGAGGGACAGAAAAGGCTGCACAAAGCCCAGAAGGTGAGAGCCACTCAGCAGCGACATCCAGCAGAGAGCAGTGTGGCAGAAAGAATGGAACCACAGAGGGCATTTTCCATCCCAAAGCAAGCACTGGTACCCAGTGACCTCACCAGGAACATGAGGGCCCTGCGGTGCCAGAGGCATGGGTGCCTGGGCTATGCATATCCTTTGGCCACAAAGGTTCTTTATGCATGCGCCATTCTATGCATCAAGAAGCATACATTTCCGAAGAGCCTGCTACGTGTCATGCTCAGTGCTCTGTGCGTCTGGTCACATTTATTTCTTGCATATGCCCCTTGGGAGAGTTCCTTCCGCACGTGCACAGGGACATCTCTTCTTACTTGTTTTGATTTAATTATTACTGACTGGGAATTGTCCACAAAGGAATCATGGAAAGCTTTGTGGAAGAGCTGGCAAATGAGTTGGGTTTTAAAGGTATGGAAGCGCTGGTAGCACAGAGCATATTTGGGAGGCTGAGTAGTACAATTTGACTGGAATGTAAATCACGCCACACCAGGTACAGTTATCCTTTCCACATCCCACTTTCCCACTGAGGTTTTGTTATATCACAGGTCGTCATAAGAAATCAAATGGGAATGTTTTGGGAATTTTGTGGAAGCCGCAGACAACAGATGAAGGTCAGCAGATGACACACAAAATATTTAGAAACTCAGAAATGCATATAATATATGTATGGTATTGTATAATATCAACATATTTTATCTTTTGATAACATAATAATTTAGATTTCTTCTCTGGTACGAAGGGAGAGCCAAAAAATTTTATGCAGATTTTCCAGATTACAGGGGTACCACACCCAATCAGTGTGGAAGGGATCACTGTAATGTGAGATAATGCTGGAAAGGAAGGCTAGTGCCAGGTAGTGGTGGACCTTAAATGTCAGCCAGAGGAGTCTGAGCTTTATTTGGTTGTTAGTTAGGAACCAAAGAAGACAGAGGAATGACATGTAAATAACAATAGCATTTATATAGTGCCAGGTACTATGCTAAGCACTTTACAAATGTTTCTTCACTGGATCCTCACAACAACCCCTGGGAACTATTATCCCCATTTTACAGTTGGGGAAACTGAGGCTAATAGAGATTAAGTGATTTGTCCAGGGTTGCACAGCTAAGGTATATTTGAGACTGGATTTGAACTTAGGTCTTCCTGACTCCAAGGTGTATCCACATGCATAAGAAAGATTACACTGTATGAAGGATAAGTTGGAGAGGGAGGAGAGGAAAGACAGGCAAGATTATTCAGAGACTATTCAATTATTCCAGGTTAATGAACATTTATCAAGCACTTACTCTGAATCTATGATGAAGATCTGCAGCAGGATAGTAGTAGCAACTGGAGATGACAGGAGGGATTATAGACATGAGAGATGCTGTGAGGGGTTGAGAAGATTTAGTATCTGCTTGGATATGAAAGGTGAGAGAGAGGGAATTAAGTATTTGTGCTCCATCTCCCCAAGGGGGATTCTAAACTCCTTTAAGGCAGAGAATAACATTTCCATGTCCCTAACAACACCCAGCACAAGGATAAACATGTAGTAGGTACTCCAAAACATTTACAAATTAAGTCACCAGCAGGCACTCCATAAGCATTTAGAGGATACTGATCTCTTTCACAACACTGATACTCACTGGTACCCTAGAGGCCCTTAAAACCTGGAAAAGGTGCCAGAGGAAGGAGGGACAGAAGATCAATTTATGCCACGTGAGTAGAAACAAAGGCTAACGAGCCCATTTTAATACCAGTGCCATCTCTCAGGCGGGAGAATGGGCTTATGCAAAAAACAGAAACCAAAATTTTAGACTTTTGCATTCTTTTGGACTTAACCAGTTAGGATGCTCAACATGCTCCAACCACAGCACCTCAGAGAATTCATCCAAGGCTCGGATGAGATAATCTATTTTGCAAACCTGAAATAATATGTTAGCTACTGTTACTATGAAGATGATGATGGTGGTGATATGAAATGAGAACTCCTTTCTTTCCTCTCTAGATATTAAAATGGGTAGTCCTCTTTAGTGGCTCACAGAACAGCTGGTTGAGAATTAGAAAGGTCGTGTGGGTTCAAGCTCTCATTCACATTCTCTGTGTCCCTCTCTGTCCCAATCTGTAAAAGGGGAAGAATCTGTTTACTTCTTTCCCAGACAAGGAAATCTAAAGTCACCCTTCAAGTCAATGTCAGAATGGGCCCCAAATATCAGTCTCCTGACTTTTAACACCAGATTCTTTCTATATGCTACATTTCACTGTCATATAGCACCTACCTCACAAGGCTGTTGTGAGGATTAAATGAGATATTTCCAAAGTGGTTGGCATATTATTCAGCTGTTTTCGGGTGTCTGACTCTGTGTCTATTTAGACTTTTTTTTGGCAAAGATTCTGGAGTGGTTTGTCATTTACTTCTTCAACTCATTTTACAGATGAGGAAACTGAGGTAAACAGGATTAAGTGACTTGCCCAAAGTCACACAGTTAATAAGTCTGAGGCCAGATTTGAACTCAGGAAGATGAGTCTTCCTAACTGAGGAACCCAAATTCCATCCACTTTGCCACCTAGAGGCCTGGACCTGCTAATAAATGTTTGTTTCCCCCCTTCTCCATAGCTATTAGTTCAACTGTCTGCTTTCTCTGGCCTCAGTGAATCACAGCTTCCTTACCTCAAACTCCCTCCCCACCAATACTTAGCTTATTATAGGGGAGGGAAGAATTTTCCCTGTGTATAGATTGGATCATTTCTTCAGGGCAGGCTAGGCAAATTCCCATAATGCCAGGCTACTAGGCAGAATTTCCAAGAGTACAGATGTTTTCAAATCTGAACTCTACCCTACTCTGGACAGAGAGACAGATAAAGAGACAGAGATATTGACGCCACAGGAAAACTTAATAGAAACTGAAAACTAAGACAAACTTCATCTATCTGAGGTACACTATACCTGAAACAACCATGACTCCCATCTATATAAATGATCATCTAGACTCCACCTTGGAAGTATCTGGTGGTGGTGGTGGGAAACCCACCACTTCTTAAAGTAGGTCATTCTAATTTTGTTGTTCAATTGTCTTTTATTACAGTGGGGATCCGCCCACACACCAGCAGCCCCACCTCTCAGTCCTTTCCTTCTCCAGGTACACCAGTTTTCTTAAAGGGAAGTGTCTCAGCCCGGTACTGTAGAAAGGGTATATCAGCTGAGGCATTGGAGGACCTGGGGCTTGATTTCTGCCTCTGTCACTTTCTACCTGTGTGACTGTAACCTCTCTGGGTCTGTTTTCTCATCTGTAAAATCAGAGGGTTGGACTGGACTCTGAGGTTGCTGAACAATTCTGTAGATATTTTTCCCCTAGGAACTGGCGAATTATGTTTGTTTGACTCTTTTCCATGCCCTTTATTCAATTCCTACCCTAGGACACTTGCAATTGGCCTAAGGAACACAACTCATTTTTCCATCACAAAACAGTTTATTACTTGCTGGAAAACGCAAACTTTCAGAGGCTTGCTAGGAAGGAAGCTATGGGCTAAAGATTCAGTGTTAGTAAATTCAGTCCCACCAGGGAGAGTGCAGATGTCCTCTTTCACTCAATTCATTTCAGTTTAATAAGCATCTATTAAGAGTTCCATTGTGAGCAAACCGCTGCATAGGCCTAGAAGAACTTCGGGAGGATACATGTACAGAGAAAAAGTAGCATGTGCTCCATTTCAGTAGGTTTGTATTTATTTGGGGTTATTTTTATGTACTTATCTTTGTCTTTACCCCAAAGTCAAAAAACCTCCTTTTTTCCAGAGACAAGTCTATCCCTGAGGGGAATGATGCACACGATACTGAAATGAAACCCAAGTTCTAAGCTGCCTCGCTAAAAAACCTTCGACTTGAAGGGTCCCGTGTTTGGGGCTATCCCGGGCTGGAGCACACCGTGCATGGGGACACTGGGCAGTGAGGGTGATGGAGCACCTTGGGAAAACTCTGTCCTTTCTACAGGATGTGGTGGAGTCAAAAAGGAAGCCAGGGGACCGAACCCCAGCTGCCCACTGCAGCTCTCCTCCCCATCGAGTCCTTTTTTTTTGGGGGGGGGCACTCACAGTTCTTCCTTGGCCACCTGCTACCTGTCCCCAGGCCTGCTGGCCCCTTCCCCTCGCCGATGCCACCCAGTTCACTGGCAGGCGGGCACGGCCCCAGGCACCTGGCCGAGGCTGGCGCGCGCGAGTGGGCGGGCGGAGCGCGCTCCCGAGTTACCCTACCTGGCCCCCGCCCCCGCCGCCCCGCTCACCTCCGCCGGCTCGGAGCGGCTCCCGTCCCGGGGCCCCGGGGGGCCGGCCGCGGGTCCTCGGAGCTTTCCCAGGGGCAGCCCCTTCCCGGCGGGGAGCAGCAGCGTGAGCAGGACAAAGCCGAGGAGAAGCCCGGTTTCCCCGAGGAGCCGCGGCATCGTCCCCTCCGCTCTCCCCGGCGCCTCAGTGCGGCTCGCTCCGTTCGCTCGAGTCCACCCCCTTCCTCTTCCACCGAGCTCCACTCCCCTCCTTGGCGGGGGGAGCGGGGTGGGCAGATTGGGCCAGTGCTGGCGGAGGAGGGCGGGCGGAGAGGATCCCTCTTCCTTCGGCCTTCGGTGGGGGCGCGGGAGGGAGGGAGAAGGGTGTGTGCATGCTCCACACTCGTGCACACGCCCAGAGCTCTGCCCAGCCGTACGGGAGCCAGCCCGTGCGTGGTGCCAGTGTTAGCATCTAGGTCCGGGCACGTGTGCGACCGTGCTCCTCGGGACCGAGCCGGCCAGGCTTCTCCAGGACTTTGAGTCTCTCCCCTTGGATCTCTCTAGCCCCCTGCAGTTTGCCCTCGGGTTTATCAGGTTCCCCGGCTCCGGCTGTGGTCGCCAGCGCTAGCCCCTGCCAAAGGAGGGAAGCAGCAGCCCCGATCCAGCTCCCGCTCGAGCCTTTTCGACCATCTTCCCGCCCCTGGGAGCGGCTGACTCCAGGCTGTCTTACCCACCACTAAGCTCAAGTCTTCTCCAGGGCTGGAGACCAAGGAAGGGCGGGGGACATTGAGTTCTGGGAGATAAGTGGTCAAACTGACCGTCCCCGGTATTTCAATAGGAATCGGACCCTAGGGACTCAAGATTTGTTGGACTGTTACTTGAAATGTAGACGGGCAGTTTTGCGTAGGAAACTCAAGGGAATGGAGGAGGGGGGGGGGGGAGGAAGGCTTGCTTTTTGGCACTACTGAAATAACTTTTGTAGATTTGGCGTTGCTCCTAAATATTTCACACCATCAAAGCCCCACGCGGACTTGACAGGAAGATAGTTAATGCCCAAGAACTGAATAAATCAAGTTATTTCATTCACTAGAGAAGAGCAACCCCCTTTCCTTGAAAGTTTTCGGAGTTTTATGGTGGAAGAAAGTGTGGTTCAGAAGGGAGAAAAAAAATTAGCCCTCTCAAAGGGAGGAAGAGCCAAGCGACATAGAAGGGAGTCAAATCCTTTCCTAAGAGGAACCTCGACTAGGTCGTGTTGTCTCTGCATCCCACTGTAGAACGTGTAGAAATCCAAGTTCGGTGACATGCTTAAAAATCAGTCCAGAAGGGAGTCAGAAAGATGGCCATTCAGGAACTGCTTGCTTGACTGAAAAGTTGCGAAAGTTGGATTAGAATTCTGCATTTTTTTTTTTTCAAAAAGGGGGGAGAGAGGATAGAGTGTTAATTTCGGTCAAATGACCTACCTACAGAGGTCCCCAAGACTCCCACTAAGAATTCAGCCTAGATTTAACCAGCTACTCTTTTGTACATGACTTTACCTGATGCACATGCCAACTTGTATTTTTAAAGTGTCTTTTACTTGAAAAAAATGCTTTCGCAAATAATCTCATCAACCCTTTTGTTCTTCCCACTAGAAAGCCTCTTTCCTAAACTCACAAACTTGAAGGATTTTAAAGAATGAAGTCAAAACCCATCTTTCTGAATATTTTATTGGGCAAAAACACAATAGATTTGCATGGATTGTTCTTATTTATCCCAGGCAGTTTCCCTTCTAGGTTTAACATGCACTTTTGAAGCTGAATGAACAGTTCTCTCCCACTGCACCCAGTTTCAGTCATCCAACAATTAAAAAAAATTAGATCATCTGGCATAAAATACTTTATTTTTCGGTGGTAGAGGGGAATCAGTTACAAAATCTTATTTAAAATGTTTCATATTTACAATCTATCCCCCTCTTCCCTCCAAGGGTATGGTATATATGTACATTAGAGGACTTGAGAGAGACCATTCCACCCCACTCCCTGCAATTCCACTTTGTCCTCTCCTCTATGGCAATGGAAAAATCTGGGCCACCAGATACCTCAGGTTCCAAAAAAGGCTGTTTCCCTAATTCTTTTACCCCATCTTCCTTATGCTAGCTGCCTTCATACAGAGAGGGATCATCAAGATTGTATGGGGATATTGGTTGAAAGAGGCTGGGGTGATGTAACATACCATATGTTTCTCCTGTTATTCCAACCACTAGCCCATTTCCAGGTACTAGAACACTGTTCAAGGAGGAAAAAGCCAGTGCCCATACCAGGCAGAGAGAAGCCTTAATTTTCTCCCTACTATTTTCTCTTTATTATCCAGGAATTCCTGGCCAAGTTACCAAGCTTTGCATGAAGGACTTGAATACAGAATGTTGCATCAAGCAAGTTTTGAACTGAATCGGGTCCCTTAGGCATCGCAATATTTCCTGCACATCCATCGAGATCATGGTAGGGGAACACACTCCTTCCTTCTATGACTCCCTACCCCTCTGTTTGCTTAGCAAGAACAAAGCCGCAGCTATCACTTCATTAGGATTACAGCACCTGCAGTTTAAGAGTCACTGCATTCTTTAGGGTCAGTTAGTGAAAACACATCATACCAAAAAGAATCACAGTTTAAGGCCATTTCTGATGTGCACTGTACAGTAAACAAAGTCCTTCTTGTCTGTCCCCTTCCCTACTTTCTTCTTTAAGTTTAGAATGGGATGGGAACAAGATAACTCTAGACTTACAAGGGTACAAAACAATGCATTCTAGAGGAATGTGAGCCAACCCCTTTGGTTCCCTCCCCAAATCTGGCATTCAACCTACAGCAGGATATACTCAGGAAATTTGAGAGGCTAAAAAGGACAGAAGAGGACACAACATCTACAAAATTAAATTCAACAAAAATCACTCCATGGCTCCAGGCACGATAAGGGAGAGAGACAGCTGCCAAATTCTGCGTATGTCATGCACATGGCAATAGACTGGGAGTCTGAGAACTACATTTCATATTAGTAAAGCTGAGCAGGGAGCAGATATGCTTGCCTCTCTCAGGTAAGTGTGGTTCAGTTTCCTAGCTTGCTGAACTGAACTGCATTCTGACAGATGTATCCCCATGTAAAATATTTAGCAGTCACACTTGAAGGCTCTTTGAGCAGTATTGAGTCCTCTAGTCTTGATTTTTATGTTCTCCCACTATATACTGATGCCCTGCCCTATTTTAACAGCATGGAATATTCAACACTAATCCATGAATCACACTGTGAATGAGAACACACAAGGAAAAAGGACTTCTCTAGTTCCATTCATTTCATACCCCGTGGGGTCAGGTTATGCAAACAGAAATTTAAAAATAATCACTTTACACATGGAGCACCAGGAGAAGTAATAGTTATGTAGTGTCTTCACTGAACTGTAAAGGAACAACAGCCCACACAAGTACTACTCTATAGCCAGTGAACCCAGAGCTTCCCAATAGGAACCATGTTTCTTTGGATATTTTATGTCATGCCTCCACACTAAGCCTAACCAAGATTGACTAACTAAACTATTTTCCTTCCCTACTGATGCTTGATGAATAGGATAGCACGGCCACTACATCCAGTATGGAGGGAGACAGTTTACTCACCAATTTGGAAGAGAAAGAAATGGAGGTAGCTGGATTGTACTTTAGAATTTTCTTTTAAAGGAATTAGGAAATTTCCTCATCACACTTTCTCCCTATATTCATGAACAGGCAGAAGAGGCATATGTAGATTCCGGCAAATTGAGCTAGACAGATGATTAGTGGTCAGAAAATATGGAGGCTATATTATTATTATTATATTAAGTTGGGAGGGGAATTTTAAAAAAGATGCCAGTGTATTAGAAAACCTGAAAAAGTTGGGGCCAAATGCTTTTGGAGAGGCTCACATACCTGTACTCAATTTATAATAAAAAAAATTTCTGATTACTCATCCTAAAACACCATAAACAGTATACTGCCATACCAGCTTTCTCTGGGGGAAAGAAACTTAAAAAAACTGGAAAAAAGGAGGGTCTTGGGTGAGAAAAGAGGGTAAATTAAGAAAGCAGAGTTCAGAGTGGCAAGTAAGAAGGGAAATTCCAGAAAGTAACACCTCTTTTCTTTGCCTCCAAAATGATGTTGAGAAATGTTCATTTTCTTTTCACTTGGAAACACTACCTAAGTGCCAAAGGTTCAATTAAGTGAACAAAACATTGTTGGGTCCTTGGGCTGCAACTTCATAATCAGTTCCTTAAAGATGTTTTTACTGAAATGAAGAGGATTTCATCCAAAACTAAAGAGAAAGTTCTCCAGGGTCCTACTCCTAAATGGAATCTCCCCAGGAATGCTTTGTGATCATTACATTTGTGTTGAAGCAAGCACTCTGTGAAGTGTTTGGTGAGAGCATAAATGAAGACAGAAGAGGTTACCACCTCCACCCTTCCTACTTGTTCTACCTGATTTCACATTGCTAGGTGTCTAAGGAGAATAGTTACTGCGATTTGAATCCAATAACTTTTATTTCTCAGAGGGGAAGACTGATAGGATGTGTACTCCAAATAATATGAACTCCAAAACAGCTTAAGTCATTCACTAAAGAGATGGAGGGAGGAGAAGGGGAGGAGGTAAATATGAGGAAAGGAGAAACGGCCTCTTCTTTAGTGCTTAATGTAGTACTTTGGATCCCAGTCTTTGGTGATAATTGATCATGAGATCAATCTTAAAGAGTCCCATCAGATTCCTACAGTGGATCAGGGTGTCCTGTCATGACTGGTGTCGATAGGTAGTCTTAATGATTTCAAAACAGTTACCTGAATAAAGATCCTAGAAGTCTGACTATACCATAGGTATCACAGTATCAAGAAAGGAGAGAATCAATCATTATGTGTAATTCATTCTTCCATAGGTTAGACTAAAATAACAGTTTATCTCTTGGAAAGCATGAAATTCTGGATAACACAAGAGTTTTATCCCTTATATGTAAAATCATACTTTAAATTTGTTTATGTTTATTCTACATTGTCATAATGTAGTAATATCGATTTTTAAAACTGGCCATAAAATGTCACACATTTTCATCTGCTACCACCTCATGTATCCCAAGGTAAAACACAAGATAAAAAAATGCACTGATTTGAAAGCCTATGTATGAGATTTTGGAGACTCTCTTCAACTGAAAGCACAAATTGCTGCTTGTTATATTGGTCATCTCATGGGGAAGCACTAATTTAGGAAAAACTAGTTGTTTGTTTGGCTTTTGCCCTTCCTGTTACTCTTCATTTCTTCACTTCTATGTGTTATGTAAGTCTTTTCCACCTTCACTCAACTTTCTCCAAACACAAAAAAAAAAAAAAAAAAAAAAGCACAAAACCATGGACTTTACCCAAAGGCTTTAAGTTTGGGTATCAAGGAAATAAACATATTTTATATACTAAAAACAAATAACAAACCCACTCCCCATCAATAGTATTTTTTTCTGCCTTCTACTTAACAACTCAGCATTTCTTCACAAACATACTATAGTTGACGACTTGCTGCCTGGATAGAATTTGAGATGAGAAGCTTTGCCAGTAACACAAATGGTTTCAAAATACACACACACAACACTTTTTTCCATTCCTTCCCAACCTCTCCCTGAGATGTTTGATGGTCCCTTATCTTTTGGAAAGATGGGCTAACTTTGGGTATATAATAAAGCCAAGAACACTTTCCCCTTAGGCTTTGGGTAAAACAAGAACAGCTTTGGAATGGTGGTGTCCAGATTAGCTTTCTGGCTGTGCAATGCAGATGAACTCTATAAGCGGGCCTCCTGGGCAGAGGGTCCGAGGAGCCTAATTCAGGAGAGGGATGCGCTCTGAAACTCAGAAAAAAGGACAAAGGCTAGCTAACGAGGCAACAGCAAAGTTTCTCAGTGTCAGAAGCAGATTAAAATAACCAAAGTAACATGAATCTTTAATATAGTAGGGGGAAGAATGAAGGAACACTGATCAGGACATAACCAGAGGAAGAAAGTGGGCTTTTAAAAAGACCTAGTGTAGTAGCAATGTTAATCCTTTCATAGAAATATACTGAGTGGTTTCCAGGCAGAGAACTTATCCCTATTTTACTCAATCCCTATTTTTATTCAATCATTTTAAGTCCTGACTGGAAACAGCTTTTCCTGTGGACACCCACAATTCTGAGATATAGGAAGCAGCAAGAAAAAGATTCCTAAACCGTGGTCAATGACATACAGTACTCTTCTCTGTGATCCTTTCAGCAGCACTCCTTTTACAAAACCCTGTCTCATAGCCAACCAACCACCTGACAGTGTAGCACAGCTTTGTACACAAAACACCAAAACAGGAAATCTGCCTTCGCTAATAAGGGTCTCACTGGCCAAAGGAGATTAAATAGGAATGGGATATGGCTGTCTCATAAATATTAAACATGCTTAATGGGGGAAAATTCTGTCCTGCCTGAACATACTCTAGGTTTATGAATATCATGAGGAAACACTTGATGGCAAAGTAAGAAACATCTGGTGGCCAGGATGAAAATGAATATTGGACAAAGTCTTGGAGGCCCATGGTGAGGGAAAATTACATAATGATCCTGTCAGCAACATTTGTTATCTTAAAAAAAAAATTAAAGCTAAATTTCAAGTGTTTAAACAAGATAAAACTAAAGAAAGAGAGCTTTGGTTGATTATCTGTCTGGTTAAATTAGGGTTTAAACAAGAATAACTTTCAAGGACTGGATGGGAGATAAGTGGAAGGCACTTGCTTCCTGAGGAGGAGTGCAGTGAATTCTCTTTGCAGGTACCACTCTGTAATTGACAGCAGCAGTAGCTTGCAGAGAAGGGTTACCTGGGACCAGAGGAGCAGGAAAAGATGTGAGGGTAAGAAGTGGTTTATGGGGTTAGCCAAAGGCAGGCCAAGGTATCGTGATTTCAACAGGACAAGAACTATAAAACAAAACTTTTTTTATCTTTCAAAAATGAGTGGGGGCGGGGGTAAGAAGGCAAAGAATAAGACACCTTTCTTTGAAGGAGAGACGCAGCAGAGAAAGAAGGTGAAAGAACTTCCACTATTTACAAAATGCCATTTGGGTTGGATGTGGTCACCTTCCGTGTTGTGAGAAAATGTCTTTTACATGAAGCAGCCACAGAAGTGTGGTTCCTAGACTGGGCTCAGAAAGGCCACATATTGTCCTGCATGTGGGAGGGTCTTCTTTAAAATCCCCTGAGAGGGCTCAATCTTCTGTCTCTTCATACGTAGTCTCATCAAAGGGTCGGTCCAACAGAGGCACCAGTCGGTGACGGGAATATTTCAGCTGCAATAGGTCCCCAACTTCATTTATTTCTTTTAATGCCTGATGAGAGTAAAGACAAAAGTGATCAGTGCAGTCTGCAGGATCCTTGTACATCTCTTTTGCCACAGTTGTTTATGGAGTAGCAATCTAACTAGGTGTGGCTGATGTTGATTTTTTGGTTTGGTCAAAGAGTTTAGCATATTTCTAGAGCTCAGCACAGCTAGAAAAAAAATCTCTTCAGTCACAACCAGCGAGATTTAGTCTCTTGTAAGGTGGGAACGTCTCTAAAGTACCCAACATACTGTTAGGTAGAGAGTATATGATTAACCTCCATGTAGACCTGACGTTAGAAAATCAGGATGTGTGTTGCCTACCTGGGGCAAGAATCTGGGATGTGCTGGAGAATTTAGGAATATATAATCAAATCTACCGGCTAATATCATTCATTTTTTCTTGGGGTTAGTGAATTTTTGTAAGATAGGCACTGTTTTGCTTTTGTCTTTGTACTTCTAATTGTTAGCATGCTGCCTTGCATACAGTATGTATTTAATAAATATTTGCTAACTTGCTGAAACAAAGTTGAAAAAACAAAGAAACCAAAACCTCAATCACCAAATTGGTCAAAAATCATATTCCCTCCCCTCAAGGGTCCCACTAACAAACAGAATTAACATTTACTAATCACTTATTGTGTGATTACTATGATAATCACTATAGGAGATATCAAAGTTGAGATAAAACATGATTCCTGGCCTCAAGGATAGGGGATGTATGTGAATAAAATATGAATTATATGATAATACAGACTATTACATATTGTATGTATTTTTGTCAGAGTTGCAAAACCAGGATATGTCAGGCCTGAGTGGGAAGGACATTCACTTGATTTGGACTTTAAAGGATGGCTAGGAATTCAACAGGTGAAGACGGGGAGAATATTTCAAAGATGCAAGTTTCAACTGAATAGTTAACATTTCAGACTTTCTCTAAAGAATTAAGCTTCTCAACCAATTTCTGCAGTTAGTTTTAAATGTGCTGCAATCTTTTATTCATCTCTTCCTTTCTCACATTTGTCTACCTTTATTTTCACAATCTCTGAATATGTTTTGTCTCATTCAATTTCCTTCTCCATACCTATCTACCTTTACAGTTTTAAGGCTCAAACCAAGTGAATCTTTCCTCCCTATAAATGAGTAGATGAGTTAAGACAGTACTAGAAAATTTCCTAATCAGCTTTTGAATGCTATTGGTGCAGAGGAACTGGGAGCTTCCTCCAGAACATGGCAGCACAAAGCATCAGACCTAGAGTAGGACACTGTCAAAATGGATGGCAAATTTGTTCACTCTAGTCAGTGAACACAAATGCAGCTCTCTCAGTGAGGGGCTGGCACCAGGAAAGTCTGTGAAGTAAACAGGGGGCAGAGACTTTGTTTCTCTTTACTCAGCACCAATCAAAGTAAGTTCTTAACAGATGATTTTTGAAAACATTGCACTCCCCCCGGCTTTTGGAAAACCCAGATGTTGATGCTTTTCTCTTTGGTAAAGATGTATGTATGGTTAATGGTCAGTAAGTTTGGAAGCACCGTCTATTGATCTTTGATTTCTCTGAAAATTTGATTTTGATTTTTCTCTGATACTGTGCTTCATTAAAGTTACTGTTAACCCCTCAAAGAAAAAAGTTAAACTCCACTCTTGCACCAAACATTCCACATCCCAAAGCTTGCACCTTGTCTCAGGACCTTTTTGCTGTATCTTCCAGGGGAGGCCAAGCTCCTCTGACTAAAATTTACCTTTAATCTAGTACCTTATCCCTTGGAGTTGCTGAGTCTGTTCAGAGAAGAGCTGGAGCTGCTCCTAGATATAAATGGCCTGCCTTTGGTGGCCCTAATGAGGTGACAGGATTATTTCTGGGCAGGCCCAGGCCCATGGAAGCCATATTCCACAATGTATCCTTCCCCCTCAACTAATCCTGAAGTTTTTACCAAATATGGGTTGAATGACTATCTTCCTTCCAACCCTGTGGTAGTAACAATATTCTGAAAGATTCTGATTTTCATACCCTCTTCTTCCATATTAGTCACTACAAAAGACATTAATTGTTAAACTGAACTATTTATTTTAGATAAATAGGAATGTTTCTTTTAAAAATAGAAAAGAGAAAAATAAAATAGTTCCTCCAAGCTTCTTAAGCTGAGTAGAGAGACATTCTTCATTCCAAAATGGAGAAAATGGGAGGTTACTAAAAGCTGAACTTTGCCATGAGAACAGTGGGCACCTTTGAGAAGATATTCAACTAAAAGCTCCATATGGAAACAATTTAAGTTTGAATTTCATCTGGGAAAGTCCATTAAACATTTTTTCCTAAACTCTGATTTAGGATTTTATTAATTTAAAAAGAAAAAGACCACGTGACTTGCTAAGATCACAAAGGAAATGGCATTTGTGAACTCTGACTTCAGAAGAGTGTAATATTTTTCATCACCATAAAATGAAAGAAAAAACCCACACTGGCCCAAAGGGATACAGGTTTCAAGGTTTCCCTCTGATCCCATGCCAAATATTCCAGGCAAGGAAGTTCTATTTACATAAAACAGCTATAAATTGTAACTGAAAACTAATGCCCATTGCGTGGGTTTATTTAATAAGAACAAAAATAAGGAAGCATTACATATACGTCACCATTTAATAACAAATAGTCTATCCTGAACTTCTGAATCACTGGATAGAATGGTTTCTTAGGAAAACACCATGCTGTTAATGATAGGCTTGAATGTAGTACACTGGAGGAGGAAGTATTCCAGATAACCCTCCCGCTGGGCTTGTCCCCTCCTCTTTCCTTTATTCTTTTATTCTGGAATATTTGCATTGCCTTAGAGGTCATCAAGCTCACTTAGGAACAATGATTTCAAGTACTTTTAAGGTAACTCTTGCTTTAATCAGGAAAAATCACCAAAACGACATTCTACTTATATCACCTCAACTAGGGAGAAAGGAAGATCATACCAGAATTAGAAGTAAATGAACTATTAGAGTCCCATCCCAGTTGTTCTTAAACAATATCCTTGAAATATAAATAAATAGGTTGTGAAAGTTAATGAAATTTAACCCCTTAAAACAAATCTAAGTTATGCAGCTTTGTCAGAAAAAGTCATTGTTCACAGAGCAAGTAATCTGAATTGTATTTTTATTTTACTTCATGATAGGCTTACCCATAAGAGCCTATTTCCGACAAAGACCATGAGATGTGAACATTTCAAATGCAATTTAAAAATGTATTATAAGGTTTAAGATTAACTGAATGTTTCCAGATATATGAAAATTTATGGAAAGACTACTTCTCTCAATCACCTCACTAGTTTGCCTTCTACAATTTCCACAACTGTACCAGAAATTAGACAGTTATACTGGTCAAGTCTAAATTGTCTCCCAGAATTGGTCATATTTTTCACTATAGCTATAGTAGTATCAGAAGTGTTCAATGCACTCTTATAATCCCTGCTTAAAAGGAAAGTACAAGGGCAAACCAGAACATCAAATGCAACTAACTTACTTAAAATCTAGCATGAGGCATTAAATATTTACATAAGCTTGGAGTTCAATAATTCCCACTCCCCTCACACCCCACCTTATGTCTTTACAGAATGGGAAGCTATAGTATTCCCAAGGTAGGGTTCAGAAATTGGATTAAAGAGACCACGGAAATTGGAGTCACTGAGTTAAACTCAAAGTTAAATAAGGTAGCTGCCAAATGTAAGAACTTACACAAAAAGTATATTTTTAAAGATTCTAGGAATTTTGCTTTGTTGATGTTAGAAAAGAGATCTTTAAAAAGCCTTAAGATTTTGGAAAATTTTAAATATAAAGTAAGTGGCTGCAATATTACATTACATTACATTACACCCATTTTCTTCCTCTCAAATGCTCTTTAGGATTAATGGAACTGCAGCTAATTATAGGAAGTATTCAATATTGTATATAAGAAAGGACTTAGGTCTGGGAGTCAGGCCATTAATGCTGAAGTCTCATCTCTACCACTAAACTAGTGAGTGGTCTACTACGGGACATATCATTTCATCTCCGTTCAAATTAAGGGGATGGATTGAGATGAGGATGACCAGAACAGAAGAAGACTCAAAATTATGTCACCTTTGGATCCTTTAAGAGAACAAGGGAACTTGTTCTTTAGGTATCTGAATATCATCCTGCTTGTCTGATCTAAGGAAGAAAGTATTAGGAGAGAAATGTAAAGAATTGTGTATCAGCACCATCTGTGTTGGACATGACTCAAACTGAGGTACAAAAATGAATGAATCAGGGTAATTTTATGAATAATTCCATTATACCTAGGCTCATGTAAGACATAATTATCATCATTGTAAACATGCCCAAGACTGGGAAACTTACAGTATCAAGTATTTCTTTGGTATGTGCTGCTGACAAGCAAAACCTAGCTCGGGATTCAATAATTGGGGTAGCAGGAAATCCCACCACAACCACACCAATGTTCCGCTTCAACATCTCCCGTCCAAATGCACTAAAAGGGGAGAAAACAAGGAAGAAAAGTCAGGAGGAAAAAAAAAAGAATAAAGTGCTTGATGTCCTGAACTGTGCTACTTTTTGGTGGACTGTACACTAGAGATTATTTTGTATCACCCATTGCCTTATTTTAGCAGTAGAATTGGCAGGATACAAAAGCTTCTTTTGTTTATTCCTGAAGGTGGTCTTACTCCCAAATGGTTTCACTCACAAAGTTAAAAGATTATATTTGGCAGAGACAGGGGACTTCTAGCAGGGCTGGTTTAAATGGATTTACAACATGACCTGTATCTTTCTGATATAATACAGTGACCCACAAGGCTCAAATGAACCCAAGTCTAAACCCTGGGCCTTGGAATAAGAGGCTTGCAGATTTCCCACTTAGTGGGTGATTGAGTTATTGCCCAGAAGAAGAGAGCTAGCTCTAACAGGGTTGTTTCTGAGCCACCAAACTTTTTGGTCAATTGGCTCAGCCCCTAAAACTGAAAACGATTCCAGACTCTGAACTTCTTTGATTGGCTTGAGAACAAGGTTGCCTTTGAAATTAAGCTCTTCCTTTCGTTTGCAGGGTCACTCCATCATCACACAGTTCTGTCTAATCTCCCTGCCACCCGAAGCCAAGCTGGTAGTAAAGGCCAGTGGTGTCAAACTCAAATAGAAATAGAAACAGAACCACAAAACTGTATGTAAGGATCTCCATGAGTACAGAGTAATTCACAGAACCAGGTATTAATATTATCTATGTTTCAATTTCATCTTTAAATTTAGTTTGTTAGATAATTCTCAGTTACATTTTAATCTGATTCTGCTTGCATTCCACAGTGTTGTGACAGTAACATGGCTAACCTCTGGTATAGGCGATTGATTCCACATCTAAATCTTGTCTAAGAAGAACCTTGGATCAAATATCCATGAGATTTTGGTGTTTGCTTAATTAAGCTGTCCTTTTTTCTCTTCTTCATGCTGAAGGAGCACAGTTTAAAGACAAACAATTTTTCTTTTTAAACTTTTCAAACTTCTTTAAAATGAAAAAATATTGTTCTTGACAAGTCCTTTAACAGCAGCACTGGTCAGACCTTACCAGCTAACTGCTCTCTAGCACTTGTAGTGTTAATACTCTGTAACAGGAGTAAAAAACAGTGAGGAATGTCTCACTACTATACTGATGTAAAAACATCTTATTTTGCTCAACGTATTCCTGTAACCCCATTTATTTCTTTTTTCATTCTAGAGCTTCATTGTTTTTCTCTCTTTTCTCTCTTTGTAAATAAAGGCTTTATAATTTATGTAATTTTATGTATCTTTCCGGAATAGTTTAGATGTAGTCGTATCTGAAGACAGGCAACTGGGCTAGAAGACTCAAAGTCCATACAAGCCTTGGTTATCTATGGTAAGTGCATTTCAGTACAGTCTTATTACAGTAGTAATTCTGGAAATCACACCTGCAAGCTGCACAGATCTGAAAAGTGCTAATGCAACAATCCTGTGAGATAGGTAGTAGGAATATTATAGTTTTTACTTTAAAGAGGAATAAAATGAAGTTCAGAGAAATAAAATACTGGCTGTGCTGTCCATGGCTATTAAATGATAGAAGCCAGATTTGCACCTAGAACTTATCTCAAGTCCAAGGTTCTTTTTACTACATCACAGTGCTTCCCCAAACATCCCAACACCAAAACAGCTACTGAAGTTCTATAAATAAAGCAATCAATGATCACTTGCTGAATTAATAAATGATTAACTCTGAATCTACTAAGTTTGTAAGAACTTCAGAAAGTAGAGGCTATTTTGCTTAGGTTAATAAAGCAAATAAAGAATTTCCCCAACAGCATATACTCTAGAAAATAATATATCTTCTCACACTAACTACGTGAAGTTCAGAGAAGGCCTTTCCAATAGGCTGTTCTATGACATACCCAATTTTAGCTGGCATATACAACATCAAAGGCACCACAGGGGAATCTTCATTTCCATAGATGATGAAGCCCATCTCCTTCAATCGCCTTCTGAAATACCTAGTGTTTTCAGCTAGCTGTTGCACACATTCTTTGCCTAGAAAACATTGAGGAAAAACATACACAAATAAAATCATGAACAGATCAAGGATTATCCCTTAAAATAGTGTTATCTTCCTTTGGACTTGATTCTGAACCAGTCGACCCGTGTGACTCAGTAGATAGTATGCCACACTTGGGAGTCAGGGAGAATTGGGTTTCAGGACTGCCTCTGATACCAGCTATGTGTCCATGAATAAACCTCTCCACCTACCTCTCTAAACCTTTTTCTTTTCATGTGTAAAAGGGAAATAGCCATACCTATAGCACCTCCCTCATATGGCTGTTATGAGGCTTAAATGAGCTAGATGATGGATGTAAAACTCTTTGCAAACTTGGCAGCACATACAGATGTCACTATGGTATTTGTGGACAGAGCTGGTCCTCTAGGAATGATGTGGCTTTTGAGCACACAGGCACTTAGCACAGTTCCTAGAACATAGCATGTGCTTAAAAAAGTTTACTGACTGAATGACTGACTCAAGAATGAAGGGGATTTCTGAAGGATGATAAAACTAAGATGATACTGGCAGCATCTGTGCTAAAGAGTTCTTCTGGTTAACTGAAAAACTCATAACAATGTTATTTTCTCTATTAATAATAATTGACCCAATTCATTTTCATTTTTCGAAACAAAAAACATTTCTATTATCTGTACACGACATAACAACAAATACCTTGTGTGACAACATTAATATGGCTCTATAACTTCTTTTCCAGCAGACTGCCCCCATAATCATCTTTTCTAATTTTCCATATTTCCCCACCAACTAGTTTTTTCCTTGTTGCCTACAAACATGCCCAAATTTCCCCTACCCAGCAGGAAATCTTCATTGGACCCTATCATCCCTATCTGTCCTCCCTTTCATCACTAAATCCCTAGAAAAAGCTGTCTATACTCATTGCCTCCAACTTCCTCTTCTAAATCCTTTGTAATTTGTCTTCTGACCTCATTGCTCAACTGAAACTGCTCTTTCTACAGTTACTAATAAGCAATCTTAACTGCTAAATCTATTGGTCTATTTGAAGTCCTTATCCTTTTATTTTTACCTTTCAGTAGCATGTGACACATGACCACTCCTTTCTTCCAGGATACTTTCTCCTCTCTGAGGTTTCATAGAACTACTATCCCTTGGTTCTCCCTGCTCCCTACTGCACCACTCCTGTTCAGCCTCCTCTACTGGTTCTTTGCTATCATGCCCTCTATGGGTATTTCCCAAGGCTCTGTCCTGAGCCATCTTCTGTTCTCACTTTATATTCTCTCACTTAGTGGCCTCATCAACTTCTAGGGTTTACTTATAACGTCTATACTCAGGTAAGTAACTATGGAAGAGAATGCAAAGAAATGTTTATATTTGAACTAAGACATGGTGAATATAGCAAGGTAGCATGTAGAATATACTTTTCAAATGTCCTGCTCTTCACCTTTTAAAAGAATTACAAGTGACATACCACATAAAGTGGCCCTATTTCTTGAAGCAGATATATCTATAATCTGGTATTATTATCCTGAGTTCCGGCAAAGAGGAGGGAAGGATAATAGCAGTCCCACGGAAAAAAGAGTAGTGCTTTGTCAGTCACAAGAATGAACATCAGCAAGCTCAGAAAAGAAATGAACTAACTGGGTGAGAAGGTTAAAGGACACTCATATTTAAACTTGCCACTCTTCAAATATTTAAATTCAGAATTTCTTATACAATATACAATTGTTCATTGACTAAAGACTAATTAATATCCCCCCCATAAAGAGTATGTTTATTATGTTATATACATGATTATATATGTACTTATTACATTAACAATTTACAAAAGACATGAAACATTTTTTTGGAATACTAGAAACATTTATAGGTTGAGATACAAATCAACATCCTTTTAAATATGATCTAAAAAGGCAGGAAGAGGAGGGGATATCAGACAATACACCATACCTCTGAAATAAAAAAAGTGGCTAACCTCCTACAAAAGCAATACACTGTTCTGTTTGTTGCATCTTTCACTGGACCCTTGTGAAAGTTCCCTAAGCTCACTATTTTAAGCAGAGCACAATTAGCCAAAGTGACAAGAGATTTTTCCAAACTGACCTTGAAGAATTTGTAGGCTAGCCTGAAGTAAACTGAGGTCATACATACGTATATTGTGTGGCACATAGAAGGCATTTGCCCCCTTACGGCCCTTACTATTCTCAATTTTGAACATCCACTGGTAACTCAGAAAGGCAAAAATATGGAGTCCAGATTTCATTACTCTGTTTAGACAGTGTAAGGCATATAAAAAGTACAGCTTAGTGTTGTGTTCTATGGAAAAATCCACACACCTTCCTCTTCTACAGCTTAAGAGTAGAAGACAATTGAGCAATAGAACTTGGATTCCACAACAGTAAACCAGTCTTACACCAAAGGTTTTCCTTATACACAAGATCAGCTCCCTTTACAAGGGAATCTTCCATGAACATTTTAACCCCATGGCTCTCATGATAGAAACTGCCTCTCAACACAGTAACTCCTATATAAAATTTATGAGATTAGACAGTCTTCCTACATGGACTCACTCCTAAAAAGCACAGGAAACTTTCCTGAAAATTAAAAAAAAAATGCATAGATGGAACAAGTAGGCGGTAGTAAAAAAATACGTTTTTAAAGTAGGTTAAAACTCAAGGTCTTTTTTCACACAGGGGAGAACACATACCAGGGGACAGTGCTAAGCAGAAAAGTCTGGAATCATCTCCTAACTAAAGAGTTTCATCTACAACATGACATTTCTTTTCAGAGTTGTGCTCTCAGTCATTTTGTGCAGCTCAAAGAATATTTAGGTGAGTTACCTTAAATACTTAGGAGCAGCAAAATACTTGTCTTTCTTCTGAAGATTGTTTTGCCACCCACTCACCACCAAAGGATAATATTTCAAGGGGCATTTTATCTACCTTTATTCAACATGAATGGACTGCTTAGTCTGATTCCTTAATTGCAATAAAAGTTATACCACATATTTCAGATTTGTCTTTAATGATTCACTCTTTCCTGAAGCTTCATTATTTTCCCCAAAGATAGTCAAAGTTCTTCCCTTATGTTTTTTATCAAAATTTAAGGTAGGTTCAGACAGTATCAAAATTAAGAGACTTAGGAAGTATCATCACACTGAAGCAGGTGAAAAGACAAACAGATGATGGAAACAGAAGAAGAATGGTGAAAACTCAATATAAGCAATGGTCTATTTGGACCATGTTCATAAAAGCAAGAATGGGATAGTCAATTTTAGTACTCAATAAAACTGACCTCAAATAAAAACTTATGAAAAACATGAATCCCATTGAGGAAAAAAACTTTAGAGGAGGATACATTAGAACCAGAAAAGTTTGACTATATGAAATTTAGTTCAACTATCATTTTGGCAAAGACTTAAAATGTAAATAAACACTTTTCTGAAAAACAAGCAAATCTCTCTGAAATATGAACTGGCAATCGTTTCATTCAAAGACAAGCTTCCATTTCTAAAGCACTTTACCAAATACAAAAGGTATCTATACATATTATTTCACTTGCTCAACAATCCTATAGGAGTTGGTAAAATACAAGGTACCTTTTCTACCCAGGAGATCTATCAGCATAAATAACACGTAACTCCAGTGACTTATTAAACAATGCTAATAGCAAACCAAGCTCTTCAGGTATGGGATAGGACTCTGCATATAATGGGATTTTATTTGATCCTTTAGGTGATAAAAAGCCACTAAAATTTATTGAGTAGAGGAAGAGGAAATGACATGGCAGACCTGTGATTTAGAGAAATATTACTTTAGCAGCTGAGTGGAGGATAGACTATAGTGGGAAAAGATTTGTGCCAGGCAGACCAATTAGTAGGCTATTGCAACAGTCTAGGAGTGAAGAGATCAAACCTTAACCCAGGTAGTGATAGTATCAGAAGAGAGATGCTGTTGTAGTTGAGTTTGTTTCACTGGTGTTAGATTCTTCAGGACCCAATTTTGGAGTTTTCTTGGAAAAGATACTGGAGTGATATGTCATTTCCTTCTCTACTTCTTTTTACAGATGAGAAACTGAAGCAAATGTGACTTGATTTGAACTCATGAAGATACATCTTCCTGGTTCCAATTCCAGTGTTCTGTCCACTGCCACAAAGGTGAAAGTGACAGGTTCTGGCAATAGACTGGATACAGTGAGTGGGAAATAGTTGAGGATGACACCTTGGTAGAAGTTTTGGGGAAAAGATACTAAGGTTACTTTTGGTAATGTTGAGCTAAAGATATAAATAGAATATCCAGTTTGAATAGAATATCCAGTTTATGAAGCTGGAGATGTAGGACTGAAGTGAAAATAGTTGGAGAAATAGGGGTCTTTGAAAATTACCTGCATACTACTACTTTTACACCACCACAATTACTACCAGCAACAAACATTTACAAAGGACTTACTATGTGCCAGGCAGTTTGCTAAGTGCTTTACAGTTATTATCTCATTTGATTCTCACAAACCTGGGAAGAAGGTGCTACTATTATCCCCATTTTACATATGAAGAAACTGAGGCAGACAGAAATTAAGTAACAAGGCCACACATAAACTCAGATCTACTTGACTCCAGGTCCAGGATTTTTATCCATTGCACCACTTAGCTGTCCAAAATATCAGATTTAAAATAATCTAGCAACTTTAAATATTAGAGAAAAACTACCAAATGACAAATGTTAATAGCAAGACCTCTAGTTTTTTTTTTTACAGAAAATTAAAAAATGGACTAAAATAAATTTTTTTTAAAGTAAGAAGCCTATATAAGTTACATCTGAATATTCTTTATCAAGAGACTTTGGTAAGAACTTCAAGGCTATTTACACTATTATGTGGCTTAACATTTAGAGAAATGTTTATAACACACCTGAAAGGTAAGAAAGGAACCGGGGAGAGAAAGAAATAGGTTTGGTGTCAATTAAAAAACAAGGGAAGAAAACTTCCAACAATCAGGGTGGGGGTAACAGCAGAATAAAAAAAAAATGTCACCTACTTTCTAAGGAGCTAGTATAGTATATAAAAGAGTGCTATATTTTGAAGATTTGGTGTAAGATTCTGGCTCTGACACTTGATGTCCAAATAACATTAGGCAAATCATCTTACCTCTCAAGAGTTTTAGTTTTGTCATCTTCAAACTGAGGGTGATTAGATGATTTTTGGAGGTCTCTTCTATACTGTTCTCAAACATTAGGATCTTAAATTACTAACCAGTATTGATTTTTATATCAATAGCATGATCCTTTCATAGCTTTTGATTAGATTTTGGTGATAAGAGTTTAATTGTGACTAGATTTCCAAGCTGAATATAATTTGAAGATTTCCAGTTACATGAGCTCTGTCATATCTCATAAATAGTCATATAATTCTATAGCTATAAGGACAAGGATGCTCATAATATTCTACCTCAACCAAGTGACATAAGCGATCCTAGACAGAACAGGTTGTAGCTATTTTCATGGAAGGTTCTTGAAAATCTACGTAGTTGATTAAAAGTTTGGAGTGAGTGAAGGATATAGAAGTTTAGCCATAACAATCACTAGTGCAAGTCAATAAAAATTTGCTTTTCAAAAGGATGTACTTTTGACATGTGCCCACTTGTTTAAATTTTAGTGTAATTTTCCATTTAACTAGTTATGGCTAAAATAGTCCATTGTTTTCTTTTGTACAGCTTGCATCACAGTGAACAAAATGTATGAATCTGGAACTTCAAAAATAACACTCCAGGTGTTGACTGAAATCTTCCGAGCTACCAATGACATTTATACAAATGATGCACAATCAGAGTTAATCCTCTAATTCACTTTACACTCTACTGCACAACTCCTAATCTTTACAGATTTCCTGGATGAGCTGATATAATCTGCCTAGGGGTGGAGAAATCACTGGTATCCCCTCCAACAAGTATTTTCCAATTAAGTGCATTTGGCTAACTGAATCTGGAAGCCAACTAAAGAACCTTCTTTTTGCTGATATCCCCCCCTCAAAGGCACTAGTATGAAAGTAGGCAACAGGTGGCACATGAGCCTCCTTAACTGGGAAAAACTTTAAGAGTGGCAGATAGCCCCACAAAACTGGACAAATGTTTAGACTCATTAGCTTTCAGGATTTAACACGATAGAAAGCAGCCAAAGGAAACAGAGGAAAAATCAATCTTTTTATTACCATTTAAAAATGCCTGTTACACTGTTTTACTATACTTCAAAAAATATTCGTTGTTTTCTTGGCATATCAAGTAATTGGACTGTCAATATTTTACACTAGTCACCTCCATTACCTGTTTTGTTTTCCAAGCCAGACTGCCCAGCTGTAATATCAGTACTGCTGAACATTTTTACAATACAAAAGGTCCTATTTCTGTACATTGTAAAAGGTTTCCCCTAACATTTTATCTATTCTATACAGATAAAAAAGAAACAGATTTCACACAATGTGGTGTTCATTTCAAAAGTATTATAAAAAATTAATAAACTAAAATGTAAGGGAAAATAGGAAATCTGATTCCTTTGTTTATAAGGTCACGTTTGTTTTTGCTGATCTTGAAATTGAAGACCAGGTATCTTAAAGACCTTTCACACAAGGATTTATAATGGTAAATTCAAATCACCCTTTAAAGACAAATTTCAGTTGTTTTGCAGAACATATTATCCTCTCTATTTTGAATGAACTTTCAGTACATATTTCCTTTATAGTAGGTGAAAGGCCCACTAAAACCAACTCTATATTTCAAGAAGAAAGCTCTTTTTTTTTTAGTTTATTTATTTATTTAACTTTTTACATTCATTTTCACAAAATTTTGGGTTCCAAATTTTTTTTCCCCTTTTAACCCCTCCCCCCACCCCAATACCCTAAGCAATCTATTTTTCCCTATCTCCAATCTGCCCTCTCTTCTGTCATCCCTCCCTTCTCTTGTCTCCATCTTCTCTTTTCTCCTGTAGGGCCAGATGACTTTCTATTCCTCATTAGCTGTATGTCTTCTTTCCTAGTAGCAACAACAATACTAATCAGTTGTTCCTAAAACTTTGAGTTCCAAATTCTCCCCATCCCTCCCTCCCCACCCATTCCCTTTGGGAAGGCAGGCAATTCAATATAGGCCATATCTGTGTAGTTTTACAAATGACTTCCCTGATAGTCGTGCTGTGTAAAACTAACTGAATTACCATCCCTCCTAACCTGCCCCTCATTGTTTCTCTTCTGTCTTTTGATCCTGTCCCTCCCCAAGTGTTGACTTCAGATTGCTCCCTCCTCCCCTTGACCTCCCCTCCATCATCCCCCCCCTTGCTTATCTCCTTCTCCCCCACTTTCTTATACTGTAAGATAGGTTTTCATACCAAAATGAGTGTGCATTTCATTCCTTCCCCTAGTCAAATATGATGAGGGCAAACTTCCTGCCTTTTTTTTTTCTCAGCTGTCCTCTTTTTCCCTCCACTAAAAAATCTCCTACTTGCCTCTTAAATGACATATAGTTACCCCCTTCCATTTCACCCTCTTTCCTCCCACTACATTTCTCTCTCACCATTTACCTTAATTTCTTTTAAGATATGGTCCCATCCTATTCAGTTCAATCTGTGCTCTCTGTCTCTGTGTGTGCATGTGTGTATGTGTGTGCGCGTGCATGCATGTACATGTGTGTGTATGGACCCACCTACTACCCAGATACTGAAAAGTTTTAAGAGTTACCAATATTGTCTTTCCATGTAGGAATGTAAACAGTTCACTTCTGGTAAGTCCCTCAAGACTTCTCTTTGCTGTTTACTTTTTTCATGCTTCTCATTCTTGTGTTTGAAAGTCAAATTTTCTTTTCAGCTCTGGTCTTTTCATCAAGAACGATTGAAAGTCCTCTGTTTCATTGAAAGACCATATTTTCCCCTGAAGTATTATACTCAGTTTTGCTGGGTGATTCTTGGTTTGAGTCCTAGTTCCTTTGACTTCTGGAATATCCTATTCCACTCCCTTCGATCCCTTAATGTAGAAGCTGCTAGATCTTGAGTTATCCTGATTGTATTTCCACAGTACTGGAACTGTTTCTTTCTAGCTGCTTGCAAGATTTGCTCCTTGAGCTGGGAGTTCTGGAATTTGGCCACAATGTTCCTAGGAGTTTCTCTTTTTGGATCTCTTTCAGGTGGTGATCGATGGATTCTTTCAATACTTATTTTGCCCTCTGGTTCTAGAATGTCAGGGCAGTTTTCCTTGATAATTTCATGCAAGATGATGTCTAGGCTCTTTTTTTGATCATGGCTTTCAGGTAGTCCCATAATTTTTAAATTGTCTCTCCTGGATCTATTTTCCAGGTCAGTTGTTTTTCCCATGAGATATTTCACATTCTCTTCCATTTTTTCATTCTTTTGGTTCTGTTTGGTGATTTCTTGGTTTCTCGTAAAGTCATTAGACTCCATCTGTTCCATTCTAATTTTAAGAGAACTATTCTCTTCAGTGAGCTTTTGAACCTCTTTTTCCATTTGGCTAATTCTGCTTTTGAAAGCATTCTTCTCCTCACTGGCTTTTTGAACCTCTTTTGCCAATTGAGTGAGCCTATTTTTCAAGGTGTTATTTTCTTCAGCATTTTTTTGGGTCTCCTTTACCAAGGTATTGACCCGTTTTTCATGCTTTTCTTGCATCTCTCTCATTTCTCTTCCCAGTTTTTCCTCCACCTGTCTAACTTGCTTTTCAAAATGCTTTTTGAGCTCTTCCAAGGCTTGAGCCCACCCGACATCCCCCTGGGATGTCTGGGGTACTGAGGCCCCGCCTGATGGCAAGAATATGTCCTTGTCCTCAGATCCAAATGTCGGGATCATTTGCATTTGTTGGAAGAAACTCTCTATAGTCTTATTTTTCTTCCCTTTTCTAGGCATTTTCCCAGCCAGTTACTTGACTTCTGAGATTCCTGTCCACCCCTGCCAAGATCCGCCCAGCTAGTGCTTGGGGTCTGAGATTCAAATGTGCTTTTCCGCGCCGCCCAGCTGCTAATCAATATGACCTTTAGTTCTGGTGCTGGGGCGGGGGCAGGGCTGCCTCCCAGGCTCGGCTTCCTCAGGGGCTTTATGCAGAGGCCTTCAGTAATAGAGCGGGGTGGGGCAGGGCCATCTCCCACGCTCAGCTCCCTCAGGTTATTTATGCAGAGACCTTCAGTAATGAAGATCCTGCCTGCTGCTGGGGGAGTCCGGGGCCGCGGCCGCCTCCGCTGCCTCCACTGCCGCCCACGCCTCTGCCTCCGCCGCTTCCTGCCCCTGTCTCTGCCGCTGCCTCTTCCTCCCAAGGGGGCCCGAGTCACGGAGACACCCCGCTGCTCCCCTCTTCCAGCCCAGGCGTCTCTCCCACTGACCTGCAGCCTCTGTGGGTGGAGGGACCCTCCCTGCCGCGTCCCTAAAGCCTGCTCAGGTCAGCTTCTCTGGGGACGCGCAGCGCTGGGGTGGCGTCCGCTTTCCGGGGCGCGACGGACCCTGGGGACGGCTCTCTAGGGCTCTCTGGAACAGAAATCTCTTCCACTCCGTTTCTGTACACCTTTCAGTGGTCCAGAAGTTATGGGGGTCTCTTTTTACATTAATTCTATGGGCTGTGGTTTCGGAGCTCGTAAACATGCGTCCTTCTACTCCGCCATCTTGGCTCCACCCCTCCAGAAAGCTCTTTTTTTAAAAAAGAAAAACTATCTTTTCATAAGTGACCCAAAGGCAGAGAACTATCCTCCTAGTCTTCTGAAAAGACATTTTACAGTCTTAAGGCTAATGCAAGAACATACTGATGGGAACTCAATTCATGGCATCCTTGTAGGGTTGCTATGGTTTTTACTAAGAAAGCAGTGACCCAGTCTTTAAACCTAAAAGATTTGACTAGTCTTTTCTTGAAGTTGAAACTTTCAGCTTTAAAGACTGGGTCTCTGTTTTGTTTGTTTTCTTTCTAAAGCAATTTCAAAGCAAATCAAAGGATTTACTTGATGAGGGATTAGACTTAGGCGTTAACTACTGCTACCATTTACAGATAAAGTACTGTATACAAAGTATACTGTGGACAAATTTAGATATTGTGAAGATGGTATATACAAAACAAGCATACAAGTTTATATTAGGAGATAAAGAATAAAACCAGCCCCCTTTCAATTTCCACCACTTGAATTTGTATCAATTTTATTTATCCAGATACAAAGGCTTCACATTAAAACAACATACAAGGAATTGATACAAATGTTTAAGGGAAACATTTTGTAATGGATAAATGTTCAAAAAAAATTCCAAAAGAAAACAAATGACAAATAATCCCTTGGGAAAAAAAATTTACTCAAAATTTTGGGAAGATGGTGGATGAAGATATAACTTTAAAGGGGAACACACCCCTGACTACATCAAATAAGCAAATAAAGAGTCCTTACATGTAGCAAACTCATCCATGATAGGAAGGATAAATGAAAGAATTTACCCACAAGGAAAAAAAAAATGAGAAACAATTCACTGGCCTATTGTTCCTGTTTATCCTGCCTAAGAGTTCACCCTTCTACAGCTTCACAGAGTATCCTTTCTGGCAGAGGCAATTTAAGGCACAGAATTTTGGAGGGAGGTTCCCCTGGAACACTGCCAGAGGATTAACTTCAAAAGTCTGCCTAAAAACTGCAGCCACCACAAGGCATGCTAGTTTAGCACTCCTACAGATATAAAGGTGAGGAAAGGAACAACGGTATAAGAGTGACAGGAGAGCCAGAATTTCAATTTGCTGCAAAAAGGGTCTCCCTTGCCCAAGTCACTATATCTTGGCAGAAATCTGTGAGACAGCCTTTAATAAAATACAGCATTCATTTTTGTTCAACATTTTTTAAAAGCATAGACACTGAAATCTCCTTTCTTTACAAAGTCAAAGGTACATATTTAAAATCAAGAAAGATTCCCCTCTGGAGGATATATAAGTGGATATAGATAAGAATTGCACAGAATGAGGAATGAATGGGTTAAATGAGCACCATAGAGAAAAGAGGGTAACAGGATCATAGATCTAGAGGTAGACCCTCATAGCTTTTCTAATCTAACCCCTTCATTTTACAAGTGAGGAAAATGAGGTCAAGGTCAATGATTTGCCTAAGGTCACCTAAGTAGTAAGTGTCAGGGGCAGGATTTAAACGCTTTCTCAGAGATTATAAAATCATGGAAGTATCCAAGTAGATACCCTCTCAGGGTTATAGTGAGGTTCAGATAAGATAACATATATAACACTTTGCAAACTTTAAAGCATTATATAAATATCAACTATTATTATTGGAAGCTACTCACATAATGCTTGTTCTGTATTACAAAATGGAAGTAGGTATACTTTTAAAAAAACATATTTCCCCCAATTACATTTAAAACCAATTTTAACATTCATTTAAAAAAAGTTTTGAGTTCCAAATTCTATCCTTTCCTTCTTGTCTTCCCCCTCCCTGAGACAGCAAGTAATCTGATAGTTATACATGTGTAATCATGTAAAACATAGTAAATAAAATTCCATATTAGTCATTTTGTGGAAGAAGAAAAAGAAAGAAGGAACAAAAAGGAAGGGAGGAAGGAAGGAAAAAGAGAGAAAAATAGATTGGTTTGGTCTATATTTAGATACTGTTCTTTCCCTAAAGGCAGATACCCTTTTTTCCTCATGAGCCTTTTGAGATTGTCTTGGATCACTGTATTGCTGAGAACAGCTAAGTCATTCTCAGTGGTTCACAGCAGAATATTACTGTTACTGTGTACAGTGTTCTTCTGACTTCATTTTGCATTAGCTCATGTGAGTCTTTCCAGGTTTTTCTGAAATCATCCTGCTCATCATTTCTTACAGCACAATAATATTCTATTACAGTCATATATCACAACTTGTTTAGTCATTTCTCCATTGATGAGCATCCCTCCAATTCCCAATTCTAAGCCACCACAAAAAAAAGTACTATAAATATTTTTGTACAAATAACTCACCCTCTTTAAAATCTCTTCGGGGTACAGTAGTGGTATTGCTGGACTAAAGGATATGCACAGTTTTATAATCTTTTTTTTGCTAAACTTATTTTTTTATTTTTTTTATTATTTTTTTAGTGTTCTACAATCACTTCTTTAAAATTAAGATTTTATCCCCACCCCCACCTTTCCCCCCCTCCCTTCCTGCGACAGCATATAATTCTGTATAGGTTCTACATATACTTTCCTATTGAGTACATTTTCACAATAGTCATGTTATGTGGTCGAACTAAAATAAATGGAAGAAATCATATTACGAAGCAAAACATAATACACTAAAACCCACACACATACAAGCATGATGTGCTACTTTCTGTGAATGACTTCCATATTTCTTTCTCTGAGTGTGGAAGACATTTTGCCTTAGAATACCACCATTAGGCTTTTTTTTTTTTAGTAAGTTCTTGCATTATTACGAAATTCCAAGTCTACCAGAAAACACTCTCGCACACTGTGGACGTTGCTGTGCACAAAGTTCTCCTGGTTCTGCTCCTTTCGCTCAGCATCAGGTCATATAAGTCCTTCCAGGCCTCCCTGAAGTCTTCTTGTTCATCATTTCTTATGACACAATAGTACTCCATTATTCATATACCATAATTTATTCAGCCATTTCCCAATTGATGGGCATCCCCTTGATTTCCAGTTCTTGGCAACCACAAAGAGTGCTGCTATAAATATTTTTGTACATGTGAGACCCTTTCCCATTTTTATGATCTATTGGGGATACAGTCCTAGTAGCGATATTACTGGGTCAAAGGGTATGCACATTTTTGTAGCCCTTTGGCCATAGTTTCAAATCGTTCTCCAGAATGGTTGGATGAGCTCACAGCTCCACCAGCAATGAATTAGTGTTCCAACTCTCCCACATCCTCTCCAGCATTTATCATTTTCTTGTTCTGTCATATTTGCCAATCTTATAGGTGTGATGTGGTACCTCAGAGTTGTTTTGATTTGCATCTCTCTACTCAGTAGTGATTTAGAGCACTTTTTCATATGATTATAGATATCTTTAATTTCTTCCCCTGAAAACTGCCTGTTCATATCCTTTGACCATTTATCAACTGGGGAATGACTTGTATGGTTACACATTTGAGTCAGTTATCTATATACTCGAGAAATGAGGCCTAGTTTTATAATCTTTTGAGCAGAGGAACTAGGTATATTTAAACAACATTGGATACTTGAAGAAAGATATATGAGGAAAAAGAATAGGATAGAATACGCCTAGACTGAAATAAGCAACTTTACTGACAAAACCTGTACTATTACCTGCATGATACACCTCATTTACATAAAGTCTTTGAGAGTAGGGATTACTTCCTCCTAATCTTTGTATGCTGGGATGTTTGTATGTTTAGTTGTGTTTTAGTCATGTCTGACTCTTTGTAAGCCCCTTTGGGATTTTCTTAGCAAAGATACTGGAGTGATTTGCCATTACCTTCTCCCGCTCACTTTACAGATGAGGAAACTAAAACAAATTGAGTTAAGTAACTTGCCCAGGGTCATACAGCTAATAAGCATCTGAGGCCAGATTTGAACTCATGAAGATGAGTCTTCTAAACTCCAGGCCCCTTGCTCTATATTTGTTGATTGTTCCACCTATCTAGCACATAGTATATTTTTAATGATGTTGATTTATCCAATTCAAATTTAACTACAAAGGTCAACTGCCAATAAAACAAAGTTTACAATTATCTTAAATCTCTAAGTTGAAGTAATCATTTGTTCACCATTTATTAAATTCCAATGCAAAGATGAATAAGAATTGCATTCAGATAACCTATAAGCTAAGAATCAATAGCTGGCTTTCCAAAGGGAAGAAAAAGGGTAAATATTATTCTAAAGAAAGGTTTACATTTTTCTTCTTGATACTTCACAAATAATTATGGTAAGAAAGGCACTAACCAGTTCAATATAGTATATTACACACTAGCATGTCACATTATTAATCTTTATCATATATGGCTACAGCTCAGCAAGATTCATCCCTGATCATTGTTTTAAGACATGTTTTAAGCTCTGTTTAAATAGGATCATATTTTATGAAGTCAGAAATGATTGTCTCTTTGAAGAACTGAATATAAATTAAATGAGAAATGGCAAAATTTAGAATATGGTATAAAATTTTATATCTAATTTCTATTTCTCCTTTATATTCCCATCTCCAACCTCCTCGTGGGGAAGTCTTTTAAAAGCTAACAGGCTAAAACAAAACTAAGAGAAAGAAACTTGAATTGAGGTTAGGTTTGTGTTCCTTCTAATCATTATAGTAAGTGTATATAATTAGTAATGAATATCCTCTACTAATCTGGAAATATTAGTAATAGTATGTATAATAGGAGTGAGCTAAGATATTCTCTCAGTTTTTGTTGCTTTAAGACGAAACTAGAAAGTTATTCAAACATTCAGTGATGGAATTTGTAAGAAAGGAGAAACATTATGAAAGTCCTTTTTCCCTGAGGCAGTAAACCAAAGGGAAAAGGACTGGTACTTCCTGAGTGGCCCCCAACCCCTCTGAATAAACACATGAATAAATGCATGAATACAAGGGTTCTAAGTACAAAAAATTCACTTTTATTAAAAAATTTTCTTTTCTTTATGTTGAAGTATTTTTTTTCCGGAATGTTTTATTGTTGGAAATGATTTTTATAAATGGCTAACAAGATGGGAGATGTTGACTGAAGGCTGGCACAGGGCACCACCAGTATAATAAAGACTTTGTTCAAGCTAGCAGAATGATGGGACACTTTGTTAACAGTGGGATATGGAACTAAGGTTCTTAGAGACAAATTGTACACTAAGAACAAGACAGCTGAAATGATATCATTTTATGTACATTATATCTCATTCGATTCTTAGACCTGTGAGTTAAGTTTTACAAGTGGTATACTGGAAAGATCACTCGATTTAGAATCGGAAAACCTGGTTTCAAATTCCTGTTTTGTTAATTTACTGTTTTTATGAACCTGGTCAGTCATTTGGCATCTCTGAGATTTTACCTTGCACATTCAATCTATAAAATGAGAGTTGGTCAGTCAACAAGCATTAAGGGCTTACTAAATGCAGACACTCTGCTAAGTGTTGGAGATACAAAGAAAAATACATGTCCCTGTCCTCAAAGATCTCACATTCTAATGGGAAAGAAAGCATCCAAAGATTACGTACATCTAAGAAACCCAGACACAAAGAGATAGATTAGATGGAATGTAATCTCAGAGGGAAAGCAAAAGTATGGGGGAAGGAGAATTCTGAAAGATTTCCTAAGTCGTGAAGGAAGCAGAATATAATAGTATCATTCATACAAAACCATTGTGAAAGATGTTGTAATTCTGATGAATGCATCCACTGCGACTTCAGAAGGCTGATGATAAAGAATACCACTCACCTCCTTGAAGAGGCAGGTAATGCACTGAATCTACAGAATGAGAGACATATTCTTGGATATGAGAATTTATTTTGCTTGACTATCTATATCTGTTAGAAAAGTTGTGCCTTTTCTTTTTTGTTTTCCAGTGTGGGGAGATGGGAGAGAGAGAAAATAAATGCTTGCAAACTGAAAAAAAATTTTTTTTTAAGTAAGGTGTGCTAGGCGTCATTATGCTAATAAGCACACATGCAAGAAATGAAGGGAGTGAGGGGATCTTGCAGAAAGACAGCATTTGGACTGAGTACTGAAGGAACGACAGGAATCAATAGATGGAAGTGAGGAGGAAGAGCATTCCATGCTTAGAGGAATAAAGCCAGTAAAATGGCATGGAGTCAGTTAAGAAGACTGGAAAGGGCCAGATTGTGAAAGTGTTTAAATGTCAAATAAAGCATTTTATATTGGATCCTAGGTGTAATATGGAACCACTGAAAAGGTCTGGGTGACACAGTCAGACTTATGCTTTAGGAAAGATCACTTTGGCAGCTAAGTAGAAGATGGAATGGAATGGGGATGAAAATAAGGCAAAAAGAACACCAAGGAAGCTATTAGAATACTCCAAGCATGAGGTAAGAGCCTCAATACCAATGATGGCTCCGTTAGTGAAAAGGAAGAGACTTACATGAGTGAGAGATGCTGGGAAGGTAGAAGAGACTAGAATTGGTAACAGAGGGCTATGAGGAGTATGAGTAAGGAGTTAAGGATGATGCTGAGGTTGTGAGCCTTGGTCTGAGAAGATGGTGGTGCCCTCAACAGTAGAGGGGAGGAATATGAAGTCTGTTTGAAATATGTTGACTTTGAGATAACTAAAGGTCATTCAATTCAATAAATCCAAGAGGCTGAAGTTTAGGAAAGGTTAAGGCTGGATATACAGATCTAGCAATCATCTGGATAGAGAAGATAAATGAACTCAGGAAAACTGATAAGATCACCAAGTGAGACAGTATAAAAGAACAGGGCTCAGCACAGCCTTGGTGGACATCCATGGTTACTGGGTGTGATCATGATGAAGACTGAGCAAAAAGGATTGAGAAGGTGAGGTCAGACCCAAGAGAAAACATGGTCACGAAACCACCTGGGGTATTAAGAAGAAGAAGGTGTTTCTGGCCAACTGCAAAAGCTAAATCTAGCTACAAAAAGTTAACATGGTTTTGAGAGGGCATACCATCAGAAACAGGGAGCTCAGTTTAAAAAAAAAAAACTACAAAAGGTTTTGTTGAAACTCCCTATAAGGCAAGATACGTTCTCCAGAAACATTGGAGTCTGAAATTAACTGTGTTAGACACTACCATAATGGCAATATATTTGCTGCAGGAAAATAAATTTGGGATGGGTAAGTTTCCTTTGGAAGGGAGAAAACAGACTCAAATTCCAACTTTGAAAAAAAAAAAATAAAGTAAGCCTAAAATATAAGAGCCTTTCCATGCTTCATGGTAATTGTCCTAAATCAAACTTTAAGCTAACACAGAACATTATATATAAGAGCAAATAGCTCCTTTAAGAGTCAGACTACCAGGATTTCTGCCTCCACTATTCAGGAAAATGGTTATAAAATAATTTTTCTTATGGGATTAAAAAGTAGTATCTAACTGGGCATACTCAGTTCAGTTAGTATCAAAAGTTGTCTAAAGCCAAGGGGAAGTATACTATACATTTGTTCTGTTAAAATTTTTTTTATAAAAAGATTCAATTTATTATAAGAAACAAAATTTGACTTAGTCTTCAAAAAAGTAGGCAGCAAAATCAAATGTATATAAAAGTTAACTGTCCCATCTTGTGTCTTCCAAATAAAGATATGCTTGTGCTTTTAAAGTCATATTATTATGATTAAAAGAACTATATTCTCTTATGAGATATTTAAAGTTTCTAGTGGTCTAAAGTTAGTGTATGTTCACAGGATCAAACTTAAGCAGGGAAAATTGCTTACATATAGCAGAAACAAGCCTACTTCAGAAATTTTTAGGGGAGCTAAGTTTGAGGGAAATTGACCTGTTAAAATAATTCTCAAACACTTCTGAAGATACAGTGTAGCCTTAAAGCTAAAAATCATCATAAAAGCACCTAAAACTTAAACCAACTGCAAAAAACTGGATTAAAAGTTATTTCAGGCTAAGTAGGAACTTGCCAAGATGCTGGCTGGAGTGAAACATGTACTTGTACGTGTTACATACTCTTTAATAAGATGGGGGTGAGCATGGAAACTGTGACAGAACATAACTACAGCTGCATTAACAGATCCCTGGATATTAAGCCTCTTACACAAGAAAATTAAATGAACAGTAGCTGTTCGATCTTTTATTTAACTATGTAATATTAAGTGTCTGATTGGAACAAACTGTTAAGAATAAGAATTTTATCAAGTAAACAAAATCCAGAAAAGTCAGAACATAAAAATATTTACATGTTTAGTACTAGTTGTAATGACTTGAACTCAGATCTTCTTCCAGCTGTTTCTACTCAACCATGTCCCAGTCAATCAAAACTTAGAATATTTACAGGGACAGATCAGATATAGATGTATTTGCCACAGTTTAACAGCATATAATACCACTGATTATATTCCAAAATGCAGAGATCAGCATGGGCTATGAGAGTCAGAAAAAATATACTGCAGGACAGGGAATCCAATTAGCTCCTGAAGGATTGTTTCCTCTAATTTTCAAGGTGCCTGGTTCAGCACAATTCCTTTTTCTCTTTTCCTTGTCTGGATCTCTGGTTATCACTGATTATTAGGGTCAATCATGCACTGAAAACCAAACAAAGACTTAACAACAGTAAGAACTACACTGGAAATTTGGCTAAAACTAACTTTGAAATGTCAAGCTAACTTGATCATAAATGATCAATATCCTTGGGATCTTATGACTATGAGAAATTGGGGGGAGGGGAGCTCAGAAAAAGAAAAAAACTTTTGCAAATTAAATTAAAGACAACATAAAGCATTTAACTGTTAGGAAGATTCTGCTTTCATTATCAAGAATTTCAAATTAAGAAATTTGACCTCCAAACATAGTGAATTAGCTTATAAAAATTATATTTTTATTTCAAAGCTTTACTATTGTCTGCTTATCACTGCTTGCCACAGTTCACTCAGAATTAAATGAAAGCTATTTTAAACACAGATGGTAGGATGAAAGAATCTGTCCAAGACTGAAAAGGTTGAAGAATGAGGTCTTTATTGAAGAAGTCTTCCTTTTGCAGGACATAGATTACTGATATTGACATCACATTTATGACTTTGATGACATCTTGGAACCCTTTCCCTGGGTATTCTTGGGTCACTGACATATCAGAAATGATTGAGTCAAGGCCAGTATACACATAAGCCATACTTTTGAAACTGGCTTTTAGAAAGGACCAAAGAAAGGGGAACCAAAGTCAAGATGACAGAGAAGCTAAGTAACATACATGTACATTGATTCTCAAGGGAAAAACTTGCATGGTTCAGTGACTCCTTTATAGGAAAGAGGTGACCTCAAGAAAGATCGGACACCCTTGGCCACAGAGATAGAAACAGAGCACAAAAATTCTTGGAGAGATGAAGAGTTTCAGACCAATGTCAAATTCCTTGATCAAAGAAAGGAGTTTCAGGACCGAGTAGGAGCCAGAGCTAAGGAAGGAGTGGTATCGATTTACAGTCACAATGTGAAAGAGCATTTCGAAAGGGGTTGACTCCCTAGCAACAAGTCACATGTGCTTTCCCCTTTTTGGTGGAAAATGGCTCAACAACAAATTATTTACCATCAGTCTACAGGACTACAAAGATCCATGGAAGGGGTAGGGCTCAACAGAGATGGAAGATGGAAGAAAAGTTATCTTAGGTGTTGATCAGTTTATTGTGTGAGTTGAGTTTCATTTTCTGTCAAGTGAAATTAAATTCCTATAGTCAAAGTATTGTTAACTCGAGTGCTTGTATGAGGGCTGAGGTCTCTTTTAAAAATCCTTTTCTTTAATTTTTTTTGTCTTTAAATTTATTTAAGTTTTCAACATTCATTTCCACAAAATTTTGAGTTCCAAATTTTCTCCCCATGTCTCCCCTCCCCCACCCCAATACACTGAGCATTCTAATTATCCCTATCACCAATCTGCCCTACCTTCTAACCTCCCTCCCTTCCCTTATCCCCATCTTCTCTTCTGTCCTGTAGGGCAAGATAACTTTCTATACCTCATTACCTGTATTTCTTATTTCCCATTTGTATGCAAGAACAAAACTCAACAGTTGTTCCCAAAACTTTGAGTTACAACTCCTCTTCCTCCCTCTTTCCCCACCCATCCCCACTGGGAAGGCAAGCAATTCAACATGGGCCATATCTATGTAGTTTTGTAAATGACTTCCATAATAGTCATGTTGTGTAAGACTAACTATATTTCCCTCTCCCATTCTATCCTACCCCCCCATTTCTTCTATTCTCTCTTTTGATCCTGTCCCTCCCCAAGAGTGCTGACTTCTAATTGCTCCCTCTTCCCATTGCCCTCCCTTCCATCATCCCCCTCCCGCTTATCTCTTTCTCCCCTACCTTCCTATATTGTAAGACAGGTTTTCATACCAAAATGAGTGTGCCTTTTATTCCTTCCTTTAGTCAAATGTGATGAGAGTAAGCTTCATGTTTTTTCTCTCACCTTCCCGCTTTTTCCCTCCACGGAAAAGTCTTTTACTTGCCTCTTTTATGAGAGGTAATTTGCCCCATTCCATTTCTCCCTTTCTCCTCCCAATATATTTCTCTCTCACCCCTTAATTTCATTTTTTAAGATATGATCCCATCCTATTCAATTCACCTTGTGCTCTCTGCCTCTGTGTGTGCGGGTGTGTGTGTGTGTAATCCTACCAACTACCCAGATATTGAAAAAAGTTTCAAGAGTTACAAATATTATAGGAATGTAAACAGTTCAACTTTAGTAAGTCCCTTATGACTTCTCTTTGCTGTTTACTTTTTCATGCTTCTTCTCATTCTTGTGTTTGAAAGTCAAATTTTCTTTTCAGCTCTGGTCTTTTCATCAAAAATGCTTGAAAGTCCTCTATTTCATTGAAAGACCATTTTTTCCCCTGAAAGAATTATATTCAGTTTTGCTGGATAGGTGATTCCTGGTTTTAGTCCTAGGTCCTTTGACATCTGGAATATCATATTCCATGCCCTTCAATCCTTTAATGTAGAAGCTGATAGATCTTGTGTTATCCTGATTGTATTTCCATAATACTTGAATTGTTTCTTTCTAGCTGCTTGCAATATTTTCTCCTTGACTTGGGAACTCTAGAATTTGGCCACAATGTTCCTAGGAGTTTCTCTTTTTGGATCTCTTTCAGGAGGTGATCGGTGGATTCTTTCAATTATTTTGCCCCCTGGTTTTAGAATATCAGGGCAGTTTTCCTTGATGATTTCATGAAAGATGATATCTAGGCTCTTTTTTATGATCATGACTTTCAGGTATTCCCATAATTTTTAAATTGTCTCTCCTGGATCTATTTTCCAGGTCAGTTGTTTTTCCAGAGATATTTCACATTATCTTCCATTTTTTTATTCTTTTGGTTTTGTTTTGTGATTTTTTTTGTTTTCTCATAAAGACATTAGCCTCCACCTGTTCCATTCTAATTTTTAAAGAACTATTTTCTTCAGTGAGTTTTTGAACCTCTTTTTCCATTTGGCTAATTCTGCTTTTGAAAGCATTCTTCTCCTCACTGGCTTTTTGAACCTCTTGCCAATTGAGTTAGCCTGTTTTTCAAGGTGTTATTTTCTTCAGCATTTTTTTGGGTCTCCTTTAGCAAGGTGTTGACCTGCTTTTCATGCTTTTCTTGCATCTCTCTCATTTCTCTTCCCACTTTTTCCTCCACCTCTATCACTTGATTTTCAAAATCCTTTTTGAGCTCTTCCATGGCCTGAGACCACTGAATATTTATTTTGTATGTTTGGGATACAGAAGCCTTGACTTTTATGTCTTTCCCTGATGGTAAGCATTGTTCTTTCTCATCAGAAAGGATGGGAGAAGATATCTGTTCACCAAGAAAGTAGTCTTCTATAGTCTTATAGTTCTATAGTCATATTTTTTTTCCCTTTTTTGGGGCATTTTCCTGACCAGTTACTTGACTTGTTGGGTCCTTTGTCAAGAGCAGGTTATACTGTGGGAATTGGTAAGACCTCAGTTCTTCCAAGGTGGCACAATCAAGTGTGTACACTGGTCTGGGAGCAGGCAGAGGTTTTTGTGACAGTTATTTCTCAACAGACACCTGGCCTCCAGTTCCACCAAGCCAGCACTGAGGGCTGAGATTCAGATAAACTGCATGGACAGGGCTGCCATTCAGTGTGAGATAAAGATCAGCTCCTCAGTGCCCCCAGGGTTTTTACGATCCAACAATGGATGCAGGCTGCTGTAGGAACTGCTGCAGGAACTGCTGCTGCCTGCCTGATGTGGCCTCTGAGCTGCTGCCTGAGGCTAGAGCTATGGGAAGGTCCTTCTCCCTTCCCAGCCAGCTGAAAAAACCCAGTCACTGACCTTTGGCGCCTGTGGGTTGAGGGATATGTGAACCGCTGCTACTGCAACTGGAGATTCTGCCCCCAAGGGCTGTTTGGGAGCCATGTGGCCAAGGTTGGGGCCAAGGCTGGGCTGGGCTCTGTTTCACATCTGGTGCAAGACGTTTCCTGTGGGCCTTTCAGGTCACCCTGGGCTGGAAATCTCCTCCACTCTGTTCTCCACTTCTGCTGCTCCAGAATTTGTTGAGAGTCCCTCTCTACAGGTATTTTATGGGCTGTGTGGGGAGAGGTGCATATGTGCGTCTTTCTACTCTGCCATCTTCGATGTTTATCTTTCTAAAAATCTTTTTCTATAGAAACCTAAACATGATGTTCCTAGGAGAAAGCCTGAGTAGGGATATAAACCAATGAATAATATGATGTCTGAGAAGTCTCCCCAAGGCTGGACTTGGTCTGCATAAAACCACAGCTTGAGTTTCTGGGTCACAGGTTACGTCACAATGTATATCTTAACCTAAAGAAGCAGTACATTCACACTAAATGGTACAAATGCTAGTTCTAGAGAGAGCTTCTTTGGCTCGTTTGGAAAAACAAAACCTCTCTAGGTACCCTATTCCTCCAACACTGATACTGACTTAGTAAAGACACAGAACTACTCATGAAAATTCCTATGGAAAAACTTCTACTATTTAAATGAAAACCATATAAATCTCAGTAAACATAGGAAATTTGTTTTTCAGCTTCATTTTGGTTTTGTTGTCTTTTACACATGTACAGATACGTTACAATTTCTGTTTAATCCTCAAAGGAATCAAATACCATTGAAAAAGTCACTAACTCTGATGGAAAGAGGTTAGAAAATGAAATCATGGAAAACTCCCTTTGGCACTTTAAGTCTGTCTGTAGTTTGTACATTAATTTGTACTTGTTTATATGTTCCTTTGCAAGTGTTTTTAATTCTTTTTCATTTATATTTTCCTTGTGTCTCCAAATAAATTATAGGTTCTGAGGCTCACTACGACATTTCCTATTTCTAGTGAATCTTCCCCAACATGGATTATGCCACAGTCTGAACATAACTAGCATTCAAAGGATGTTTCTGGCTGACTTAAGGAAAAATGAAAAAATTATGGCAGAAAATAAAATGCATTTGTATATTGTACTGAAACGTCTTAATTAGGTATATGCTTTAAAAAAAAATCTGCTTTTCAAAATGACACTTCCCCTGCTGCATATCTGATACTTCTGCCCTAAAGCAAGCCACAGTGCGTCAATCCCCTCTTCCCCAAGACAGCTATCTTCATATATTTGAAGGGACATCATCCCTTGGAATAGTGAGATATATGAGTGGACTAGTTCAGCTAAGATAGTGCTTCCAAAGAAGATACCAGAAAGTCTGTTTAAGGAAAGAAAAAGCAAAGCAGCCAAAATACTTTTTAAAAATTTAAGTGCTCCCAACTTGTTGGAAAGTAGAATATATACACACATACACCATACATACAGATACACACGATACATACATACATACATGCATAAATGCACACACATGCACACACACATACATGAAATCAAGACAGGCAGAAAAAGGAAGAACTGCTTGTTTGTTGTTGTTACTGTTTTGGCAAAAGCAAGCCTGAGCTGGAAAAAGAAATCAGGGAGAGAATATTCATGACATTAAATCCAAAAGCACAGATCCCAACAGGTAAGAGGAAAAATGCTCAGAGGCTTATTCAGATGTCTTGAGTAAAGAAAGGAAGAAGGAAAGAGTTAATTAGGTTTTATAGTATTTTACAACAGTTTCATAGTTAACAACTCAGTAAAAATGCACAAAGATACCATGAATACCATGGAGGAAAATCCAAATCCATCCAATTCTAATTAAAGAATACCTTCTCCCTAACCTGCAGATTCCCTGGTTCAGGACCAGCTCAGGAGTGTTTTTACAGGGCTTTCTGATTTAAGAATGCGATATAAGCAGAACAAATTTTCAGACACTTCCAAAGACCTGAGAACTACGTAACCTCTCGCTACCTATGAAACCGAAGATAAAAAATCAAGCTTGAAAGACAACAGTCTTGTAGGCATGCAAAGCTCGGAATGATCTGATCAGGAAGGATGAAAGGGTGACTCAATTACCAGGCTGAATATCAAGCTAACTGCCAAACACACTGGACAGAATCTACAACATTTTTCAGTGGGGATAAAAAGTTAAGTATGGTAAACTTAAAGGCAGCCAATGCTTCTATCCCCAGGGAAACATATTAGTAATCTTAGTTTGCCAGAAACATTTTTGAAAATGTGTTTTGAGGTCTTTTTGATGTAGGAAGATTTAACCAATAAATCCTTTTGCATTTGACCTTCCTCTTAAAGTTCTAAAGAAAACTATGTGCCTATTAAGACTGTTGTTTGCAAACCCCCATTTCGGGAATGAAAGCTTTAATAAATTCATGATATGTTGATACTTAAGATATCATTCAACACCCATTCCATAAAAGAATGACAGCTGAAAAAACACCAAGAAAGGTCAAAAGTACATCATAAATGATATTTATAATATCTGGCAACTCAGTTTTCAAAAACAAAGGGGTGACAGAAAACATGTCAGAGTACACATATAGGCATAGACCATATAAACTTAATGCGAAGCAATCCATAAGGAAAGGTTCTCTTTGTGGTCATGATCATCTTTCATTTTAAGTTGCTAAGTCAAATCTTGTGCCTTTGGCAGACATACAAAAAAGACAGTCTATTGCTTGGGAATTCCTTGAAGTTCAAACCTTAAGGGGGTATGTGTGCATTTGTTTATGTGTATGTGTGTTTTCAATAAGAAGAATTATGTAGGGTAAAGTGAAAGAGTGAACACAGAGAGAAAAGCTACATGATAACTTTGTCATTTCTACCCTTGCCAAGGAGACAAAAGTAATAAATTCAATGAAATTTCTTAGAACATTCAAAGACCTCTATTTTCTACTTGTGGGGGTGAGGTGGGAAGGCAGGGGGATACCAAATATAAGACCATTCTTATAGTCTTTCCCTAAAGAAGCTGCTTCATAAAGAGAGATGCATAAGGAAATGATACCATGTGGAATTTATCACTGAGCTGTCACACCTATCCTGGTGTGTACCTGTTGGTTGAGTTAGTAATTTATTAAGACTAGGTCACAAGCTGATCTCACAACTACTTGGCACCTGGAACAATCTGCTCATCCTTAGATAAGCTGCTGGCCTCCCTTTCCTGCAGGCTCACTCTACTAACGGCAGGCTTAGTGCAGTACAAACTGATCAGGTTAGCTTACCTCAGCTTATCACTTCTCATATGACCCCCCCAAAACAGGTAGATGGAGCAAATGTAAGTATTATCATCATCTCTAATTTACAGAGGAAGAAATGGAGACAGAGAGGCAGACTTACAGAAGGTCATGTAGATGACAGCATCTAACTCTCTATGGAATGCTAATTCTGCAGTGACGGAACTAGGACTCAAAAGCATACAGCATATAACAAGTATTCCCCAAAATAAAACAAGCCAGAACTTCCGAATCTGCTAGTATGTGTCTGTTAAAGGTCAGGAATAGAAAGTGGAACTAGGGATGACCAGCAAAACTTACAGAAATATCACAGGATGGGGTAAGCAGCTCATGCAATGAGATTCAACTCCTCAAATCTCTTGATTATCCCATTACAAATCAGGAAAATCATCACCTTCCTTCAGAACAAACATCAGAAAGAAAGACTAGGGTACCCAAAGAGAAGCTGGCTTTAGAGTCGGGAAGGTCTGCGTTAAGACCTGCCTGGGCATGTCTCTTAACACTGAAATACTCTCTGCAAGTCTTTAATACCTTCTAACTACTAAATACTCTCGGCAAATCTTTAACACCTAATATGCAAAGCATGTATATAACTGCATTGGGAAAAGAAATTTTCCCACTGAGAGTTCCACCTTCCAATGAATCCCAGGCCTAGCAAATGGATCACTTAAGATATCTGACAGGGATACAGTGATATCACTTGAAAAAGACACATACTTCTTGAACATGAATGTGACTCCCAGGCTCTGGAGTTAGGAGAACCTGCATTCAAATCCAACCTCGGACAGATACTAGCCTGGGTGACCCTGAGCAAGTCACTTAACCCTATTGCTTCAAAAAAAACCCAAATGTAGCTCCTGTCCAGTATGTTTCAACAGAGGTGCAATACATTAAATAATTGTTGATGTTTATATAATGTACTATCTTACAACCTGTTAACTCAGGGAAGCTTGTTATAATAATCATATTCTTTAATCAATTTGCCTTACCCCTTAAAACTAATGAATTCTATTCACCTAAATAATTTTTCACTATGTCAGAATATTCCAAGTGTCCAAAATATCTGGCTCCCTGAGCTAATATTTAATTCTCAACATCTTTCACTTAATAAAATAAATTCCTATCAAGAAAAATAATATTAACAAAAGCTTCTTACAACATCCATCCTATGAAAACAGGCCACTATGAAAAGCACCAATGGCTCATAGTAATAGATTTTCTTTCTTCATATCCAGCTGAATCATAAACACCTAGAGTCGACAGTCAAGGCAGCTAGTTTATGTCAAAGTCGCTTTCAAGGGACAGCAACTGGCCTGTGAGCCTGAGCATGTTTCCAGACACAGAAAGTGTTAGAAAAGGCTTGCACTCAAAAAATCTGACTACTTTGATCCAAATTGCTTGAAGTTGGGAAGGTATTTCTACCCACACGAAAAATTAAGGCAGAGTCTGCCAAGCTTCCAAACAATATACATCTTCTACTATGAGTCCTGGCAGCTGAAAAAAGCATGAGTCAAATTTGCCTTGGTTCTTTTCTCATTACACACAAATGATCTACTGAGATTTAGGAACAACTTAACACAACTTCAGAGGGGCCAGTTCCCTAGTAGGCCAACCATAGAAACAATAAGCAAACTAAAGCATGCTTAAATCACAGTTAACAGAGCTGAAAAATAAAATACGTGACTGCTTCAGCGCTGGGGAAACACAGAACATCTCCAAATCTTTAGCCAATGAAAAAACAAAACTTTTGGGTTCAGGGAAATTCGTGAGAACTGAGGTCATAGTTGTCCAAACTCACATATTGTAGCTAAGTGTCAAAAGAAGTTTCTTCTTTTTCAAGCAGGGAAATTTCATTATCCTCAAGCCTCTTTCTCACCGTAGTGCAAATCAAGAAAAATGGCTAAAAAATTGCTTTTCATTTTTTAATTTAAAAAATTAATGTTTTATATATGCTTTTTTTTGTTTCATTGTCACTTTCCAATTACTACTCCCCCCTATCTAGAAGAAGCTTCCCTTATAACAAACTAGTACAGTTAAGAAAAATAAATACAATGTCTATGTCTGACAACTCTTTTCCATTATTATTTTCATGTTTCACAATTTATTCAAGTCATTCTCTAATTTAAAGGAACCCACTTTATTTCTAGTTCTTTGATACCACAAAGAGTGCTATGATAAATTTGGTGTGTTCTCTGTCTTTGATCTCTTGGTGTGCTTAACTAGTAGTGGAATAATTTCATCAAGAAATATGTAAAAGTTGGTAACTTTTTAATAACAAAACATTTTCCAGAATGTTTGGACTAATTCACAACTTTACCAAAACTGCACTAGTTTTCCTGTCTTCCCACAGGCCCTTCAATATTTACCACTTTAGTCTTTTATAGTCTTTGCCAGCCTGATTGGTAGAATGTGAAACATTGTAGTCATTTTAATTTGCCCTTTTCCTATTATTAGTGATTTGGAACATTGTTTAATATTATTGTTAACAGCTTGCATTTCCTCTTCTGACAACTACCTATTAATACCTCATGACATTTTACCTATTAGGTGAATGGTTTTTGTTTTATATATTTGTATTCTTTATGTTCTCTTAGATATCAAATGTTCATCAGAAAGATATGCTACTGATATCCTCCCAATCAATATTCCTTTTCTTCTTACAGACTGCAATGATTTCCCACCATTATTTCAAAAATGTTTTACCCTAATACTATTATGGTATAGATAATGCTTTTCTATTGAAAGTTTTGATAACTGCTCAATAAGATGAATGCATTCAGTCATTACTAACAGAACAAAATTAGCTAGAATAAATTATCTGGGAGACCATATAGTAAAATACCACATGTGTGGAACTTACGAGCACAATAAAAACACTTTTTATAGAAATAATTGGAGATAATAATTAAGTGCTCAAGGTTGGGATGTGCCAATATAGTAAAAATGTTGATATTGCCTAAATTAACTTACAAATATGGTGTCATACTAATCAAATTACCAACTAATTATGTTGTAGATCTAAATAAAAATTATAAAATTCATCTGCAAAAAAAAAAAAAGGTCAAGAATCTCAAGGAAAATAATGTAAAAAGTAGGAATGAAGGGAGTCTAGCAATACTGTATCTCAGACTACACAATAAAGCAGCAGTTACTAAAACAACTTGATTAATGGAATGAATTAGGTAAATAAGACCTAGAAGTAATTGAGCATAGTATCTGATAATCCCAGGGACACTGACTTCTGGGGTAAGAACTGCCTAATTGATAAAAATTGCTCAAAAATCTAGAATGCAATTTTTCAAAAATTAAGGCCAATACCTGAAGCTATATACCACAGTAAATTCCAACTGGGTACATAATCCAAATAAAAAAGGTCACACCATAAAAAAATTTAGAAGACAAAGTAAGGAGGTTATCTTTCACAACTTTGGCAAGGGGGAGAATCGTATGTAAAATGAGATAGAATTGACTCTTAAAAGATAAAAATTTATGATTTTGATCATATAAAATTGAAAAGATTCTGCACAAACAAAATAAATGGCGTTATTATTATGAAAGAAGCAATTAACTGGGGAAAAGTCTTTGTTACAAGTTTCTCTGATAAGTAATTGAGACATTTAAGGAGTTAATTCAAATATAAGAATAGCCATTCAAATAAAAGAAAAGCCATTCCCTAATAGATAAGTCATCAAAGGATATGAACAGATAATTCTCACAGGAAGAAAAGTAAACTATCAAAAGTCATATGCAAAATGGTCATTCACTAATGATAAAAAAACGAAAATCACAACTCTGAAGTTCTATTTCATACCATTAAGATTGACAAGGATGACAAAAACGGAAAATGACAATTGCTGGAGGCAATATAGAACACAAACACATTAAAGCACTGTTGGTAGAAATGTGAAGCTTCCAACCCTTCTAGAAATCACTTTGGAATTTCACCCTACAATTAGGGACAGAGGAAAAAAATAAGAATATAGATAGCCTCAGTTTTTGTATATAAAAGACCTGGATATAAAATAAGTGGCTGTCAACTGGAGAATGATCAAACAAACTGCTGCATATGAATGCAATGAAATTTTACTGTGCCATTAAGGTAGGGTAATATATTGGATAGAGCACTGGATTTCAAGTTAGGAAAACCTTGGCTCAAATACTATCTCAGATATTTACTAACTCCACGACCCTAGGGAAATCACAATCTTTCCAAGACTCAATCATGTCATTTGTAAAGTGAAAGGGTTGGGTCCAAGGACCTGTAAGGACTCTTCTAATTCAAACGGCCTGTGATCCTATGAAATTAGGAATATGACAGACTTAGAGAAACAAGGAAAGATTCTCATGAATTGATATGTAGAGAAATGAGAAGAACCAGGAAAACAATTTATGTGATGAACATGATAATATTAAGGAAATAACTCTGCAAGACTTCAGAACTCTGATTAAAGCAGTGACCAATCACATTTTTAACAGATTGCTAATGAAATATATCTTCTACCTCTTAGTAAGGAAAGGCAGAATCAAAGTGCATTCTCAGCTTTGGCCAATATTCGTGTGTATCTATGAATGTGTAGACACACATATTTGTTTTAAGGGAGGACTTGTGGGGAGGCAGGTGGTGAACAGTGACACGTGAAAAAGAGCATAAATAATGCATATTAAAAGTTGTACAGTGGGAAGGAGAGAAGGATCTGAAGGAATGAAAAATAACATCACACTCGTGTAAAAAACACACAGAAGTTCATAGTTTCTTGTAGTCTCTGTTCTTCATGTTTCAAGATGTTTATAATTATTGATGATTACTGAATTCACAATTAAAAAAGAAAACACAAAAAAGAAAAAGACAAGTGAAATATTCTTTAAGTGTATCTTCTATTGAATTCAGATCCAAGTCCAAAAGAAGGGATAAACTCTGGTACAGAAATATTTACCCTTACATACTTTGGTTCTGACTATACATCTCAAATGTGCCTAACTTAAAATTATTAGAAACTGTAGGGGTTTAATAAATATTTGTTAAACTTTACTGAATAAAGTTAATAGTCACTATTTCCTCCATGGAAATAGGCACCACTGGCTGATGCTGTGTGTGTGTGTGTGTACAAACACATACACAGACAGACATATACATAATACTATAGCAACAGACTGTGATATTAATTACAATGAAGTTTCAAAATAACTTAGTGATTTGAAATCCTGTGAAGCTCATTTAAAAGGGTATCTACATAAAGACAAGTAGAACAATAATGGGGTCTTCTCAATGTGAACTGAGAAAAAAATAAAGCAGTTTAAAATAATTTCCCCCTAAACTTTTATAGTAGTCTCCAATATATCCTCCAAAATAAATGTTTAGATATCCATTTGTGAAACTATAAAATGCCAAGTCATGAAATGTCAATAATTGGAAATATCTGTGGACATCTGAAAATCAAATGATAGTAGCCCAAATATATATTTCCTAATAATCATCCTGTAAGATAAGGAGTAAAACCATTAGCATCCCCATTTTATAGACAAGGGGAAAAAAGCCAGAGAGGTGAACATTTACCTAGGGCCAAATGCCTAAGCGGCAGAACCTGGACTCAAATCCTAGTCTTCTAACTATAATGCTAATACTCCTTCCACGAGACTCCTAGGGATGAATGATAAAGACACACAGTTCAGCATTGTGGACCACCTCTTCTCATTCTGCAAATGAAAAAACTGAGGCCCACAGACAGGGTCAGTGAGAGACCCAGAATGTGAGCTCAAGTTCCTCTGCTTACCAATCTGGTACCACTGCTGTTTTGCAGCCCCTTCCCTCAACTGTCCAACCCTCCTTTTCCTCCTTTTTTCCTACTCCACAATGATGTTTGTAGAACCTGATATTATTTCTGACATTTTGAGAGAAGTGATGTTTAAGAGAAGTAATGTTATCTGATAAAGAATATAGTTTATAAGTTACATTCCTTACAACAGCTTGGCAAAGCAGGCAGTACAAGAAGTATTATTTCCACATGCTATTCCAGATGAGGAAACTGAGGCACAGTGATTAGATTACTTGTTCAAAGTCAAATAGTTAATAAGAGGCAGGGCCTGGAGCCAGACCCATGTTCTCCAAAATCCAATTGCTCTTTTCAATTATATTAAATTGCCTTTTATATTTGAAATACTCCTCCTGTTAACTGTTTATGTTTAAGTTATATATTTATCATATTTTTTTCCTTCCAGTGCATTTTCAAGCCAGTATTCTTAATATTCAGCATCTTTATATTCAAACTTCAACATTCAACTTTTAACAGCTAAAGAAGAGGAACTGGACATGAAATGGGCATTCAGTTAAAATCCTTTCATTAGAGCTGATCAAAAACTATGTTTACTAGTAAAGTCTATTAAAAGTCTCTTAAACATTTTGATCATAGATATGATAATCTTCCTTTTGAAAGTAGGAATTTCTTCTTTGGGTATAAAAAGAATGCATTATTCCATGGGTCTACTTCTCTCTAAACTGAAAAGATATGACTAAAAAAATGATAAGCATAAGAAAGCTCCTCATTGCCATCTAGCAATTGTCTATCTTGCCTACTTCTAGCCTAGGCTCAACAGACCTTTTGTAAGCATTTAAAACCCATCTTGAGTGACTTTGGGGAGGAGGGCACCCTTTCATTTTGAGAGGCTCTAAGGAAACAGCTTCTCCTATACTCCACCATCAAAACCAGTTTAAGAAAACTCCCAATTGCTCAGATAGCTTTCAGCCAAAATAAACATGTTCTACATAGCTACTTTGACACCTTTTTGAAGTGCTGACAGCTGAATATTGCTATCAGCCTGGAATTCACACTTATTCAATTCTGTAGCCAGGTGGTCCTAAATATCCTCTCTAAGGACTCAAAAGTCTGAGAACAAATTAAGGCAAAAGAAGAAGGCTGTTTGATCTAACATTCTTTGTGATTTTACCTGAAATGCCAGCAGAAAAGGGTTCTAAAAATCAGGTTTTTAAAATTACCATTTGATGCAAATGGACTTCTAGGTTTAAAAAATGAGAATATATTAAGAGGCGCAAATTATTCTCTTTTTTTTTTGTTCACTAAATCTCAATAAATAGAAATAAATCTAAATAATTTCTCATGGCTTACCTTCTTTCAAAAGAAAAAAACCCAGCTCTCTATACATTAGAAATGTGGCTAACCACTGTCAAAAAATATATTAAAAAGCATTCAAATTCTTCAAGTTTAGAGGGAAAGGTGTCTTGTTAATCCTCTCTATCAAATTACTCCACAGAAGTCCTTACTTCCTTCTCTGGAACACTGAAAAAATGCCCTGCCTTTTTCTACTCAACGACAACAAACATAGCTTTTCGTTCAGCAGCACCCTCGCATGCTGTAACCTCAGGATGCTGCCTCCAAATGGCTTTAAGGGAAGGCGGCGCTGCAGTGTTTATTCTGTCAAAAAACCTGATGCCTTGTTTCAATTTCACATTCAGTTCCAAAAATATCCCTACCCTTCCTCCACCCATCTCAATCCAGTGAACCTTCTCAAAAACAAACAGAAAACAAAAACTTCAAAAACAAAACAGGTTTTAATCAATTTTTTAAAAAGTTTAGTAAAACCAACCATACATCCACACACTGAATGATACATGAAATATTTCGCAATTATAGATTTCTATTTCTTCAATGAAGAGAGTGAAGTACGTGGTCTGAATTATTTTAGGAGGTTAAACCTGGTCATCACAATCATAATTGTTTTAATGTTTTGGTTTACATGGCTGTAGTAATTGTGTATATTGTTTTCCTGATTCTTTTTACTGTACCCCACATCAGTTTATCTACGACTGCTAATCCTCTTCCTATTTACAGTTGCTGGTCCTTCATTTTTCAAAGACCAATGATATCACTGATTGATGCCTTGATCTGCTCATAAATTGGATTTCAGTGAGGCAGAATTATGACACAAAGTTGTCAGTCTCACTCTTCTTCCTCAGTCGCTGAAAACCAGAGGCAAGACAAAAATCCAGATACTAGTAATAGCCTGGGATGCAGGGGATGACCTTGGAGTCCTCGATGTCTGAACAAAGTCTAAGTCAGGTCTGCACAACCTGGGACCCACCACAGGATTATGGCAAAAACCATTTTTCACGGCTGCCTGCAATCTTTTGGCGGGCTGCAAGTGGCCTGTGGGTCACAGGTTGTGCAGGCCTGCTCTAAGTGCTCCACAACACCTGCTGCAGCAGCTTTCATGACAGAGGGAACAAATTGTTCTCATCCACCCATTCTGCTGTAGGAATTCTCCACAGGTGTGGAGCAGACACCCTCCTAACTCACCACTAAATGAATACACAATTTTCTTAGATAAAAGGTTTCTTAGTACGGGAAAACAGGAAGGCTAACACAGTTGGTGGAGTTATGAATTGGTTTAGCCTTTCTGGAAAGCAATTTGTAATTAGATTTTACAAAACAGTGAGTTAAATATCCATACCATTTGGCCCATGGATCCCTCTGCTATACATATACTTCAGGGAGATCAGATTTAGAAAACAGGTCCTTTACACTTACCAAACAATTCACTGAAGGTAGCATCGTTTGCGGTAGCAAAGAAAGGGATCCCCATTATTTAGGATTATAAGGAAATTGAGATCCAGAAAGGTGAAGCAGTTTGACTGAGCCAGGGGTCATATTTGGGCCCTTTCTCTCCTAATCTTGGGTTTATTCCAATGTACCAAGAAACCTCAGCTAAGGATTGTCTCCAAAAACACTGAGGCCATTTGCCAAGAATTTTCCCTTTCTCCTCATCTCACTTCACTCAACCTTCTCCTCCCAATAATTTCTTCATTCTCATCTCATATGAAGGGGTGGCACTACTGCTTGCCAAGGATAACCCCTCTACATGCAATCCTTTCCTTTTTTTGTCTCCACAACCACCCCTCAATGTCTCTCTAATCCTCTATCTCCCCCCTTTATACCGACCCCTCTATCTGAATATCAACTTGTCTAAAGCCCTCAACCTTAAAAATCTTTGCTTGATCTTATTATCCCCACTAGGCTCTTGTATCATCTCTCCAACTTTTCTCAGCTAAAATCCTGGAGAAAGTCATCTACACTTGGTTCTGTCACCTCCCCCATTCTCACTAAGAGGCTCCCTCTCCAAAGTTACCAATGATCACTTAATTGTCAAACATAACAGCCTTTGTTTAGTCATCATCCTTCCTGACCTCTCTGCAATATTTAATATTATCAATCTGAACTGAATTCTCATTTCTCTCAAGATTTTCATGACACTGTTCTTTCCTTTTCCTCTTACCTGGAGTATGACTGCTTCTACTAAGTATCTTTTGTTGGATCTTTGTCCACATATACACAAATCATACCCATTAACCATTAGTGTCCTCAACATTCAATTGTGTCCTTGTCTATTTCCTCTCCATATTATCAATCAATAAACACTTGTTAAGTGACATCTGTGTGCCAGTCCCTTATCTGAAGTGTCTAAGTTGCACTCCATACAATGCTACATTAAAATTAGTTCAACTGAATGAACATTTTTTGGGGGGACACACGCAACCACTTATATGATTATAAACCAGTTTTGATATAGTCATTTTAATCAACAAGCATTTATTAAGCACCTACTATATGCCAGCTACTGTGCTAAGTTCTAGGAATACAAACAAATGCAAAAGCACCCCTATATTCAAAGGGCTCACATTTTAATAAAAAGTGACAACATGCAAACAACTATATACACACCAAATATATGCAGTATGAAATGAGTAATCTCAGAAGGGAAGGGACTAGCAATGGGGAGTGCCAGGGAAGACCTCTTGTGGAAGGTGGAATTTAAACTGAGTCTTGAGGGAAAACAGGCAAGCCAGAGGTGTAGGGGAAGAAGGAAACCATTCTAGGCATGAGACAGAGACAGTGTGACATGAACAAAGAACATAAGAAGGTCAACATGAATGTATCAAAAAGTATATGGAGAGGATTAAAGTATAAGAAGACTAGAAATGTAGGAAGAGATCTATCTCATTTATATTTTCCACTTAAAAACAAGGAAAACATTTTATAATTTACAACAAGGCTTTATGAGTTTTTTGGGTCACATATATTTCAATATTTGTGTAGTCAATATTATTAAGTATATCTGCTTTATTATTCCATACTAATCTACAGCCATACATGACTAAGTTTCAACCAACATTTATTAAATGTCTACTATGTAGGGGCAGCTAGGTGGCACAGTGGATAGTGCACTAGTCTTGGAGTGAGGAGGACCTGAGTTCAAATACAGCCTCAGACACTTACTAGCTATTTCTACTATATGTAAGAGTGATAGCTACGATCATAGAAAGACAGCTTTAAGAGACAAGAAGACCTAGATTCAAATCATATCTCTGATATATTCTCAATGTGTGACCCTGTTAATTGTTCAGGGTCCCAGGTACCCTATTCCCTTAAATTGGAGAGTAGATGGTAGTAATCTCTAGGAAATTTTCTACAAAGATGAAATTACAGATCCATTAAAAAAAAAATAACAAAACTATGAGGCACCAAGAAGCTTGATTAGCTTCATTAAATTCAATTCAAAAGATTTCAGAGAAGCCTCTACATTAGAAATCTTCCATCCAATTCAGGAGGCTCTTCTAAATTAGCCCTGACAACAAATTATCTAACTTTTGCTTCTGATTATATTTTAAGGGTCTTTTGTTACAGACACCATTGTATGAAAAGGTCTAAGGCCAAAAATCTTTTGGCTTGCGGAGGGAAAAAAGAGAGAGAGGGGAAAACCCCCTCAGCCCTCGCTCCAGGTTTGAGGTACCTTTTGCCCTACTCTCCCTCCAGTTTACACTTATGTGGTTATTAGCCCAGATTCAGAGATCAAAGAACCAGGGAGTGCAGAAGCTGCAAAGTTTCATTATCTGTGAAGTAAATAATGATCCCTGAAGTTAAACCTGGTCTGGGAACTTAAAAGAAGTTAAAAACCTTTTGCTGCTGTTGTTGTCTATATGAAAAATAGCTATTTCCCTTTCTTTCCTCTCCAAACCTCATTTGTCACTACTGAGTTAAAAAAAGAGAGAGAAGCGGCATAAAACACATTAAAGAAATTAAAGATTTAAACCTGGTAGGAACCTAAGACAAACAGCAATCTGATTCTGTTCTCTCATTTATAGATGAGAAAACTAAGGCTCAGGAAATGACTTACTCAATACCATACAGACAATACTCAATAACTGGTATGATGTTGAGTGCTCTAATCATGGAAGACACATATGCTCAAAAGAAGTCTGGTTGATCATGTAGCAAGAGACAGGGATAATAGCAACAAAAGAGTAAAAGACAAAATGAAGTGTTCAAGTCCACTGGAGAGATCATCATTATAAAATTTTACGGTGATTTCATTCAACAAACATTCTTGAGGCATCAATAAACAAGGCACTAAGTTTATAAGGATACTCACATAAAAGAAAAGCTCTTGCCCTAAGTGCTTACACTACTAGATTTATGGAAATACATGAATACAATTCCTTCAAGGTAAGAAACTTTGGATAGGTTTCAATCAGTTTGAGAAGAAGAAATGCCTATAAAATTAAGGCTCTTTCAAAGTATCAAGTTAAAATACACATTAAAAATTATTCTTACATATGTACCTAAGAAACTATCACAAACTTCTAGAATGTGAAAGGAAGCCCAGTACCCAGTTATGAATCTCATTTTTAAGATGTTCAACAAAGTCCACTTTACTTTTATATTAACAAAAATTTTATTTTTTTAAAAGAACTTGGGACAACTAAGTCAATAAATGCCTTGGACTTGGGTAACACAATAAGTAGTAGAGTGGAGACCTGAACTGACATTTCTCAGACTGGAAGTCCTCTTTCTCTCCTTTCCTCCTTTATCCTATGGCTTGCCTGGATGTGCATGGAAACTCAAAGTCCACTTTCTTTCTTGAAAACCTCTAGTAATACTAAACTCACTTCCTCCTGAGGTAATCCATTCAATTTTGTAAGCACGTTAATTATTAGGTAATTTTTACTTATGTTGATTAGAAATGTTAACACCCTACAACTTCTACCTAGTTTTGCTGTCCAGTACAAAGTCTAGACTTACAGCTGAAATGGCAAAAGAAAAGGTCACAAGAAGAGCCCAACTGCCCCATACAAATTCCAAAAACAAAAACAGCATCAGAATAATTAACGCTCAACAAATTCCAAGAAAAATAATAGGAAGTTCTGTCATCTAGATCAGGCTCGCCAAAACAACATCTACCACCAGCCATAAGCCAAGGATGGCACTGGAAGAGGTGACCCAAATGTCAGTCAATACGTGTGTGTTTAGGATCCAATATATGCCAGGCACTGTGCTAAGTACTGGGAGTACAAAGGCAAAATCCTCTTAAAGAACTCACAGTCTAAATGGGAGAGTCAGGATGAAAATGACATACAGGATAAAATAGAGCACTCAACAGAGGGAAGGTATGAGAATTAAGGGAACCTGGGAAAGTTTCTCATAGAAGACAGGCTGTTAGCTGGGACTTAAATGGCAGCCAGAACCTTCCGAGATGATGAGGGAGGAGATTTCAGGCATGAGACATTGCCAGTGAAATGCCCAGAGTCTGGAGATGAAGTGTTTTGTGTGAGGAACCGAAAGTAGGTCACTGGATTTCAGAGTATATGACGGAGAGGAAGGTGTAACACTGGAAAGGAAGGAAGGACAGGGCACGAAGGTTTCAAATGTCAAAACGGAGGATTTTTATATTTGATCCTAAAGGTGGTGGAGAACCTGCTTGGTTTTAGAATTAAGCACACTTGATTCTGATAACTATATACATTCAAAATTAATTTTATCACGGTATTTGTGGAAATGAGAAATTACCTTTCAATAATTCAGGCCAGACCTCTTAGGGAAGAGTCCCCTCCTCAATAGTAAGCTGTCAAGGCTGTGACCATCCTAGGAGAAATCTCACCTTCTTCTTACTTGAGAAGAAAGCTCATTTTAGTTTTACAGAAATGAGGAAAGGAGATGGCTCCCTTTCATTTAGTAAGTAAGCTTATTATCATTTATATTTGCTTAGGTTTAAGTCAGACTCTTACTGTCAGCTAAATTTTCAGCAAGTTTTAAAGGAAAGTAGGTATACATTTTGCTGAATATTCACTTATAAAGAACCTTTAGGCCCTCTATTGACTGGTCTTTAGGGCCCTACTGGTTAAGCCCAGAAATCAAGGATTGGAAGTATTAGAGAATTTGCCAAAACAAATCCCTGAATATTATGGTTGCAGGAAAAGAACTTCCATACAGGTGGAACTCAGGCAGATAGAAGATTGATTGCCTTCCTCAATTCATAATCAAAGGGAGGCCATCTCTAGTGTCTTCAGGGGAGAACTTCTCAGATCAAATGAGCCACAGAAGGCAGGAATCTAGTCCAATCCTCTCAGGAGAAGTTCCTTTGAGGAGTGCCACTCCGGGTTGGGGACAACCACAGGAGAGATGGGGTCAAGCATAAGGGGATAAATGCATCCTGCAGGATCCCCACCGGGACAAGAGGATGACTGCAGAAAGAGTTATTAAGCTGTGTAAAGTTTGGTTTGAGAATACAGAGAGTTTAGGGAATTGTTTTGACCAAAGCATGGAATTTTCGATTACTTAGAAAGTTAAAGAATTTTATTGAACAGTCTTCTCCAGATCAGCTTTGAACGAATGAACTACTGATATTGCTAAATTCTTCAACAGGCTCAGTCTTTCTTCCTGTGATTATACTTTGTCAAAAAGTCTGGAGGAATGGAACTTTAGCCAGCTCTTCTATCAGGGATGTATTCCAAATACAAAGTGCTCTTTAAATGGGTGAACCCAATTGGCAAATTAGACTAAAGCAATTTGTTTTGAGTTATTTTAGGCTGATATGAGGACCTCAACCACAAGATGGTCATAAGTTCTGCACTTACTAGAGGAAACAGGTAAAGTCTTGATTTCAAAATCTCCTAGAGAAAAACTTAGGAGAAGTGTAGGCCTGATTTAATATTGTGTCTTATTATTTGATCTGTGTGTGTCCATTTTGCAAAGATGAAACTAAATTTAGGAATTATAGGTTCTTTAGTTCAGATAGAAAGGGACTTTATACAATTAGGAAAATCTTTTAAGGGGATGGGAAACAATGTCTATTTGTTTTATGCTATTCATGCTTTGTGCTAATCCACAGCTAACAGGTGTTGTTGTACCTATGCCTTTTCTTTTGGCATGATTAACCAAAAGAAATGTTAAAAAAAAAAAAAAAAAGAGTATAAATCTCTCCTTTTCCTGTTTCCAGCACTAGCCTTGTTCAGATTGCTGAGATGAAAGACAGATACAGAGATTAATGGAAAACTAAGATACAAAAATGATTGGAAACCAAATTTGTGATAAGAGATAATCAGATTTCTTTTATTTATAAATTATAACTTGTGTGTTTTACAAAGTATTTTTATGAATTTATGGGGCACTACAAACTTCTGTAGAGTTTAATGAAAATGACAACAACAAAATTCACAGATCAGTTATTTCTTAATGGGACCTTTAAAATGACTAGGGATTGATTTTAAAGTTGTAGTTCGAATTTTAAGCACTGTCTTATTAGTCATGAGATATATTCAGGAGAGATTCAATGAAATATGAATTCAGGTAAGTGTTAGAATAAGAAAAGGCCATGGTCTCCCGCTGCATCCTGGACCATCTCCAGTCATCCTGATGAATATGTGGTCACTGGATCCAGATGGCTCTGGAGGAGAAAGTGAGACTTGTGACCTTGCACAGCCCTCCCTCCCTCAAAAGAAAGTCAAGTGCAAGTCATGGCATCATTTCTCTGGTGTCATGGGCTTCTTCAAAAATGAAGGACAAACACAGCAATTGAATCAATATTTTAAAGGGTAAAATCCACTTGATCCATCTCCAAGTAGTTTATTGAATAGTGGGATGACATGGTCAGATCTGCTTTTTTAGGAAAATTAATTTGACAGCTGAGTGGAAGATGGACTGGAGTGGTGAGAGAGCTGAGCCAGGGAGACCAACCAGAAGGAGAATGTAACACTCCCAATGGTTTTAATGTTCTCAACTAATCATCAAATGTTTCCTATGTGAAGTCACCTTCTTTGTACCCAATCAGCCCAAAGTCCTGTAATTCCTTCAAAGGTCTTTTCAAATCAACTGAGGGCTTACCTACACATTATAAAGTACCTGAGAAAATTCCTTATTACAGTTTACTCTGTTACCTGACTGTTTTTAACTGAAGTGTCTGGGCTTTCAGAGGTTACATTAACTGAGGTGGAACATATTACCCTTACAGTAATGAAAATAATATATATTAACTGGCACACTAAAATTTAAATTACTTAGAAATCAATTATCTAAGGACAGTCACATTTTTTATTTTCCATTATTAGGAAAGAAACATTTTTTTAAATATTTTAAAAGATGTAAGAAATTTTGAGTCCATTTTCAGTGATTTCTGAGGCACATCCTGAAGTTAAAACATATCCAACTCAATCTCCCACACTACCTACATATATCTATATATCATACATATAATATATATCTATATATAGATTATATATATTGATAGATATAGATATAGTATATATGTAATGTATATAATATATGTGTATATGCACATATACATATCTACTGCTATAGTATTTTATCTTCATCACAATTTTACAGTACTTCAAAATTCTGAGGAAAAAGCAACAGTTCATTTTGGTATTCTAAGTCCACGAAGGCATGCTAACGTTTAGGACAGGGATTGAAAAATAACAAGTAGACCGTTGATGAGACAACCGAACTAATCTTGGTGCCGTCCATTACTGTCCCATTCCACATGCATTCTAACTATCTGGAGTCTCACTGTATATATGGGGAATATGATAAGCAGTCTAAACATTTAAATTCTGAACATGACTGGATGAGCCCTATTCCAACATACTGGAAGAAAGGAGATCAGGAAGTGAAACAATACAAAAATGATAAACTAGATATTGTAATATAGCTGTTAACAAATTCTTCTTTCGTTTTACAAACTGATTAAAGACATTAAATCAACTATATTTCTAGTCATGCCATCATAGCTTTGCGTTAGATTTGTTATAAATCACTTGTTTCTCTAAATAATCATGCTTAATTCTGATATTCACAATTCAAAATGAATTGTAACAGCATTTGTGGAAACAACCAACTACCTTTCAAAGAGTGTTTCTAAATCAATACTTTAACGGGTAAAAACCATTTGATCCATTAATGCCATGGGTTAACATGGTGCCTTAGAATTTTCTTTCTATGTACATGGGCATACTTTAGCTACCCAGAGTGAACTAGCAAGGAACAACGGAGGCTTTATCCCACTGAGAAAAAGCAGGTAGGCTCACAGGGATAAAGACACAGAATAAGGCATAGAGTACACAAAAGCAAAGTCATCCATCAGTCACCTATCTCTACTAAGAAAGCAGCAGCCCAGAAGGGCACATGATTTATCACAACCAGATGGCTCACTGTCAACAGAAGAAAAATAACTTCCAAGGGGTAAGTTTTGTTATCATTCCAACACAAAGCAACCACCTTTCTTTTGAACTAGAAAGAATATTTTAAATAAAACTTTGAAGCAGACTGGCCCAACTTCCTGCTTCCTCAGGCTCTACAAGGTATTTATCTGTGCTTTACTTAGCTATGGGAGTCTGATCAAAGCTCAAATCCTGAGGCCGATGAAAGGCACGAGCAGCTGAGGTCTTTATTAATGTGTATTTTTAAGCGAAGCTGATCAACATTTCTGACATTTCTTACTTAACATATACAACACAAGGTTAAGCTGCACTAAGACTTTTGGGTCATCTTGTATGTATTTTATGTTGCTTAAATGGAGAAAACGGGTATATATGGTTTTTAAAAAATGTTTCTCACTTAAAAAAACACAAATTCACCTTGCACAGATTTCATTATGTTAGAACAAAGATTTGATAATGGGAAGATTACTTTGCCAACACTCACTTAAATATGAAAATGAAAAATCCAGTTTTCCAACAATAAGGACTAAGTAAAGTGATATATTCTAGTAAGATTAGCTGAAACACCCAGATGTGAGCTTATCAGTGTTAAAGTTAAGGAGGTTAACTTGTTCTCAGCTTGGATGAAGATACAAGAAAAATCCAAGATAGAGATGTTTCATAAAGAATGCTCTTTCCCCAAAGAGTAAGAGCTAAAGCAAATGCCCCAGAATACAGGGTCAAGAAGATTCAATCACTGTTGCTCACATAAGGTCCAGTTTTATCACCATATTCCTAAAGGCTTGGTGTTCTGACCAGATAAATGGTGTGCATATAATACATCTGAAAATGTCAGTGACAAGGCCTAGAATCTAAAAATAAATACTTTCATTCTACTTAAGACATAGATCCTTTTGTCGATCAATGAAATTATTTCTATAAATATCTTCCACCTGTAAAGAATGCCTTAATTAATAACAAGTCTTTACACTTTCCTAAGTGCTAAGGATACAAATACACAACTGGAGACAGTCCCTACCTTGTACCCTTAGTTGGAAGGCAGGAGATAATCCACAGAGGAGAATGATGGTCAGGGAAGAGAGTTATAATCTGAGGTGGTTGCATGGAATAATAGGGCAGTCAGCTGATAGGTCTGTTTCCATTCTCAGATCTGATTGGCTTCCTTCTTCCCAGGACTGAGAAGGAAGAGGACATCCTGCTGGACTGCTTAAAGGAATCTGTACAGTGCTTTTCATGCCCTCAAGCTTCTCTGGGAAACAAAGGACCACCCTTTTTTATTTTAAATTACAATATTCACCTGGTATTGCTACATGGTTGAGTTATGAAATACCAGGCTTTGAATAGCCAGTTAAGGGTCATCCAAGGGAAGGGATGTAGAGGCACCTAAATGGGAAGGCACATTTTGCAATGTACCACCAATAAGAGTTGCACTAAAGTGGCATAAAGTATATCACCAAACAGATGAATGACTTAAAAGGAAAGTGGATGAGTCATGGAAGAACGCAAGATAACTGGTGGACAATATGTATATTATTCACGTAACAGCCAGAAGTTGACAAAATGAGTGCTCAAGGAATGTGAGTGAATCTCCTTGTGAACTATTTATAGGAAGATAGAAACAAGAATCACACTAGATAGGGGCATGAATGTGTTTCTATATATACTACTGTAAAGAGTTCCCACATCAGTGAGATACTGAAGTATCAATATATCTTTTATTAATTAATGAATGCTTTTCATCAAAAACTTACCTTATTTATTGAGCCTGTTGTTCTGTTAGCCCTATTGTACGTTCAGAAATATGTATTCTTAAATAACTTTATTCAAAAGCACTGAAGAACTTTGTATATGGTATATACAAATAAATATTTGCTGAAGCATTTATACCAAAATATCATTGTTGAATGGAGAACTTAAAATGCCTTTGGTCTGTGTCAACTGAAAAAAGAAACATAACTTCTCCAATTTGGAGTCCAAGTGATGAACTAAGACTAGAAAGAGGCAATCTGCCACCAGATTAACCTTTCTGGCTAATTAACCATAATAACCACAATGTCTAGTCCTATGTTTTAATCTTTTCCCTTTAGATAAAATTGTACAGGTGAAGTTTAACTTCACTAAAGGGAAAGAAAATCACTATAGTTCTTTTTGTCATTATCTCTGGAAAAACTTATAAAGATCAAAGTTACATGATATAACATTCATCTAGTGCAGCTGCTTTGAACTATGTTGAAAAGCGTAATTATTCCAAAATGGAACACTAAATTAACGCAAAGAGAAATAGAATTGTGTAGTAGAAAGAACATTTAGATTTGGATTTAGAGGAAGTGGATTGAAATTCTTCCTCTGCTATTTATTAGCAAATCATTTCACCTCTCTGGGTTTCAGATTTATATGTGAAATGTGGGAGTTGGATTAGATAACCTTTAAGAGCCTTAAAGATTAAACTCTATATGATAACTTGGTAAAATGTCATAAATGAATTTTCATCTCCACTGGTCAGTGATCAATTGGCAACCAGACATTTTTCCTTATCTTCCTGATCAAGTGACATACTTCTTTTCCTTAAAATATTTTTATTGATTCTTTTGTTTTCACATAATCTGTATTTCCCAGGATATATGTCATTCTATCAACTCACAGGAAGCCTTCAGTTTTAATAAATAATTTTAAAGGAGGAAGAAAAATAATTTCAGTGGAATCAAACAACAAATCCACGAGATCTGACATTATATTCAGAGTTCCATATCAAAAGAGAGGGCAGAGACATCTTTTCATTTCCCTTCTTTGGGGCAATTTCATGACATTCAGTTTTATTTATTGCATTACTGTTTCCATTTGCACTTTGTATCCACTGAGTTATTTTCTTGGTTCTGTTTACTTTTCTTTGCATCAGTTCAAATAAATCTTTCCATGCTTCTCAGTATTCAATATGTTAAGTTGCTTTTTTACAGCAGAGCAATCTGCCATTACATTCATATGTCATAATTGTTTCATCATTCTCTAATTGATGGGTTTTACTTTGTGGTCAGTTTGTCTTGACAAAAAGAGCTGCTATAACTTTGCAAGACTTGGTAGCTTTTACTAAAAATGAGAGATCTTGGAATACAATATTCCAAAAGGCAAAAAATAGGTCTTTAAACACGAGTTAACCCTGCCAAGTTAAGTATAACATTATAGTAGAGAGTAACTGGACTTTTAGTAGAATAGATAACTTTCAATCATTTCTGAGGAAAAGACTAGATACAAGACTGAGATACAAACAAAAGAATCCAGAAAAACCTAGAAACTTATTTGAGCAAAAGAAAAGAGCTATATAATTTCTCACTGAAATAGCTGAGAGTAAGAATCTACAAATGTAGAGGAAGGGATAGGACAAATAGACATCAAATGAACTGCACTGTTATCTGAAATGGACAAAAAAAATTGAAAATATAGATTCAATTTGGTGTAGAAATACATGAAAATCAACAGGGAAATAAGGAATGATAATGGGAGAGGGATTTAAGAGAAAATATAATACTGAGGAGGAATAGAACCAAGCAAAACAAATTTTACAATGCTCAAGGAAAGATTAAAAGGGGGAAGGAAGAGAAGGAAAAACTAACAACTTTGTAAAACTTAGAGAGTTCTGATCAATGCAATGATGAACCATGTTCTCCAGTGCGCTTACAATGAAGCATGCTAATCACCTACTGATAGAGAGATGATGGACCCAAGATGCAGAAAGAAACATTTTTTAATAAGACTATCTTGTGGGTTTATTTTGCTTGAATTTATTTATTACCAGGGGCTTTTTCCTTTCATTTTTTATTAGAGGAGGGGGAGATTAGAAAGAGGTCAATATTGATCCCCCTACTCCCAAGGCCATAGTAATTTTCTTTCAAATGAAAGAAAAGGGAAGGAAGTTCAGAAGGAAGTGGAGCAGGGAAGAAATAAAGAGAGGTGGAGCCAAGATGGCAGAGTAAAACCAGGGACTTGCTACAGCTCTCCCCCGCAAACTCTGCCAAATACCTGTAAAAAATGACTCTACACAAATTCTGGAGGTACAGAAGTCACAGAATGATGAACTAAAGCAAATCTCCAGAACAAGACAGTCTGAAAGGTCGACAGGAAGCATCTACTATGCTGGGTTGGGAACAGAGCATAATCTAGCACGGGCCATGCAGGCACAGATGGGACTTGAGCAGGCCTGGGGGGACCAAATCACTGGCACCTGTGGCGTTTCCAGACTTCATGACCCCAAAATGCTGAGGACAATCTGAAAGACCAGTGGAAAAAACTTGTCAGATCTATGTGAGAGAACAGAGTGGTACAGCCCCAGCCCCAGGGTGGAAGAGGAGCCCGCAGAACCAGAAGCAGTGGCAGCTGCTATTTCTGGAGCTGTAGGCCCACGGATAGTGGAAAGAACAAGTTGCTGACAGTACACTCCCCCATCCCCACTGGAAGCAGAAAACTACCTTGACAAAGAGTTCAAAAGCCAAGTAAAAGGCTGGGGAAATAAGAAAAAACTGGAAAAAGAATCAGACTATAGAATCTTACTTTGGTGACAAGGAAGACCAAAATGTACAAACAGAAGAAGACAACAAAGTCAAAGTTCCTACACCCAAAGCCTCCAAGAAAGACGAATTGTTCTCAAGCCATGGAAGAGCTCAAAAAGATTTTGAAAATCAAGTAAGAGAAGTATAGGAAAAATTGGGAAATGAGAGTGATACAAGAAAATCATGAAAAACAAGTCAACTGCTTGCTAAAGGCAACTCAAAAAATGCTGAAGAAAATAACACCTTAAAAAATAGACCAACCCAAAGAGCAAAAGAGATCCCAAAAGCCAATAAGGAGAAGAATGTCTTAAAAAGCAGAACTGAAAAAGAAAAAGCAGAATTGGCCAGATTGAAAAGGAGGTCCAAAAGCTCACTGAAGAAAACAATTCCTTAAAGATTAGAATGGAGCAGATGGAAGCTAATGACTTTATGAAAAATCAAGAAATTATAAAAGAAAACCAAAGGAATGAAAAAAATAGCAAAGTGAAATATCTCACTGGAAAAACAACTGACCAGGAAAATAGATCCAGGAAAGATAATTTAAAAATTATTGCACTATCTGAAAGTCATGATAAAAAAAGAGCCTAAACATCATCTTTCAAGAAATTATTAAGGAAAACTGCCCTACTATAGAATCAGAGGGTAAAATAAATATTTAAAGAATCTACGGATCACCTCCTGAAAGAAATTCCCAAAAGAAAACTCCTAGAAATATTATAGCCAAATTCCAGAGCTCCCAGGTCAAGGAGAAAAATATTGCAATCAGTCAAAAAGAAACAATTTGAATATTGTGGAAACAAAATCCAAATAACACAAGACCTAGAAGCTTCTACATCAAAAAATCGAAAGGCTTGGAATATGATATTCCAGAGGTCAAAGGAGCTAGGATTGAAATCATCTACTCAGCAAAACAGAGTATAATTATTTCTGGGGAAAAAATGATTATTCAATGAAATAGAAGACTTTCAAGTATTCTTGATGAAAAGACCAGAGCTGAACAGAAAATCTGACTTTCAAACACAAGAATCAAGAGAAGCATGAAAAGGTAAATAGCAAAGAGAAATCACAAGGGACTTAATAAAAGTTGAACTATTTATATTCCTATATGGAAAGATAATATTTGTAACTCTTGAGGTTTTTCTCAGTATTAAGTTAGTTGGAGAAATTATATATACATATGTATATACATATATATGTATATGTATACACACATACATATGTATATATACACACATACATATGTATGTATATATATGAAGGGCACAGGTCAGTTGAATATGAAGGGATGATTTCTAAAAAAATAAAATTAAGGGCTGAGAGAGGAACATATTGGAAGGAGAAAGGGAAAAATAGAATGGGGTAAATTATCTCTCACATAAAAGAGGCAAGAAAAAGTTTGTTCAGTAGAGGGAAGAAGGGGGAGGTGAGAGGGAAAGAGTGAACCTTAGTCTCATCGGATCTGGCTTAAGGAGGGAGTAACATGCACACTCAATTTGGTATGAAAATCTATCTTAAACTACAGGTAAGTAGAGGGGAAGAGGGTAAGTGAGGTTGAAGGGGATGATAGAAGGGAGGACAAATGAGAGAAGGGGGTAATTAGAAGCTAACATTTTTGAGGAGCAACTGAGTCAAAAGAGAGAATAGAATAAATCAGGAGATAGGATAGGATGGAGGGAAAACACAGTTGGTCTTTCACAACATGACTTATGGAAATGTTTTGCATGACTATACATGTATAACCTATATCAAATTGCAGAGGAAGGGAAAGAAGTTGGAACTCAAAAGTTTTAAAAACAAATATTAAAAACTGTTTTTACATGCAACTGGGAAATATCTTACCCTGCAGATAGGTGGAGAACATAGGGATAAGAGAAGGGAGGGGTGTGATAGAAGTGAGTGCAAACTGGGGGAAGAGGTAATCAGAATGTATGCTATTTTGGAGTGGGGGGAGGGGAGAGATGGGGAGAAAATTTGGAACTCTAAATCTTTTGGAAGTGAATGTTGAAAACTAAAAATAAATTAATTTTAAAAAGTAATTATGAAATAGAGTTTAGTAGTATCCTCTTTTTTGTGTTCTGCTATGTGGATGGAAATGCTGGAGAGTTTTTTGGGTGTTTAAGTTCAGAAGAAAAGACCTTTCAAAAAATAATATGGCTTAAAATGATAGTCTAAAACTAATTTGTGCTGAACTGCTCTCTGATTTTCTCAGAAGTTTTTATCCTATCACTAGGAATTTTATTTTCAAGTTAATTTATGTTTGGGGGTTTACTGATTATTGAGTTATGGGGAGATATTATTTCTCATATTTCCTTATTTAATGTGTCCCACTAATTTACTTTTCAAAAACTAAATGGCTTTGTGACATACCTTCTTATGCTTAAGTTATGAAAAAGAAAGTAAAGATTATCTTGAGAAAGCATCTATCCCATTAATTAATTGAGACGAGTTCTCTCTCAAAATGTTTCTGAAATAAGAATCTACAATTTAATCTCTGTGCATCCTCTCTGTACTAATAAAGATTACTTTCTTTGATATTTTATTTAATTTATCCCAGGTCCTGTTAAGTTACATAATATTAATGGTACTAGATTAATATTCATTAAATAAGAAGGTAACAGGTCTTGCTGGATTGAGAAGTATGGTTAATATTTGGATTTTACTCACCTCTAAACTGAAAATAAAGAAGATAACATGCAATGTGCTGCTCTTTGCTGTTGAACTTCGTAAGTTAAGCAACCCCTTAGCTTCCAGTTCTTTGGAAAATCTCAACTAAGAAGTTTCTACAAATATTTCGGGGCATGAATGTTTTCAATTTTTCATCTATTTGGTTTGTAGACCCGGTAGTGATGTTGCTGGATCACACAGTTTGGTGACCTATGGGGTATATTTACAAACTGCTTTCAAGAAAGGCTGAACAAATTCACAGCTTTCCTAACGACACTGGTATGCTTGTCCTTCCATGGAAAGACTTGCAAAATAAAGTAAGCAGAACCAGAGAAACAATTTACAGAATGACAACAATGTAAGTGGAAAGAAGAACAAAAATTAAATACAAAACTAAATGCCATGTAATTATGATTATGAGACTTGAACCAAAAGAATAATAATTATAGTCAGCATTTATACAGTGCTGTAAAGCTTGCGAAATCTTTACAAATAATGTCTCATTTTATCTTCACAAAAACTCTGGGAAGTTATTTTCTTTATTTACAGATTAGGAAACTGAAAAAGACAGAGGTTAAGTGACTTGCTCAGAGTCACACAGCCAAGATATGTCTGAGGTAGAGAAAATGTAACTCCATCCCTTCTTTACAGAGATGGGGGACTCTGAATATGGAAAACTTGTGTGTGTGTGTGTGTGTATTCAGTCGATATATATTTATTGGGTGAACTACAACTGAATTTTTTCTTTTTTATACTTTGTTATAAGTGATGGCTTGCTGGGGAAGAAAGGTCACATTTTAAAATGAAGATGAACTACAAATAAAACATCAATAGAAATTAATTTCTTTTTATCAATATGACTGTATCATTTACTCTGATGTGAAATAACTACTGAGTGTTCAGAGAATGTACAGCAGACTAGACTATCTGGAAAGGGGGAAACAGTAAGAACATTCCTCAGCTGTTATAATACCACGATGATGGCTAAGACCATGGCATTCCAGGCATGTTAAAATGTATCACTTGAGTATAGGACATCACTGACTTCTTGTTTTATATGGAATTCTCCAGCTGATGCTCAGCTGACAATATGATCTGTCACTCTTAGGAGCCATTAAAAATTCTTAGCAGTTCAAGCACAACCATTATCAGCTTATCTTCTTTTTGTTCTCCCTAAACTCAACAACACATAAAAAAAAAAAAAAAACAGTGTCTATAACGTGACTTGGTATAGAACTGCTAAATTATTTCCCTATTTTAAGTTAGTATCCTGAAAAATAAAACCGTTAAAGTATTTATGTTTTTCAGATTTAATAAGGTAACTGAAGTGACCTTATCTAAGTATTGTTCCTTTGCACATAGAATCCCAAATTTACTGGTCTTCAGCTGTATATGTATTTGAAGTGGTGATATATTCAACGAGAGGCTTTTAACATAAAGTAAATCTGTTCTGTCATAGTATCTTTGGAATTCCAAAACAGCAAAGAAACCCTTAAATTTAAACAGAGGAACATGAAATCCATGCCTGTGATAATAGTTTTCCTTCCTTTGTATAAGTTTTCTATTATCATATAATATTTCCCAATTCCTTTCACTCTTGTTAGCTCCATTTGTCCTGCTGTTTCTTAGGTGGAGATTGCCACAGATAGAACCACAATACATGTGAACAGCCCAAGGTCACTGGGGCTAAATTAACTCCAATTGTGCAGCTCAGTAAGGGAAAACTCCACACACATGCAAGTGCTGCCAAAAGTTTTCAGTCCAGGGTCAGAGTTCAGAACTGAAGTGCCTAGGATACAAGTGTACACATTGATTCTGTGCTAGTATGTATCATAATTCTCAGGACACAATCAGCCATAAATAAAATGGTCTGGTGGATATGAAACAGAATGGACTCCTCATTCTCTTGACTTAAGGATGCTGGGCTGGTCATCTAAAAATGGAGATCTGCACGAGTGAAAATCAGTATTTAATTGCTTTGATGTAGCAAACAAAAACCAGCAGGAATTACAATGACTCTTCTATCTTCAGTCCTTGAGAAGTTTACAAGTAGCTTCCTAACTGCAGTAAAAGAGCAGTCAGATGTATGCATTCTTTCAACAAGTTATCTCAGTGCCCACCATTATTTTAAATATCATTATTTTGGTCAATTTTTTTCCATAGACACCTTTAATACTCATCTCACAGGGATGCAGTAAGGAGAATCGAAAGTAGCAAGGACTACTTCTACATAAGCTGCTATGTTGAGGCCGGAAAAGTGCAACTATTAGCCATGTAAAACTGATTCCTCCTCATTTCCCGCATTCTCTGACAACTCTATGTTATCTACCACCTCTCTTTTCTTATTGCTTTTCTTTACGTATAGATATACAACTTACTTTAAAACTGGGGGTGAAGAGGAATGGAAAAGAAGGGATATAGAGGATCTCCTCTACATCCTGTCATCCCCAGCAAAAAGTTTATTATGTAGATAAAACAGTTCATATTGCACATTTTTATACTCACTTCAGAATGAGAGCTAAAGACATTTTTTCTAAATTAATATTAAAATGTGGAAAGAACTATATTAAAATATAAATATGGAAACAAATTGTGTTACACTAAAACAAATTAAAGTACCTATTTTTTTGTCTTCAAGGTGGTTTGAGTATTAACATGAGAAAACTGATAGATAACACACATAAAGGAACAAATAAAAAGCTACATATGAACATTAAAAAGATATAAAAAGAAAGTAGTAGACGATACAGATACTGAGCTTATCATCTTGACCCATAAACCTGGATTTTTTCTGAAAAGTATTTCCATCATTAATATTACTATTCACTTAAGTTCACATGTTCAAAATCCTGGGATTCTCTTTGGCACCTCCTTCTAAATCACTTCTTATATCCAAAAATTAGAAATCACCCAACTCTGTTTCTACTATAGTTCTTCATTTCCACTGCTCCTGCAGTATTCCAGACTTGATGCCCAGCTTGCAGTTGCCTCCATTTCTGCTTCTGTCTTTTATTCAGCCATCGTATTGCTGTCAGACTTCTCTATCTATACGCATGGATCTGGTCATGTTACACCACTGCTTCAATCATTCCTTATTGCTGGTATGAGTTTAAGCGCATTTGCTTGGCTTTCAAGGCCTTTTGTAATTGGATACCACCCTAGTCTGGCCTTCTCATGCCACTCTTTTCTTACTCTACACCAGCCAAAAGGCACTTACCTTTGCAACTCAGAATGTTTCTTGTCTCTGTCCTTTTATTCATGCTTCCTAATTAACCGTTAAAGACCATGTCAAAGGTCACCATTCCATGAAGCCTTCCCTTACGCACTACAGCCAATATTCCTCTTCCCCCATCTCACACAACACTTTAGTGTACATTGCTCTAAATCACTTGAATATAATTTTGTATTTTAATTATATGAACATTATATTCTCCTACTAGACTGTCAATTCTAAAAGGTCAGAGATACTGTCTAAAACTCATATTTCTCCCTGGGCCTGGCAAAGGGCATACTCTGCACATGGTAGATACCTAACACATGTATTGAATGTCAACAGAATTGAGCCGAGTGTCATTTTTTTAAATGAAATTCTGCAGGAGGAAATGAAGAAATGAGTTGGCAACAAATTCATCAGATTACAATCCAAAATGAAAAAGAGTCAAACCTCAATCACCCTATACTAATGGCTAGAATTTTTATGCTAGTTTAAGCCCCCCAAAGTACCTTTTTATTCTTTATCAATTGCAAAATAAACAGATTTCCACAAAAGAAACCATTCTATGCTAATACTTGAGGACTACTTGTGTGTGATATGTTACTCAAAATCAAAAGTATTGAAAATATATCAGAACAAAAATTTGCTTTGACAGGCTGGCCATACTCTGTTGGGGGGAAGAAAAGGAAAAAGGGGTGGGCAGGGATAAATAATTAGCAACCAAATAATCTGTGGTTGACTACATAATAAAAGCGAAATCTAATTAATGAAAAAAATTTCCTGTTTTATAAGTAGTGGCAGAATGATTTAGTTTTTCATTTCCATTAATTAAGTTATATTCCATCATGTCTTACGTAAATAAAATACCAATAGTCTGAAGTAAATTTCATAGCAAACTAATGTCTAAGTTTCTTTTTAATGGGAAACATTTTATTTAGAAAAATCAATAAAGCAACAAAACAAAATAATTTTTGAATTTTTAGTATGTATCAATGTTTCCCATTTATAATACACCTTAATATATAGGCTGAATAACTTAGATTAATTCTTGAACCAATTAGTCTATGCTTTAAAGAAAGGACACCTCTTCTTTTGATAATTCCTAATGTCTAATTTCTTTCAACAGGCCTGGAGAAAACAGTCAGCATCTCAGATTCCACAATCGGGTTCTTTTCAGATCAATAAACAATATATTTATCACAAGTGCCTCGCTGCAGAGATAGCATGTATGTTGAAGAAAGGTAGTGCCTCACAGGCAGCTCAAAGTCTGCCTAGGAATAGGAAAGCGACAAATCGTGTATATTACCTATATATAAATAAACCAATTTATCATTAAAGTCATCCTATTGTTTTGATTTTGTACCTCACTTTTTTTTTTTGGTACTGTAAGTACCCAGGAGATACTCTCTGAATTGTTAACCATATACCTTAACTACTAAACATGGTAGAAGTGGTAAAAAGGGAGAAGAAATGTAGAGAAGAGGCCCAGAAGTTATTCCAAATCCTACTATATCCATCTTTTACTTATTATGATTATTAAAGTTTTTATTTTAGAGAAAGGAACAAATGAAAAAATATGAAGTAAAATGACAAGTGGCAGATAAAAAATGAAAGGACTAATATTAATGACAAACTTTGTCAAGTCCTAACCTAAATATGAATAAAAAGTCTTTCCTAATGATACTTTCTTAGGAGTCCCAAAGAATAAAAAAAAAATACCTACAGAAGTCTTTAGATAAGCTAAGGAATTTTTGTGTTTCAGCAAACTGTGTCATAAAAGAGATGCTTATAATGGACTTGCAGGGAGTGAGACTTCAGTAGCTTTTTAACCCTGACCCAAAGTGAGTGTAAGCTATGTTTAGCATCAGCTTGGTACAGGCTCTGTTTGGGCAGACTGGAGACAGAGGAGAGTGTTCTACTTCGGTCACAGTCAAACTGCCGTATGTCAAAGACAATGTTGCCTGTGTTCCCATACCCTCAACTCTGACGGATGATTAATGGAACATAACTCTTTTGATGCCCTTCCTTTTCAGGTGAGCAAAAAAAGCATCTTTGTCTAAACATTTTGCCAAAAAGATTCAAATACTGAACACCCCCTAAGGGGCAAACAGAAGAATCAGTATAATAAGGCAATGCCTATCACCACTCCTCCCCCACTCCCTCCCAGTTGTGTCTTAATCCTTTAAATCTTTCCATTGCCAAGAACTAGGATTTCCTCTTGCAGTTCCTGATGACTGCTACAGGATGTGCTACAAACAGCAGGGGGTCAGAGCTTAAAGTTGTTTCATTATAATCAGGGTTCTAAAGGAATGGCTGCTAAGGCACAGCTAGAAACAGGACCGTGAACAAAAGGAAGAAAGTCTGGGTCCCATTGAAAAGTAAATGCGTTGAGAATTGAAGAATGCCAACATATGGTCAAAAGTTTTCATCCCCAGAACAATATTTTACCCTAATCCCAAGAGATGGATCTTACCGATGAGCCTAAAGACTATTTAAATATATCTTCACTCATTTTGCCAAAAACAAAACTAAACAAAAAAACAAAAAAAACCACTTGTGATGGACTCCACTATCCATCTGGAAATTAAAAGATTTAGCAAATAGATATTCGATAAACTAGTGGCAGGAAAGATGGGGTTCCACGTATCGATATTTGACACCAAAGCCATATACAACTCTCTGCAATAACTCATTAAAAATCATATGTTAAACATTTTATATTGGATGACCGTAATCTCTAGATCATTGAGGGGGGCTTTCTCAGGAGCTATCAAAGGAAAAGGAATGAGGGGACTGATCTCCAAGAAATTCATAAACATTACAATCTCACAAACCTTAAGTAATACTGAAATAGGTCTCTTTTAACTCTTATCTTTCAATTTCTGCCTTCTCTGTTGCCAAATCCCTGTCAATGCTCAGCAATAAAACAAGGGTCACTTGCTACCTATTACATTTTATGACAGTTTCTTTGGATTACAAATTCCTACTCTACATCTCAGAGCTATGTTTTCACTTTTTTTTTTAGAGGACACATTTTGCTTCCCTGTTTTTTTTTTCCTTGAAAGAGTACAGATTAGAAAAGAGATGTCTTTTCTTCCTCTGATTTGTACAAGCATAAGAAGTCTCCAAGATAACTCTTCAATCCCTTAAATACTCACCAACAAGTCACAGCATTAGGCTCTCATATAGAATCAGACACTTCCAGGATAATAAAAGTCTTGGGCAACCTTTACAACAAATTAAACAAGGACTCACACTTCCCAAGCCAGCAGGCACTGTCTAATAACTTGAGTGGAACATTCCTCAGGAGATTCATCTTTGGAAGGCAGAGGCTGAGGTTGATTAGAACAGCAGCAAGGATATGATTATGCATACAGCTAAGGAATGCTTTAAAAGGCATAAAAAACACTCTCTGTGAACAGGCTTTCCAAAAAAGGATGAGAAAAAACATCAAATATTTAAGAGCAGTTTTCTTTTAAATCAAAAGGTAACAGAATTTAAAATCGACCTCTCCTTTGAGAGCCCTCAAATTTGGCAAACTATCAGAGAACTGAAATTTCCACTGAATTAACTTCAAGCTTTTAATTAGGAACAAATGCAGTTTTTATTGTTTTCCCATATACTGGTATTCAGGTGGTAACATATATTTCGATAAAGTTGTAGAGTGACTGGGATAAAGTCTCCTAGACAACAAAGCCTTCAAAGATAATGCTGAAGAAAGTAAAGTCCTACTAGGTAAGTTTTGGAAAATTATAATTATTCCTCAAAATGTGTATGGGAGCCTTTTCTGTCTGGTTCGGCAAACCCAGGTGATGAGGGGAAAATCAAGAAATCAACAACAGTCATGGATAAGGGGAAATGAACAGATCAAGGAGAGGAGAGAGAACTTCTACATTAAAAATGTAACAGGATACCAAGGAACTTTGTCCTTTCCAACAATTTGAAAAATAATAGCTTTTTAAGTAATATACAAGCTAAAGAATCTACTTTCCTTACAGAAGAGTTTGTCTTCTCTATCTATCCCTAAATGAGGAAGAGTTCAATGTGCCTTCCCTACCCCCGGGAACATACCCAACCTCTCCATTTGTCCTTCCTACTAAAAAAATAAACAAGAAACGCCCCAGTATTCTACTTTAAAAGGAGTCTACAACTGCTCTAAGGATAACTTCCATCTATTGCCTCTGAGCACCTTAACAGCTTCAAACAAATTAAAACAAGACACAAAGGGGAAGACTACTCTTGTTCCAAAAGACTTATTAGCATTAGGATATGGAAGAAAAAGATGGGAATCAAAGAGGCACTTTCAAAAAAAGAGAACACACAGTAAACTCTGGAAGTCACTAGGTAGAGTTTGGGGGTAAAGAGGAAGATAAAGGGGGCTACTCATTCATGAGCAGGAAACAAGTAGATAAATGCCTACAGGAACTTCTAAGGGTAGATTAGAAAACTCTAACACCAACCTGACATAATCTTTGGAAAATTAATACAATTATTATAGGGGCAGCTACATGGTGCAGTGGATAGAGCACCAGTGCAGGAGTCAGGAGGATCTGAGTTCAAATCTCACTTCAGACACTTGACACTCACTAGCTGTGTGACCTTGGGCAAGTCACTTAACCCCAATTGCCTCATCCTAGGTCATCTCCAGTCATCCTGATGAATATGTGATCACTGGATTCAGATGGCTCTGGAGAAGAAGTGAAGCTGGTGACCTGCACAGCCCTCCCTCACTCAAAACAAAGTCAAGTGTAAGTCAGGTCATCACTTCTCTGATGGCATAGTCCTCTTTGGTAACAAAGGACGAACACACATTTATTATAACACATTATAATACATGTAATACATTATTATAATATATTATATATAATACATTAATCCATACATATGAAATTTTTGGAAACAAAAATAAAGAAAATTAACCTGTTTAGAAAGAACTTGACAGGGGGGAGGAGTCAAGATGGCAGAGTAGAAAGACTCACGTATGCCAGCTCCGAATCCACAGCCCATAAATTTCCTGTAAGAAGAACTTCCCACAAATTCTGGATCATTGCAAGGCTCACAGAAACACAGTGGAATAGATTTCCGTTCCAGAGAGCCCTGGAGAGCGGTCCCCAGGGTCCGTTGCGCCCCGGAAAGCGAAGCCCACCCCAGCACTGCCCTGGCCATGCAGCCGAGAGGAGCAGATCCAAGCAGGCTTCAGGGACGGAATCTCCGACGGCCGGGAAGGTCCCTCCACCCACAGACGCTCTAGGTCAGTGAGAGAGACTTCTCGGCTGGCCGAGAGGGGAGCGGGGTGTCTCCGTGACTCGGGCCCCCTTGGGAGGAAGCGGTGGAGGCAGAGGCAGAGGCCGAGGCAGAGGCAGGAAGCGGCAGAGACAGAGGCAGGGGCAGTGGCAGAGGCAGAGGCAGCCGCGGCTGCCCGGGACTCCCAGAGCAGCAAGCAGAAGTTCAGGTCTCTGCATAAACCCCCTGAGGGAGCTGAGCCTGGGAGGCAGTCCTGCCCCCACCCGAGCACCAGAACTTAAACTCACATTGAATAGCAGCCGCTCCCACCACGGATAGCCCTGAGACTGGGAAGAAGCATTTGAATCTCAGACCACAAGCACTAGCTCGGCAGATCTAGGCAGGAGTGGAGGGGAATCTCAGAAGTCAAGTAACTGGCTGGGAAAATGCCCAGAAAAAGGAAGCAGAATAAGACCATAGACAGCTACTTTCTTGGGGAAGAGATGTACCTGCCATCGGAGAAAGACATGGAGGTTGGGGCCTCTCTATCCCAGACATCCAAGGTGGATGTCCAATGGGCTCAGGCCATAGAAGAGCTCAAAAAGGATTTTGAAAAGCAAGTTAGACAGGTGGAGGAAAAACTGGGAAGAGAAATGAGAGAGATGCAAGAAAAGCATGAAAAAAGGGGTCAATACCTTGCTAAAGGAGACCCAAAAACATGCTGAAGAAAATAACACCTTGAAAAATAGGCTCACTCAATTGGCAAAAGAGGTTCAAAAAGCCAATGAGGAGAAGAATGCTTTCAAAAGCAAAATTAGCCAAATGGAAAAAGAGGTTCAAAAGCTCACTGAAGAAAATAGCTGTCTCAAAATGAAAATGGAACAGATGGAGTCTAATGACTTTCTGAGAAACCAAGAAACACTAAACAAAACCAAAAGAATGAAAAAATGGAAGAGAATGTGAAATATCTCATTGGAAAAACAACTGACCTGAAAAATAGATCCAGGAGAAACAATTTAAAAATTATGGGACTACCTGAAAGCCATGATCAAAAAAACAGCCTAGACATCATCTTCCATGAAATTATCGAGGAAAACTGCCCTGACATTCTACAACCAGAGGGCAAAATAAGTATTGAAGGAATCCATCAATCACCGCCTGAAAGAGATCCAAAAAGAAAAACTCCTAGGAACATTGTGGCCAAATTCCACAACTCCCAGGTCAAGGAGAAAATATTTCAAGCAGCTAGAAAGAAACAATTGCAGTATTGTGGAAATACAATCAGGATAACTCAAGATCTAACAGCTTCTACATTAAGGGATCGAAGGGCGTGGAATAGGATATTCCAGAAGTCAAAGGAACTAGGACTCAAACCAAGAATCACCTACCCAGCAAAACTGAGTATAATACTTCAGGGGAAAATATGGTCTTTCAATGAAACAGAGGACTTTCAAGCATTCTTGATGAAAAGACCAGAGCTGAAAAGAAAATCTGACTTTCAAACACAAGAATGAGAAGAAGCAAGAAAAAGTAAACAGCAAAGAGAAGCCATAGGGGACTTACCAAAAGTGAACTGTTTACATTCCTACATGGACAGACAATATTTGTAACTCTTAAAACTTTTCAGTATCTGGGTAGTTGGTGGGATCACACATAGACGTACACACACACATGCACACACATACAACACATGCACGCACATGCAGAGACAGAGAGCACAGAGTGAACTGAATAGGATGGGACCATATCTTAAAAGAAATTAAGGTAAATGGTGAGAGAGAAATGTAGTGGGAGGAAAGAGGGTGAAATGGAATGGGGTAAATTATATCTCATTCAAGAGGCAAGCAGGAGACTTTTTAGTGGAGGGAAAAAGAGGAGAGGTGAGAAAAAAACAAGAAGTTTACCCTCATCACATTCGACTAAAGGAAGGAATAAAATGCACACTCATTTTGGTATGAAAACCTATCTTACAATACAGGAAAAGTGGGGGAGAAGGAGATAAGCAAGGGGGGGATGATGGAAGGGAGGGCAATGGGAGCAGGGAGCAATCTGAAGTCGACACTCTTGGGGAGGGACAGGATCCAAAGACAGAATAGAAACAATGGGGGGCAGGATAGGATGGAGGGAAATACAGTTAGTCTTACACAACACGACTATTATCGAAGTCATTTGCAAAACTACACAGATAGGGCCTATATTGAATTGCCTGCCTCCCAAAGGGAATGGGTGGGGAGGGAGGGATGGGGAGAATTTGGAACTCAAAGTTTTAGGAACAACTGTTGAGTATTGTTGTTGCTAATAGGAAATAAGAAATACAGTTAATGGGGAATAGAAAGTCATCTGGCTCTACAGGACAAAAGAGAAGATGGGGACAAGAGAAGGGAGGGATGATAGAAGAGAGGGCAGATTGGTGATAGGGAAAATTAGAATGCTTGGTGTACTGGGGTGGGGGGAGGGGATAAAAGGGGAGAAAATTTGGAACCCAAAATTTTGTGAAAATGAATGTAAAAAGTTAAATAAATAAATTTGTATTAAAAAAAAATGTATTAGATGTAACTATTGCTCTCAAGAAGTCACCTAAGAGTGGAGTTGACAGACTCAAATAACAATGAAGTGAAATTATGACTGTCTCAAATAGGTTGCAAGCAACATCATGCAAGTTCATACCAATTTATTCAAGGGCTTTAGGGTCATAAGAATTGGCTACAATCCTATTGTTTCTTATGACAGGCAAACAGATGCAAAAAGAAATCGTTCAGTACAAGTTCCTCATTGCAGGGTGACGTCAGAGAAGAACTACCTATCTCCTCGAAGTTAACCTCTTCTATGCCAGAAGAGCACTCGTCCAGTTATTCTGGCAATGCCCAAAGGATCAGCCAAAGCCCAACTACGGCAAAGGAAGGTCACAGCCGCTGGCACCCTCAAGTCTCTCTGCTAATTTTCCCACAATGATAAGTTTACTACTATTACTCTCTTCTTCATTATTCATGCTTAATGAAACAATGAATAGTTTTTTCAAAGGCAATTTCCATTTTGGGATTTGTTGACTGTGAATGATCCTGATTCCTAATTGTCTCCTTTTTTCTCTTTCTTTCTTACAAAATTTTGGTATTTTCCCAGACCGTAATTTTCCTGTTAGGAATTTTATGTTTGCCTCTCCTCAAAAGAAGAGCTAATTTCCTAGTAGTCATAAATTAACAGAAATAGTTATTATACTAATTTAACTTTGAAATCATCCAAATGAAAACAGTTCAAGAATTTAAAAACCTCAACTTCCACAAACGCCATTAATTGCCAAGATTTCAAATTTCAGGGCCCAGTATCATCAATATCATGCTTTTATATATGTATATGTATACACACACACACACACATTTGACAATGATCTGAATTAGAAAGATGCTTTTACACAGTTTTGTATGGTGTTACCAATAATTTCACTACTGGAAAACTATCTGACGGTGATTGTATCTGTCTGAAGGGTTCATGGCGTAACTTTTTCTCTATTTCCTTTCAAATCATTCATAAATTAAGTTCCATTTTTTTTTCTTAACTTAATCTAGCATTTAGTAGATATTTCCTATTGCTGTTTGTTTTATGACTTTGCAAACTTCCAACTGATAAGAATTTATATATATGTATATATATACACACACACATATATACACATACATACATACATATGTGTGTGTGTGTGTATATATATATGTATGTATATATAGTAAGTTTCCTTGTTTCATCCTATAAATGTTTACTTGTTCTGAAATAATTTGAAAGGTCTGCTTTTCCCTCTCAAAATTTCAGTATTTTATACTTTTATAAGCCATATCCTCATTTTAATTTGATCTTTTCTATTCTGAGCACCATCCATCAGGTATATTTAATTTATTCCTATATCTATCTTTTAAAAAAAATTCTTGTTTAATTCCACCTTCAATAATTCTTTCCTTATTATAGCCTTATTTGCAGAATCTGAACTTATTTTTACTAAAAGCAGTTTTACTGTGTTTTAATTTACCTAAACAATTGACTTACACTATAGCAGTATCAGTAAACTTCACTCAGCTTCAGCTGCTTTCTGATTTCAAAAGAAATTTTCTTTTTTCTGGGAGCATTTTGTGATTCACCTTCAATCTGGGAGCCCTAATCAGGACTTGCTTGGTACCCTGACTGGTTGTTTAAAAGCAGTATGCAAAAGAAGGGTCCATGAATTCAAATCCTACCCACTTTTATTCCTTTCTGAAGATGGTCTAAAATTTCCTTATTCTGCTTTCTAATAATACAAATTCCTTTTTGTAATAAATATATCCCAATTCAGTACAGTTTTTACATATAGCTTTATTCCACACTAAAATTAAAACCAATTTCACAGATTGGCATGCCAAAATTTCAGATTTAGAGACTGGCTAACTGAAACTTCTTCAGGTTTAGCAAAGACGTTTCCTTTTCAGATTCTGAGGTATGAAATTACTTAAGCTCATAAGCATTTTAATCTAATTCCTGCCATACTATTTCCTGTTTTTTGCATTTTGTGGTTGTTGCTGTTGTTGTGTTCATCCTTCGTTGCTGAAGAAGACCAGACCATCAGAGAAATGATGACATTACTTGCTCTTGACTTGGTTTTGAGTGAGGGAGGGCTGTGCAGGTCACGAGTCTCTCTTCTCCTCCGGAGCCATCTCAATCCAGTGACCAGATAATCATCAGGATGACTGGAGATGGCCCAGGATGCAATGGGAGACCTTGGCCTATTTAGGCTGGGCCTTTTGACATACTCACTTTGAGGGAGGCAATACCCATTGAGTGAACAGGCCTCTTTAAGAAGTAATCAGGGAACAGTCCTTTCAGTGAGTGAAAGAAAAAAAAAAATCAAACTGGGAGGGAAATAAAAAACTGATAATCATTCCAAGCCAGTCATTAAGTGGAGCTTGGGCAGAGACCTATTGCTGTCCAACCTATGGGCTGTAGAGTGCACTGAGTTAAAGGTTTTGAAAGAAGGAAGGAAGGAAAGAAGGAAGGGAAGAAGGGAGGGAGGGAGGAAGGCAGGAAGGGAGGAACAGACATTTAGTCAGCAAACCCCAAAGGAAAGGGAGAGGATGAGCTTGGTTATCTAGCTAACTGGGTCCCCATTCAGGCAGCTCGGTCTACTCACAAGTTGTGTTTGTCCTTCATTTTTGAAGAAGCCCATGACACCAGAGAAATGATGCCATGACTTGCACTTGACTTTCTTTTGAGGGAGGAAGGGCTGTGCAAGGTCACAAGTCTCACTTTCTCCCCCAGAACCATCTGGATCCAGCGACCAGATATGCATCAGGATGACTGGAGATGGTCCAGGATGCAGTGGGAGACCATGGCCTTTTCTTATTCTAACACTTACCTGAATTCATATTTCACTGAATCTCTCCTGAACATATCTCATGACTAATAAGACAGTGCTTAAAATTCGAACTACAACTTTAAAATCAATCCCTAGTCATTTTAAAGGTCCCATTAAGAAATAACTGATCTGTGAATTTTGTTGTTGTCATTTTCATTAAACTCTACAGAAGTTTGTAGTGCCCCATAAATTCATAAAAATACTTTGTAAAACACACAAGTTATAATTTATAAATAAAAGAAATCTGATTATCTCTTATCACAAATTTGGTTTCCAATCATTTTTGTATCTTAGTTTTCCATTAATCTCTGTATCTGTCTTTCATCTCAGCAATCTCAACAAGGCTAGTGCTGGAAACAGGAAAAGGAGAGATTTGTACTCTTTTTTTTTTTTTTTAATATTTCTTTTGGTTTATCATGCCAAAAGAAAAGGCATAGGTACAACAACACCTGTTAGCTGTGGATTAGCACAAAGCATGAATAGCATAAAACAAATAGACATTGTTTCCCATCCCCTTAAAAGATTTTCCTAATTGTATAAGGTCCCTTTCTATCTGAACTAAAGAACCTATAATTCCTAAATTTAGTTTCATCTTTGCAAAATGGACACACACAGATCAAATAATAAGACACAATATTAAATCAGGCCTACACTTCTCCTAAGTTTTTCTCTAGGAGATTTTGAAATCAAGACTTTACCTGTTTCCTCTAGTAAGTGCAGAACTTATGACCATCTTGTGGCTGAGGTCCTCATATCAGCCTAAAATAACTCAAAACAAATTGCTTTAGTCTAATTTGCCAATTGGGTTCACCCATTTAAAGAGCACTTTGTATTTGGAATACATCCCTGATAGAAGAGCTGGCTAAAGTTCCATTCCTCCAGACTTTTTGACAAAGTATAATCACAGGAAGAAAGACTGAGCCTGTTGAAGAATTTAGCAATATCAGTAGTTCATTCGTTCAAAGCTGATCTGGAGAAGACTGTTCAATAAAATTCTTTAACTTTCTAAGTAATCGAAAATTCCATGCTTTGGTCAAAACAATTCCCTAAACTCTCTGTATTCTCAAACCAAACTTTACACAGCTTAATAACTCTTTCTGCAGTCATCCTCTTGTCCCGGTGGGGATCCTGCAGGATGCATTTATCCCCTTATGCTTGACCCCATCTCTCCTGTGGTTGTCCCCAACCCGGAGTGGCACTCCTCAAAGGAACTTCTCCTGAGAGGATTGGACTAGATTCCTGCCTTCTGTGGCTCATTTGATCTGAGAAGTTCTCCCCTGAAGACACTAGAGATGGCCTCCCTTTGATTATGAATTGAGGAAGGCAATCAATCTTCTATCTGCCTGAGTTCCACCTGTATGGAAGTTCTTTTCCTGCAACCATAATATTCAGGGATTTGTTTTGGCAAATTCTCTAATACTTCCAATCCTTGATTTCTGGGCTTAACCAGTAGGGCCCTAAAGACCAGTCAATAGAGGGCCTAAAGGTTCTTTATAAGTGAATATTCAGCAAAATGTATACCTACTTTCCTTTAAAACTTGCTGAAAATTTAGCTGACAGTAAGAGTCTGACTTAAACCTAAGCAAATATAAATGATAATAAGCTTACTTACTAAATGAAAGGGAGCCATCTCCTTTCCTCATTTTTGTAAAACTAAAATGAGCTTTCTTCTCAGGTAAGAAGAGGGTGGGACTTCTCCCAGGATGATCACAGCCTTGACAGCTTACTGTTGAGGAGGAGACTCTCTCCCCTAAGAAGTCTGGCCTAAATTATTGCTCTCTCAAGGTGGTGTCAGAGCACTCAGTGGGGAATCACTGCCCCAAGCCCTACCCATCCAGGGACTGGCTACAAGGTCCTCTAGCCTCAAAAGCTTCCCCTCAACCAATTTAAGAGATTTTTCTACTATTGACAAGAATCATTTAATTACTCTTTTGGTAAAAGAATTTAAAGGCAAAAATTACTTTAACCCAGCCAACAGGAAGTTTTAAAATGAGCCAGTTGGCTAGCTGGCTGAAAACAAAGAACTAGCAATTTCACTGCTAAATCTTCCCAGTCTTACAAAAAAAAAAAAAAACCAACAAAAATCAGGCAAGAGTATTCAGGGTATAAAAAGTTAAAATTATGACAATATAATCTTTATAAAAAGAGAATCTGAGTGCTCTGGAGCTTATAAATTGAGACAGATTCCTCACAAAAATAGTCCCTCTTAGCCTAATCGAAGACCCTTCTTAAAGAAAATGAATTTAGGGTAAATCTAGGCAGACTCATCAATCTTCAACTTAGAAAGACTTATGTCAGGCTCAGAGAATTTGAGTACAGACAGCAAGGGAAGTATAACCTCCCAGGGTCAATGTCTGGGGAAGATTATTTGGAGAAAATTCAACCCGGTATGCCTTTCATTTTTGGGGTCTCTTGCAGGAACCAGCCTAAAAAAGTTGAGGTCCATGCATCGCAGTTCCATTTCAGGGTCCCAATAATTTGGGGATTAAAATTGTCCAGCCTACAATAAAAGAAAATGAAGCAGAGCGCTGAGCAAATGGCACTTTATTAAAGGGTCCGTGGTCCCCCTCCAATGAAATGGACCTCAGCTCTTCCTCATAATCTCAGATGTTTCTTCTGGAAGCTTGTTTTTTATAGGGTTTGATACCCAAATGTGCAAAAGTGGCATGGCAAAATACATAATTTTATTGGTTGATAAACTTTGTTCAATTTCTGAGTCAGGTTCAACCGTCTTTTCCTCAAATTGACCTCTAATTAAGAACTTTACCCATGTTTTGATTATTTTTTCCTAGACAACTTCCCAAAAATTTTAAGAATGAAAATTCCTGAAAGATACAATAGACGATGCAACATCGCTTGAAAAATATATTCTTAATTCAAAAAGGCTGATGCATAAAGAATATCTAACATGCCACTAAAACGAAAAGAAGATGGCTTAGGAAAGACGGCACTTTACCTTCAGAGCATCAAATGTGTGAAACTTACCAGGGACTTAGAATTTAGAACCCCCTAATAATAAGTATAATCTTTTCCAATGACAGAAACTTTATGAGCCCCTATACCCTATTCTTTCAACTACAAAACTATTGTATTCTTTAAGTAAAATCCAAGTTTTTAGAATAAAGCAAACAAGTCCAAAAATTTGACGGGCTCTTTATTACTATAACTGAAAGCTTAATATTTTGGCAATGCAAATATAGTCAAACATCGTCCCCATAAGGGCATGGACTGTCTTTGGCCTCTTTTTGTATTTCCAGTATTTAGCATAGTGCCTGGCATAAAATAGATCCTTAATAAATATTTACCGAATTGAATAAAATAGAGCAACTGCAAAATAAAAATTCTTCTCCACATTAGTCACTGGTGAGATCAGAGTAGCAGGCATACTTTTGGTTCAGGGTTCTCACCAATCAAAATATTGGTAACAACATATTAGGTATAGACAAGGCAAGCTGTATTTTCTCAAAAGAAAGCACTTTCATTTATTCACCCTTTGTACAAATCTAATACTCCATAACTAACTGCTAGGTGGAAGTAGAAAATTTAGAAAAAAGAGAGTTCACTCATTGATTGATGTAACATAATCATAAAACATCATCTGATAATTTCCTTCACTGATTCCACCAGTCTCATCTATAAATAATCAGTCCAGGACACAAAATCATGCTATATTTTTATATCCTGTTTGGTTAGATACAGACTTCTGAAATGGTCTCAAAGGAAAGAATACTCATTGCATACAATCAGTTTATGGGAGACTATACAGTTTTAATAATCTTAAAGGATACCATAACACAGGGTACTCTAACAAGAGACATGTCTTGAAATGACTCTATGGATATTTTCATTATTTTTCTTTTTATTTAAAATAACATTAAAAAAATGAGACTTAACTTAGAGTTCAAGTCAATGGAATAAGGAATAGGGGATCTAGATCTCCTTAAACCTAAGATCTCCTTAAATCACCATGTGATCTAAAGTAATTTGCTTTTTATATCATTCCTTCTTCTTCTGTTAAGCAGAGATATATTTATCTGCCTTAAGAAAAAGTATTTAAAAAATTTCAAATTTCATAAATAAGGTATATTAGACAATATAAACTTATCTGGTTACAGTATAAATTAAATTACAAAGAATACTACTACTAGGACAATTGACAAGCAATCCCAATAATTTCAAATAGCTTTGAAAGATCTAAGAAAAAGTTTAAAGTGTTTCAATTTATGGATCTAAGAAGAATATAAATATGTATTTTTATATATATATATATCAGAGACAAAATGTACATACACACACACACACACCAATACCTTCAAAAAGAATCTTATCAGTTCAACCTAAAAGAAGAAATTGCATGCAGGCCAAAACTAAGCAAGTCACATTTTATGTATGTGTGCCCTGCTGCAAGGTATGTTTGACACTGTTCCTAGGAGTTATCAGCCCAAAGGAGACTCATTAACGACTCTTTATCTACGGACTATGAAATGACACCAGACACTAGGAATGCCGTGTTTGGTCATTCTTAACTGTCACCTTGCCTAGACTACATATATTAATTATATTGCCTTCTGTCTAAACTGTGAGTTCCTTTGCCTTACAACAATCCCTAAAAAAATTGTTTGGGGTAAAATTTAATATCCAGTTCTCATCTTTCAACATAAAAACGGTCAAGATATTAATTTTAGGGACCGAAGGGTCCCTGCCCCATCAACATTAGCATATGGTACCATTTACTTGTACATTCACTTAAGTGGCATAGCCTGATCACATTTCTTCCATTTTATTATTAGAAAGGTAGAAAGATGCTCTTTCAACAAAGCCACTAAATAAAAAGTATTTATTTGCAGTGCGGTCTAAGATCTAAAGTGGAAGTAAGTAACTTAATTATAACTTCTTTTTCTCCACCTTGAGTTAATTTTCATGGAAATCTCTGGGGAGAAAGTTAGGGAGAATTAAATTCAAAAGACATTTATCTTATGCAAGATATTGTGCTAGGCTTTGGTTCTACAAAGACAAGAATGTGATGACATTTGTTCTCAAGAATATCTCAAAATGTCTTCAAAATGCCTTTGGGATGAATGTTCTTTCATCATTTGCCAGACCTCTATTACCATAAACCCTGTGTCCTGTCACTATGTTTCTTGTCCCCTTCACCAGCATGCAACTCTCCTCTTAAACAAAAGATACTTAATTTACCTCAAGCAGTACTTTATGCAGGTCTATACTATGGGAGATAAGTGCAAGCAATTACCTGAGGTAGCAGACTGAGACTTGTTTTTATACATATGACCCTACACGTTGTTAGTGTTCCCTAGGAAGTGTCTGAAAAGTCTGAAAGATCATATTTAATGGAAGTAAGATATGAATGGACACCAACTAAAAACAAAAGTGAAAGAAGTTTTGTAAGTACAACTTAATTCCTATTAACATGGTACTTACATTGTTTACAGGAATGCTGTAACTTTAAGTAACAAATTTCAAATCTGAATGAATCAGAAGGGATAAAACTGAAAGTGTCCTTTCCCATTTCAACAGAACAAAAATTAACTTCTAAGGACTTTCCCATTCTTAGACAAATTTGAAACAATTCATAATTCTATTCTAAGGAATTAAAATTGAAAATTGTGGAAACATAAGTCAATTAAGCCATGATAATAATTGATACTTAAATAGCACTTTAAGCTTTACAAAGCAGTTGACATTCAACTTCTTGATACTGGGAGGTAAGAAATGTAGGTATTTTTGTTCCAGTTTTACAGATGAGGGAATTGAGGCTCAGAGAGTCTAAATGAATTAATTGCCTAACATCTTATAAGTAAGGACTGGAAGCAAGATTTGAACTTGCAAAGATTTTAACTTTCTCACTGCAAGTAAAACATGTTTTCCACTACCCTCTGTTAAATGCATTTTCAGACTTTTCCAATATAATTAAAAATAGTTTGTAGTTGAAACAATCTACTTAAAACCATGTTTAGTATCTAGTTCACAACTATTTCCTCATACTTGTAGTAGAAGATGAATTCTACCTTGTAGATAAGTCTATATATAAAATCACAAAATCTGAAAGCTAAAAGAGACCTCAGAAGCATCAAGTTCAATTCTTTCCCTAAAGGAACTTCTCCCATAACACATCTGACAAGTAGTTGTTGAGCCTATGATGGAAGAACTCCAAAGGGAGAGAATGTATCCCTCTGCAGGAAGACCATTCCACTTTTGGATAGTTTGGATTGTGAGGAAGTTTTTTCTGACATCCAGTCTAAGTTTGCCTCTGCAACTTCAAAAAACATGGGTCTGACAAACTTTTACTAGAGCCAAAATTGTTTCAAAAATACTTACAAAGGCAACCAGGTATATAAATACAGGTCTTACCTGCTATGTAAAGTTGACAACATTCCAAAGCTATAGGATCATCTTCTATTTTTTAACCAAGACCCTAAGCATTATATAATCAACGCTGCCCCCTAGTGATTATAAAATTGTATCAAATAGCATAAACAAAATTATCTTTCAACATTTAGTCTGACACTAAAAAAAAAAACAAAAAACAAAACAACCCAAATATCTTATTAGAGTTGAGAATAATTAGAGCCAAAGGTTGAATTATCCTTTACTACATATATGAAGTAAGAAGGCCTAAGACAATATTATATCATAATATAGTATCACTAAATACAACTGCAGTCAGCCAAGATTGGAAGGATATGTAACTTTAAAAGCTATGATGTAAAAATTAATATGATTATAAACAAACTCAAAGGGAAGTGAGCTAGCCTGTTACCTGAAAGACCTTATCTACTAGATTATTTAGTTCTAGAGAATAAGACCCTTCAATACACTGAATCTACACTGGGTACACTTGAGGATTGCAGGATGAATTTTGTGAGAGACTGTCCAAAAAAAACATGCTCAGGAAGAAGGGCGGCAAAATATCTCCCCTATAATTACAACTTCCAAGCTAAGAATTATATAATAAAATGAATACTTACCCAGGTTTGTGCCATCTTCACCCATAATGCATTTCATGGAGGTGATGATTTGTTCTACAACAGGTGGTGACATTGATGTGGCATATATGGCACTATGAGAATGTGTTCGGAGATAGTCTATCAGTTCCTGAGGAAATAAGCAAAAACACACAATTAGAGGCATCTCTTGTCTTTAAAGGCTTTAACAATGAAACAACTATCTTATTGGCATCTAGTACAGATTTTTTGCTTCCCTGTCATCAATTCTGACTTTTAAATCAGCAAGTTAGGCTGACATAAAATTATTACCATTATAGTTCAAGAAGAACTGACCTCAAATTCATGAAAATAAATACTGGAAAGTATACGTCACCCTTGGTTTTTCACCTTCAGTAGAATATATAACTCTCAAGGACAGGACTAACTTCATTTTTGGCTTTGTTTTTATCTCCAGTCCTTCACACTGTACCATACATAGTAGGTCCCTAATAAATATTTTTGCATTTAATTCTGCATGTTAGGTGTTTGTTGAATTTTATTTCCCATGTCCTAACACAGAAGGATATGACCTCCAAAGTCTAAATTCAGCAGAACATGCCATCTCATATTCTTAAAGATACTATGCTGGCTTTCCCAGGCAGTTCTCTGTGATCACTCTTTCTGTAAACTGCTCAATTCTTTCTCTTCTGACAAAGCTACTACTGACGTCTTACCCTGAGCTCCACAAATTAATCCTTTAAGACCACTAAACAGCACAGAAATAAGATATTGTTAATATCTCAAACTCAACATTTTATAAATCTAAGCAAATCTCTGAAGATCCATCCACAGTAAATGAGGTGCAGCAAAAATTATAAAAAAAGAAACTACCTAAATATAATCAGTGAAAAAATCAGCTAAAGTCATCGAATCAAAATAAAGTCTCTAAGATATAAGGGCTTCACATCTTCTTTTCATGTTTCTTTACCAGTTGCCTTCCAAAAAAACATGTGTATGCTAGAAGAGGGATGCATATGTGTGTGTATACACATGTGAGAACAGAACCAGATAAATAAAAAAGTACATGTACTCATTCTAACATCCAGCTGCATGAGAATCCAATTTCACTGCATCTTGGATTATGGGAAGCAATGCTGAAGCATGTACTTATTCTTTTGGGCATTCCTCCTCTTGTAGCGTTCTGGTCAGCAAGCAAACTTTTCCAAACATTGATCTGTTTCCCAAAGATGACTCTCTTCAGAGAGAAGAGTACTTTGACAAAATTAAAAACTCAAAACCTAACCCAGACCTTGTATGGTTATTATGAAATACCATTGGCAGGTTGTCACTTAAAGACTGCTTCTGGCCAAACCAGGAAAATACTGGATTCTTCCAAATTCCTGCTGTTAATACTTAACACCCAGCTGAGAAAATCAAATCATCTGGAACCCCAAAGCTAGCAAAATAACTTCATTCCCAGTTGGTGTCTCTAACATCCTCTGCACCCTGACTCTGCAGGGTCATTAGCGCAACTTAAATCAAACAGAAGTCCATTGTGAACAGGAAGTACTACTGTGTGTTCTCTCACATAACAGTGCACTCTGAACCTCAGGGCAACATTTAGTTTGGGAAGAAGATATAAGAATGAAAAACAAAGAACAGAAGCATCTTTAGTTCCCCAAAGATCCATTAGAGTTACTCACCATACAACCAAAGTGTGAAGCTCAATGGTACCGCAAATTCAAGTAGGAAACAAATTTATATCCAGAGCATTGCTATTCAAGGGACTGCCAACACGTCACTCACTGCTCAACGGGGGCTGTCTATAGCACACTCCCCATTTCTTAACCCACATTTACCTTCCTGCCTCCGATGTATCCTCCAGCAGCTCCAAAGCTCTTTGTGAATGTCCCCATCATAACATCCACGTCCTCAGGATTCAGACCAAAGTATTCTACGACACCTCGGCCTGTTGGGCCGAGGGCCCCAATGCTGTGAGCTTCATCTAGATACAGGTAAGATTTGTATTTCTTCTTAAGGGCAATCACTTCAGGGAGGCGAACGATTGACCCTTCCATGCTGACAAAACAGGATAATAGAATACATAAACTAAGATTTTAAATGAAAGCTAATATTTTGACACCTGTTTGCTAACTTGATAGATGTCTGAACGAAGTCTGATTGTTGTATATGCAGCAACAAAAACACTGCAACTTGTCTTGCTCCCATGACTGAATGGTTATTATCCTTTTTTGCAACTATCATGGTTAAGTATCTAAGAAGCCTCACTGTCAATTTTAATTTAAATGTCATTTTTCATAATCCAGTCCTTTATAAGATAAGAATTCAATCACAGCTTCCAAGTACAGTTCACGACATAATGGTATTAAGTATAGATTTAGATACCATATTACAATATGTCATTGACTGCTAAGCAACTTGAATACCATGTTTCTGCAGACTTCTAGGGAAAGAAATTTTATCTTTCATTTCACACGCAGTCAATTATACAGGTCAATCTACCTTAGAAGAACAAAGATCAGAACAGATTTTCCTCAAGCTTATATTTAGAAGTCAACAACAGATTTAAAATCTCAAAAAATTATTGATGGAAGCAATGAAGTACAGTAAACAAATTGTGTGTGGGAAGGGGAAGAGAATGGTCACAGGAAATAAATATCTGAAAGAAGATTTCTTAAAAGAAATAAGCTGCCAGCATGCATAACTGTAGTCAAGGCATGCACCTAAACAGAAGGGAGATAAGGAGAAAAGTGTGGCATGAGAAAAAGCACCATGAAGTCAGAGTGAGAGTTATACTCCTAGTTGTGCCACTAAGTATCAGTGTAACTTTAGGTAAATTGCTTCCACAATTTGAACCTCAGTTTCCCCATCTGTAAAATGAAGGTCAGCTTAAATTATTTTTACTTATACTACTTACCTCGAAGGGCTGGGAGAATCATTTAAATACAATTAGGCAAAGTACTTTACAAAAATAAAAGCATAATGTAAAGTTACTACTATTATTAATCGATGATTTTATGGAACAATATCACCAAGACGAAGGGCTGCAATATTACCTGTATATTCCCTCCACAAGGATGAGGATTTTCTTCCAGGGTCTTCGTGTTCGAGGCTGTCCGTACACAATGGCATCTTTTAATAGCTTCTCAAGGCTTTGCATATCTAGAGCAAATAGAAAAGAATATTAACACCACACCAAAATTTTCTTCCCTTCATTTGTTCCAAGAATATATCATTTTTTTTAAATTCAAGAAAGGTGCCAGAAATATTGTTACAGTGTTGAGGAAGATGAAAATGGTGGTCAGCTTGAATTAAGACCTTTCATTTGGAATGTCATCAGAAATGATTGAGATCCTGCTTAAGTTGATATGACCTAATTGACTCAATATGATTCTACTATTGGTTAGAGCTAACTTCGGTCTGCTTATGAGACTAAAAGCGTTTAAATAGCAGAAACGGACCAAAGTAGGCCAAAATTTCTGATTTCATTTCTTTTTAAGAGTTTTGCTCTGTTCCATGCCCACAGGCTACATCTACAACTACAGTAAGGCATTACACACACACACACACACACACACACACACACACACACACACACACACACACACACACACACACACACACACACACACACACACACACACACACACACACACACCATGCCACAAAACAATAAAACACATGTCCTAATGCTAATACTAATGGCGTAGCAGTAGTGTCATCTCTGTATGCAATTGAAAAGATAACAGAATCATGAATCTTGGAGGCTGTTTAGTTTGAATGGTATCTGTACACCACCCCCAACAAGTGACTACTTTCAGCCTTTGGTGGGGGACCCTGTCCTTCCCAAGGCAGGCTTCTCTATTCTGTTAGTTTTTCTTTACGTTGAGTCTGTCTGCCCTGCTAATCGACAGTCGTTCCTCATTCTGCCCTGATTCTACCAGGATTTACCACCAAGGATCCCACATTTTCAGTTATCTTAGCAGTCAACTGGGATAAAAGATATCTGATCTGACCAACTATATGGAGCTATTCCAATGGATAAAAAATGAAGCATATATGATTATGTCACAAAGTGTCAGGTAAGTCAAAAAATATAATTTCTAACTAGGGATATAGTAAGGCCCACAAACTATTTATTAAATATTTAACAATGAATTAAACAATAAAGTTTAACTATTTAACTAAAAGCCCCCAAAGCATTAGTTGTTAAATTCTTCAAGTATGTACAGTATTTCCTTGGAAGAGTCTGTATGTTTTCTAATAATAGGTTAACTAGCCATGGAGTTCTGATAATAATTCTTTAACAATGTTAGGGAAATAATTTTTTATGTGGAGAAAAAAATTATTTTAGTTTGGGAAATAAAAAACACACTCTTCATTATACCTGGGCCAAGAATTTAAATTTGGCTTAATTATGTATAGACTATATTCAAAGGACTCTAACATCCTGAGCTTCTGATTTTCTATTAGCCTGGGAAATAATTTAACTGCCACCTCCATCACTGTAGTTTTCCTGAGCAGAAGGAACTTTTTATGTTAAATTTATTTAAATTTAAAGTTCTAACTCCCACAATAAGCTAACATAATAATATTGAGACTTGTACACATCAAGATTAACTAGAAAAAAAAATCTGTGCAGCATAAAATCTGGGGGGTGATTTAAAAGTACACATCCCTGTCATAAAAAGCTTTTTAAAAATACAGATACTTAGGGGGAAATATTACTGTGTTACTTTCATATAGGATGATATATGGAAAGGTGTTACAAGATGTTAGAAACATGGCATTAGAAAACAATAAGGCAGCAAAGTATGTATGTTTAAATCTCAAACTATGCATTACCAAACAAGCCAAAGGATAACTAACCCAGACATTTAAAAAAAAAAAAATCAACCAAAGTATGCTTTCTGGAGTTGAAACCAAAGTTTCTGCTTATAGTCAGGAAAGTTGGGAAGTTAGAAGGAACCACATGAAAATGTGCTGGTTTTTCACATTTATATTCAGAAAGGAAAAAGAAAAAAATTTAGGAAGTTCATTTTAGTTTTCAAAGGAAAAAATATTTCCAATAAAATGGTTTATATGGAGGAATTTTGCCTTGTGAAGGAGAATTGGACAACAAAAGGGAAAAAGAACATAAGAGAAAAATTATTTTAGGAGAAAAAGCCCTTCTTCAGCCTTTTCCCATAATCTAACTGAAAAGATAATAATTGTTAAAAGAATGGAAACATCGAGGGAGGAGCCAAGATGGCGGAGTACAAAGACTCATGTATGCTAGCTCCGAAAACACAGCCCATAAATTTCCTGTAAAAAGAACTCCCCACAAATTCTGGAGCAGTGCAAGCCACGCAGAAACACAGTGGAGGAGATTTCCGTTCCAGAGAGCCCTGAAAAACCTACCCCAAAGGACCATCGCGCACCGAACAGCGGAGCCCAGCCCTGCCCAGGCCTGGCCACGCAGCCCAGAGAGCAACAGATCCGAGCAGGCTTCAGGAACGGAACCTCCAGCGGCCGCGAAGGTCCCTCCACCCATAGGTGCTACAGGTCAGTGAGAGAGACATCTGGGCTGGCCGAGAAGGGAGCGGGGTGTCTCCGTGACTCGGGCCCCCTTGGGAGGCAGCAGCAGAGGCAGCAGCGGCCCAGGACTCCCACAGCAGGCAGGAGCTCCACTCCATTACTGAAGGTCTCTGCATAAACCCCCTGAGGGAACTGAGCCTGGGAGGTGGCCCTGCCCCCACCCCAGCACCAGAACTTAAGCTCATATTGAATAGCAGCCGTGCCCACTGTGGAAAGCCCTGAGGCTGGGGAGCAGCATTTGAATCTCAGACCCCAAGCACTAGCTGGGCAGATGGGGGGGGGGGGGGGGGAACGGGGACTCAGAAGTCAAGTAACTGGCTGGGAAACTGTCCAGAAAAGGGAAGAAAAATAAGACCATAGAAGGCTACTTTCTTGGGGAACAGATGATGTTTCCTCCTTTCATTTCTGATGGGGAGGAACAATGCTTGCCATCAGGGAAAGACGTGGAGGTCGGGGCCTCTGTAATCTCAGACATCCCAGGTGGATGTCCAGTGGGCTCAAGCCATGGAAGAGCTGAAAAAGGATTTTGAAAATCAAGTTAGACAGGTAGAGGAAAAACTGGGAAGAGAAATGAGAGACATGTAAGAAAAGAATGAAAAACGGGTCAATACCTTGCTAAAGGAGACGCAAAAAAATGCTGAAGAAAATAACACCTGGAAAAATAGGCTAACTCAATTGGCAAAAGAGATTCAAAAAGCCAATGAGGAGAAGAATGCTTGCAAAAGCAGAATTAGCCAAATGGAAAAGGAGCTTCAAAAGTTCACTGAAGAAAATAGATCTCTCAAAATTAGAATGGAACAGATGGAGGCTAATGACTTTCTGAGAAACCAAGAAATCACAAAACAAAACCAAAAGAATGAAAAAATGGAAGAGAATGTGAAATATCTCATGGGAAAAACAACTGACCTGGAAAATAGATCCAGGAGACACAATTTAAAAATTATGGGACTACCTGAAAGTCATGATCAAAAAAAGAGCCTAAACATCATCTTTCATGAAATTATCAAGGAAAACTGCCCTGACATTCTACAACCAGAGGGCAAAATAAGCATTGAAAGAATCCATCAATCACCACCTGAAAGAGATCCAAAAAGAGAAACTCCTAGGAACATTGTGGCCAAATTCCACAACTCCCAGGTCAAGGAGAAAATATTTCAAGCAGCTAGAAAGAAACAATTGCAGTATTGTGGAAATACAATCAGGATAACTCAAGATCTAACAGCTTCTACATTAAGGGATCGAAGGGCGTGGAATAGGATATTCCAGAAGTCAAAGGAACTAGGACTCAAACCAAGAATCACCTACCCAGCAAAACTGAGTATAATACTTCAGGGGAAAATATGGTCTTTCAATGAAACAGAGGACTTTCAAGCATTCTTGATGAAAAGACCAGAGCTGAAAAGAAAATCTGACTTTCAAACACAAGAATGAGAAGAAGCAAGAAAAAGTAAACAGCAAAGAGAAGCCATAGGGGACTTACCAAAAGTGAACTGTTTACATTCCTACATGGACAGACAATATTTGTAACTCTTAAAACTTTTCAGTATCTGGGTAGTTGGTGGGATCACACATAGACGTACACACACACACGCACACACATACAACACATGCACGCACATGCAGAGACAGAGAGCACAGAGTGAACTGAATAGGATGGGACCATATCTTAAAAGAAATTAAGGTAAATGGTGAGAGAGAAATGTAGTGGGAGGAAAGAGGGTGAAATGGAATGGGGTAAATTATATCTCATTCAAGAGGCAAGCAGGAGACTTTTTAGTGGAGGGAAAAAGAGGAGAGGTGAGAAAAAAACAAGAAGTTTACCCTCATCACATTCGACTAAAGGAAGGAATAAAATGCACACTCATTTTGGTATGAAAACCTATCTTACAATACAGGAAAAGTGGGGGAGAAGGAGATAAGCAAGGGGGGGATGATGGAAGGGAGGGCAATGGGAGCAGGGAGCAATCTGAAGTCGACACTCTTGGGGAGGGACAGGATCCAAAGACAGAATAGAAACAATGGGGGGCAGGATAGGATGGAGGGAAATACAGTTAGTCTTACACAACACGACTATTATCGAAGTCATTTGCAAAACTACACAGATAGGGCCTATATTGAATTGCCTGCCTTCCCAAAGGGAATGGGTGGGGAGGGCGGGATGGGGAGAATTTGGAACTCAAAGTTTTAGGAACAACTGCTGAGTATTGTTGTTGCTAATAGGAAATAAGAAATACAGTTAATGGGGGACAGAAAGTCATCTAGCCCTACAGGACAAAAGAGAAGATGGGGACAAGAGAAGGGAGGGATGATAGAAGAGAGGGCAGATTGGTGATAGGGAAAATTAGAATGCTTGGTGTACTGGGGTGGGGGGAGGGGATAAAAGGGGAGAAAATTTGGAACCCAAAATTTTGTGAAAATGAATGTAAAAAGTTAAATAAAAAATAATAATAAAAAAAAATTTTTAAAAGCAGGGAACATATAATAAAGAAAAAAAATGGAAACTTCTTTAAATTCTGCTATTTCCTCTATATTTTCAAACACAATTATAATGCTTGGTGTAAGCAGTGGGATTCCCAGCCTATATTCATCTCTGATCAAGAAAAATTAAATCATTAAGACTAACCAAAAAACTCTGAAACCACTCACTATTGTGTTTGAAGATTCTAATAGTTGCTCCAGACAACCTTGCTCCAAGAACGAGAGAGGCGTGGTTCAGCTCATCACTCAATATGAGGCAGCCCTGTGTAGAATAGTGAGAGGAAAGAAAAAAGTGAGGAGAAAAAACAGGTCACGCAAAATGCAAAAATTAAAACCATTAAAAATACAGTATCCTGTTAAGTAGAACTAACATAAAAGCAAAGTCAGAAAATTTGCGGGGGAAAATAGCATGAAAGCAAAAAAATCATACTTTCTCCACATTCAACTTGATAACAGATACATATCTAGAAGTCGATTAAAAACAACCTTTCCAATTTATTTTCTCATTCCAAGAACTCAGGTTTCCTAAACTATGCTATGCTATATGTATAACCAACTGCATAATTCAGTATGTCCCAAAATCCTTACCATCAGTTTAGCACTTCCCCAACTGATGCACATTACATGCCTTAGGAGAAGACTGTACTAACTTGCTTCTCCAGGTTAGTACTTGGATGATAATAAATTAAAGGTTCATAGTTAATTAAAAGAATAATTTTTTAAAAATCTATGTCTGAAACCTATCCAATTTCATAGGGGTTGGAGTTACTTGCTTTGAGGCTTTTGTATGTTTATTTTTTGAGTGGGGGAAGGAGAAGAACTTGTACCAAGGAAGACACTGTTTTCCCTCCCACAGAATCTAATGTTTGCCCTTCCTTAATGTTAGAAATAGATAGCAAAATCAAAGTTTTAGCTTTGCTCATAAAACCTAGCACAGAGTTCCACTGAAACAAAAGATACTTTGTTTTTGCTGAAGCAGGATCATGTCAGATTTTTCACTGCATATTTAACCACTCCCAGATTCTGATGCTCCATACAGCTCCAGGACTCAAAATAATCTTGCCAACAAGATTGCCAACAATCTTCAACAGGTAAGACCTGTACTCAAAAGCAGATTTTCCTGTCAAATATAAGTCTCTTTCAGTCAACAAAATTGCCTTCATTCCTGGCAGTGGCTCAACGTTGGGGGGGTTTGACTTATTGGCCAAAATGAGCCTGAAAGAAAAAAGTTCAGTGATGCAATAATAAGAATTTCTTCTTCTCCCTCTTACAAATGGATTTCAACTGCCCTGACACATTATAGGAATATTCTTTTAGTACTTCCTCAGAGAGTCTGATCTGATTAAAAAAAAACTGCCTACAAGATCGTTTACTTCAAGAGGGGTTACATTCCTCTTATCTCATTAAGCACATTATGGGAACAGTTTTGAACCTGATTACTTATGGGGTCCAATACATTTCTGGAATATATTTATACTTTAAAATTCAATGAAATTATTTAATTCTTCCCTTTACCTGCTTCATTTTGCTTTTTTTCCTCAAAAGGGTACTAAGGATAGTCTATCAGACTAAAAACCAAGTAACCTTTTTGCAACAGTTCACGTATTTCTAAAAGATTATTTATGCAGCAAAAAGTTACAACAAGGTTAGCCAGATTTCAAGAGGGGATCTATGGTATATGAATCAAGTAGACTCGTGTTTACAGGTGACTCTCTTGGCATGTTTTACTAGAAAAGCAAGGTCAGTGAGTTATCTGACAGGTATGTGACCAGGAAAGCTAACCACACCTCAGCATGACTTCAGCAGAAGAACTGACTATAAGTTCTATGAGACTAATTTTAGACTAATAATTTCCATCAATAATTTCTCATACTCTGCAATGTGCACCCTTTAGTTCTTTGATACTTTTTGTCCAGGTGGTGTCTGGTTATCAGAATTCATTTTTTCACTTGTCTGAAGTTAAACTTCCCTGGGTTCTTGTCAGTATAAAAATTGCCCCTGGCAGGCCAGGAACAGTTTCTACAAATTAAATCCTCCTCCCTCTGTCCCACCTAAGCAGACAATGTTTCTCCCATCTGGAGTCAGCATGGGATAGTGAAAAGTGTGCTGGATTTGGAATTAGAAAGGCCAGGTCAACGTACTGACTCTGATACTTAAGAGACATGATTATGGGCAAATAGTTTTTATATCTGGGCCTGTTTCCTCATCCGTAAGATGGAGATAATTTTTATGCTCCTTAATAACTAGCATGTATCCCCAAGAGATCATAAAATGGGAAAGGGTCCCACATGTACAAAAATATTTATAGCAGCACTCTTTGTGGTGGCCAAAAACTGGAAATCAAGGGGATACCCATCAACTGGGGAATGGCAGAATAAATTATTGTATATGAATGTAATGGAATACTATTGTGCTATAAGAAATGATGAAGAGGAAGACTTCAGAGAGGCCTGGCAAGACTTATATGATCTGATGCTTAGTGAAAGGAGCAGAACCAGGAGAATTTTGTGCACAGCAACGACCACAGTGTGAGAATTTTTTCTGGTAGACTTGGAACCTCACACTGCAATGCAAGGACTTAAAAAAAATTCCCAATGGTCTTCTAAGGCAAAATGCCTTCCGTATCCAGAGAAAGAACTCTGCAATTCAATTGCAGATTGTAGTAGATCATTTGTGTGTGTGTGTGTGTGTGTGTGTGTATGTGTGTGTGTGTGTGTATGTGTGTGTGTGTGTATGTGTATTGCGTTTTGGTTTGTTAGATGATTTCTCCCACTCATTTTACTTCTTCAACACAGCATAACTATAGTGAAAATGTATTACAGGAATGTATGTGTAGAACCTATACAAAATTGTATGCCGTCTCGGGAAGGCAGGAGGGAGGTAGGGGGTAGGGAGGGTATAATCTCAGTGATATGGTAGTTACTGTAGAACACTGAAAATAAATAAAATTAATTAATAAAAACAATAACTAGCAGGTTTATACCTCTTTACAGATTCCTCACGGGAATGTTGTGAGAAAGCACTTTCTAGATCTTAAGTTTTATATAAATAAATTCTCTCCTTTCTCTCATCCTGCTACTAGACTATACTAGGGCATCCTGAGAGAATGTAAATACTTCCTTTGATTCTCCGATCTTGATGCCAGCAAGCTAATTTAACAACCTTCAGTTCAAATGGCACAAGGTCAAATAAACAGTTTACTAAGGACTTAAGGATGGGGGTTAAAAATGATTTTAGGAAGAACAGGACAGTAGAATCCCAAGTTTAGTAATATTCTTTGGGATGTCTATGTCTGACCTTTTTTCTCTAGAATCCTGTTCTTATCTCATTCTACTGGCATCCACTCATGACTACGTTGGCTCATCCTTTATGTGAAACCCAGATTGTTTCCCTTTAACTAGTGCTGTAACCTAAACCAAGCCTATCTACGTGACCTTGCTGTTTTATATCCCTGAAAACTAGGCAATGAACTTTTTGACCAATGTTCAGAAGTAATTATTTTTTACTTCTGATATCAAAACTGGCACTGCTTTTGGACTCCCAGTTTCTGACAGGCCTTAAGTACAGGTGCAATGAACATATAATACATCAAACCTCTCCAGTCTAGCTACAGCTCTACTCACTGCTTCATGGCCTTGAGGTAACAAATCATTTGTAGAATTTACACTCTCCCAACCTTAGGAATGGATATCCAAAGTCCTAGGTCACACTTTTTATAGCATCATAAAAAACATAACAATATGCAGTTTTCATGACCAGGAAGGGAAGGATAATATCTAACACATCTCTCTTTGAGTTTTCTTTCTCTCTTCTGATTAGTATCATAGATTTACAGGTGGAAAGAACTTTAAAGGTCTTCTATTTCAAATCCCTCATTTTAGAGATGAGGAAATTTGAGACCTAGAGCTTAAATAATCTGCTTAGAGTGACACAGTTATTGTCTAAAGTGTGATTCAACTATGCCCCAAGGGCTATAAAACTGTGCATACCCTTTAATCCAGCTGTACCACTATTAGATCTGTATCCCAAAGAGATCATAAAAAAGCGAAAAGGACCCACATATAAATAAATATTTATAGCAGTTCTTTTTGTGGTAGCAAAGAACTGGAAACTGAAGGGACACCTATCAATTAAGGAATGGCTTAATAAGTTATGGTACATGAATGTAATGGAATACTACTGTGTCATAAGAAAAGATGAGTAGGAGGGTTTCAGAAAAACCTGGAGACTTACATGAACTGATACTGAGTGAAGTGAGGAGAACCAGGAGAACACTGTACACAGTAACAGCAACACTCTATTGATGAATAACTATGATTGACTTAGTTCTCAGCAATATAATGTTAATTCCAAGAAAATTTCAAAAGACTTATGGGGAAAAATTCACATTAAGAGAAAGAGCTGCAACGACTGAATACAAATCAAAGCATACTACTTTCACCTTTTTTTGGTGGCTTTTCCTTTTGTTTTATTTATTTTTTCACAACATGACTAATGTGGAAATGTTTATATGAAACCTGTATCAAATTGCTTGATGTCTTGGGGAGGGGTGAGAGGTTGGAGGAAGAAAAAAACCAAAACCTAAAATCTTATAAAAAGTGAATGCTGAAAACTATTTTTACATAAATTAGAAAAATATTATTTACAAATAAGTAAACAAATGAATATTCCCAATCCCCCCCAAATAAAATGGAATTCAAACTCCAGGTTCAATGACTCCAAAGTCAGTTTTCAGTATGCCACAGTACCTCCTGACTCCTTAAATTCCTTGTGATGCCTTTTATTGTTTTATATGTATTTGATATAATAATATTTTTGCTAGATAATAAAAATAAACTCATTTCTCCAGAGGTGGGATTATGGTATCAAGCAATCCTCTACTCCGGAAAGTACTGAAAAATTTTCAAAAGTTGAGTAAAGTAATGTTTCCTTGCAAAGAGAAGCAGGAATTCAGCAGAATTTTTTTTTTTTTTAGATTTCTCCAAAAACATAGGAATTAGAAATGGAAGGGACAATCAAAATGATCTAATCCAAATCCCTCATTTTGCAGATAAGGAAACTGAGTTCCTAAGAAGGTGACTGACGTGTTCAAGGTCACACAACTAGTTAAAGGAAAACTTGAGGCTACATCCAAGTCTTCCCCCTTTTAGCCCAATGTGGTTCTACCATGCCATACAATCTCAATTTTTCAGCTAAATAATGCACAATGAAACACTGGTCCTATATATTTCAAAACTCTTAGACATAAAATATGCCACTCCTTATACTTGAACTTTTCCCAAATGATTTTTGCTACTGAAAAGATAAGAGAAAGGGTAAGAATAGAAAAAAATAAGAAATATATTAACAGTGAAATTTTCCTGCAACATTCCTGAGGTTTTTTTTCTTACTTTGGAATCAAGCTATTACAAAGCTGTTCCAAATAACTAATAAAAAAAATGGGGCGGAGTCAAGATGGTGGAGTAGAAAGACTCACTGTATGCTAGCTCTGAACCCACAGCCCATGCATTTAATGTAAGAAGAGCTCCCTACAAGTTCTGGATCACTGCAGGGTGTGCAGAAACACAGTGGAAGAGATTTCCATTCCAGAGAGCCCTGGAGAGCGGACCCCACCCCAGCGCTGTCCTGGCCGCGGCCCCAGAGAAGCTGATCCGAGCAGGCTTCAGGGACGGAGGCTCCGGTGGCCGGGAAGGTCCCTCCGCCCACAGATGCTACAGGTCAGTGAGAGACACGTCTGGGCTGGCCGAGGGGAGCAGGGTATCTCCGTGGCTCGGGCCCCCTCAGGAGGAAGTGGCGGAGGCAGGGGCAGGGGCAGGAAGAGGCGGAGGCAGCAGCGGCGGCCCCCAGGACTCCCGGAGCAGGCAGGCAGAATCTTCATTACTGAAAGTCTCTGCATAAACAACCTGAAGGAGCTGAGCCCTGCCACACCCGCTCCATTACTGAAGGTCTCTGCATAAAGCCCCTGAGGGAACTGAGACTGGGAGGCGGCCCTGCCCCCACCCCAGCACCAGAACTTAAGCTCACACTGAATAGCAGCCGCGCCTGCCACAGAAAGCCCATTTGAATCTCAGACCCCAAGCACTAGCTGGGCGGATCTAGGCAGGGGTGGATAGGAATCTCAGAAGTCAAGTAACTGGCTGGGAAAATGCCTAGAAAAGGGAAGAAAAATACGACTATAGAGAGTTTTTTTGAACAGATGCAAATGATCCCAACTTTCGGATCTGATGACAAGGACATATTCTTGCCATCAGGGAAAGACGTGGAGGGCGGGGCCTCGGTACCCCAGACATCCCAGGGGGATGTCGGGTGGGCTCAGGCCTTGGAAGAGCTCAAAAAGATTTTGAAAAGCAAGTTAGACAGGTGGAGGAAAAACTGGGAAGAGAAATGAGAGAGATGCAAGAAAAGCATGAAAAACGGGTCAATACCTTGGTAAAGGAGACCCAAAAAAATGCTGAAGAAAATAACACCTTGAAAAATAGGCTCACTCAATTGGCAAAAGAGGTTCAAAAAGCCAATGAGGAGAAGAATGCTTGCAAAAGCAGAATTAGCCAAATGGAAAAAGAGGTTCAAAAGCTCACTGGAGAGAATAGTTCTCTCAAAATGAGAATGGAACAGATGGAGTCTAATGACTTTCTGAGAAACCAAGAAATCACTAAACAAAACCAAAAGAATGAAAAAATGGAAGAGAATGTGAAATATCTCATTGGAAAAACAACTGACCTGGAAAACAGATCCAGGAGAGAAAATTTAAAAATTATGAGACTACCTGAAAGTCATGATCAAAAAAAGAGCCTGGACATCATCTTCCATGAAATTATCAAGGAAAACTGCCCTGACATTCTAGAACCAGAGGGCAAAATAAGTATTGAAAGAATCCATCGATCACCACCTGAAAGAGATCCAAAAAGAGAAACTCCTAGGAACATTGTGGCCAAATTCCAGAATTCCCAGCTCAAGGAGAAAATATTGCAAGCAGCTAGAAAGAAACAATTCCAGTACTGTGGAAATACAATCAGGATAACTCAAGATCTAGCAGCTTCTACATTAAGGGATCGAAGGGCATGGAATAGGATATTCCAGAAGTCAAAGGAACTAGGACTCAAACCAAGAATCACCTACCCAGCAAAACTGAGTATAATACTTCAGGGGAAAATATGGTCTTTCAATGAAACAGAGGACTTTCAAGCATTCTTGATGAAAAGACCAGAGCTGAAAAGAAAATCTGACTTTCAAACACAAGAATGAGAAGAAGCATGTAAAAGTAAACAGCAAAGAGAAGTCATAAGGGACTTACCAAAGGTGAACTGTTTACATTCCTACATGGAAAGACAATATTTGTAACTCTTAAAACTTTTCAGTATCTGGGTAGTAGGTGGGTCCATACACACACATGTACATGCATGCACGCACACACACATACACACATGCACACACATACAGAGACAGAGAGCACAGAGTAAATTGAATAGGATGGGACCATATCTTAAAAGAAATTAAGGTAAATGGTGAGAGAGAAAGGTAGTGGGAGGAAAGAGGGTGAAATGGAATGGGGTAAATTATATGTCATTTAAGAGGCAAGCAGGAGACCTTTTAGTGGAGGGAAAAAGAGGAGAGCTGAGAAAAAAAAAAAAAAAACCAAGAAGATTACCCTCATCACATTTGACTAAAGGAAGGAATAAAATGCATACTCATTTTGGTATGAAAACCTATCTTACAGTACAGGAAAGTGGGGGAGAAGGAGATAAGCAAGGGGGGGGGATGATGGAAGGGAGGGCAATGGGAGGAGGGAGCAATTTGAAGTCAACACTAGGGGAGGGACAGGATCAAAAGACAGAATGGAAACAATGAGGGGCAGGATAGGATGGAGGGTAATTCAGTTAGTCTTACACAACACGACTATTATGGAAGTCATTTGCAAAACTACACAGATATGGCCTATATTGAATTGCCTGCCTTCCCAAAGGGAATGAGTGGGGAGGGGAGGGATGGGGAAAATTTGGAACTCAAGTTTTAGGAACAACTGTTTAGTATTGTTGTTGCTACTAGGAAATAAGACATACAGTTAATGAGGAATAGAAAGTCATCTGGCCCTACAGGACAAAAGAGAAGATGGGGACAAGAGAAGGGAGGGATGATAGAAGAGAGGGTAGATTGGTGATAGGGAAAATTAGAATGCTTGGTGTATTGGGATGGGGGGAGGGGAGAAAAAGGGGAGAAAAAATTGGAACCCAAAATTTTGTGAAAATGAATGTAAAAAGTTAAATAAATTAAAATTAAAATTAAAATTAAAAAAAAAGAAAGAAAAATGGAAATCAAAACAACTCTGAGGCTTCACTTCATACCAAGTACATTTGCAAAGACTACCCCAAAAAACTGACATTAATATTAGAGGGACTGCAGAAAGACCGGCACACTAAAGTAATGCTGATCAAGCTATGAATTAGTCCTGTCATTCTGGAAAGTAATTTAGTGGAGAGGGAGAGGAAAAGGGGTGGAGGAGAGAAAGAAAGGTAGGAGAGAGTGGAAGAGGGAAGAAAAGAAGGAGGGAGGAAAATAGAGAGATGAAGAGAGAAGGAAGAGAGAAGACCATATACATCAAAGTATTCATAACAGCAATTTTTCTGTAGCAAAGAACTAGAAGCAAATAAGATATCCAATGCCTGGAGGATAACTCAATCTGAATGCAATGGCAATATATAAACAGGGGAAATCTCCTTTTTCTTTCTTTTGGATTTCTCCTTTGAAATAGCTTGAAAAATAAATTCCTAAGCATCAAAAATTATGTCATATTCAACACAGATTTCTTGCATATATATTTGATCAGGTTCTGTTATACTTTTCTACTTCATCTGGAAGTAACAGACATTTCGCCACACGGTACATTGGGCACTGAGATGTTGATGTCAATTCTTCTATATCACTGATAAAAATAAACAGCATAAACTATATCACTGATAAAAAAACAGCATAAAAATATCAGAAAATCTGTTGTAGTTCATGTCTGTTATCCTAATTTCACCTACAAATGCTGTCAGAATGATCTGATTTAGCTCTTTGAAGATTGGTTTTCTGAACTAATTTTTGTTCTTGTTTTGAGGTGATAATACTCAGTTTTCAGTCTTCCTCGTTCATAATGTTTTACATCATACTGTCAACTTGTATATACTTGTATATACTTGTAATCTTAGAAAGAAGACTGTTAGCTATTCTCCAATTGATAAATGGTCAAAGGATATGGACAGACAGTTTTAGAAGAAGAAATTAAAGCTATCAATAGTCACAGGAAAAAATGTTTAAATAGTGCAAATTTAACTAACTCTATGGTTCCATCTCATATCCATCAGGCTAAGATGGCAAAAAAGAAAATGAGAAATTCTGGAGAAGATATAGGAAAATTGGTACCTTAATGTACTGTTGGTAGAGCTGTGAAACTGGTCCAAACATTTTGGAGAACAATTTAGAACTATGCCTGTAAGGGTACAAAACTGTTCATATCCCTTGACCCAGCAATACTACTACTAGTTCTATACCCCAAGAAGATGAAAGAAAAAAGATCCACATATATGAAAATATTTGTAGCAACTCTTTTTGTGGTGGCAAAGAAATAGAAACTAAGGATTGCCCATCGGTTATGGAATAACTGAACGAGAAATGGCATATGATTGTGATGAGATACTATTATGCTATAAGAAATGATAAAGGGGAGGATTTCAGAAAAACCTGGGAATATATACATATATATGTGTATGTATGTGATGATGCAAAATGAAGTGAGCAGAACCAGGAGAACCTCATACACAGTAACAGTAATACTATAATAATAATCAATTTTGAAAAATTTTGCATCTCTGATCAACACAAAAATCAACCATTTCAAAGAACTCATGATGAAAAATACTATTCACCTCCAAAGAGAACTGATGAACTCAGTGCAGAATGAAGCAATTTTTTCACCTTCTTTATTTTTCTTGCTTTTTTTCCCCAATGTGGCTAACAAGAAAATATGTTTTGCATGGCTTCATATAAATAAAAAGTATTATATTTCTTGACTTTTCAATGGATAGGGGGGAAAGAGGATTTGGAATTTAAAATAAAAATTTTAACTGTTTAAAAGAAGAAAAGAAACAAGATGACTTCTTGCCGAAGTGAATTTCTGAGTTCTTTTGATCTCATGGTAATAACAATTTTATACTCATTATGCTTCTCTAAGAATGAGGAAAAAATAAGTAAAATAAGAAAAATAACATAGAGATTATAATATTTCAAAATGGAAAGAAGAAAAAAAATTGAAATAATGCCATAAAATGTCAACGAGTTTAATCCCCAACTCTGACATATGAGAAGGCACCTCCTCAAATTCTTTGCAAAAGACATGTAACCTTTGCAAAAAGTATATAAGGTATGTGGCATTAATGTGTTGGTTAGTTTTGTTGACCTTTTCCCCCTCTTTTTTATTCTCTGTTTTAAGGGATGGCTCCCTGGGAGAAGAGAAGACTGTAGCTGAAGTTAAAACAAAAAGCATCAATTATCTTTCTTTAAAATGGAGATAGAATCAGTATCTTGAATTTTTTCTATCTCCTGTTTTTAAGAGTTGATTGCTTTTATCAGGTTAGAAATTATGTAATTGGATAGCCTTTCTTTTCATCTTCATCATTCTAATTTACTTATTCTTATCTTTGTCAATTCTGATTATCTGATGGCAAACAGGTAGCTGACTCTAAAATAACCAGTAGTTGTATTTTTCTTGCCTCTTAAGAAAGTCAGTTTTATTACCTGTAGTATGTTTCCTGATCTGTAAAATTCAACTGATACACACTTGTACTTTGTACCTAAGAAGGCTTATATGTTGGCCTCTTTCATTTATTGATCTTAATTAAGCCTTATTTTCTTCTCCTTCCTTAGTATTATATTTTCCTAGCTCAGGTGAATAAGTGAATCTACCCTTCATACATCACAGCAGTAGGAAACGTAAGATCTAGGTACATTACAATTATTCAATGGAAATCTCTTCATGATACAAAGGATGGAGAAAATCCTACTTCTCAAATAATTATAGAGCCTGATGGTAGCACACCATATCTCAAATCCATCAAAATGATAACTAAGACTTGCTTTTAAGGTCCTTCATTTCCACATTTATTTCAATTCCTCTTCCAGGGCTACATACTTAAGCATGTGTGTGTGTGGGTGTGTATGTGTGTGTGTGAGCAATTCTTGTGACTCCACTAAATGCAACAAGTATAGAAAATAAGCTCTACTCTGCTGTTTTTCTTAGATTGAAAAAATGGAAAGTTTGTGGCCTGTTATATCTTTGGTTTGTTAGAATACTATACAAGAGATTTCACTTAACTGTATTTTCCAAAAGTTTTCAGTGTCATTCCCTATGCCTATATTTTTCAAACTGAAGTCACAAAGTATTAAAATATATGAGTTAGTTTAAAGAATCTTTCCATATTCTTTATAGACTTTTTCTACTTATAATATGATTTTAAAGCTGAGAGGAAACTTAGAGATTATCTATTCCAAGTCCCTCATTTTGCAGATGAGGAAACTGAGACCCAGAGAGTCTCATCATCATCAGTGACCTGCTGTTAGTTCATGCCAGAAATACTTTTTATAGAAGCACAGAACTGTAAATAAGCAAATGCTGGGAAATGGCTAAATAAAGTTAGATGGATGTAATAGAATACACTAGAGAACTACAAGAAATTATCAGGAATTCAGAGAAACATGAAGATTTATGTAAACTTATATAAAGTGAAATGAGTAGAACAACCAGAAAAACAATGCATGTGACTACAACCATAACAACAACAAAATTAGAAACAAAACAGCATACTATATCAATGATCAGAAAATTTGGCCACAAAGAAAGGCTCAGAAAAGGCCTTTCTCCCTTCATTATAAAAGTGGTGGACTATGGATGTGGAACGTTATATACACTATCAGTATGTTTTTTGGGTGGTTTTGCTGAATTGCTTGTTTCCCCATCTTTCTTTCCTTCTTTAAAAAATCCTTTGCTATAAGGGATAATTCTCTGGGGCACATTCAAGGGAAGGGTTATGTTGAGAAGCGAAAATGAAGTTAAAATGTAATATATTTTTAAAAATAAGTAGAAAAGACAAGATTTGAATCCAGGTTTACCAACTCCAAAATCAATCCATCATCCACTATACCATTTCTTCATTGTACAATGGAAGCTGGCATATGTATTATAATAATCCTCATGGTGGTCTCTCTGGTAGGGCTCTACATGAGCAATGAGCCCAAGGACCCCATAAAATTATGTTTCTTGTTGGGCACCAACTCAGCCAGCTCATTTAATCACACACTCACAAGATCAGAGATTTCGATCTCAAAAGGATCTCTAAGACCAGCTATAGAGGACGAAACTATGACACAGAGAGGTTAAATGACTTTGCTACGGATCACACAACCAGTAAGCGTTTGAAGCCAGATTTCAAGTTTGGTTTCCTGATTTCAAATCCGAGGCTCTATCTACTAAACAATGCTGCCTCTGCATTCACCTCTTTGAGAAAAACAAGTCATTCTTTCATTTATTTGCAAGGTCTTTATGTCTCCTGGTATCATTTACAGTAAGAATCTCAATATAGATGTTGTTCAGTTCCTCCAGTTTAACTCAGACACTGCACAAAGGATATACTAGAAACATTTAAATCAGTGCTTGTAGACTAAGTCCCATTAGCCCCCTTTTCATAGCAAAACGCATTGCATTTTTGTCCATTATCATGTACAACCTGGTTAAAAGAAATTTTCTGAATGATGAGCAACATTCTGGTAACAAACTCCACAATTAGTTACATTAGTCTAAGCACAGCAGACATATACTCTCTCAAAAAAATCTATACAAATACATACTACCCTGCCTGATAATATTTGCTAGAGTTTTCTGGTGCAGCAAAAGTCCAGGATCATCTCAATGCAATGATAAAGAAAACAGAATAGGACTTTTGTCAAGAATCTTCCACATAAGATGAAAAATTCCCTTATTTTTTTGTTAGAAAGACTGAAATAAACTTTTTCTGCAAAAAAGGAAGATAGTAATAGATAAGTATAAAATCTTAAGATAATAAAGAGTCATACCTTTACTAAAAGTGACCAAATCTTCCATGGAATATGTTTATCTGAAAACTGACAATCACTGGATGTAGGTTTGGTTAATATATAAGGTAATCACAGACAAAACTGAAATTTATAACCCATCCTGTTTGTCTTACCTTTTCAGCAAAACAACGGGGAAATGATTGCAATCAGTCTATAACAAATGAGTCATTGCCTTACCTTGCCAACAATAGCAGGAATATTCATTGAGTTGGTTGCAAAACCCATTCCGTATGCCATGGCTGCTTCCACTCCCAAAAACCTGGCCACTAACTTCTCTAGCTCTTCATGTTTATCCAGGTTTCCTACATATAGAACAAATACTAGCTTCAAAAAACCCAAACTTTCCAAATTTAAGAATCATTTCTAGTTTGAATCCAATTAGGGTATAACTTCATAGAAGAGGAATTTAAAAGGACTGAGAGTTATGTGTAATGTTAACTTATTTTAAAGAACATAGCACTTAAATATTCATAATTTGAAAGACAAATTAATACTGCAGCAGCTAGCTGCTTACTTAATGACCTACAAAGCTAAATATCTGCTATATGTAGCTCATATACACATGATGAAGACAAATAACATTGTGAGCTGAACATATAAGATCTTTCTGTTTTAATAGCACTAGCTAGAAAATCTAAGGATCTTTAGGATATCTCCTTCACCACAAAAAAGGCCATCCAAGGTCTGAGAGAAATATAATGTGTCTGACCTTTTGGCTCAACTTGTTTTTCGATGGAATCTACTTTGGTGAAGGAATTGAGTATTTTCTCTAGATGGTTGTTTACGCAACTATGACTGTGAAGATATTTTTGCAAGATCCATTAATAGGACTAACACGATTCCGTAGAAAATAAAAACATTTTCATATCCAAGATAGTTATCATCCAAATTTGTACTATTAATCAAAAGAGCCATATGAGGTTGAATGATATAAGAAGAAGAGTTACAGCAGTGGTACTGGTCAATATTGGTAAGATCAATGCAAATTTTGTAGTTCAAATGTAATTTTTATAAGTTGAATAATACTATAAAACCAAAGAAGGATAATGCTATCCTGTAACATTCATGACAACCAATTCTTTAAGAACAGACACATTTTTCTTTTACTCTGTCTCTGAAATAAAAACTAAATTTGGTCTCTAAAAAGTTCATCTTTTTACATAGTTATCTTTTCTATCATTGTGGAGCTTTCCTATATTCATGCAACTAGTTAACATCAATTGGTAAGGATACTTAGGGAAAAAAATAAAAACTAAGCTTGCTAAATTTCATAGTCAAGATTTTGTTTATTTCATATGACTTCTTATGATCTTAAAGATCATTTAGTCCAATTTTCTTTATTTTACAAAGAATGCAAATTAGTTTCAGAGGCACTTAATGATGTACCCCATGTCATGAAGAAAAAAGGAAATATTAACATTACAGGACCCAGTACGTAACAGACACTTAATAAAAAAAAAAATCTGTTAAATGATTATTTGAGTCCTTGGACCCCAAATCCAGTGTTCCATAATATGCTACCTGTCATCAACTGATGTGAGCAATGACTAAAAATTCAATGATAAAATATTCAGTTTTAATGTTTTGCCATAATTTTGATAATCAGTTCATTCACCAATAACAATTTCAGAAACTTCCGTTTTGCAAATGTAACCCTGGGGCCAAGCTTACCAATCTCCTGCCTACTGCTACAAACTCCAGCTCCATATTCCTCCAGGACTTTGGCTGCTGCTTCTTTGCATGTCCCAGTGTTCTTTGCAAATCCAAGATAGTTGTAGGAACCCATGTTGATAACATCTTTAATTATGTTTCCAGTATACCTATGTTTCAGTAGTATATGGTCAATGAAACCCGTAAGTCAAAAGAAAAATTTAATAATAAATATACTAAGGGTATAAAAAAAGTGCTAGTGAATAGAGTAAGTAAATAAAGCCTAGTCATACACTTTAAAAAGAATCCTCCTTTTGAGTCTAAATCCTATTAGGTATCTGATCATTTGCAACTGTGGATAACATAGAGCAAAAGCTGTTAAAAAAAACTCTGAGGAACTAGCTAACTAAGGGAAGAATTCAGAACTGGGCATATAGAGCTTGGATAAGTGGCTATGGCAGCTTAAGTAATGGAGCAGATGTTGTATAGAAAAGGGATCAGATTGGATCTGCTTGGCACTAGAGAGGAGAATTGGTAAGAGTGGATAGAAACTGCATAGAGGAAGATTTAGTTCCATATAAGGAAAAACACATTAACTATTAGAGATGTTTTAAAGCGGATCTGCTTCCTGCAGTAGGCAAAGAATTTTCCATCCCTATTTCTTTCAAGCAACATCTGTATGACCACTTCACTAATGTCACATATGGATTGAACCAGACTTGTGAAATCCTCTTCAGTTCTAAGATTCTATGGTTCTGACAGTTTTTGCTCATCAGATGCTAAGATACATGAAAAAGGGAAAAAATCCTACAGCCCACAGTTAGTAATTTGAAATTTTTCCATACCATATGCAAACTTTCAAGCACGTAAGTGAAAATATTCTATGAATTCCATTTTCCAGACTTTTTTCTTTTTTTGGTAACATTTCCATGCAATCTTATTATAACCCTTTAAACAGTTAAAAATCAGACATTTTACTGTAATAAGGAGCATAAGGTTGGTTTTGTTCGAAGGGTAAATATGACTCCAAAGCAACACAATATATATGTTATATTGCTCAAACAAAGTCAAATATAACAGAAATGTAAAATATCAGAAAAGAACTTTGAAAACCTCAACAATTTTAAATCTATTTTTTCAATGAAACCTATAGGTTTATGGTGGGAAGTGAGCCTTTCACCCCTCCCCTTCCAAAAATCTTTCATTCCATTCATCATCAAATGTCTCCAAAATTAAGTCTATTTTGTTTTTGTTATAGAGTTATCATCCAGGAAATTATTCGTAATATAGACTCACTTGAATGACCAATTATAATCATGGGAATGTCTTTCCATGATGTCCACCTTGGCTCCAGGCACACTACAGATTGGTCGGTTCCAATTGTCTCGAATTCGCATGTAGAGGTTCCTTGTGTAGAAGTTTTCAAAGTCCTGATACAATGGGACAAAATCCTGGCCAACAAACAATAAATGAGAAAAACCATAGTACTCAAAGTAAGAAAGTTTGTCTTTCTCTCACTGAATGCACATTTTAGCCAGTAATCAATGCCAAAAAAAGTTAAAATACTACAGCTTTTGGAACTTCATGCACTATAGTTTCAAATAGTTTTTTAAAATCCACAAAACCAAACTTGTAACATTTCCCTTACCACAAATATTAAAGAAATCTAAAATGTAATAGAATCATAAATTTAAAGAGAAATGAGAACTCTAACGTGTTGAAATTCTGAGACTTCTTGGGACCCATGATATCACAAATGTGGGTACACCGTTAATCCACAAAGACTATAATTCAACTATGACTTTTCCTCCTATGCAATTCTTAGCCATCTTTCCATAAATCCTCTGTGGAGCAACTTACAATTTATTTTTGAAAATCCTTCCTCCCTTGAGATATTTTAATATTTTTAGATTATATACAATTGTATCTACCTTCTATCCCTGACTTTCCTTAATGATTTCTTTTTAAGCAGAAGGTGCTTTTACAACCTAAAGTTTTTCCCTAGTAAAAAAAATCGCTAAATTAGACACTGGAAATGATTTCCTATCTTTGTAAGTTACTTGACATAAAACTAAAAAAAACAAAGTGGATAGTTACCTTAATTGTTAAGTACAATTCTACCTGTACTCCTAGAGTAGGGCTTCATAAACTTTTTCCACTCAGGACCCCTTCAGCCCTTCTTAAATGACCACAGTTTAAGAAGTACTATCCTGTCCTACAGGATGTCAGGAGTTTCTTTCAGTGAGTCAGTAAACACATAAGTGAGTGGCTGCTCTATTCACTCTCCTAGGCTATTGAAGGAGTTAGAAAGAGGAGGGAAAAGACAAAAGAGGTAATCCATGCCAATCTATATTGTTTCAGAGAATGAAACACTAAAGAATCCAATCTCCTTCCTGAATAGATTTTTCACTGACCAATCTTATTTGCCTGATTAAAGAACAAGCACCTTGAGCAGGAAGAGATGTCAAAGGCCACCTAGTTCAATTTCTTGACTGACAGATAAGGAACTTGAGGTCTGGGGACCTTAGTGTCTGCCTTGCCCAAGGTTACATGTCAGAGGTGGGGTTAAAACCCAGACCTTCTAATTCCAGATATTGGGCTCAGTACTTACTTTGCTGCTCCTTAATATATAATACATCTCCATTTTATTAATTTCCAGATTAAAATGTTCCATATATCTACTTAAGTTGTACTTAAGATATTGACTTAGAAATCTGTATGAGAGATGCACTATGGAAACCTATCTTACAGGAGGAAAGTATGCCTTTGGAAAAGGAGCAAAAAAACAGAACAAGGAAAAAAACACAGTCAATTTCATCTAAAAATAAGTCAAGGTTTTCCTCAAAAGTCTTCTCTTCCATCTTTTAGGGTATTAGTTTCTGGTACCAACTTCTGGTACAACCTCAATCAGGGTCAGAGAGAATCTAACAAAATGGTTGGGAATGATGATCCAGAAGTTCATGGTAGGTCAGAGTTCTTCCTAGACTATGTAGGAAAAGGAAACCTTTGGGGTCAGTGGTCTGCACTAGAGCTTGTACTGAATGTGGACAAAAATAATCTTTCCCAGTGAATGTCTGTGCTGGACAAATGGGCAAAGGAATATGAACCCAAGGTAAGTGAACTAATCTGGCCAAGTACCTGGCCTGGGAATTAGGCAAGGCTTCTACTCCTCTTTACCCATCTTACAGAGTGAAACTAGTAACTAAAGTTTGGAGAAAGGAGTAGCTCTTGGGGCAGAAATGGGGGTGGGGAGCAAGTCTGGAGGAGGCTACGAAAAGAAGGAAGAATAGATTAAACCTTGATCCCTCTCATCTCAACTCTCCCTACCTAAACTCCCAAGGGCGGCACCTCCTACATTCCTAATTCATCTAAGAATGATGGAAGTTCTCCATGGTTAAAAAACAGAAGGGTCTGTCTACCTACAGTTCAGCTTTACTACTAAAGAAATCCTAACATTTATGACTCCATGCTCAAACTTCTGACCAATGAATTCCTTACTTTTCACAGGAGCCAGAGGCAGCTGAGTAATTCTCTGGCAAATTATGCTCCTCTTCTCCCTAACATCAGCTATTGATCCTTCAGGGCTGGGGCTGTCATTATGATGAGAAGTGGGGCCAGGGGCCAGCAGAGCAGAGCACCTTCTCCACAGTATGACTGAAAAGATAATGGGAATGGCCCCTATCCACATATCATGATTCTTTTGCTACAGTTTCTTAAACATACTATTTCAGTCCCTCAGAGATATCCCTTATAGAGGACAAACTTCACAAGCAGATATTTCAATTATTAGAAACCACACATAACTACTCCTCCCTAATGAAGTATTATCTCTATATATTTCATAGTTATCTCAAAGACAGTAGTAATAGTTATGATTTTCAGTTTATGGATTAGAAATAGAAAGATGAAACACCGTGTTCAAAGTTACCAGAATTCAGAAACACAGAGTATAAATATTCATTGGTATGGGACTGTTTACGTGTTTCCAACAAGAACTCTCACCTCTAGTCTTGATTCCACAGATTATATTCCTTTCAAAAAACACCGCTCAAAATACATTGTACATCTCATCAAAAGAGATTTCAGTTTGTCATGCTAGCTTTTGAAGTCACTAACAATAACTGTTTTGACCTTCACATGAAGAGCTTGAAAAAAACTCATACTCAAAAATCTGTCAGTCTACACAAAGAATTTAAAACACCATCCTTGACACTCTGAACCTTAATGAAAAGGAGGGAAGCAGAAGGAGAACCACAATCAAGTAAACCTATTCTAGCAGTCAAGTAATTTGTGAAAATGAACCTCATATTAGAAAGGTAAACAAGCCAATTCCAAAAATTAGCAAAACTAGGAAATCAAAGTTCTCGTCTATGAGATAATACCGCCTAGTACTTGGGCATTAAATGCTTTCAAAGGATTAAGAATTCTCAAGTCTTTCCAAATAATTTGAAAATTAAATTGATATTTGCTTATTTTAAACATGAGAGCTATCTACTCTCTTATAGTCACAGACAAAACCCTGAAATGTTCAATCTGTAAAAGCCATAGCTGCTAACACAGAACTGAGGATCTTTCCCTACAGCTATAAAAGAACATGCTAAAAAAAAGAATCCTGCTTTCTACCCTCTGTCTTTCCATTTCCTTACTTGTTTAGAAGTGAACAATATGCAGTTCTTCCACAGGGAAAAATTTAAATTAAGACAATGAAAGATGGGAGAAAAAACCTATACAGTGACACATTTTTATATTCCTATTATTAAAGAACAAATGATGGTCCATTAACTTTTCAACAAAAAAGCAGTATAATTTTTCTCTCAAGCTGTGATTGGGTGCTTTCCCCCCAATATTCATCCTTTTCTTTCTCTCTGACCTATCTCTGAAATATCTCCTGTAGCCATAAGGCTCTCAAACCATTTTTCTCTATATGCTGATATTTACACCTTGAAGGGTTACCTATAGCTTATATCCTAATGAGAATCAAGGAAGCATTAATTAAGCACCTACTATATGCTGGATGCTGGGGGTATAAGGACAAAAGCAAAATAGTTTCTGCCCTTTAAGGAGTTTATATATCCCCAACAGGAAGACAACACATACATATAAGTGTCGTTCGATCATTTTCAGTTGTGCCTGACTTTTCATGACTCTCTGTGCAGTATTTTGCCCTTTCCTTCTCCAGTTTGTTTTACAGATGAGGAAATTGAAGCAAAGACGATTAAGTCACTTGCTTAGGGTCACACAGTTAGTAAATGTCTGAGGCCAGATATGAACTCAGGAAAATGAGTCTTCCTGACTCTAGGCCTGGCTCTCTTTCCACTGCCCCACCTAGTTGCCCACATACATACAAAGGCATACTCAAAACACATAAAAAGCAGATACAAGAGAAACTTGGAGAAGGCACTGCCAACTAGGGGGACTAGGATAGGTTTCTTATAGAAGGTGGAGTTTATAAAGGAAGCCAGTGATGCTAAGAGGCAGGAATAAGGAGACACAGCACATCTAACGCATACAGTACACACAGACATGGAACATGGAATGTCCTGTGTGAGCAACAGCATGTAGCCAGTAAGACTAGAGTTCATGGAGGACATCAATGTATAGAAGGCTGAACAAGTAGGGTGGAGCTTGGTTACAAAATGAGCTCTAATTGCCAAGTCAACATTTTATTTGATCCCACAGGATTAGAGAAGCACTGAAGTTTGAGTGTTAGAGAGATACAGACACAACTATGCTACCCAGAAAATCACTGATGCTATAAGGCAATTGGATTGGACTGGGGAAAACCCTAAGGCAAAGTAACCAATAGTAAACTACTCCAATAGTGAAAGGTAATGTGGAACTGAGGGACAGCAGTAGCCTTGTGTGTGGACCCATGAGAGAGAGAGGCTGAGACAGAAACAATGTTGGACAACTAACTAGATATGAGGCATGAGTGAGAGTGAAGAGTAAATGCTGACCACTGGGTCTTTGAACCTGCATAATCAAAAGAATTGTGGTGCCCATGAAGGGAAGTTTGGGGAAAAAGAGAATGAGTTCTGTTTTGGACATGTAGGGTAGGAGATTCCTAGTGGATATCCAATTCAAAATGTCCAACAACTAGTCAATGATGCAGGACTAGAGCTCAGGAAATACTAGAGCTAGATATACAAAATTGGGAATATAAAGGCATGTAATATATTCTTAGTCCTAGAAATACAAGGATAAAAGCAAAGTAGTTTCTACCCTCGAGGAATTCACATCCTTAACAAGTAAACCTGTAAGAGCTGATGAGGTCACCAGATGAGGTCACCAGATAAAGGGAAAAGGATCCAAGACACCCACAACTGGTAAGCATGAGAGGGATGGTGATCTAGCAAAGGAGATCAATAAGAAACCATAAGGAACAATAAGGTCCAGTTATATCTGGCAAAGAACTGAAATCCTCTTAAAACCAATCTGAGTTAAAAATGAAGGGTATTTCATAAGAAAGCAGTGAAACTTTATTTTCCTAAAAGATAAACATAACTTTCTATGAGAAACTTCTAAAAAATCAGATACAGATTATGTTTTTACTTCCAAAGTTAAGAGGTCAGCTTGCTTACTTTCTCTACATAAAAATTTTGATAGGATGTATACTTTAAGAAATAGGTTTCTCATACTGTGTGTGTGTGGGGGGGGGGGGGGGGGGGTGCTCAAATTAATTCCAAAATCTAGTATTTCTTGACTAAATCTTTCTCAAGTTGTATACCAACAAATTGCCCTTCTCTCAAGTTGCCTGTTTCTTTACAATCTAAAATATCTTCAGGTCCCCTTTCCCCCAGTTCTTTTTTTCACTTGATTTCTACATAATTAAAAGACATTGAGAGACTGTGCTCCAAATAAAGAATTTAAACTTCTGGAAGTAAAGAAAAAAATTTACCATGACTTACATTTTCTTCTAAAATGTTTCTATTGTGCAGTTTTATTTTTTATTATTTATTCATTGTGTGTTTCTATTCTCTCTCACCTTCAAGAGCTTTCATTTCTTCAGAAAAATTTTGTGTTTAACTTGAGCAGATAGAGCTTCAAAACAATAAGAATTTTTTTTTGAGGGGGATGGGGTTTGGAGGCAATCAGGGTTAAGTGATTTGTCCAGGGTTATAAAACTAGTAAATGAAGCTGAATTTTAACTCAGGTCCTCCTAACCTGTAATCTTGGAAAAATACCTAAAATAAGAGAAAAATTAATTTCACACAGTGCTAGACAGTCACATGAGTAGGCTGGGTGGTTTTGGGATAGAGATCAACAGTCAGAACTTGCCAAGATCGTTAATGGAAACTTAATAGAAACAATTTGTCAACGTGCAAAATTAAAAGTTAAGATACATTCCAATTCACCAAGTGCACAGAAAACCAGAGGTGAACTACTGCTGACTCCAAAATATTCATTTATTAAGTGCGACAAGAGAGCACAATGGTTATATGTATACTCTGTACACAAAACAATTCTTTGCAGGCTTAGTACAAAGGAGAAAGAAGCAAATCAAACAAAAACATAACGAAAGACTCTTAAAAAGGTATAACTCTGAGAAGGGTTTCTTATAAACAGTCTCTATCAACAGACAAGCGTTCCAAGGATACGAACGGGCAGTTCTCAAGGGAAGAAACCAAAACTGCTAACTGTGGGGAAAAAAGCTCCAAATCACTAGTAAAAGAAATGCAAAATTAAAGCAATTCAAACGTTTCACCAATTTAGCAAAGTTGACAATAAAGGAAAACTACAATTGTTGGAGGGTGTGAGAGAGTCAAAACATAAATGCACTGTTGTTAGATTTGCAAACTGGTCTAGTCATTCTGGAAAGCAATTTGAAACTAAACCCCAAAAGCTGAAACTCTGAGATTACATCTCACATTCATCAGAGTGTTAGAGATGATGAAAAAGAAAAATGAAAACTATCTCTGGGAAAATAAATATATTGATGCCCTGTTGGTGGACCTATAAATATACCAAACAACAAAACTGTATGTTATTAATTGTCCTAAGAGGCTGTTAGAATAGCAATTACCAGGAAAATCTCGGTTGGGAAATTTTTAAGGAAGTTAAGAACAAAATCCTTCCAGGAATCCTTATTCATATAATCAGATCTATTTCCTCCTATTGTATGTGAAAATTAAACACTCCAGGTTGTAATCACATATGAGGCTCTCCCCAGTATCTCCTCTCAGAGTACTGCAGGGAAGGGTATTAGATTTGTACTTAGAAGACCTAGGCTTAAATTCAGACAGTTCTGTTTCTCAAACAACCTCAAACAAGCCTCTTAACTTCCCTGGTCTTAGTTTAATTATGGGGTCCAATTAGATGATTCTAACTCCTCTTCCATCCCTAAATCTCTGATCCTTATCATCCCATCCTTCCTATTTCTGGAAATAAAATAATTTAAAATACACCATGAAAACATTAAAGTAGAGCAAGTATATGATGACTACCCAAAATAATTAATTCCAAGATTCCTTATAACTTTCTTTATGTTTAGACATTAATGAATTCAAAAAATTTTAAGTCCTGCTGGGCCTAAAATAATAATATGTATCTGAACTCCTAGTGCCTTCCTACTGCAAAAGAGAGAAATATCTTGGTAAGGCATGTACAGTCTAATCTATACATCTGTGCTCAATTTGTGATTTGAGATCCAGCTCTACCCAATTAAAAGGGAAAAGAATTCTACCAAGAATTATATCGAATTTGTATAAAAGTTGTTCTTACTACATCTTTATCAAAGGGTCTGTTAATTGAGGAATTCAGAGTCACTTGATCAATTGTCCTAAGAAGAGAACTGTTATATTAGGTGTAGAAGGAGGAATGGTATTGGGAATGCAACAGAGACGGTGCTGGGGATGCAACTTCCCAGAAGAGATCAGGATATAATAATAGCATGCAACTTGCACGTTATAATCCCCTAGAAGTGAGTGAGCATTTGGCATGTATTATAACACCAATGACTCCCCCTCTTCCCAGTCTATTATTTTAAAAGTTCCTCTCTTGTCTAACTCTGCCTCTCAAAGAGAAAATGCTAAGTACAGCAGAACACTGATCTTAGAGGACGACTTTGCATTCATTCCATTTAATACTCTAAGAACCTGGACTAGTTGTTACCTCTTTGAACCTTAGCTTCTCATCTATAAAAAAGGATAATACCTTCACTATCCATTTCAAAGGTTATACAAATAGGACTTCTTATATTACCCTTACAACAATGATCTTAAGGTCCAGTGGTCCTGAAAAACTTTCTCGCTTAGTGATGACTTTTAGAAATTTCTATGGCTAGTTTAGCTTAAACCCAAAATAATGTTTTCATGATTAACAGCCAAAATTAAATGTTACAAAGATTTAGACACTCTTTTTGGACCTTCCTTTTCTCTGACTCCTCTATTCCTTCGAAATTCCTACCTCCAGGAAACATTCCCTGATTCTCCCCATTCTATGCAAATTACTTTAATCTCCCATCCTCAACATAAATACATGAATATGCTCAATTGTATCTTACTTAGTAAATATTACCATATAATTAAGTACCTTAAATTCAACCCGTAACTGTACAAGGTAAATTGCTTCTACAACATCTCCAACAAATGTTCAGTCAGTTTTTATTTGAAGATCTCTAGTAAAGAGGAAATCATGACCTGCCAGCCAGTCCCAATTTTAACAACATGAACAATTAACAAGGTTTTTCTTATATTAATTATCTATCTCTCTGAAATTTCCATCCACTGCTTCTAATTCTGTCCTAGTACCAGACTGATATTATTGATTCAATGTTTTCAATCATTTTATCAAAAAATGAAAAAAAAAATTTACTTTAATCAATAGCAGAAAACAACTGAAAAAATGAATCACAAATGATATGGTTATGTCACATACATTATCACTCAAATCAGAAAAGCAGATGTCTGAATATCTATGTATGTTAGCTATTCAAATTATGAATTAAATAATCGGAGAAACAACTAAGTTTAAGGGAAGCATTTATTTAGCAAAAAGAGCCAAAACAATAAAGCCTGATACGTTTTACAAATTTAAATGATAAATCCATGGTGGAATCTATATGCTTCCTGACTAATAAAAGCTGGGAGATAATTTAATCCTAATACTACTACAAACTAATACAAGTATTATATTTCATTTTTTTGGTTAATCAGGCTTGGGTATACACTATAAACTTGTAAAGATCAGATCTTATCTATTTCATTTACTATGCAATAATGCACTATCATACAAAGGAGAAACTATTGTTCTACCAAAATAAACACAACTCAGTTTTCCCAGGAGTGACAACATACTTTTAGAAATCGAGTTACTTCCCTTCATACAGCATGGATTTATGAAATAATCACAAATAAATTACAAATTCCTTGTCGAAAGATCTTGTTATCCATTTTCTGGGTAGCTTTCATGCTATACTTTTGCCCTCTTACTTTCAAACCAAATGGCTTATGCATTTCATAGCATGCATAGGTAAGTTCTTAAAATATAAACATCACTCAAGTCAACCTACAATATGAAAAAAGTCTTCCACATTAAAGTCTTTCACTATGCAATTAATTGTAAAGACTACTGTAAGATACATATAAATTAGGCTAGAGAGCAAAGAGGGTCCCTTCATTACCTTGGGGCTCCCAGTAGCAATTTCTCTGGGAATTCTTGGAGTTCATTATGCATACAAAAAATAATTTCCTTGACTGATAACTCTATTTTGCCATTTCCCCTCCAAGAGGTAAGACTATGGCAATCAGCCTAGCAAGAACCTAACCTTTCTGACTAGCTGGTGATGCCTACTAGAGTGGGAAGCAAAAGTGGAACAAGGTCCACTTGGGGCTGAAAGAGAAATGATAAATGCCAGGGGAAGAAGAGCATGCTTGTACTCTCAAGTACCTAAATAAATTAAAAATTATTCACATTCAATTTTGTTCTCTTTTGTTTGGGCTCTTTTTACTGAACAGACACTTCCCTTAAAGTTAACTGCTACTCCAATTAATTGTTAAATCTTTAATATAGGAGCCAAGATGGCAGACTAGAAGGACAGACTCGTAGAAGCTCTCCCCCCATAGCCCATAAAATGACTCTAAACAAATTCTAGAGCAGAAGAAAACACAAAATGAAGGAATGAAACAGATTTCTAGACCAAGATGGCCTGGAGGGCCAACAAGAAGGGTGTATTGCAGCAGACTCAGAACGGAGCACAGCCCAACCTGGGCTGCATGGCATGGCAGGGACAGGACTAGAGCAGGTTTCAAGGCACAGAATCATGGGTAGCAGCTGTGGTTCCCAGATTTCTCAACCTTCAAATGCCAAAGACAGTTTTAGAGGTTAGTAAGAAAGCTATTTCACCTGGATGAGAGGGGGGCATGGTCTGGATACAGCTCTGACCCCAGGGCAGCAGTGGCCACTTTTGGAACCATTGGCCTAAAGACCCTGGGGGAATCAAGCAGCTGATCTGGGTTTCAGTCCTGAATGGCAGTCCTGGGGTGAGGAAGAGTGCTGGCTTGGCAAAGCAGTGACAGCTGTGGAGAGGGAATCCTACTCACGGTTCCAGGGAAGAAAAGAGTGCTTTTGGTTGCTCACAGACCAGAGTGCAGGCTAGGGAGTGTAAACTCCTCTCCCTTGACTGTGCTACCGTGGAGGAATGTACAGGTCCCTAGAGCTATCTCAGAGAACAGCTGCACAAAACCTCTGAAGCCTAGGGTAACATATCCTCCACTTGACAAAGGACTCTAAAGTCAAATAACTGGTTGGGAAAATGCCCCAAAAAGGGGAAAAAAATAAAACTATAGAAGATTACTTTCTTGATGAAAAGGTATTTTCTTCCATCCTTTCAGATGAGGAAGAACAAAGCATACCATCAGAGGAAGACATCAAAGTCAAGGCTTTTATATCCAAACCTTCCAAAAAAAAAAATATGCAATGGTCTCAGGCAATGGAAGAGTTCAAAAAGCATTTTGAAAATCAAGTAAGAGAGGTGGAGGAAAAACTGGGAAGAGAAATAAGAGCAAGGCAAGAAAATCATGAAAAGTGAGCTAACAGCTTGCTAAAGGAGACCCCAAAAAATGCTGAAGAAAATAACACCTTTAAAAATAGACTAACCCAAATGGCAAATAGAGAGAGAGACAGACAGACAGACAGAGGGCATAGGCTGAGCTAAATATGAAGGCAGAATACCTACAAAAAAAAATAAAATTTACTTGAGTGGAAATGTACTAAGAGTAAGAGAAAGGAGAGGTAGAATGTAGCAAATCATCTCACATAAAAGAAGGAAGAGCTTTTACAATGGAGGGGAAGCGGGGAGATGAAAGGAAGTAAGTGAGTCTTACTCTCATGGGATTTGGTTTAAGGAGGAAATAAATCACACTCAATTGGATATAGAAATCTGTTTTACCCTGAAGGAAGTCAAGGGGGAAAGGGATAGAAAAAGGAAGATAATAGAAGGGACAGCAAATTAGAGAAAGGGATAATCAGAAGCAAACACTATTGTGGAAGGATAGGTCAAGGGAGAGAATGGAATAAATGGAGGACAGGATAGGATAGAGGAAAATATGGCTAGTCTTTTACAACATAACTATTATCCAAGTGCTTTGCATTGTTACACATGTATGACCTATATTGAACTGCTTGTTTTCTCAATGAGGGTGGGTGGGAAGGGAGAGAATATGGAACTCAAAGCTTTAATAATGAATGTTAAAAATTGTTTTAGCATACAATTGGAAATTAAGATATACAGGCAATGGAGTACAGAAATCTGTTTTGCCCTACAGGAAAATAGAGGGGAAAGGGGATGGAAGAAGAGTGGGTAATAGAAAGGAGGGCACACTGGAGAAAGGGGGTGGATGGGGTGCATGCTGTCCAGGGATGGGGGATGATGAGAAATGGGGAGAGAATTTTGAATTCAAATTCTTGGAGAAGTGAATGTTGAGAACTGAAAATAAATATAAATTATAAAAAAATAAATCTTTAATATGAATAGCTTATGCATATAGGTTTTTCAGATGACCTGCTTTTTGAACCTTTGTTATCTGTCACATAATCACATCAGCTGTGATTCATTTTTTATCTCTATTAAGCTGTTTTCTGCAATTGGTTAAACACTTATTTATCCACTGATGGATTGATGCATAAATAAATGGCTTAAAATACTGAATCAACAATATCAGTCTGTGTGTCAGTCTGCCATATGTACAATTCTTTCATGTTTACTTATCTCTTTGTATGGTTCTAATAAGAATTTACATTTTTATTGGACTGGAGAGAAGCCACAGGGGCTATAAGTTCTGTATCTTTAATTAAAAAACATGCCCATGCCTTTATTTAAAAGCAGCATTGTCCCCTGTGAACATAATTTTTCACACAGTAGACATTTAATACATGTTTGCTGGATTACAAATAACATAATAGTATTGTTTTGTGTTATGTTTATATGCCAAATATACAGTATTCCAAGCTACAGTATGGGTTAAATCAGTCATTTGTGGAGTGGCCAAGAAAGGAAATCACCACTAATAGCAGTTTCTTTGGGTTAGCCTATGAACCCAATAATCATAGCCTTGTTTCAGGGGGGGCATATTCTAAAATAATTAGCCCACAACAGTAGACACAGATGCTTTCTACTTAATTTTTTTTTCCCATTAGGGGTCATTAACTCCTTTATACCTTGATTTGGCTCCAAATTTTTTCATTTTACTATACTTGGAATAATAAAACAATCCTTGTAAAGGCTAAGGAGAAAAAAATTCATAATGAACTTTCACTGCAGAATCAAAAAATCTTGTTTACCTTTTGCTCCTCTCTTTCTGTTGCATGATGACACTTTTCAATTCTCCAATGCCTCAAGAAATCACGTAGATATCCAAAGAGTGTTAGAACACCATACCCCACATATGTAAGCACAGCAACAAGCATTGGGGTTTCCTCAAAGGCTTCATTAAATGGTCTTTTATACAGTCCACCATTTTGAGTAACATGATGAATCTAGGACAGAAGTAAATTCGAATTTAGAATTTATTTATACCCCAACCACAATGAAAAAAAGATTTCAATTTAAAAACAAAGTCCTAAAAATATTATTAGGGTATAACTTCAGCTTTTGTGAGTAGAGACTTTCCAGTTAAGATGGCAGAGAGAGAAAATTGAAGGGAAGTCTCTTTCTATTCTTTTAAAAAAGGAGAGAAACAATTATAAGAAAAAAAAAATGCTCTCACACATAATAGAAAATGAGGAACGCAACAAAAAGTGTCCACCTAGAAAATTGCACAGAAAATTCAAATAACTAAAAGATGAGAAACACAGATGGAAAAAGAAGCAAGATAGCTTGAAATACATATTCAAGTGAATGAGAGAAGTAAGAAAATCACAGGTCTAACTAAAAGAATACCTCGAAGATATAAAGAGTTACAGGAGGAATTCCAGATATAAAGAAGAGATGCTTTAAAAGGTTAAAGAAAAAAAAGGACATGATGGCATGGAACTAAGGGTATGAAGTGTCCTCCCTTTCCCCCTATTCCTTCTTTCTAAGGTTCCCTTTTCATCTGAAGGCTAGTCCCATCCCTATGGGAAGGACTTTCAAACTCTAGCCCTCTGCTTCTCTTCCCAATGGTCATGAAGCTCAGGTTCTTCCAGCTTCACTTCCCCATGAGATGGATATGGTCATTCACATTGAAATATGATATTCCAGAGGTCAAAGGATTTAGGATTAAAACCAAGAATCACCTACCCAGCAAAACTGAGTATAATACTTCAGGGGAAAAAATGGTCACTCAATAAAACAGAGGACTTTCAAGCTTTCTTAATGAAAAGACCAGAGCTGAACAGAAAATTTGATTTTCAAACCCAAGAATCAAGAGAAGCATGAAAAGGTAAACGGGAAAGAGAAATCACAGGGGACGTACTAAAACTGAACTGTTTACATTTCTACGTGGAAAGATAATATGTGTAACTCTTGAAACTTTTCTCACTATCTGGGTAGTTGGAAGGATTACACACACACACACACACACACACACACACACACACACACACACACAGAATGACAGAGAGAGAGCACACAGTGAGTTGAATAGGAAGGGATCATATCTAAAAAAACAAAGTTAAGGGGTGAGAGAGGAATATGTTGGGAGGAGAAAGGGAGAAACGGAATGGGGCAAATTATCTCTCATAGAAAATGCAAGAAAAAGCTTTTCCAATGGAGGGGAAAAGGGGGGAGGTGAGAGGGAAAAAGTGAAGCTTATTCTCATCACATTTGGTTCAAGGAAGGAATAACATGAACACTCAATTTGGTATGAAAATCTATCTTACACTACAGGAAAGTAGGGGAGAAGGGGATAAGTCGGGGGGAATGATGGAAGGGAGGGAAAATGGGAGGAAGGAGCAATTAGAAGTAAACACTCTTGGGGAGGGACAAGGTCAAAAGAGACAACAAGAAATGGGGGGCAGGATAGGGTGAAAGGAAATATAGTTAGTCTCACACAACATGACTATTATGGAAGTCATTTGCTAAACTATACATATATAGCCTATATTGAACTGCTTGCCTTCTCAGTGGGGATGGGTTGGAAGGGAGGAAGGAAGAGAAGTTGGAACTCAAAGTTTTAGGAACAAATGTTGAGAATTGTTTTTGTGTACAACTGGGAAATAAGAAATATGGGAAATGGGGTATAGAAATTTATCTTACCCTACCGGACAAGAGAGAAAATGGGGACAAGGGAAGGGAGGGGTGTTAGAGGGAGGGCACATTGGTGGAAAGGGCAATCAGAATGCACAGCATTTTGTGGGGGAGGGGAGAGATGGGGAGAAAATTTGGAACTCAAAATTTTGTGGAAATGAATGTTGAAAACTCAAATAAATAAATTTTTTTTAAAGAATTAGAATAAGCTACTAAATTTAAATAAGCTACTAAAAATGAGCAAGACCTATACAAAGTATATTGTCATAGTGTTTTCTTTACAAAAATAAGGAAAAATACTTAAAAGTTTCCAGGGTTAAAAAGGGGAGGGAGGAACCACTCAGCAGGGAGCAATAATAGTATCACAATAGCCAAATAATGAATGCTGCCAGGACTCTGAATTGGGCTCTCTTCTATATTATTCCACTTGGTGATCTCATCATCTCTAATGGTTTCAATCATCCTCTCTGCTAATGACTCTTAGATCTACTTAGCTAGCTCTCACCTCTAGACTCAAGTCTCTAATTGCCTATTGGATAACTCAAACTGGATATCTCATGGACCTCTTAAACTCAATGTGTCCAAAAATAAATTGATCATTCCTTCTAAAACCTTGTTGAAGGGAAGAGATGTACATGTGAGAAGCCTCAGACTCTGACAAGTTTGCAGACACATTTAAACTTCAAAGGAATCCCTAAACAAAACTGGTGGGACAGAGATGTGCACCATGTTTATGGAAAGCAATATGCTTATATATAAAGTTGATCAAACTTTTTCTCTCAGAGATTCAATTATTAGAACCAGATCATCAAAAAGGACAATCTCCAGGAGGTTGTTGCTAACAAGAATGATAAAGGACTGAAGATCTCAACTGTAGCAAGTATGAAAAACAGAGAGTATTTTGCAGTGAACCGTGTGTGACCATATGTATTTCTGTGATGGCTATATGACTTAATATTCTAGTACAGGCTGATCTCTTTCCACAAGGAGAATGTAAAAGGGATTGACAAACTACTCTCTTAGAGATTTTCAGGAAAAAAAGAACTATTTTATGAAAAAAAAAATGAAGGAGAAAATAGGCCTTTAATAGGCCTTGGAGCTAAGAAAAGGTAAAGGCTCTTTGGAATGAGAAGAGAACTGATTCATCTGAAAAGAAAGCAGCTGTTTATTATGACGTAGTTACAAAGATGTTAGATCATCTATTAAGTCAGAAGAGAGCAGCACTGATGATTAGAGATACTGAGACATCTATTTTTCAATCTCATAACTATAGAGAGAGGTTTCCTCTCTTCATAGACATGTATCCAAGACACTGTAACCCAAAACTGGTTAAACCAGATGATTAATACCCACTTCTGGTAATTCACGAGCAGTAAGTGACACAGTTTGAAGAAAACTATAAATATAGCTAAAGATTACAAAGTCTTGGGCAAGAAACTGAAGATCTTGGGGGGAGGAGCCAAGATGGCGGAGTAGAAAGACACACATACGCTAGCTCCTGAACCCATAGCCTATAAAATACCTGTAAGGAGGAACTCCCGACAAGTTCTGGAGCAGAGGAAGCCGCAGAACAACGGAGTGGAGGAGATCTCTGTTCCAGAGAGACCAGAAAAACTGACACCGGGGGTCCGTCGCACACTGGACCCAGAGCGGAGCCCAGCCCTGCCTTGGCCACGTGGCTCTGGGAGGAGTGGATCTGGGCTGGCTTCAGGGACGGAATCTCCAGCAGCCTCGCAGTTCCCTCTGCCCACGGGCACAAAGGTCAGTAAGAGGGCCTGTTTGGCTGGCCAAGAAGGGAGTGGGGTGTCTCCATAACTTGGGCCCCCTTGGGAGGCAGCAGCTGACAGGAGCTCTGGTCCATTGTTGAAGGTCTCCATGTAAACCCCCTGAGGGAACTCAGTCCTGTGAGGGGGCCCTGGCCCCACCTGAGCACCTAAATTTAATCTTACATTGAATAGTAGCCCCACCCCCTCTGAAAGCCCTGAGGCTGGGAAGCAGCATTTGAATCTCAGACCCCAAGCACTAGTGAGGCATGGGTGGAGGGGAATCTCAGAAGTCAAGTAACTGGCTGGGAAAATGCCCAGAAAAGGGAAAAAAAGTAAGACCATAGAAGGTTACTTTCTTGGTGAACAGATATTTCCTCCTTTCCTTTCTGATGAGGAAGAACAATGCTTACCATCAGGGAAAGGCATAGAAGTCAAGGCTTCTGAATCCCAAATATCCAAAATAAATATTCAATGGTCTCAGGCCATGGAGGAGCTCAGAAAGGATTTTGAAAATAAAGTTAGAGAGGGGAGGAAAAACTGGGAAGAGAAATGAGAGAGATGCAAGAAAAGCATGAAAAACAGGTCAAAGAAACTGAAGATCTTAAGGGCACAGGTGGAGTCTTCCTCATTGATGCTTATCAAAGATATGGGCTAGTAAAGACAAAAATAGATCTGAGAAGTGAACAGCTAGTTTAAAAAATGGTGACTTGAATGTTGAATTTATTATATATTTTAAAAGAAAAGTAAGCTATAAGAGACTGTTTCATAGAGAATCTTCTTTTTCTGTTCTTTATGTATATTTAAGAACCCACTTTATTTTTTAAGTTTAGAATTCTAAAATGAGAAAAAAAACAGTAATTGAGAATGGAATATAAGTTTCTGCACTACAGATTAAAATATAAGAATAAGAATATATTACTGACACAAACAAAACCACCATAACCAAGATTAGAAGAAAAGCAGAAAGCTGGAAAACAAATTTTAGAGCAAATAAATTTCTGATAAAGGCCTCATTTCTTAATATATAGGGAACTGAGTCAAATGTATAACAATACAAGCCATTCCCAAATTGATAAATGGTCAAAGGATATCAATAGGCAGTTTTCAGATAAAGAAATCAAAGCTATCTATAATCATATGAAAAAATGTTCTAAATCTCTTTTGATTAAAGGAACGCACATAAAAATAACTCTAAGGTACCACCTCATACCTATCAGATTGCTAATATGACAAAAAAGGAAAATGATCAGTGTTGGGGAGGATGTAGAAAAACTGGAACACTAATGCACTGTTGATGGACTTGTGAACTGATCCAACCATTCTGGAGAGTAATTTGGAACTATGTCCAAAGGGTTACAAAACTGCATACCACAACCAGCAATACTACCACTAGGTCTGTATCCCAAAGAGATCATAAAAAAGGTATAATGACCTACATGGGCAAAAATATTTATAGTAACCCTTTTTGTGATGGCAAAATACTTTTGGAAACTGAGGGAATGTCTATCAATTGGGGAATGACTGAACAAGTTGTGGTATATGAATGTAATGCAACACTATTGTGCAATAAGAAATGATGAGCTGGCAGATTTCAGGAAAACCAGGAAAGACTTGTATGAACTAATACAAAATGAAATGAGCAGAAACAGGAAAATATCATACACATTAACAGTCACAATGTGTGACAATCAATTTTGAATGACTTAACTCTTCCTGCAACACAATGATCCCAGACATTTACAAAGGACCCATGATGGAAAATGCTATCTACATCCAGATAAAAAAGTGAAGGACTGGGGCGGAGCCAAGATGGCGGAGTAGAAGGACGCAACCACAGCCCATAGAATTAATGTAAAAAGAGACCCCCCATAACTTCTGGACCCCTGAAAGGTGTATAGAAACAGAGTGGAAGAGATTTCCGTTCCTGAGAGCCCTGGAGAGCCATCCCCAGGGAACGTCGCGCCCCGGAAAGCGGACCCCACCCCAGCGCTGCCCTGGCTGCGGCCCCAGAGAAGCTGACCCGAGCAGGCTTCAGGGACGGAAGCTCCAGCAGCCGGGAAAGTCCCTCCACCCACAGAAGCTACAGGTCAGTGAGAGAGACGCCTGGGCTGGAGGAGGGGAGCGGGGTGTCTCCGTGACTCGGGCCCTCTCGGGAGGAAGCGGCAGCGGCAGAGGCGGGGGCGGCGGTGGAGGCAGGGGGCGGAGGCGGCGGTGGCTGCGGCCCAGGACTCCCCCAGTAGCAGGCAGAATCTTCACTAATGAAAGTCTCTGCATAAACAATCTGAGGGAGCTGAGCCTGGGTGGCAGCCCCCCTCCACCCGCTCCATTCCTGAAGGTCTCTGCATAAAGCCCCTGAGGGAGCTGAGCCTGGGAGGCGGCCCTGCCCCCACCCCAGCACCACAACTAAAGGTCACATTGATTAGCAGCCAGGCGGCGCAGAAAGCACATTTGAATCTCAGACCCCAAGCACTAGCTGGGCGGATCTAGGCGGGGGTGGACAGGAATCTCAGAAGTCAAGTAACTGGCTGGGGAAATGCCTAGAAAAGGGAAGAAAAATACGACTATAGAAAGTTTTTTCCAACAAATGCAAATGATCCCGACTTTTGATCTGACGAGGAGGACATATTCTTGCAATCAGGGAAAGACGTGGAGGGCGGGGCCTCAGTACCCCAGACATCCCAGGGGGATGTCGGGTGGGCTCAGGCCTTGGAAGAGCTCAAAAAGGATTTTGAAAAGCAAGTTAGACAGGTGGAGGAAAAACTGGGAAGAGAAATGAGAGAGATGCAAGAAAAGTATGAAAAACGGGTCAATACCTTGGCAAAGGAGACCCAAAAAAATGCTGAAGAAAATAACACCTTGAAGAATAGGCTAACTCAATTGGCAAAAGAGGTTCAAAAAGCCAATGAGGAGAAGAATGCTTGAAAAAGCAGAATTAGCCAAATGGAAAAAGAGGTTCAAAAGCTCACTGAAGAGAATAGTTCTCTCAAAATTAGAATGGAACAGATGGAGTCTAATGACTTTCTGAGAAGCCAAGAAATCACCAAACAAAACCAAAAGAATGAAAAAATGGAAGAGAATGTGAAATATCTCATGGGAAAAACAACTGACCTGGAAAATAGATCCAGGAGAGACAATTTAAAAATTATGGGACTACCTGAAAGCCATGATCAAAAAAAGAGCCTAGACATCGTCTTGCATGAAATTATCAAGGAAAACTGCCCTGACACTCTAGAACCAGAGGGCAAAATAAGTATTGAAAGAATCCATCGATCACCACCTGAAAGAGATCCAAAAAGAGAAACTCCTAGGAACATTGTGGCCAAATTCCAGAACTCCCAGCTCAAGGAAAAAATCTTGCAAGCAGCTAGAAAGAAACAATTCCAGTACTGTGGAAATACAATCAGGATAACTCAAGATCTAGCAGCTTCTACATTAAGGGATCGAAGGGCGTGGAATAGGATATTCCAGAAGGCAAAGGAACTAGGATTCAAACCAAGAATCACCTACCCAGCTAAAATGAGCATAATACTCCAGGGGAAAATATGGTCTTTCAATGAAACAGAGGACTTTCAATCATTCTTGATGAAAAGACCAGAGCTGAAAAGAAAATTTGACTTTCAGACACAAGAATGAGAAGTAGCATGAAAAAGTAAACAGCAAAGGGAAGTCTTAAGGGACTTACCAGAAGTGAACTGTTTACATTCCTACATGGAAAGACAGTATTTGTAACTCTTAAAACTTTTCAGTATCTGGGTAGTTAGTGGGACCACACACACACGTACACGCATGCACGCACACACACATACACACATGCACACACATACAGAGACAGAGAGCACAGAGTGAAATGAATAGGATGGGTCCATATCTTAAAAGAAATTAAGGTAAATGGTGAGAGAGAAAGGTAGTGGGAGGAAAGAGGGTGAAATGGAATGGGGTAATTACATGTCATTTAAGAGGCAAGTAGGAGACTTTTTAGTGGAGGGAAAAAAAAAAAAGTTTACCCTCATCACATTTGACTAAAGGAAGGAATAAAATGCACACACTCATTTTGGTATGAAAACCTATCTTACAGTACAGAAAAGTGGGGGAGAAGGAGATAAGCAAGGGGGGGATGATGGAAGGGAGGGCAAAGGGAGGAGGGAGCAATTTGAAGTCAACACTTGGGGAGGGACGGGATCAAAAGACAGAAGAGAAACAATGAGGGGCAGGATAGGATGGAGGGTAATTCAGTTAGTCTTACACAACACAACTATCAGGGAAGTCATTTGCAAAATTACACAGATATGGCCTATATTGAATTGCCTGCCTTCCCAAAGAGAATGGGTGGGGAGGGAGGGATGGGGAGAATTTGGAACTCAAAGCTTTAGGAACAACTGTTTAGTATTGTTGTTGCTACTAGGAAAGAAGACATACAGTTAATGAGGAATAGAAAGTCATCTGGCCCTACAGGAGAAAAGAGAAAATGGAGACAAGAGAAGGGAGGGATGACAGAAGAGAGGGCAGATTGGAGATAGGGAAAATTAGATTGCTTGGGGTATTGGGGTGGGGGGAGGGGATAAAAGGGGAGAAAATTTGGAACCCATAATTTTGTGAAAATGAATGTAAAAAGTTAAATAAATAAATAAATAGATAGATAGATAGATAAAAAAAGAAGTGAAGCACTGAATACATATCGAAGCATACTTTTTTCACTTACTTTATTTTTTCATGATTTTTTCCTTTTCATCTGTTTCTTCATTCATAACTATGACTGATACAGAAAAATGTTTTACATGTCTGCACGTACACAACCTATACCAAATTGCAAACCATTTTAGGAAGAGGGGAGGGAAAGGAAGGAGGGAGAAAAGTGCGGAACTCAAAATCTTGTAAAAATGATTGCTCAAAATTGTCTTTACATATAATTGGGAAAAACAAAATACTAATGAAAAAGAAAAAGAAAAGAACAAATTGTTAAGAACATATTTGGCTAGAGATCGTATCAATAAACTTATATCCCAAGAAGTTCAAGAGAGTAAGGAAGGTACACCAAAATATCCACTTATAAAATGCTGTATAATCATAATAACGTTTGGCCCTGGAGCAGAGTTAAGAAAATGCAATTCCCTCCTTTGATTGAAAAGACAACTATGAATGTATAATTTTACATATACTGTCAGATACAGTTAAGTTACGTTTTGCTAAACTACTTCCTCCCGCTCTCTTTTTTCTTTGCTGACAAGGAATGTTATACTGGGGAGGGGAAGAGAAGAAGGATATTATCTGGAAATAAATATGATGTAAAAAATGAAAGACAAGTAAAAAAGAAGACAAAATTTTAAGAATAAAAACTTTGTAGTAGGATGTATGTTTGGAATTTTGCAAATCTAATAAACAAAAGGCTTGAAATTAATTGAAGGGGCAGGGAGAAAGCTGTCTACATATATAATAACCACCCTGAATTAACATCGCAAAGAGTTGTTGCCACACTGAAACATAAGAACAGAATGTTTTAGAAATTTACAAAACACAAAATCCAAAGGAGATAGAGATATGACCTATACCACTTGAATTGTGCACAAAAATGCACCAAGTAAAATATCTAGAGATTCTGATGTAACAAAGCAAACTTTACCTCACAAGCATCACTGAGACTTCATGAAAAGAGACTGAGTGAAACAGGTCTGTAGAAGGGCATGCCATATTAAAAAGCAGGACTAACAGATCAAGCCTTTGTTCTTTGCATTCACACGGCTGAACTACCTTATATACTGTTTTTTCTGGTTCTGCGTGCTTCATTCTACATTCATTCTCAAGTCTTCACATATTTCTCTAAATCCTTTATATTCATCATTTATCACGGTGCACTAACATTCCAAACTCTTTGTTTAACTATTCTTCAATGCCCTTTTTTTCCAGTTCTTTGCTACTATAAGAAGGATTATGGTGAATATGGGACATGTCTTTAACTTCCTCGGGGCACATGTCTAACAATGAAATCTCTGGTTCAAAAGCCAACTCAGATTTTTAAAAGAGGTACAGAAAATGAAAGCAAGGTCAGGTAACAGAGGGTGAATACAAAAGTGTGGCATGGTTCCATAAGAATAGTATCAGGAAATTTCTAAGCTTAGAATGAGGAAAATCAAGTAGCACAACAATTAAAAAAGATATTAAAAATAAGATGAAGAGAAAGATCAAAAAAGGGACAGGCCCACTGCTTAGATAGACAACTCAAAGACAACCTTAATTTTCCTTATTTTTTTATGTTAAGGAGAATCTCTAGACTGGAAAGAACTGAACAGAAATAGCTTAACTGGGAGTTGAAAAAACAAGATTAGTGGAGAGATATAAAGAGAGGAAGTCCCTAGCTGCCCTAGATGAGTCTATTATCAGACTTAAATATACTAGATCCTAGGGCACTGAAAGAACTGACAAGTAAGATTGCTCAGCAGCTAGAGTTCCTTGAAAGACTCCACGAAACGGCAAAGATACAAGACAGTAAAACTACCAATGTTCTGGTTTCTATAAAAAAGGAAGAGAACAGGGCCTGAGAAATGTAGGCTAGTGACCCTGACTTTTAATTACAGAACAACAGAGGCTGCTAAGGGAACATCTAGCAAAGGAGTGAGTGGATGGTTGCATGGATGGTTTCAAGAACGTGTCTTTGATGGGGTCACTAGAAAGGAAGAGCTTTTATTAAAGTGCTTACTGCGTGCCAAGAAATGAGCTATGTACTAGGGGCACAAAGCAGAAAAATGAGTAGTTGTTGCTCACAAAAGCTTTGTTTTAATTGAGAAAAGTAATGTAGGAGATTTCAGCTGCAAAGAGGACAGAAATGCTGGTAGGATGTAGCATTAGAGGAGATCACAAGGACTAGGTGTAGGAGGTGGCTCTCTCCCCAAGTCTCAAACTATACCCACTTCCTCCCCAAGCACTCTCAAAAAAACTGAAAGCAGAGAACTCCATTTTCTTCCTCCCAGTCTCACCTCACAGCATTCAGACATCTTTCATTATGTTCTCCTTTACTCTGGTCTCAGATTAAGAGGTAGCACTTCTCCTTGCCAAGCCATGTGTGTTCTCATTCTGGATTCTTCAGCATATTATACTAACTATCATTTCCCCCCCTCTCTCATCTTTAATCTCATTATCTACTGGCTCCATTCTTGATGCTGACAAACATGTCCATGTCTAATCCTTTAAAAAAAAACACTTCACTTCCATTAAATACTGCTATGTATCCCTTCTCCCTTTAGTAACTAAAGTCCTAGTAAAAATCACCTACAGTCAGTACTTCTATTTCCTCCCACTTCTTAAATTATTTTTATTTTACTTATTTTTTAAATTTTATTTTTTCCAATTACATGTAAAGATAATTTTTAACATTAATTTTCAAATTTGGGTTCTAAAATGTTCTTCCTCCCTCTAGCCCTTCCCGCCATCTAAGAAGGTAAGCAATTTGATATGGGTGCAGTCATGTAAAATACTTCCATATTAGTCATGTTCCCACTCTCTTTTAAAGGCTCTGCAAACTGGCATCTAACATGATCATTCGACTGAAACTGACCCTCCCAAAGTGACCAGAGATCTCACGATTGCCAAATCTACTGGCCATTTCTCAACCTTCATCTTTCCAATCACCCAAGTACACAACTTCAGTCATCTCTCCTATCTAATCCATTGTCAAATATTGTAGATTCTACCTTCACAACATCTCACGGATCTATTTTTTTCTCTTCACTCATACAGACACAGGCCTTGTTCAGGGTCTCCTTACAGCTTACCCGGACTACTGCGATTCTAGATCATTCTATCAATTATCATTTATTAAGCACCTGCACGTGAGGCAACCCTGCTAATCACTGGACAGTCTTCTAAATTAGTCTCCCTGCCCAAGTCCTTCCCTATTCCAAACATTCCTCCAATCACATCACTTCCCTGGTCAGGGAACTCCAGTGGCTACTTATCACTTGCAGGATCAAATACAAAGTCCTCTGTTTGGCATTTACAGCTTTTCACTACCTGGTCCCTTGCTACTTTTCCAGCCTTTGTACAGATTATTCCCCTTTACACACTCTGCAATCCAGATAATACTGCTCTACTTGGCAGTTCCTTGAACGTAATTTCCATCTCTGTGCCTCGTTAGTGGCTATCTCCATGTCTAATTCCCACCTCTTAAGTTTCCCTGGCTTTCCTTCCACTTTCTACTGAAAGATTTTCCCAGTCCCTCTCCCACATCTGCCATGCTAACTCTTCCTTTCAGATTACCTTCATGTACTCTGGATGTATCTTATATATACTTAGATATTCATATATCACCCCCTCTCCATCAGAATGTATGCACCTTGGGAGCACATAATTACATACGTATATATAAACAAAGACAAGTGTCACAGGATTTCAGATGAGCTTAAAGACAAGGCACACAGCATTTTTTCATTATTGGCCATTCATTCATTTGATTCTATTTTGTTAAGCACTCAGTGCTCAGTGCTATATAAATTTTTTTATTACGTATTTATTCAGAACATAAGCAAATAAACATACATAATTAAGAAGCAAATTTTACAGGAAACCTTTCATGAGTAGGCTCTGCTTGGATGTCTCACTTTCTTAGAAGTGACTTACAGTCCTGAAGACCATGTTTACAGAATATAAGATCTTGTATTTCTACCAGGATGGGAAGACTGTGCATGTTATTGCCATCACAGTGAGTCTACCATCTGTGAGTCATGTGAGAAACTCAACACCAACAGTCTTCTTATTTAGTGAATTCTATGACCATGGCAATCCATGTAACAAAGAAAAATATGAAACAATCCTGCTTCTACAATGCGGTGATATTAGAAGACTGATAGAAAAGGGAGTAGAGGACCAAGAATCACCTAGTTTTTGGTGCAACTATATATTTGGCTTGGCTGTTTATAGTCTAAATGTGATATCCTTGTCCAATGAGCAACAAATGAACGTGTTACTAGATGATGAAAATTATGTTAATTTTAATATTCTTAATACATACAAGGTTTAAGACAGAAAAAGTTGTAGCAAAATAGAAGAATGTCTAAAAGATTCTCCTTGGAAAGATAAAGAAATTAGCAAAATTGGTTGTACCATGCATCCTAAGTCAACATGAAACATCATTTCATAGTACATTTGATTTGATCATCTTATAATGGCAGTGCTCATGGAAAATACAAAAATATCATGACAAAAATAATCCCAGCACATACACATACATATCTATTATTACAGAAAAAGTATTTGTGGAAAAATTCTATGAAGAACCCAATAAGAATCTCCAAATTCCATCAGTATATATTCCGATAATTGCTGACATTAGTGAAAAGATGGGAACAGGTGAGGACAATAAAAAGCATTTGAAAATATGCATCTGCTATAAAGAATAAGAGACCTCAAAGTCTTATAGATTGCACAGATGTTTTATTCTTAAATACAACATAAATATTTTTTCAACAAAAAATTATACTAGTAACATCACAAAAAATAAAAGACCATTTTAATAGACAAGAAATGATTTGTTACTGACGTAGGAGTCATTTCTAAATCAGTTGTTTGCATAGATAGGATGGCAGTCATATGCAACATTGGTTTAGAATATAAACTCCTAAGTAAAATCTCACAGAGAAATAAGGTAAAAAAATCATGAAAAAATTATGATCACCTTGTAAAACAGGGAAGCAATAAAGCCAAAAACCAGTTATTAAAAAGCTTAGCAAAAAATACAACTGGGCAAAGTCATCTTGAGAGCATTTGAGGAAAATGAAAAGAGGACAATAGAGAAAAGAAAAATAGTGAAGAAGTTAAAAGATTTTCATAAACTTCATTATTAAGGAAAGTAGAGCCACCATAGTTGGATGTTAATACCACAGTCCTGGAGGTGACTATAGAGGAGGTAGAAATGGTACTAATGAGAATAAGATGAGAAATGTAAATGTATCACGAGAAGATTTCTGTTGGGGGAAACAACTTTAAAAGCACTGAGGGGCTGATTTATACAACACCTGAAGGGGAGAATATTAAAAGTATGGGGAAAATTTTTCAGTGCTTATTAAAACAACAAAAAAAGGTGACCAAGAAGATAGTGATAGCAACCAATCTATAAGCTTACTTTCCCTAGCTATGAAATTTTCTAAAGAATAATGTATGCAAACATAAAGAGCATTCTTGATTAGGTTATTAGAAGGAAATAGAAGTAAAACCTGGAAAGACTTACATGAATTGATGCAAAGTGAGGAGAACCAGGAGAATGTCGTACACATAAACAGCAATATCGTTTGATGAAGAACTGTGAATAACATAGCTATTCTCAGTAATGCAGTGATCCAAGACAATTCCCAAAGGACTAATAATGAAGCACATTATCTGCCTCCAGAGAAGAACTGATATTAATTGAATACAGACTGAAACATGCTATTTTCACTCTTCATTTTTTTTCTTTTATTAGAGTCTTCTTGCACAAAAGGACTAATATGGAAATGTTTTACATAATTGCACATGTATAACCTCTATCTGATCGTTTACTGTCTTAGGGTGAGGAGGGAAGGAGGAAGGTATAGAATTTGGAACTCAAAACTTGAAAAAGGTTTTTTTTAAAAGAAGGAAATAGACAAGAAATACTACATAGTAGATCACCAATCACATGAATGATTTGAGAGATAAAAAGAATGCAAAGTCCCACCATACCTATTATTTACTGATAATAAAAATCATTTGATGAAGTCAAGCAAAATATTTCATTACAGGCTCTCTTCCAAAAAAGTGTCTCCCCTTCATGCATAAAAATTATTAATGATTCCTTGAACAACACAACACAGACAACCTTGTAAAATGACACTCCAATCACAATGATAACAAGGCCTAACCATCTATAAAGTAAAAACCAAGTAGTTGAAAAAAAAGCCAAAAGGAATAATAAACAAGGTAGATGACTTTGAAAACTACATGAATTTATTATATATTTTAAAAAATTTACATAATGGAGATTTTCAACTTCATATACAATCCTTTCCTATTTTTTCTGGTAAATTCAGATTTTTTAACAAATCCAACAAAAAATAAGAATGATGGGATCATAGATCCATTTGAGCAAAAGAGCCAGCATCACCTAGGCAGGGGTGGGGAACCTGCAGCCTTCTAGCTCCTCAAGTGAGGTCCTTTGACTGAATCCAAACTTTACATAAGTCCCTTTCATTAAAGAATTTATTCTGTAAAACCTGGACTCAGTCAAAAGGCCCCACCAAGAAGCCCTAGAGGGTCACATGTGGCCTCAAGGTCACAGGTTCCCCACACTTGATGGGGATAGAAAGCCAGCATGGAGCCAGGAAGACCTGAGCTTCAGTCCTGCCTCTGACTCAGCAGTGGCCCTGTGACCACCCTGGGTAAAATACATAGCCTCTTAATGCCCTCAGGCAACTATAAAAAGTCTATATTTTAGAATATCTGTGGATCTGCAAGGTAAAGAGAACTTTTATTAGCAACAGTTCTCAAAACCAGTAAAATCATGGACCTAGGCAAGAGAAAATAATTGAATTAAAACATTAAGATCTGGAGGCGGAGCCAAGATAGCGGAGTAGAAGGGCGCACGTTTACGAGCTCTGAAACCAAAGCCCATAGAATTAATGTAAAAAGAGACCCCCATAACTTCTGGGTCAATACAAGGTGTGCAGAAACGGAGTGGAAGAGATTTCCGTTCCCGGGAGCCCTGGAGACCCGTCCCCAGGGTCTGTCGCGCCCCAGAAAGCGGACCCCACCCCCAGCGCTGCCCTGGCCACAGCCCCAGAGAAGCTGACCTGAGCAGGCTTCAGACATGGAAGCTCCGGCAGCCGGGAAAGTCCCTCCGCCCACAGAAGCTACAGGTCAGTGAGAAAGAAGGCTGGGCTGGACGAGAGGGGGAGCAGGGCCTCTCCGGGACTCAGGCCCCCTTGGGAGGAAGCAGCGGAGGCAGAGGCGTGGGCGGTGGATGAGCCGGCAGCAGCCCAGGACTCAGGAATCCCCCAGCAGCAGGCAGGATCTTCATTACGGAAGGTTTCTGCGTAAAACCTGACGGAGCTGAGCCTGGGAGACGGCCCTGCCCCCACCCTGCTCTATTACTGAAGACCTCTGCATAAATCCCCCGAGGGAACTGAGCCTAGGAAGCAGGGCCCCCCACCCCGCCCCCACCCACTCCGTTCCTGAAAGTCTTTGCATAAAGCCCCTGAGGGAACCAAGCTTGGGAGGAGGCTCTGCCCCCACCCCAGTGCCAGAACTAAAGCTTGCCGCCGGAAAGCCCATTTGAATCTCAGAGGCCAAGCACTAGCTGGGCGGATCTGGGTGGGGGTGGAAAGGAATCTCAGAAGTCAAGTAACTGGCTGGGAAAATGCCTAGAAAACGGAAGAAAAATAAGACTATAGAGAGTTTTTTCCAACAAATGCAAATGATCCCGACCTTTGGATCTGACGAAGATGAGGACGTATTCTTGCCATCAGGGAAAGATGTGGAGGGCGGGGCCTCAGTACCCCAGACACCTCAGGGGGGTGGCGGGTGGGCTCAGGCCTTGGAAGAGCTCAAAAAGGATTTTGAAAAGCAAGTTAGACAGGTGGAGGAAAAACTGGGAAGAGAAATGAGAGAGATGCAAGAAAAGTATGAAAAACGGGTCAATACCTTGGCAAAGGAGACCCAAAAAAATGCTGACCAGAGGGCAAAATAAATATTGAAAGAATCCATCGATCACCACCTGAAAGAGATCCAAAAAGAGAAACTCCTAGGAACATTGTGGCCAAATTCCAGAACTCCCAGCTCAAGGAGAAAATCTCGCAAGCAGCTAGAAAGAAACAATTCCAGTACTGTGGAAATACAATCAGGATAACTCAAGATCTAGCAGCTTCTACATTAAGGGATCGAAGGGCGTGGAATAGGATATTCCAGAAGGCAAAGGAACTAGGACTCAAACCAAGAATCACCTACCCAGCTAAACTGAGTATAATACTTCAAGGGAAAATATGGTCTTTCAATGAAACAGAGGACTTTCAATCATTCTTGATGAAAAGACCAGAGCTGAAAAGAAAATTTGACTTTCAAACACAAGAATGAGAAGAAGCATGAAAAAGGAAACAGCAAAGAGAAGTATTAAGGGACTTACCAAAAGTGAACTGGGAAAGACAATATTTCTAACTCTTAAAACTTTTCAGAATATGGGTAATTGGTGGGACCACACATAACACATGTACACGCATGCACACACATACACACATGCACACACATACAGAGACAGAGAGCACAGAGTGAACTAAATAGGATGGGACCATACCTTAAAAGAAATTAAGGTAAATGGTGAGAGAGAAATGTAGTGGGAGGAAAGAGGGGGTAACTATATGTCATTTAAGAGGCAAGTAGGAGATTTTTTTAGTGGAGGGAAAAAGAGGAGAGCTGAGAAAAAAAAAAAACAAGAAGTTTACCCTCATCACATATGACTAAACGAAGGAGTGAAATGTATACTCATTTTGGTATGAAAACTATCTTACAGTATGAGAAAGGGGGGGAGAAGGAGATATTGCAAGGGGGGGGAATGATGGAAGGGAGGGCAAGGGGAGGAGGGAGCAATTTGAAGTCAACACTTGGGGAGGGACAGGATCAAAAGACAGAAGAGAAACAACGAGGGGCAGGTTAGGAGGGATGGTAATTCAGTTAGTCTTACATAACACGACTATCAGGGAAGTCATTTGCAAAACTACACAGATAGAACCTATATTGAATTGCCTGCCGTCCCAAAGGGAATGGGTGGGGAGGGAGGGATGGGGAGAATTTGGAACTCAAAGTCTTAGGAACAACTGTTTAGTATTGTTGTTGCTACTAGGAAAGAAGACATACAGTTAATGAGGAATAGAAAGTCATCTGGCCCTACAGGAGAAAAGAGAAGATGGAGACAAGAGAAGGGAGGGATGACAGAAGAGAGGGCAGATTGGAGATAGGGAAAATTAGATTGCTTGGGATATTGGGGTCGGGGGAGGGGATAAAAGGGGAGAAAATTTGGAACCCCAAAATTTGTGAAAATGAATGTAAAAAGTTAATTAAATAAATAAAAAAAAAACAAGATCTACTCAGCATTGTCTTGTTTTACATAAAAAGGGTATATAAATAACATTTATCAATTGGTTGCCTTCTCAATGAGGTGGAATGAAGGGGAGGATGGGAGAGAATTTGGAACTTAAAATTGTAAAAGAATGAAGGTTAAAAAATGTTTTTACATGTAACTGGGAAAAAAGAAAATATTTTTTAAAAACCATGTAAGTTATATGACCTCTACCACATTGGAAGACAAACATCACAATAAAACTCCCACTCAGAACCAGATGGAGGGAAGCTATACTAAGTATAGCTAGCATCTTTGTTCTGTCATAGGGTGGTTTCAAAAGCTATCTCAATTTTCTGTGGTGTTGCCAGTGCTTACCACAGTGCTTCACACATAATAAGTCCTAATCAATTATTGTCTATCCCACACCATAAAAAATATAAAAATGTAACAATTAAGAATTATTTCCTTTGTGAAAGTCTAATAAATGCATAGCAAATCAAGCATTTCAAGAAAAAGGCAATCAAAATAAATTTTATTTTATTATTATTTTATAAAATTATTTCAAATGTACAGTGAAATATTTAAAATATTTTTTATTGTGGTACAATTGTACAGGTACAAACTGCACAATCATATAATTTTTACCACTAAGCCTTGGTGGGATCATATAATTCTCATTAAGTGCTGCTGACAATAATCCATATAATTATACACAGATTCATAACTCTTACACAATGCTGGAAGACTCTGGTGTAAGAACAGAAATAGAAAGGAAATGAAACCCAAGGCAAGCAAAAAAGAAAACTGTCACTGCAGTGAGCAACTGGAACTGTCTCTACATACTGAAGCAAGTTTTGGTTCCTAATCTTAGAAGAAGAAAACCCCCATCTTTAGTTCTATTGGAATTTTAATTGCCAAATATTAATCTATACCTTTGAATCACTATCTTAGCCTCTATACAAACCCCCCTTCCTTTTTTTCTTTTTGCTTAAAGAGAATTTACATTTGTAGGGCATTGTTTACAGAGAGGACAGCCAATCAATATATAGTGACATATTTCTGGGGGAGCAACAGGAAAATATGAAAATTTACTGAATATGAAATAAATGTGATTTCCTATCTTCTTTGGAGACCTAATACCAATAACACAAAAAGATACATAAATCATCTCAATAAGAATACATATGTAACAAAACACAATTCTACTGATGCATATGGTTAAATATAAAGGGGTTGTGGGGAATAAAAGTCCCACAATGTTACTTGTCTAGAAAATTACCTGTACCTTAGTACTTTAGCAGAATTTTATCAGAAAGGAGAAATATCTGGCAAAAAAAGAAAAGGTGGAGTGGAAATTCAGTTGAGGATAACGGTATTGAACAAATTCAAATCTGGTGGGATTTTATGGATGTAACAATTTTTGAAACCTGTTGGCAAGACATCCATTTCTCCCAAGAAGAATTTGAATCCTCTGACTTCAAATTCAGTGTTCTTTCTACTGTTTCATGCTCCCTTCCTTAGAGAAACAAAGTAAAATGTTCAGAAAACCAAATGCCTTTTCAAACCTTGAAAATTCAAGAATTGTCAGAGAGTGAAAAATAAGATTCTTCCATAGGGTTTGCAACAGGAAAAGTTGGAAAGAACCAATAGAGCTGAAGATCTATGAAATGGACAAAGCTGTAGATATTGACAAAAGACAGTTACAGAATTGGGAAATGCAAATGTGTATATACATATATTAACGTAAATGAGAAGAAAAATTCCAATTATTTCTAAAAAAAATTTCTTTTAGTAAAAATTTTACCAACTGTCTTAAACATACCCCAAAGCTCCTTTTGCTTTTAAAACTACTCCCACTCAATTGAATAAATCAGGAATAAGCCAGGCAATTTGCAGAGACTCAGCAATCTCAACTTATATGTAGCAGATTTATGTTTCAGGAATGTTATGGGTGGAATTCTTCACAAGATATCAATGTTGATTTGAGACACACCAAAACTAGCATTAGTAACTACATCAATATAGTTGGTCCATTGAGAAACAAACCATTAGGTTGGTTTTAAAGATTTTGGACCTCAGTTCAGGCTTTCTGTAATTTAAGGATACATATATTTGAAAAAAAAAAAAAAGAAATGAGATCAAGTATATGGTTAAATAAGTTTCATTAGTATACTGTCATTTCACATAGCAGTAGGCAATTTTTTAAAAAATCACCAAGCTAAATGTGAAAGATACCAGAAACTAATCTGCTTATTTATGAGGACACGAAGTTTTAAAAAAGAAGTGTGTGCAAGGATCAGCCTAAACCAAAACAGCCTTAAATAAAAGCAGTAGAATTCGTATGTATATATGATTCAAAGTGAGAACATAAATACTTTCAAAGCTCTCTCAATCAAGACCTTAGGATCTTAGAATTTACAGCAGGAAGAGATCTCTGAAGATCACATTTTACAGATGATGAAACTTGGATCCAAAAAGAATTGGCCAAAGGTAACAAAAACAGTAAACAGCAGAAATGGAATTTGAACCCAGATCCTCTGACCTATGTTCTTTCTACAATTTCATGCTCACTTCCTTAGAGAAACAAAGTAAAATGTTCAGAAAAGTAAATGTCTTTCAAACCTTGAAAAACCACTTGTAAAGATCAAACCTATAAAAACCCAGTCATAGATAAGCCATTTTTTCAGATATATAGTGTCCTGAGAATCTTTATGTGAGCCAAAGCAATTTACAATATAGTAATGTTCAAATGTTCTTGCCACTTTTCCTAAATACCTAATACTGTATAGTACTTTACAGTATACAGAGCATTTCCACATACAGTATCTCATTTAATTCTCATAGGCAGTATGCCAGGTAGTAATGATATTAATTATCTATTTAAAACAAAAACATACAAGGAAATTGAGTTGCAAGATGTTAAGTGACTTGCCTAAGGATACTCAGCTATCTTTTGGTTTCAAACTGATGATCACTAAAATACAGAAAAGGGACATCACACATTATATTCATTATCCAGAGAATAATTTATGAGAACTGAAATTATTTAAATGCTTTTTCTCACTATCAAAAATGACAAATCTCTGAGCAAGGTTGATTGCATTAATGGTTTAGGTAAATTTCTTGAGATTATCAAGAAAAACAAACTAAAGTCAACCTGGCATCACACTTTTCCAAATGAAAAATAATACAAATATTAATATTTTGGTCAACATTTGGTGGTGACAAGAGAAAGTAGATTGTTTCTGAAATAGAATTTACAGGAAGAATTCCTTAATAAATCCTAGATATATATCCTAAGGAATAAGAGAATATAGTCTTTAAAAGCAGAGACTTTTTTACAAAGACTTTTTTGTCCTTGTAACCCTCCCTAGCAGTGTACCCTAAACACATAATAGGCTCTTTAAAAATGGTGAACTCAAGATTCCAGTGATTCCAATGGTGAACTGAAAGGAATTCCTTTGACATACTTGGTTTGTGTGTTTGCAAAAACAGCCATAAAAATCAAAGGAAGAAAATATTTTAAAAGATATAGAAAAAGCATTATTTTAAAATTTTTATCACAAATTACCTAAGCAGTATGTTGTACAGAAGAGATTACAAAATAAAGACACTTAGGTTTAATTTCTAGTTCTTATACTTCCTAACTGTGGCACTACTAGGCAAGTCACTTAAAATATTTCATCTCAGTTTTCCTCATCTGTGAACTGGGGATAATAATATATATATCTCTGCCTCTAAAGTTGCTGTAAGGAAATTACATTGAAAGGCTTAAAACATTATGGTTATAATGCTCTAAGATCTGTGACTGAGTAATCATTTTCATAACACGCCAAAAGCCACATCTATAAAACAAGACTTAACAGCTAAAAGTATTTTCCTTCCCAAAAGGAAGATAGGCAGAGATAGTCTGGAGAACTTATATTTTTCTCATATAGGCCAGACAAATTAAGATAAAATATCATCTTATATTTCTTTGGTATTTTATAATTCACAAAGTATTTTCACACATATATTATTTTATTTATTTTTACTTTTAAAACTGTTTAATAATTAACTCCTGATATGACAATTCTGGTAAGACGAAAAATGAAATGGAATCATAAAGGATGTTTATTCACAAATTCTAAGAAGGTACAGATGAACAGTGCAATTATGTCTCAAACATATATATTTTGATTACTTTCTGAACTAGCAAGAAATATTCTTCACTTTGCTGTCTTAAAAATCCCATTTATGGGTACACAAAGAGAAACAGATAAATGATAAAATAAGGATAAAACTACTGAAGAGTGTGACTTCTTTTATTATAGGTAGAAATGATCACTCCGCTTTAAATAGTTTTTATAATAAAGGGGAGAGAGAGAGAGAAGAAGAGAGAGAAGGGGCATGATGGACCCCTACTTCTACCACACTAACTAGCTGTATGATCTTGGACAAGTCCTTTGACCTGTCAGAGCTCCCAGGCAGCTCTGATCATAAACTGCAGAGCAGATACCAATTTGCACTGGTAGGAAAAGTTCCCTCATCAGTAGATACCTATACCAAAGAAATCACAGGTCCATACATAAGTATGGACCTGTCCATACTCATACCAGTCCATACAATATAAACACTCACACAGACACACAGATATGTATACATACATATCACACACACCCACATGTATTTACAGTAAAAGCATAAGGATAAGATGCTGAAAAGTTATTCCCCTGCGGAAGAGGACATCTGACGATAAATCCTTAAAGTTAATCTGAAGAAGTGGGTAGCAATGGAACATGTACCTATTGTCTAAGCTCTACAAATATTGAGAAGTCAAATGGGGAATCTAAACTTACATTAAGGACCTATTATGTGCAGATAGGTTGTAAATTGGATAGAATGCTGGGCATTGAATCAGGAAGACTCCTCTTGAAGAGTTCAAAACCAGCTTCAGACACTCGCTAGCTGTATGACCCTGGGAAAGTCACTTAACCCTGTTTGCCTCAGTTTCCTCATTTATAAAATGAGCTGGAAAAGGAATTGGCAAACCACTCTAGTATCTTTGCTAAGAAAACCTCATGGGCCCACAAAGGCTCAAACAAGACTGAAAAACTGAAGACCAACAATACATACAAAGCACTGTGCTGTGTGTTGAGGATCTATAAAGAAGACACAAACCCTAACATCAAGGATCAAGGGAAGTAGATAAACAAACATGATACCAGAAAAAAATGCAAAGGAAAGATTCAGGCAGACTTCTAAGGGAAACTTGAGGAGGGAGAGATTATTTTCACTTGGGGGTGGCAGAGGAAAAACTTAAATCAATCAGTCTATCAAGAAGCATTTATTAAGAAACTAAAAGGTGCATCTAGCACTGATCAGGCATTAATGATTAGATAAAACAAAATACTTTCTTACAATCCTTTATATTCTTTATATTCTATCAGGAGAAACAACATACATAAATCCATATAAATACATGGTAAATAATTGGGTAAGGGGAGAAGCAAGGAGAATCATAACGGCCACATGCAGAAGATAGTACTTGAGCTGAACTCTGAAGCAAGCGAGAGATCCTATGAGGCAGAGGATAAGGAAAAGCATTCCATGCACTGGGAAGCCTCTGAAATGGCAGAAAAGGGAGATGGAAGGAACACTGTACAAAGAACAATAAGTAGGCCAGTGTGGATTAACCATATGAAGAGGGGTAAATGTATAAATAAATAAATAAACTCTAGTGGTTCCCTATTGCCCCCAGGATCAAATACAAAATGCTCTGTCATTCAAAGTCCTTCACATTCTAGTTCCCTGTTACCTTTCCAGTCTTCTTACACCTTACTCTCTTACATATACTCTTTGGGGGTCCAGAGCCCATATATTTCCTGCAAGAACTCCCCACAAATTCTGGATCACTGCAAGGCGCGCAGAAACACAGTGGAAAAGATTTCCGTTCCAGAGAGCCCTGGAGAGCCGTCCCCAGGGTCCGTCATGCCCCGGAAAGCAGAGCCCACCCCTGCCCTGCCCGGCGGCCCCAGAGGAGCAGATCCGAGCAGGCTTCAGGGACGGAACCTCCGGCAGCCGGGAAGGTCCCTCCGCCCACAGACGCTACAGGTCAGTGAGAGAGACTTCTGGGCTGGCCGAGAGGGGAGCTGGGTGTCTCTGTGACTCAGGGCCCCTCGGGAGGCAGAGGCAGTGGCAGAGGCAGCAGCAGGGGTCCCCAGGACTCCCCGAGCAGGCAGCTCCATTACTGAAGGTCTCTGCATAAACCACCTGAGGGAACTGAGCCTGGGAGGCGGCCCTGCCCCCACTCGCTCCATTAGTGAAGGTCTCTGCATAAAGCCCCTGAGGGAACTGAGCCTGGGAGGTGGCCCTGCCCCCACCCCAGCACCAGAACTTAAGCTCACATTGAATAGCAGCCGCTCCCACCGCGGATAGCCCTGAGACTGGGAAGCAGCATTTGAATCTCAGACCCCAAGCACTAGCTGGACGGATCTAGGCAGGGGTGCAGAGGAATCTCAGAAGTCAAGTAAGTGGCTAGGAAAATGCCCAGAAAAAGGAAGCAAAATAAGACCATAGAGAGCTACTTTGATGGGGTGCAAATGTTCCCGCCTTTCAATTCTGATGACGAGGAAATATTCTTACCATCAGGGAAAGACATGGAGGGCGGGGCCTCTGTATCCCAGACACCCCAGGTGGATGTCCGGTGGACTCAGGCCATGGAAGAGCTCAAAAAGGATTGTGAAAAGCAAGTTAGACCAGTGGAGGAAAAACTGGGAAGAGAAATGAGAGAGATGCAAGAAAAGCATGAAAAACGGGTCAATACTTTGCTAAAGGAGACCCAAAAAAATGCTGAAGAAAATAACACCTTGAAAAATAGGCTCACTCAATTGGCAAAAGAGGTTCAAAAAGCCAATGAGGAGAAGAATGCTTGCAAAAGCAGAATTAGCCAAATGGAAAAAGAGGTTCAAAAGCTCACTGAAGAGAATAGTTCTCTCAAAATTAGAATGGAACAGATGGAGTCTAATGACTTTCTGAGAAACCAAGAAATCACCAAACAAAACCAAAAGAATGAAAAAATGGAAGAGAATGTGAAATATCTCATGGGAAAAACAACTGACCTGGAAAATAGATCTAGGAGAGACAATTTAAAAATTATGGGACTACCTGAAAGCCATGATCAAAAAAAGAGCCTAGACATCATCTTCCATGAAATTATCAAATTATTAGGTAATAGGAAAAACAAAAAGACAGTTATAAATGCTGCTCCTTTACAATATGGGATATTCCATCACAGAAAGTAGATACAGAAAGTAATTATATAAATGCAAAGTACTCAGTCACCTACCTACAGGTTTAGAACAAGCAAACATGCTCCTCTGTTCTGGACTGGAAGGATATGATTTGCCCTATTGACAGCAATCCTGGCTCAAGTAAATAAGTTATAATGGCACAAATAATTCCTTAAATACAATACTTTCCAGTGTGAACTACTCAACTCCCTTTGGTATTCAAAATGGAGACTATTTCCATGCCTTTGCACTGGGAAGAATGCTAATTATTTAAAAGTGGCATAAGCTATTGAAATGCCCCTTCAAAACCATTTCTGCTGAAATAAGCTTTTGCTGGAATCTTATTAAAATGAACCAGCCTCTCATCACAGCATACCACACAGAGTACCAAGAACAGTTTATAGCTTATAATAGTCACAGAAAGCAAGCTATGCTCACAGATAACTACTTCTAAAAAATTCCTCCCATTATGCAGGGAAACTTTTTTGAAGAGTGCAAAGTCATATTTGTCTGAGTATCAAAGTAAATAAGGTAATTTCTTATATAAGTATCAGAGGGATTGACAAGACATGCCACCTAGGGTACAACATAAAGTGAGTTAAAATGAGGGACTACTTTTTACAGATGTACATATTTTTAATGCAAGAAATTCCATTCTCCAAAGCATTTAAGTATTTATCTTGTGATGGTCAATAAATGTATTAAAGGCTCAGAGAAATTTGGGCAATGCAGTATAAACTAATGCAGAACAATACAAGCAGAATCAAGAGAGCAAGTCACACAATACTCATAATAACAAAGGAAAATAACACTGAAGAGATCTTTAAGTCAGTCTTGACTTCAGAATACTGACAGTAAAGTCTGCTTCTTTCTCTCAGGAGGGAGGTACAGAATGATGCACATGTTTTCAGATATCATGGATTAATTCATTTGTTTTGATTAGGTGTACTTCTCTGCTACAAAAGAGTTCTACTGATGGATATATATGGAGAAGTCCCTGGGAAGTGAAAGCAATTTTTTTTTAAAAAAGCAATAAAACATTTAAACGAAATAGGAAGCATTCATTAATCTTATTTCTTTTTCTGATGGAGTTACTAGACTTGCAGTCAGGGAAATAAAATATAGTTTTATTAGTGTATTTTAGCAAGGTATTTGACAAAGTATTTCACGGAACATTTTAGACAATATGGAAAAATACAGGTCAAGTAACAGTAAGTGAATTTGTAACTTGTTAAATGATAGTACTCAAAGAACATGTCCATTAGTGGCTTGTTACAGTTAAGGAATATCTCTACTACTTACATAAGTCCTGTCCACAATGTACTTTTATTCTTTACACTTTATCAATGACTTAGATGAAAATATACAAAAAATATCCAATGACATGAAATTGAATAGATTAACTAATATGGTATATAATAAGCAGAATCTAAAAAGGTCTTGGCACTTTAAAAGAATGGACTCCTAACATTATGAACTTCAATAAGAATAACTGTAAAACCTTACCCCTTTGGTTCAAAAAAATCAATTGCCCAAGTACAGCGTTGGCAGTTCATGTGAAAAAAAAAGCGTTTTGACTTCATGCTCAATGAACTATTGTGAAATGGTTGCCAAAAGATGCATATATTTTTTTAATGCAAGAAATTCCACTTTCCAAAGTATTTAAGTATTTATTTTGTGATGGTCAAGAAATGTATTAAAGGTTCAGAGAAACTAATTCTAAGTGTGAGTTAAATGTCAAGGTAATATTGCTGGGGTATGTTGGCTTAGAAAATAGCTAACTTGTGTTTAGTTCAGAGCATCAACTTTGATTAGGGTTAACTTTTAATTAAAGACTTAGAGGGACAGGGCAGAAAACATGATAGCTGTCTTCTAGTATTTAAAAGGCTATCATGTGGCAAAGGTATTAGATGTGTTCTGTCTGTTTCCAGAGGTTAGGAGTAGCAGGTGAAATTGGTGATGTAGTCTTGATGTGAGGAAAACTTCCAAATGATTAATGCTATCCAAAATTGGAATGGATTGCCTTGGGAGTTAACAGTTTCTCCTTCACTAGAGATCTTCATTTGAAGATTAGTTGACTACTTTCTAAGCACATTGCAGAAATGAGTGCAGGTCTAACTAAATGGTTTTTGTCATCCTTTTGAATTTTTAACATTATCTTACAGGTATTAGAATGAAGTCATTTCACAGGTCTTTATATTGAACACTTTCAAGCCCTTTTGGTCCTTCTGGACTAAAGAAAATATTTACCAGTACTAAACAAGACAACAATGTTCGAAACCAAAAGTTTTTTCATAGAGCATATACCATGTCCATTCAATGAATATGTTCATGACCTTATGCTTGAAGGCTTTACTAGGCAATTTTGCTACAAAGTATTCCCAAAAGTTTTAATAATGTTTCAAAAGGCAAGTCCCAATCCTAGAACTCATATATAAGAAGTCACTGGCTCAACAAATCTTATGTAGTATTTTCAGGGTCATCTTAGTTGAAACTGCAGAAGTAAACCTATCTTCCTGCTCACACATGTTTTTCTTCTATCAATGAAACTTGAAGGAACAGATGCATTACAACCAATAGTGGAGATCTTACCTGAACTGTGCTCAAACTTCTAAGCTTCCTTCAAACCTGTTTCAGCTTAGCCTTGAGCCATTGTTTCTGATGTATGTGGAGAAGGAAAGAATGAGTAGAACAGGGGAGGCATGGGCAGCCTTCAGGGCTTCTGACTCTCCTCTTCTCTCTTCCCTCTCCTCCCCTCCCCTTTTGTCTCCTCTCTTTTCTTCTCCTCTCCTCTCTAGAGGAAGATACACTCCATGGCCAAAAGCTGCCTTTTTCTTGCTCGAAGAACAAGCCTTAAATCCAATTCACTCTGGAGCTCAGATTGGACAAGTCCCAACCCACTTAGCACACAGTGAACATAACTAAATAGTAATTGTTTCTCTTCTACCCAGGAATCCTGAGGGCCTTCCCCTCCCAGTTTGATTTTTTTTTTTTTTTAAATTAAAAGGGTCATCCCTCCAGTAACTACTTAAAGAAGCATATTCACTGAATGGGTGTATCTCACTCAAAGTGAAAATGTGATAAGATCTTAGCCTGAAAGGGCCAGGGTCTCACATTGTATCCTGGGCGATCTCCAGTCACCCTGATGAATATCAGACCACTGGACCCCTAGATGGCTCTGAAAAAGAAGGTGAGGCTGGTGACCTTGCACAGCCCTCCCTCACTCAAATCAGTCAGCTGCAAGTCACATACGTTATCGTCCTGACGTCATGGTCCTCGTCAAGAATGAAGGACAAAGACAACCACCACCATCTCCTGCATAGTGCAGTGAAGGGCCCTCTCACCAGATGCACTCAGTATTCCCTTCAAACTTTCCTCAAGACCAGTCCTCACCTTCAGGTACCCAAATCTGGCTGTTACAGTGAGCCTTAGAAGTCTAAGGCAAAATACTACTTAAGTTTTTCCTTGTTTTTTTCTTCTCTTAAAAATGGAAAAATTAATTTTCTCAGAATTAATTCCAAAACAAAAGCATCAAGCTAAGTCACAGCAGACTCTGCAAAGTATGATAAGGATCGCTGCTGGGAGGCTCAGCTATTTGCACAATCCAATACCTAAGAATAATCAATCATATTATAAGCTCAGAACAACATCAGGTTCTCTGCCATTGATTTTATAATTTCATTTGAGCTACTGTATTAAAATTTGAAATACAAATATATTAAATCAAATACACAGTAGTTACTTTGGAAAGAAACTGAGAGGAAATAAAGGACATTTCTATATAGAGAGATTCCAAGGGGGTTGTTAAAATATGCTACATTTTAATTGCTTTGCTTTGGATTTCATGATAAAATACAGCACTTCCCATTGGGCAGCACCCAAATATACCACTAGCACCACCAACATCTTTGCATTACCACCATCCTTTCCTCCTACTTCCAATTCCTCCATTTCACTTAATTTTCTGCTGCAGCCACCACCAGGAAGTAAAAAGAAGGGGGCGGGCTGTGGTAAGAGGGGGAAGAGAGAAGAGGGATAAAGAGTTAAAGATTTCTGTTGATTAGTTCAGCATTTACCTTTGTTTAAAGAATGTTAAATCAAGGTACAAACTAACCAGGCCATGGCCAATATTAATTGAGAATGTTTCAAAAAATAGATACTGGTGAAAAATAAAGGCTCTAATTTTTGCTTCTGATTTCAATTCATCTCTGATCTTTAATAATTTAAGTTACTAAACTTTGAGAGGAACAAAATTCAGACCAGGGGTGAAGAACCTAGGTCCCTGAGTGTGGCCTTATGACTGAGTCCAAATTTCACAGAATAAATTCTTTTCTTAAGGGGATTTGTTCTGTGCAGTTTGGATTCAGTCAAAAGGCTGTACTTGATGACCTAAAGGGCCACAAGTGGCCTGGAGGCCGCAGGTTCCCCACCCCTGATTTAGATTATGTATTTAAATCAGCCAGACACCTGTATGTAGAGATAGCCTGATATATAGTGCTGGACTTGGTGTCAGGAAGACCTGGGACTGAATCCCAGTTCGGATACTTGTTAGCTGTGTGACTGAGAAAATCACAGTATTATCTACTTCACAGGGTTCTTGTGAGATTCTAATGAGATATTCTATGTAAAACAATTTGCACTATACAAAGTCAATTATTATCACATCTAATCCAATAAATTCTTTATTCTTACTAAAAAACAATCATGGCTGAACCTCCAGTTGTAAATCTGTCATCCTATGAATTGTGGATGGATTTAAATAATATCCCAAAGTCATTTTAAGACAAGATGAATATAGAAAAGGGACACTACTTTGGGTAGATAATAAAACATAAATGTGACCACCAATAACTACAAATTTCAAAGTTTTCAGTGACTTAGAGTAACACTAATCTTAAGTATCCTTCCATATAGCTAGATAGATGTAGTTATTTTCTGAACTGTTTCCCCTATCTTCACTTTTGAATTTATTATTCATTACAAGAGAAGGCTCTCTGGTAGGGAAGAAAAAGGGGGATGGATATATTGGAAAACTTAAGTGATAAAAAGTATACCTATTTTTAAAAATTCAACATTGGGTTTTCATAGAACAAAGTCTTATGCAAGAAGAACAATGAATACAAGAGTTCTACATACCAAAAGTTTATAGTTTTAGTTTACAATTAAACAAACTTTTTTGATCATCTACCTAATTCCAACAAAACCTAAAACAATTAACTGGTATCCCTCTCCTAAGTATTCACACTACTGAATTCCTTGTCACACCACTGAAATCTACTGTTTTTCCAATCACACAACATATAAATCAAATAAAATTGCTTCAAGGAAAATAATCAGTAATGTTTGTATATTCAAAGTACTGATTTAATTCCACACTGCACAAACAAGTTATAAACTAGTTTTTTCAAAGAAGTGACATCATAAATATCCACAGAATCTTATCAGTAAGAACATCAAATCCCACTGGGTGATCTTATCTATATAGCTTTCCTATCTATATTACTATTTTTCCCTAAGAAATTGCCCTGCTTGAAAACTGATCAAATGGCACAACTCGAATTTCTCAAGCAAATTCTTAAGGGAAAAAAAAGCCATCCAGTACTTTTTGTCACGTTAAAGAAGTCTTCAGAAAATTTATCCACAATCATGTGGGGGGAAAAATTGCACATAACAAAATATTCAAACCAATTAAAATTGGGTCTGAGAATTTCTATGGAGATGGGAAAAATCAATAGATAACAAAACCATAGGCTGAAATCAGTTCACCCATTCACAATTATCTTCAATAAAATATGGTCATTGCCAACCTTTATGTCCAATCTTATTTGGGCATGAATGGCTTCATGCTAGACACAAAAAAAAATTAGGTTCAATCAATACAGAAGAAAATGCACCTAATCACTAGTACTTTATTACTTTGTACAATCTTGCCTCTCTCTTTGCCAAAGGGAAGCTTAAATTGGTTCCAGCCAATCAAGGAAGCAAATAAAAACAATTTTTCAATTTTTTTTCATGGATCCTCTCAGGAGCCAAGGAACTCAGGTTATATACATTCTTATAATGGGCTTGTGAATGGATTTAAGTAATATTCCAAAGTCATTTTTAGATAAGATTAATAGAGAAAAGGAGCACTATTTTTGATAATAAAAATGTGACCACCAATAGTACAAATTTCAAGGTTCTCAGGGACTTTGATTAACACTAATCTTAAATGTTCAAAATCCAAAGCCCATCAAAAAACAGACCTAAATTTCCAGGTCTGATCCAGATAGAAGGGAGCCACAGTCAACTCATTCATCATACAAATCCTCTGGGTTGAACCAGTTAAGAAAAATAGGTCCAGCATAATTTTCTCCATTCCTGGAGAATAATCAGTTCCTAGATCCAAGACATTTATTAATAGTTTTGTCACTTACATGTGATCTCACCTGATTCCCCTAACAATTCTGAGAAAGCAAACATTGCAAGTATTAACTGAATACAGTTAACTTACTCATAATTAATCCTCATTCCTAATGTGACTGCAGATTTGAAAAAAAATAATGGATAAATTCCTCACTCAAAAAATAACTGAAGGAAAAATGAGACTGGGTACGAAGATGCTTCAAAATAAGCCAAACATTCATTCTTTCTTTTTCTTTTTCTTTTTTTTTTGGTGAGGTAATTGGGGTTAAGTGACCATCTAACCATCTACACACACAGGCATACACAAAGGGCACAGGGTAAGCTGAATATGAAGGGAGAATACCTAAAAAAATAAAATTTACTGTTGAATGGAATGTACTAGGAGTAAGAGAAAGGAAGAGGTAAAGTAGCAAATCATGTCACATAAAAGAGGGAAGAAAGAGCTTTTACAATGGAGGGGAAGAGGGGGGAGATGAAAGGAAATAAGTGAGCCTTACATTACTCTCATGGAATCTGGCTTAAAGAGCAAATAACACATATTCAACTGGATATGGAAATCTATATTACCCTGCAGGAAGGTAAAAGGGAATGGGATAGGAGAGGGAAGATAATAGAAGGGATAGCAAACTGGGCAAAGGGATAACCAGTAGCAAATACTATATTGTGGGAGGACAGGTCAAGGGAGAGAATGGAATAAATGAAGGGCAGGATAGGAAAGAGGGAAATGTGGTTAGTTTTTTATAACATAACTACTATGGAAGTGCTTTGCATTGTTACACATGTATGACCTATATTGAATTGCTTGTTTTCTCAAAAAGGGTAGGCTGTGAGGAGGGAGAGAATATGGAACGCAAAGTTTTAATAATGAATGTTAAAAATTGTTTTAGTATGTAACTGGAAATTAAGATATACAGGAAATGGAATAGAGAAATCTATTTTGTCCTAGAGGAAAATAGAGGGGAAGGGGGATGGAAGAAGGGTGGGTAACAGAAGGAAGGACAGACTGGAGGAAGCGGTGGATGAGGTGCATGCTGTCATGGAGAGGGAGATGGGAAGAAAATTTTGAATTCAAATTCTTGTGGAAGTGAATGATGAGAACTGAAAAAGAAATAAATAATATATTTTTTAAAAAAAGAAAAAGAAATCAAAAGTATCCAAGAAAAAATTTCAAGTTTCTGCATGCTTTTTCCTCTGTGAAGGAAAAAACTCAGAAATTAAGAAAAAGTAGCTTGTCATCTGTTCTTATGGTAATTTGTTAGCATTTTTCTTCATCACTTAGAAAGAAAAAAATGTTAACAGTTCACACAAAGAGGAATATGTATTTTCATATAAGCTGTTTTATATGGATAACATAAGCCTGAGAAGGCAAGGCAGATGGCTCCCCTTTTCTATGAAAATCATTCATTTCCTTCCTCTTCTACTTTATAATTAACCATCTTGTATAAGGCATGCAATATTTCTACCAAAAATTGTTCCTACTTGTCTATGAATTAGAACTACTCTCTCCTGGTTCTCCTCCTACCTTTCAGACTCCTGGTCAACCTCCTTTGCAGGATCCTCATTCAGATTACACTCTCTAACCACAGGTGTCCTACAGGGTTCTATCCTGGGTTCTCCTCTCCTACAATTTTATTTGGTGATCTCATCAGCTCCCAAGGATTTACTGATTATTCTCTAATAATCTATATCATCTAATAATCAAATAATATTGACTATTCTCTAAACTACCTACCCTAACCACTTTGCTGACCACCAATCTCTCCATTTTCCATCAGCTATTCGTTTTCACTGGGAACATCACAGTCCCCACAGATACCTCAGGTACCCACCCTCTGGCTACCGCTTTTCCCTTTTCAGCTTCCTCTTATATATTGCCTTTCCCCATGAGATTGCAAGCTCCTTGAGGTCAAAGGCAATCTTTTTTCTTATTGTCGTTATTCATTTTTAAAAATTTTATCAGTTTTCAGTTTTCAACAACCACTTCTAAAAGTCTTAAATATTTTCCCCCTCCTTCTTCCCTCCCTCCTCCCCAAGACAGCTTGCAATCTTCTATGAGTTCAGCACATACATTCTTATTAAAAACATTTCACATTAGTTATGGTGCATAGAAGAACTAAAATGAAAGAAACCATGAGAAAAAACAAAACAAAACATAACACAAGAGAAAATAGTCTGCTTTCAATTCTGCCTTCCATTTCCATAGTTCCTTCCCTGGATGTGGATGGCATTTTGCCTCAATGGTCCTTTGGGAATGTTTTAGGTCCTTGCATATCTTATTATTTTTATTCTATTTTTTATTTCTTATCCCCTGTGTCTAGCAAAGTGCCTGGCACACAACAGGAACTTAATGTTTGTTGGCTATTTATTGACTATCTCTCATCCCCAACTGCCTTTTAGAGATCTCAAACTGGATGTCCAGTAAACAAATTAAACTTCAAAATGGAACTTATTATCTTTCCCCCTAAATCCTCCCATCCTCCCCACTCCCTATTTTCCCTTTTACTGTTAAAGATAACCTCCCAGTCCCTCAGGCTCCCAAACTAGAAGTCATTCTGGATTCCTTATTCCCTCTTCCCCCAGAAAGTGATGCCTATATCCAAGCTGTTGCTAAGGCTGGTCAATTTCAACTTTGCAACATATCTCAAATAAGTGCCTTCTCTCTGAGAGGACTCCAGTACAGGTCTTTATCACCTCAAGCCTGGACTACTGTAAAGCCAGCTGTGGGAAGGGAAGATCTGTTTGCCTCAAGTCTCCCCCAACTCCAATCCATCACCCATTTGGCACTTAAAGTGATTTTCCTAAAACACAGTCCGGATGTCACCACTCTACCCCTACTTAATAAACTCTAGTAGTGGGGGAAGGAGCCAAGATGGCAGAGTAGAAAGACTCACATATGCTAGCTCCGAATCCATAGCCCATAAACTTCCTGTAAAAAGAACTCCCCACAAATTCTGGAGCAGTGGAAGCCACACAGCAACACAGTTGAGGAGATTTCTGTTCCAGAGAGCCCTGAAAAACCGACCCCAAAGATCCATCGCACACCAGACAGCGGAGCGGAGCCCCTGGCCACCTGGCCCCCAGAGGAGCAGATCGGAGCAGGCTTCAGGACTGAATCTCCAGCAGCCGCAAAGGTCCCTCTGCCCACAGGCGCTACAGGTCAGTAAGAGAGACTTCTGGGCTGGCTGAAAGGGGATCAGGGTGTCTCCATAACTCAGGCCCCCTCAGGAGGCAGCAGCAGAGGCAGAGGCCCAGAAATCCCAGAGCAGAAAGGACCTCAGATCCATTCCTGAAGGTCTCCGCATAAACCCCCTGAGGGAACAGAGCCTGGGAGGCGGCCCTGCCCCCACCTGAGCACCACAACTTAAGCTCATATTGAATAGCAGCCCTGCCTGCTGCTGAAAGCCCTGAGGCTGCGGAGCAGCATTTGAATCTTAGACCCAAGCACTAGCTGGGCAGATCTAGGCAGGGGTGGAGAGGAATCTCAGAAGTCAAGTAACTGGCTGGGAAAATGCCCAGAAAAGGGAAAAAAAAAAAGACCATAGAAGGTTACTTTCTTGGTGAACAGATGTTTCCACCTTTCCTTTCTGATGAGGAAAAACAATGCTTACTATCAGGGAAAGACACAGAAGCCAAGGCCTCTGTATTTCAAACATCTGAAATAGATATCCAATGGGCTCAGGCCATGGAAGAGCTCAAAAAGGATTTTGAAAAGCAAGTTAGACAGGTGGAGGAAAAACTGGGAAGAGAAATGAGAGAGATGCAAGAAAAGCATGAAAAACGGGTCAATACCTTGGTAAAGGAGACCCAAAAAATGCTGAAGAAAATAACACCTTGAAAAATAGGCTCACTCAATTGGCAAAAGAGGTTCAAAAAGCCAATGAGGAGAAGAATGCTTGCAAAAGCAGAATGAGCCAAATGGAAAAAGAGGTTCAAAGGCTCACTGAAGAAAATAGTTTTCTCAAGATTAGAATGGAACAGATGGAGTCTAATGACTTTCTGAGAAACCAAGAAATCACCAAACAAAACCAAAAGAATGAAAAAATGGAAGAGAATGTGAAATATCTCATGGGAAAAACAACTGACCTGGAAAATAGATCCAGGAGAGACAATTTAAAAATTATGGGACTACCTGAAAGCTATGATCAAAAAAAGAGCCTAGACATCATCTTCCATGAAATTATCAAGGAAAACTGCCCTGATATTCTACAACCAGAGTGCAAAATAAGAATTGAAAGAATCCATCGATCACCGCCTGAAAGAGATCCAAAAAGAGAAACTCCTTAGGAACACTGTGGCCAAATCCAGAATTCCCAGGTCAAGGAGAAAATATTGCAAGCAGCTAGAAAGAAACAGTTCCAGTATTGTGAAAATACAATCAGGATAACACAAGATCTAGCAGCTTCTACATTAAGGGATTGAAGGGCGTGGAATAGAATATTCCAGAAGTCAAAGGAACTAGGACTCAAACCAAGAATCACCTACCCAGCAAAACTGAATATAATACTTCAGGGTAAAATATGGTCTTTCAATGAAACAGAGGACTTTCAATCATTCTTGATGAAAAGACCAGAGCTGAAAAGAAAATCTGACTTTCAAACACAAGAATGAGAAGAAGCATGAAAAAGTAAATAGCAAAGAGAAGTCATAAGGGACTTACCAAAGGTGAACTGTTTACATTCCTACATGGACAGACAATATTTGTAACTCTTAAAACTTTTCAGTATCTGGGTAGTTGGTGGGACTACACACACACACATACACACACGTACACACGTGCGTGCGCACACACATACACACACATGCACGCACACACAGAGACAGAGCATAGAGTGAATTGAATAGGATAGGATCGTATCTTAAAAGAAACTAACGTAAATGGTGAGAGAGAAATGTAGTGGGAGGAGAGAGGGTGAAATAGAATGGGGTAAATTATCTCTCATTCAAGAGGCAAGCAGGAGACTTTTTAGTGGAGGGAAAAAGAGGAGAGCTGAGAAAAAAAACATGAAGTTTAATCTCATCACATTCGACTAAAGGAAGGAATAAAATGCACACTCATTTTGGTATGAAAACCTATCTTACAGTACAGGAAAGTGGGGGAGGAGATAAGCAGGGTGGAGGAGATGATGGAAGGGAGGGCAATGAGAGGAGGGAGCAATTTGAAGTCAACACTCAGGGAGGGACGGGATCAAAAGACAGAATAGAAACAATGGGGGGCAGGATAGGATGGAGGGAAATACTGTTAGTCTTATACAACATGACTATTATTGAAGTCATTTGGAAAACTACACAGATAGGGCCTATATTGAATTGCCTGCCTTCCCAAAGGGAATGGGTGGGGAGGGAGGGATGGGGAGAATCTGGAACTCAAAGTTTTAGGAACAACTGTTGAGTATTGTTCTTGCTACTAGGAAATAAGAAATACAGTTAATGGGGAATGGAAAGTCATCTGGTCCTACAGGACAAAAGAGAAGATGGAGACAAGAGAAGGGAGGAATGATAGAAGAGAGGGCAGATTGGTGATAGGGAAAATTAGAATGCTTGGTGTATTGGGGTGGGGGGAGGGGATAAAAGGGGAAAAAATTTGGAACCCAAAATTTTGTGAAAATGAATGTAAAAAGTTTAAGTTTTTATTACAAAAAAAATAAAATTAAAAAAAAATATATACTCTTTGATTCAATGGCACTGGCTTCCTGGTTACTTCATGGACAAGACACTCCAACTCTCCATTCCTAGTATTTCTGATTGTCCTTCATATCTGGAGTACTCTCCCTCCTCCACTCCACCTACTGACCTCCCTGGTTTCCTTTAAGTCCCATACTACAAGCCTTCCCTCATCCCTCTTCATTCTAGTGCCTTTCCTCTATCCTGTATATAGCTTGTTTGTACACACTGATTTTCTTCTCTCCCTCATTAGATTGTAAGTTCCTTGGGGAAAGGGGCTATCCTTTGTCTCTTATTGTATCCCCAGCACAGTTCCTGGAATATAGAAGGTGTTTAATAAATGCTTATTAATGGACTGAAAATACTAAAAGATATTTAAGATCTTTAAGAAAAGATCCTTAAGAAAATAAGCAAAAAATAAATAAAAATAGGTGTTTTTGTAGATTTTAGGAAAAAAAGAACCATAAAATTTTAGAACTTAAGTCCTCAAGAATTCTTGTATTTTACTAATGTCATAACTAAGTTTCTTATCCAAGGTCACACAAAATCAAAAGAGGAATCCAGGCTTATAATTTTAATCCAGTGATCTATAATGCAACATTTTTCTGTAGTCTAACTGGAAAAGTACTGGGTTTATTTTTTAATGTGCTGAGACATCTGAATTTGGGACTGCAATTTTCCAACAATTCTCCCCTTAATTTTCATATCATCTCCACTTAAAATTGCTTGACAAAAACAATTTCATGTGATGTCCTTGAAACAATCAATACTTAGTAGAAGTTAAAAAGCTGTTATTTTAGCCCTTTGGCAAGTAAACCCAGATAATTATTTTGTTTTAAAATTTTTTTATTTGATGAATAGTTTTCAAATACTTTTCAAAGTGCCTATGGTTTCTCTCCTACTTTACTACCATGGAGAGAGGGGGATAGGAGTGTGAAAATGCACATAATATGAGACTTTTTTCAATGTTAATTATGTTTGCGGAACTTTTTGGGGTTGTTTTTTCTCTTTTTATTATTTATTTTTTAAATAAAGGATAGCTCTCCATGGAATAAGGGTAGACAGAAAAACAAAATTATCAGGCTTATTTTTTTAAATGCCTATTGCTTTGGTAACTAGGGGTTTAGATTAGCTCAATATAGTATATTACTGTAGGTCTCCATTTGCAACTGAAGAGTGCCTCAAACCATGATAATATTGAGAACATCCTATTACTGACATAAGATTAGTTTACCTTGATCCAAAAGCCCATTTCTTTGTACTACAGAGGTCACCAGAACTAACCAGTATTCTGGATTCCCAAACAGAAAATGTTTCATAATCCCTGAAAAATCTTCCTCAAGAACAAAAATGTATAAATACCACCCCAAATTTTCCTAGCTTTTTTTTTTAAGTTCACTAAACCTCACGATGGATGCTTTGCACGAAAGGTTTCTTGCATTATTAAGAAAAATATTCAGCTTCCTCAAGTTTCCTGATGGTCTTCAAGATATTTTGCTGGAGTATATGCTGAAAGGAATATGGATGAAGATGTTGGTAATTCTTTGTCCTCTACTGTAATAAAGAAGAAAGGGCTTAATTTACAGTCACACATTAACCAAGATAGGCATGCATACCTCTCTGGAATGCAAAAAGTAAACACTGCCACTAATCACACACCCCCAGCCCCCAACAATCAACCATTCTTCCTTCCAGCAAATACTGCTCTTACACAAATTAAATCTGAACAAATTAAGTATTCTGATCAGAGTACCACCAAGTTTCCAAGACACCAGAGAATACTCTAAATCGGTACAACAGCATTCTAAATAGATGCCCTTGGATGTTCAAGGACAAAGAACTGCCCTCCCAATATCTGACACCCTTACATGCAAATATTTGTATTTCCAGGTACCTCTCTAAAAGAAGTTGATTAGAATCAGAAGATTTAGAGCTGAAGGGAGACTCAGAGATTAGTTAATATAAGCCTCTTATTTTCCACTTAAAGAAACTAAGGCCCCAAGAAATGAAGTGACTTCACCAAGATCACACAGATAATAAAGTAGCAGAGGAGGGATTCAGTTACTGCTCCTACTCCAAAGCCAGTGCTTTTCCATTACACCATGCAGACATACTGTGATCTATTATTTTGGAATCCTTCATGCCTAGTTAACAAGTACCAGCATTTTCTTGTTCTTAAAGTAAACAATATTTTAAGAAGAAACTCTCTGGGTGTTCCAAGATGTGATCTCAAAAGTTGTAAACAGTTACAATACTAGAACTTCTGCAGTCTTTAGGTCTCCAGGATAAGTGTCACAGCCCTGCAGAACTTGCTGCCTATTTTGCCTGGGGTATGCCTTGAAAGGACCGTTCCTTTTCCTCCTTCACTGCTGTTCATTGTCCAACTCTTTGTGACCCCACTGGGATTCTCTTGGCAAAGATGCTGGAGTGGTTTGACATTTCCTTCTTTAGCTCATTTTACAGATGAGGAAACTGAGGCAAACAAAGTTAGGTGGCTTGCCCAGGACTGCAGAGCTAAGAACTATCTGAGACTACATTCGTTCTCAGGTTTTCCTGACTCTAGGGCCAGTGCTCTATCTACTGCCCCAGCTAACTGCCCTTCCTCCTTGACTACTACCCACATTAAGCATGCCAAACTTCCTTAAAGTCCCAGCTAAAAACTCAACCTTGTACAGGAAGCCTTTCCATATCCCTGTTATTTCTGGTGCCTTTCCTCTGTTGATTATCTCCAATTTATTGTGTATATAGTTTGTCTGGATATAGTCGTTTGTATGTTGTATTTCCCATTACATTGTGAACTTCCTGGGAACAGGAACTTTTATTTTGATCTTTCTTTACATTCCCAGTGTTTAACACAAGAACTAGAAACACGTTAGGCCCTTAAGTAACTAACTTAAGTAACTACCAACCTGTAGTTGGAGTTTTTTCACTCCATTTAAAACAAAAGCTAGCAGTAACTATTAAGTAAGGAATCTCTCACTATTTATTTTATATTTCATCATTTATTTTATATTATTAATTTATTTAATAATCTTTCATTACAATTCATTTTACACCTCACTATCTTAAATAGCAGGATATTCAGAGTCTTTCTTCTCTTTCTACTTTATTTGCCTGAATGGGCGTCACCTCACTCCAAGTGGGTACCTGAATAGGCCTTAGCCTAAAAAGGCCAAAAGTCTCCCACTGCATCCTGGGTCGTCTCCAGTCATCCTGATAAATATCTAGTCACTGGATCCAGATGGCTCAGGAGGAGAAAGTGAGGCTGGTGACCTTGCACAGCCCTCCCCTCCCTTGAAACAAAGTCAAGTGCAAGTTATGTCATTATTTCTCTGATGTCATGGTCTTCGAAAACGAAGGACAAACACAACCATTTTATGACTTAATTATCTCAATTACAACTTAATTTATTAAATGCCTTCATTTTTTCCAGTCAAAGAATCTATTCATCCTCTTAATTGGAAGGTCCTCTATAATCCCAACAGTATGACCATCCCCAAGGAGCAGAGAGGTTTGAATTAATCATTGGTTTGTGAGAAGATAACTTCTCTCCTCCCCTTCCATTCTTGTGTTCTTTTTTTTAGTTTTATTGATGTTTCATATTCACATTACAAATATTCATAGATTATTCTCACTTCATGAGAAGCATATTCTAACAGTGAAATAGTTACGTGAAACTAATAATTCAGTGATTTCACCTGAAGGTGCACATGTCAATTCACATGTACAGCATCCCCCCATTTAAAAAAATAACAACCATCTATTCTCTCTCCCTCACTCATAAGGGGCCGGGGAAGAAAAGAAAAACAAATTTTTCACTTGGTCTAGAAATCTTAATGTGTAAACTTCAGCAAGCCCTCTGTAATTTATGACATCTCACTGTTAACCAAGAGATTAGGTTATACACCCACGGTTATACAGGAAACACTCGAACTCAGGTCCTCTGGACTCCAGGGGCACTCTTCCATTATTCACTATGACACACTTTGTAAAAGATTAAGAGCCAAAAATTTGCCTAAATCTTCAAAAAATATTCTACCATAAAATGGAGAGCCTTTAAAAAATAACTTGTAAGAGATAGTTTTGAAAGAAGTCACATTTGTTTCACTGGGAACAAGAATGAAGTTGCATTTATTCACAACTATTAAATTCACAGGTATGCATCTACTAATCCCAGTAAAATCAGAATTCATAAAATATGTATCAAGCTACTTACAGTTTACCAGTCTGGTCTCCTATAAGCATGACTATAACTCAGGTAAGCTTTCTTTCTGTCTTCTCATATTCTCCCCACTTCAGAATATTTGATATATCAGAAAATATTTTGTTAACGCATTTTGTCATTACACCAGTCAATTCTGCAGAGGCAAAGACTCTCCTCCCTCAACTAACCTATCCTTTGTGACAAAAGGTAGCAATGAAGGGAAAAATATTTAATACTATGCCTGCATCTAACATATAGATACAGCATTCTAACCTAGTAGGATCTTATAAACCAATGCTGTGAAAGAGAAGGTAGATTTCGTTATTTCTTCTCTGGGATCTTGCTGGTTTTTCACTTGATCAGTTTTACTTCCTTTTAGTGATATTTTTATTTACATTGGTATCATTTTATATATATATATATATATATATATATACACACACATATATATATATATATGTATTGCTTCTTTTGGTTCTTAATTCATTCCATCAATTCATATAAATCTGAACATTATTTTTCTGAATGAGTAATTTCTTACTGCATATTCTATTACATTCATATACCATAGCTTTTTTGGCTACTCTAATTGATAAGCACCTACTTGTTTCCAGTTCTCAGTTCTTTGCAACCACAAAGAAAGTTGCCATGATTATTTTGTCATGTCTTTTTTGATCTTTAATGTTCTTGGGATATCCAGTAGTGGGATCCCTGGGTCAAAAGTTTTGCATAATTTACATACCCTACTTTAAATTTCTAAACGGTATCTAGAATGGTTGGACCAGTTCACAGTTCCAACAGTGCAGTCAGTATTTCTGTCATTTTACAATTCCTCCAACATTGATGATTTTTTAAAATGGAAAATCTAAATGTAATACTTGAGATATATTTATGGAAGAAGTTGGAAGATATTTTCCAAATAGATCAAGACTAAGAAATTTTATAGGGCCAACTGCCAAGAAGTTTGAGTGTGGAAGAGCCAGTACCTTAGATAACAGAATTAGAAATCAAAATGACTTAGGTAAAAATAGGGGAATTACAAAAGAATGGTGCTAAATGTTGAAAAAATGCACAGTGGTACACTTGGAGAAGAAAAAAATGTTTTACAAATACAAAATGAGAATTAAATACCTATAACTAGGCAAAAGACAGAGTGGACACATAACTTCTCTATTAATCCAACTCCAGTGGCTTCCTATTTCCTCTAGCATCAATTATAAACTCTTGTGGTTAGCTTTCTTCAAAGTTCCATACAACCAGGACCTAACTTATCTTCACCATTTCATCAGAGATTACTCTTCCTACTGTACTCTACGATCCAGTCAAACCAGTCTTCTATCTGTTCCTGCCTCGATGGCTTTGCAGTGGACATCCCCCATGCCTAGAATGCATTCCCAACCTCTGCCCCATCTCTACCTTTAGGATGCATTTTAGGTATCATCTTCTACATGAAGCCTTTCCTGATCTCATCTCTCAAATGCTACTGTGCTCCTTTTAAAACATTATACATTGTAGTCTGTATGTTTTTTAACTTTTTATATTTATGCTGCATATATACTTTGTATATATGTATTTGTATATTTGTATATATACTTGTATATATACTTGTCTCCTTTATAATGTGAGCTCATTGTATATATACTTGTATATATTTGTATATTTGTATATATACTTGTATATATATTTGTATATTTGTATATATACTTGTATATATATTTGTATATATACTTGTATATATACTTGTCTCCTTTATAATGTGAGCTCATTGTGAATACAGACTGCTTCATTCTTTTGGGGGGGAAGGGGGAAGAGGGCAATCAGGTAAGTGACTTGCCCAGGGTCAAGCAGCTAGCAAGTATCTGAGGTCGGATTTGAAGCTAAATCCTCCTGACTCTATCCACTGAGCCACCTAGCTGGCTCCTGGATTGCTTCATTCTTTATATTTTTATCTCCAACACCTGAAATGGATGGAATCAGTAAGTCACAAGCAAATGTCAATTAGGAATTTCAAGAGCGTCATTTATTAGCCAGGCTGGGGGCTGCCTCATGTAGAGACCCAGAGGAGACAGCCCTGAACTGAGGTAGGTGAGTGCATTTTAAGCATTTCGGCGCTACTTGGTACAGCCTTGCGGTTTCCGCAACAAACAGAGTTCTGACAGAGCAAGACGGGGGCTTGCTGCTAGGCAAGAATCCCCAAACAGAAGGTGGTTGTCAAGGGGCAACTAGGCAAAGGACCCCAACAGAGGAGAGGTGCCAGGTCCCAATGAAAGACTGGTTGTCATTCAACATACAGTAGTTGTCAAGAAGGGGCAGGGCTAGTTGCCTGGCAACGTTGGTCTAACATTAGGGGGGGCACAGGTGGTTACCATGCAAATGGACTAAACAAAAAATGCCTATTAACAATTTATCAGATATTAAACCAAAGGGGAATAACATTTTGACAGGGGCCCAAACAAGAAACCTGTTGCTAGGCAGATTATCCAACTCTGCCCAGTAACCTAGGGGCCCAGGGAGGAATAATGTCCATTTTACATCAAACACTGGTATTTAATACTTATTAACTAAGACAGAAGAATATGTGTTAAAAAGTAAATATGACAATGGTGTGATTCAAATTCTTCTTCTATTGTTTCCAAGTATTTAAGAATAAGAGGTATACTTCAGAGTTGCACACAGACTTTGGAGCCGTTTCCTAAAAAGCGGCACAATGCTAAAATTAAAGGGCTGACACACAGAACATAAAGGTGAAAGCAAGACTCTTCAGATCACAGAAAACTAAGTAATTGTTGTTTAGTCATATCTGACTCTTCAAAACCCCACTCAGGATTTTCTTGGCAGATACTGGAGTCCTTTGGCATTTCCTTTTCCAGCTCATTTGCCCAGGGTCACACAGCTAGGAGCTGTCTCTGACTAGATTTGAACTCATGAAGATGAGTCTTCTTGACTCTGGGGCTGTGCCACCTAGCTGACCATAGTCTTCATATAACTGATTAGTTGTTATATGTCAGGAATTTAATGGAACTGAATAGTGAACCAGGAGAACTGGATTCTAGTTTTAACTACGCCCTTGACTCACTAGGTAACAATGGCTCAGTCATGACATCATAGGATTTTAGAGCTGAAAGGGATCTTAGGAGATTGAATTGAATACTTTCATTTAACAGATGAGGAAATTGAGCGTCTACCCTCCCCCAGAAGTAACCTGCCTACTAAGGTCCCACAGGGACAAAATAATTCAAACCAATGTCTTCTGACTCCAAAATCAAGATACTTTTCACTATACCAAGAAGTCTTTGTTTTCACTTTCTCATATGTAACATAGGGATAGTGACACCTACTTATACAAGATTTCTAAATGGAAATTTGAATGTTTTACTATACTTACATGTGAATATTCAAAAAAGTTTAACATAGTCAAATGTTAAAAGGATCATTCCCCAACCTTAGTGCAATGACAATGCCCTATAATGTTTATTTTTGTGATACTTCCTTCCCCAGAGTAATAAAATTTTTAAAAATTCTGAAGTTAACTTTGTTTTGAGATTTGTACAGATCAGACAGACACAGGTTATCACAAAAATGAAGGCTGCGACTCACTAATGATGGAGAATGGTAACATCATGCTATCTCACTTCTGCAGACAGAACAAGTGATGACCACCTAGCTGCTTCTTATGGTATATTCTTGATAGCAACATACTATTTTGGGGATATGATTAAATCTCCTTCCCTGGTGATAGAATCTTAGTTTTGAGTTAAAAGAGACATTAAAGATCACCTTCCAATCCCTTCATTTTATAGAGGAAAAAACTGAGACTCAGGGAAGTTAAATGACTTTTTCAAAGTCACCCAAATCTTCTAATTTTAATAGTGTTCTTTCTTCTTCCCATTACACCAAAGCAGGGAACCAATGTAATTAGACTGATTTAAATAATATCCTACAAAAAGCCAGAAAATGAATTGTAAAATCCTTTAAGATGATTTCGGCTTGGTTCTATGATTCTTTGAAAGCTCCTCATAATAGCAGCAAATTTTCCCAACTATAAATTACCACCAAGACCCACTCTCCCCTCAGCTGTACATGGGGGGAGGGGAGGCTGAAAAATCAATGCTTTATTGTTCACTTGCTGTGTTTCTTGGTGATATCCATAAGCATCCAGAGGCACCATTACACAATAATGTTTGATTGTTCCCCTCAAAATGCTTTCCTATGCACAAAAGACACAATCTTAAATTCCTACAAGCAGTCTAGAGCTTTCACCCTTTAAGCACATTTATTTTTATCCCTTCACAAGTTTATTTTGCATCTACAATTCAGCCCCTAGATTTCTTGGAACAATTTTTTTCAGTCTTCAAGGAAAAGAAGAGAGGGGGGAAAGAAGGATAGCATGCCACTATAGGGTCTTGTACAGTCTGGGATCCCAAATTGGATTCAATGAAGGCCTGGAGACACTATCTGAAAAGGCTCAAAGCACAATCTGAGAACATCTGGCATGTACATTTACTTCCTGGCCATATATTTGTCAGGGTGAAGGGTAAAGAAACCCTGGTAGTCATTATTCTTTCTACTCTTCCTAAAGGTCTAAGCTAGAACAAGTGCCAAGACAATCAAAAAGCTCCCAGGGAAATGAGCACAGGAAGACAGACTAAGTGGCACTGCCCAATGCCATGCACTCTAGCCCTCTGGCCTCAATTTCCTCATCTGTAAAAGGAAAGGTCTAGATAAATTACATTGTATCTACTTGGTTTTAATCATCTGTGACTGTGCTCCTAGGACTGTGAGTTTTGAAGTTAGTGCAATAACAGCAGGTTTCAAAACACTTTTTTCAAAACAATCTTGCAAGGTAGCTAGAAATATATAGATAGTAATCACACATACAATTTAGATGAGCAAACTACACTAAGAATTACTATAAAAGTAGTGATGTTAGGAATCATAAGAACCTAATAAAGAAGCCTGGTTAATCCAACGAGCTTTTGTCCATTTACAGTGGGTAAATATTTGGTTCGGTAAGGAAGCCACTTTATAGTTTAGTTTTTAAAAATGTATTATGGTGTTTTAATGTATTTCTTCGCTAGTAGCTAACAAAGAGCTTGATCACAATGCATCAGTTTTATTCTTTATTACCTATGAGCTTTGTTCCTTTTCTTAACTTGCTTTAAAAAAATCCATGAAGGAACACTTTGTGTCCTTATAAAACTACCAATATTGGATTCTCTGCTAAAAAATAAACAAATTAAGCAGGATTCCTCCAACCAAGTGTACTGCAAAAAGATTTAAAAATGAAGTTCAACGTTGGCAGCTCTCAAAATTTAAAATCCTCTTTATTCTGATAAATAGTTTCAAAGATTTCCGCAGAGGATTTGCTCCATTTCTTCTTTTAAAGACACAAAAGATATTAAGAATTACATTTCCCCACTTTGGGCTATAAACTTGACTGGGTCATAAACACTTAATTCAGATACTTGTTGCAAGACTATCTTTTGTATATTGATCTCATTCTTCTTATTTAATATTTCTTTCAAGTTGAAAACAGTTTACAATTATAAATGCAAATTTACAAACTGTTGGGTGGCTGGAACTTTGGTTTTACTAAAGCAAAACAATTTTTGTCTCTAGAGAAGGGAAGGAAGCACTTAAAACAGAAAGTACCCCAAACGTGAGAACACAGGCCTGTGTTGAAAACCATCTTCCTCTTGATTCTTATTTTTATTTTAGAAGGGTCATGACCCATTGGAAAAGAAACACTTGTTTTCATCCATTCATTTGCAACTTATTTTCCTAGTTACAACTTCAACAGGAGAACATGTTCAATGTCAATGCTACATTTTAGCCCAGAAAAAATGTTACATACATTTTCATATCACCATAAAAGTGAAAGTTACTTTCAGTATTATTAATAACCTGTTTATCATTTAATCTCTCCTACAATTGTAAGGAAAAAAAAGATGGTTCAGTGTATTAAAGTCCCCTTATACAATGCTTCATAAACTTTAAAATGCCAGTGTGATCTTTGTCAAGTTAACTTCTCTGACGGTTTCCTCCTCCATTAAACGGAGACTATACTTACACTCCTTCAGAGTACTGTGAGTGAAGTATTTTAAGACACCACTATCTGTTATAGTTCACCCTATACTTAAAGGGTATCTGACCTATTCTTTCTCTTTACTGAATTTAACACCAGTTTCACCAGTACCAAACACTGATAGATACTCTATTTGGAGAAACATACGTGTGTTCCTTGCTAAACAGTAAGGGGGGGGGGGATGTTGCATACGCCAGATTCTCTACTCTCTTCCCCCAAAACTACTAGTAGACATTCATCCTCCTGAAAACTGCAATTGGCTCAGTTATTGGCAAAAATTTTGATTCATTTTTTCAAATTATTTTTAAACTTATAAAGTCAATCAACTACCTTTTATTAAGAACCTACTCTGCATCAGGGCAGCTAGATGGCGAAGTGGATAGAGTGCTAGGCCTGGAATCAGGAAGATTCATCTTCCTGAGTTCAAATTCCACCACAGCCACATACTAGCTGGGTAACCCTAGGCAAATCACTAACCTGGTCTGCCTCAGTTTCCTCATCTATAAAATGAGTTGGAGAAGGAAATACTGAACTACTCCTGTATCTTTGTCAAGAAAACCCCAAATGGGCTCACGACTGGTTTCGAATAAGACTAAGATAGACTGAACAACACTCTTTACCAGGTAACAAACTACTTCCGCTGCCCCCCCCCCCCAAAGCCGAAAAACAGACCCTGAAGGGACTGTTTAATAGCAATTGCAAATCATCACAACTATCACATAAAGACCTGGCATGTTAAAGCCAGGATACCTGACAACAAAAAGTCAACCTTCTGAACTTAAAATTTTATACCAGTGAGTGGAAGTTACAGCATTTCAAGAGAACTCAGAATTCCTCAAGGACATGAACTATGTGATTTTTGTTTGTAATCCATGCACACATCGAGAAATTGGTGCACGTAGAATTGCTGGATATTCTGCGGGAAACGCTTTCTCAAGTTAGTGGGTGAGTCAGCTCTCGTTCTCAATTATTAGACTCACTGCAAATCACTACCAGGTCAAGAGATCCCCTAGTTTCTAGCAGGTTGAACATTGGGCCATATAAACCACTACGACTCCTCCGGCCAATGGATGCGTCCTCTCCAAAATAGGGAAGAGACCAGAGTGTGCCTGTGGGGCAGCTAGCTAGCCCTTCATACATATGCAGGAGAGAGGCATTGCAGCCGGGCTCCGCACGTGGCAAACACTTAATGTTTCCGAAGGGCTGCATGTCAGCCTCAGGCTTCCTCCTCCCACACCCTTCCGAGGATCCGAAGCAGGCAGATTTATTCCCCCCATAGACAAACAGGTAAGGCAAACACCTGAGAGGAAGAAGGAGGAAGTGGAGTGAAAAAGTAAACGAGGAAGAGAAGGAGGTCAGCTGGGGGTGCGCGGCCTGGCTTGGGGGCGATAGCGGGGTGGGGGTGTCTCCCGCCGCCGGGTCAGTCCTCTCCCTCCCTCCCATCACCCGAGGTGGGGGCCCGAGCCCAGCAGAATCAGGTGACAGGAAGGCACCCCCAGCGCCGCACGGGCCAAGTATACTGAGGGGGGGCAGCTCGAAGGAGGAAGGGGGAGGGGGATCCGTCCAGAGCCAAACACCTGAACAGGCAGCGGCCCCGCAGCGACTGAAGCCCCGCTGGCTGGCGAGCCCCACCCCGCGCGGCGGCCGCAGCGGATCCCGAAGGAGCTTGGGTCCCGGCCGGCTCGGCCCCCGGTCAGCCGCCCAGCCCCCGGCCCCGTACCTGGCTGGTGGCGGTGGCACAGGCGGCGGCGACTGCCGCGCTGCTCCTCACATACCCGTTCCGCAGCTCCCCGTTCGCGACGCAGCCATTCGGCAGCGGAGGGCGGCGGCAGCAGCAGCCCCCCGGCCCTGGGCGCATCCTGCCGGCAGCACCAGGTGCGAGGCAGGATCTGGCGGCCGCTCGGGCTAGGCGCCGCACCCCACCCGCCCACCTCCAGCAAACCGGAAATGGCAGCCGCGCCGCCGCCAATTCCCGACCCGGCAGTCACATGGAGGCGGGACTGAACACCCCCGAACTCGGGGCTGGCCCGAGGCCGGGAGAAAGGGGGGGGCCCGGGAGAGGAGGAACAGCCCGAAACCCCAGTGACCAATCCAGAGGAAGAGGGGGGTGTGGCCTAAGCTTGTGCTCGGCCTATGGCTGGGGAGACGGGAGTGGACGAGAGGGCCGAAGGTGGGGGCGCGCTTCGGAGGGACTTTGGGGCGGTAACCTGGCTGCTGGCGAGGAAAGGGCTTGGTCGTCTGTGCTTCCACAGCACACGCGAGGGGTAAAGGAGAGGGTAGGCTGGGCTGCCCAGTCCTAGATAAGAGAGCGGAGCCCAAGCCCGGGCTATGTGGCTCTAGATTCCAGACCACGTGGGGGTTCTCTGGTTCGTACTATTAGGATCGGATATCTGGAAGGAACCTTAGAGGTTATCGAGCCCAACTCCCTCCTTTTACAGAGAAGGAAAGTGAATCCCGGAGAAGTAGAGTGATTTGCTCTAGGTCTCTTAGGGACTAGGAAGTGTCGGAGCTGGGATCCCCTGACTAGAGGCGGTGCTCTTTCCACTGCATGGCACTGCGTCGTCCCGCCCCTCGCCCACCATGGTATCTTCGCTCTCCTTGCCTAGTTGGGAAATTCCTGAGGTTCTTAAATCTTTAGTTGGTGGAGACCTTAGAGGTCATCTTGCTTGATCCTTTCATTTTACAGTTGAGAAAACTGGGGCCTAGAGATGGCAAGTGACTTTGTCCAAACCGAATTCATTCTCCCTCTTTGGTTTCCCTTCATACCCTGTCCCCGCTTCCGAACTTTCTGTGGAGGACAATGCCATTTCTTTTTCTCCAGGTGCACGGGTTCACAATATAGCCTGTAATCATACTCCACTTTGCTATTTCCTTAGCCCCAAATATCCACTCAGTGGTCGAGTCTAGAAGATTCGACCTTTACATATTTTACATTTGCATTCTTCTGTCCTTTCAGGCAGACCACTACCTTAGGGCAGGCTCTTTATCACTTCTTAGATGACCTGTTTCAGTAACCTGAATGGTCTTTACATTCAATCAGCAACAAAAGTAATATTCTTAAAGCACAGATATGACCATGTCACTCTCCTGTTTTTCCTCTAGGATAACATGCAAATTCTTCTACTTTAGCATTTCAAGCCTATCACAATCTGGTTCTAGCTTACATTTCCAGACTTACACATTACTCCTTTCATTCATTCTTCAGTTCAGCCAAAAACCTAACTGACTCTTCTATTTGTACAGCATTCCATTTCCTGTTTCTGCCTGGTGGCAGTCTCTCCCCATGTTTGGCATGTATGCTTGCTTGCCCTTAGAGGCCTAACTTCCTTCCAAGTTCAGCTTATACAGCACCTTGGACAAAAGACCTTTCCTGATCCCACTAGCTGACAGTAACTTTTTCCTCTCCCCAAACTTGCTTTTACTTTATAAATATTTTGCATATGTGTTTATATGTGTACATTTTGTTTCTCCCTCTAGAATGTAGGTTTCTTGAGGGCACGGACTATTTCATTTTTGCCCTTGTGTCCCCAATGCCCAGCAGAAAGTAAGTGCTTAATATATTCCTGTTGAGTGATTCATTACCCAAGCTGAACTATGGTAGTCTTATAATGCACAATATTATTAACTTATTGGTTGAGGATGTTTTTAAAGTTTTTTTTCTTGTTAATTCATAATGGGAAATTTAAACCCTTGATTATACCACAAGTGATTTTTGGCTTTTTTTTTTTTTTTTTTTTTTACTTAATATTATTTACTTAATAATGCCTACATGGCATAATAGATAGAGCACTGAGCCTGGAGTCAAGAAGATCTGAGTTTAAATATAGCCACATACTAGCTATATGACCTTGAGCAAGTCACTTTACCTTTTTTGCCTCAGTTTGTTCAACTGTAAAACAGAGATAATAATAGCACCTACCTCTCAAGGCTGTTGTAAAGAGCAAATGAGATAACAGTTGCCAAGTACTTAACATAGTGCTTGTTACATAGTAAGTGCTATAAAAATGTTAGCCAGTAGTAGTAGTAGTAGTAGTAGTAGTAGTAATAGTATTAAATGCCTACACTTTATATCTCCTCTCTCTAGGTTGTCTGGCTTATATTGTAAGCACTCAGAGGAATATGCAGACCCATTTCCCCCTTGCTTCACAGTGGTCAGAATGAAAGGAAATAGGCCTGAATTGCACCAATGGGATTTGGATTTCATAACTGAAATGATGATGAAATACTGGAACAACAAAAATAAGGGAGCCTGTGAAATTTTCCCTAAGAGCCTTTAAAAACAACAGTGGCAACCATCTGTTTAAGATGATTTAGGTGCTGAGCTACCTCTGAAGACAAGTGGCCAAAGCAGGTGGCCTCATCAATTCAATCAGACAATTATTAAATGCCATATATGTTTAGGTAATATGGGGAAAGGGATGTATATCTATACTTGAATGTATTCAGGGTGGTTACTTCCTCCAATACTACTGTTCAGGACTCATTCCATACCTTCCTGTCCTATGTAATTCTTGTCCATGTCCTTTCACAAATCTTACCCAAAGGATATGTGCAATGTCTTAGAGCCTTCTATGTCTTTTCCCTTCAATAAAGTTCAGTCAATATTTATTAAAACACCTACTATGTTCAAGGCACTGTGGTAGTTTCTATGACAACATGTACATAGATAAAGAAATCAAAGTTGGAGAGTCAGTGTGGTATAGTGGAGAATGAATTGAAGCTGTGGTCAGAATGTCCTGAGTCTGAAACCAGACTGACATTTATGCCTATTGGGAAGTCATTTAACCTCTGTGACCCAGATGTATATAAAGTGCTTTGCAAATTTTAAAGCTATATTGATATTAGTGATAATTTGACGAAGAGAACATTAACAACTGGGAAGGGGGGTCTTTTAATATTCTAAGGAAAGGATACTAATATAACATAGACTGTCCAAATACTTTATATCACTCTCACTGTGTCACTGGCCCACTTTTTCTGATCATGCATATCTTTTTATATTTAGGTGGTTATATTCTTTGTTATTCTGAACTTGACAAAACCCAGCAAACACAAACATTTCCATAAATAAGGATATGTATAAAACCATTCATCCCTATTACATACAACTAGTTTTTTTAATTATACTTTGCTAAATTTAGCATATTAGTTTCAGAGATATCTTGTTTCTATGTGTCTCTCTTAACTTTCCTATATTCTGTGTCATGTGTTAAAAAAAATTATTTAATAGCCTTTTTTTAACATCACTATGCCATAAACTCCGTTCCCTCTTATAACAAGTGTAGTCAAGCAAAACAAATTTCATACACTAACCGTGTCCGAAAAAGAGTTGGATAGCATGCTTCATCATCAGTCCTCTGGAGTTATTGTTCATCATTGCATTTAATAGAATTCTTAATTCTTTTACCATTTATTTTCTTTATAATGTGGTCATGATTGTATAAATTATTTTCCTGGTTCTGCTTTTTTCACTATGTAGCAGTTTATACAAGTCCTCCATGCTTCTCTGAATCCCTCCCTTTCACAATTTGTTTTAGTACAATAGTATTACATTATATTCATGTATCATTATTTGTTGGAACATTCCCCCAATTGATGGGCATCCCTTACTTTCAAGTCTTTTGCTACGGTGGATAGTTTTGTATGTGGGGATTTCCCCGCCTCCTCTCTTTTAATTCTTTGGAACATAATGGTAGTATTGCTGGCTCCATGGGGAAACACAGTTAAGTGTTTAGTGTACAGCTCTGAATTGCTTCCCAGAGTGGCTGTACTAATTCATAGTTCTACCGATGCACTGATGTGCCTGTCCTCTCAGTCCTTTTAACAGTTGGCATTATACTTTTTTGCGACTATCTTGGCTAATCTGATGGGCATGAGGCAGAACTCAAATTTTTTAAATTTGTATGTCTCTTATTAATGATTTATAGCATTTTTGCATATAGTTGTTGATAGCTTAGATTTTTTTTCCCTTGAGAATTGAATGTTCATATCCTTTGACCAGTTATCTACTGGGAATGATTCTTCCTATATATTTGAATCAGTGCCTTATATTCCTTGGATATTAGACCTTTATCAAAGAAATTTGCTATATCAATAGTTGCCCCCTCCCAATTTTCCTCTTTTACTTTTAATTCCATTGATTCACTTTGTGCAGAAGTTTTAAAATTTTGCATAATTAAAATTGTCTATTTTATCTCCTCTGATTCTCTTATCCCTTAAATAGTTCAGAGATACTTCCTTATCCACAATTGCAAAAGGTATCCTTCCTGAATTATTTATGGTATAAATTTTAAAATCTGGTCAATTATCCATTGAAACTTATCTTTGTGTATGATGTGAGATTCTGTCTGATTGTTTTCCAGTTTTTGCAGCAGTTTTTGTTGAAGAGTAATTTGGGGTTTATTGAACATTCCATTACTATGGTCTTTTCTGAAGCTTATGTACATGATCTGTGCAGTCAACGTTTCTATTGATTAACCAGTACAAAATATTTTGGATAATTGTTTTAAAGATCAGGATTAAATCTGTATATTTTAAGATCAAGAACTACTGGACCAACTTACTTCATACTTCCTGTTATTATTTTCCTTGAACTTCTTGATCTTTTTATTCCTCTAGATGAATTTGATTATTTTTCTAGCTCTTTAACCTTTTACTAGTTTGATTAGCATAACACTAAATCAGTGAATTAATTTTGACATTATTGTCATTTTATTATATTAGCACACCCCAACCATGAGCAAGTTCTTTATAATTATGTAGGACAGTCTTTGTTTCCATAAAGAATGTGTTATAGATGTATATTGTTCCCTTTTGTGTCTTAGTAGGTGGATGCTCAAATATTTTGTGGATCATGTACTTGTTTTGAATGGAATTTCCCCTTTTATTACTTTTTTCTTGGTTCTGTCAGTAATGAAACCTCATTTTTAATGTAGGTTTATTTTTTATTTAAATTAATTTTAAATTAGTTCTCTAGGGTTCTCTAAGTAGATCATATAAGCAAAAAATGCTAATTTTACTTCCTCTTTGCTTATACCTGTCCCCTCACTTCATTTTTATTGTTATTTCATATAGCTAGCTCATTTTAGCACCATATAAAATAATACTGATGATAATGAAAATATTTGTTTTATTCATGATCTTTTTACAGAAGTTTATATTACATTTACATCTACATTATATGTAATGCTAGCCCTTGGCTATAGATAGTCATTACTTACAATATTAAAGAAAGGTCCATTTATTTTTTTACTTTAAAAATTGTTTTTAACATAAATACCAATTACATTTTGTGAAAATCTTTTTCTGACTATTGCTATAATATGGTGATTTTTATTGTTTTGTCATTAATATGGTCTATGTTATTTGTAGTTTTATAACACTGAAGAAACTCTACATTCCTAGTATAAATTCAACCTGGTCATAGTATATAATCTTGTGTATGTTGGTGGTATGTTTTGTAGTCTCTTTGTTAATATTTTTATTCATTATTTTTGCATCAATATTAATTAGAGATATTGATCTATAGTTTTCTTTTTTGACTTTGTCTTTCCTTGGTTTAGATATGCTTGTATCACAGGAAAAGAAACTGGTAGGATCTCCTTTGTCTCTTTCTGCAGAGAGTTTATGTAATGTTGGAATTGTTCTTTGAAGGACAGAATTTACTTGTATATCCATCTGGCCCTAGGGTTGTTCCCCCACTCCCTCCTCTCTCCCCCTTCCTTTGGGAGTTTATTTATGGCTTACACAATTTTTTTTCTGACGTTGGCTTATTTAAATTATCTATTTCTTGTTCTATTAATCTGAAGGTTTTTAAATTTTTATAAATATTCAGATTCAAATTCTGTGCATATTCTTTTATCAGTTTTCTTCGCAGAAAGTTTATGATAATTTCAGTCATTGAGAGCGCCCTTCCATCTTGCCTTTTTCCCTCTTTCCACAGGCTACTTGACTATTTACATTCATTCTTATAAGATTAAATACTTATCGTCAGGCTTTGCTTACTGTTTCCCATGATCTCTAGGCTTTCTCATCTGCCCTATCTCTATTCCCTCCAATATCACAACTGTCGTCTCAACTGTCTATGAAGCCTATTTTGCCCTAAGGCCGTACACTTAGGATTTCTGGGATTTTCCATCTGCCCTAAAGTAGAACTTTCTCTAATTTTTGTTTCTCTAAGAGTGTTAGCTACTTTAAAACAGAGATTGTCTTGATTCTTTCTATCTCAACGCACTTAACACAGTACTTGGAACTTAGTAAGCACTTAACAAATGCTTCTTCAGTTTTTCATTCATTTCCCCTTTACTTTTTGTAGGTTCTCCTTTTTCATTATTGTTATGTATGATTTTCCTGAACTACCTCCCCCCAGGGTTATCAATTTAACTAGGCATTTTATTTATCAATTCAATGGGTTTCTCTCTCTTTTTGCTTTTAGCTTTGTTAATCACTTTAGTTTTCAGAATTTTTATTTTGGTGTTTTTTAAATTTGCTTTCATAGTTTTTTGTTTTGTTTCATGCCTAATTCATTGATTTGTTCTTCCTTTTATTAATAAAAAATATTTAGATTTATGATTTTTTAGAAATCATATTCCATGATTTACAGCCATATTGGTGTTGGAGAGATTTCATGTATACATACATACACATACACACACACACCACATATACATATACATATATATATATATGTATACACACACACACACACACACACACACAGAGCTTAGGTTAATTTCAAGTGCTACTCAGTGTATCAGTTAAATTCCAGCTTGTTCTCTTCTTTCTATTCCACTCTAGATCCAGCTCATTCCTCATCTGTCGTTCCTGTTTAAAATATATGCTAATAGCCTCAGTCAACTGACTGTGCATCCAACTAGGTTTCTTAATCTGGACAATATGCATTTTTTTATCCATTACTTTTCTCCTTCGTGGATTACTAGGCTGATCATTTTTAAATAACAACAGATGTCATTGAGCATGCCCTTTCTTATTCTGGGGCTTTATGTAATCAGCAAAATTTTTCTCACAAATAAGAGATCATGGGGAATCCCTCTTCTATTTGAAGTCTGTACAGAACATCTTCCATGATATCTGTGATCAACCTTGGCAAAATATGCCACCTTGCTTTATGCCTTACTACAGATAATCAAACTGCTGTTATACAGTTATCTCTGGTTGCATCTCTTACAGATTCTTATATGATCTTAATATGTGCATAGGAGGTTTTTTATTGAAGATTTTTAGGCCATACATAGATCATTCTACCCAGTAATTTTCCTGCATAAACAAACAGCAGACATTGATCTTCGGGCTATGAAAGATACAAGTGAAATATACAATGTGGCCTCTGTTCTTAGAATCTATTAGACTACAAACTCCATTTCTTATCTAAACATTGTATCTCCAGTAGTAACTCATATTGGAAACTAAGTAAATATTTATGAAATGTTATTGAAGAAACTAACAATAAGTTAAAATAATGGTCCAAGGTAGCATATTATCAAGTGTCACTTTGCTGTGTGAGAGGCACATGTAGATTTGAAAAGCACTTTTAAGTTCTTAATGCTTTCTTGAAGTCCTCATTTATTCAGGGAGGGTACTGTATTAGGTAATGGGAATATAAAGATGAAAAATGATACCATTCTTTTCTTTAGGATATTTACTATATAGAAGGTAATCAGACAGCTACAGAAACAAATGTAGTACAGATGATGAGGAAATAAGAAAGGTCAAATGGGCAAGTAGGACAGATTCTGGAAGAAAGAATTAGGGAAGGCCTTGAATTATGTTAGGCCTTGAAGGAAGAGAAGTATTTCAATCAGTGGAGATGGAATCCATTCCCAGGACAAGGATGAGGAGGCAGGAGAAGCAATGAGTTTGGCCAAAACCTAGAATGAGTTATAGAGTAGTATGAAATAAAACTGGAAAGGTAGATTGAAGCCAACCCACTGAGAGAACAAAACAAGGAGTTTGGATTTTATGCTGTATTTAACAGAGAACCACCAAAAGCTTATGAGCAATGAAATGATGTGATCAGAACTCTACATTGGGAAATTGGTTACTAAGAGAAGAATGTATCAGGTGGGAGGAGACTGCAGGCAAGGACACCAGTTAGGAGACTACTGAAATAGTACAGAGATAGGTAAAGAGAGCCTGAACTAGAGTGGTGGCAATGAGAGTAAGAAAAGAAGGGCCAGATGTAAGAGGTTTCAGGCGTATAATCAATGGGTCTTGACAACTGACTAGGTGGAGAGGGTAAGAGAGAGGGAAGACTTAATAATGACTCTGGGATTCAAGCCTGGATGACTCAGAGAATGATACTGTAATCAAGAGAAACTGGAAAGTTGAGAGAAAGGTTGGATTTTGGGTGAGAGGTGAGTTTTATTTTGCACAGGTTGAATTTGAGGTACCAGTGGAATATTTAGATGATGTCCAATAGGAAGCTGAAATTTTAAGATCACTCACAGGAAAGGTCAGCACAGGATATGTAGATTTGGAAGTTATCTGCATAAAATGATCACTGAAATGACATGAGCAGGTGAGACCTCCATGTAAGAGAGTGTTTAGAGAGGAAAAAGAAGCAATCCAATAAAAGAGGCCTGGAGAACACTCCAATTTAGAAAATCAGGAGTAGGATGATGAACTAGCAAGGGAAAGGTTGAAAAAGAGAAGAATCAAAGTGTCAGAGAATCCAAGTGATAGGCACGCCAAGAAGGAGATGGTGCTAGTTTCCAAGCCATATAAAGAATGAATATAAAGATATAAGAACAATGACTGAGATTTGGTTGATTGGATTTGATGTTGGACGGGTGATTAAAATCTGGACTCCTGGGGACACCCTTCTAATGGGTATGCCTACCTAAAGTTTGTCTCCAACTCTAATCTATCCTCTACTCAGCCACCAAGGTGATTTTCCTAAATCATAACTGGGATCATGTTGTCTCCCCAATAAATTCCAGTGGCTCCCTATTTTCTCCAGAATCAAATCTATTTGGCTTTTAAAGCTCTCCATAACCTAGCTTCTTCCTACTTTCCCAGTCTTCTTACCCTTTGCCCTTCTTACCTTCAGTGAACTACAATTTATCAATACTGGCTTTCCTGCTCTTCCTCACACATGGCATACTATCTACCCACTTTGTGCCTGTGCATGTGCTTTCTCCCTTGCCCAAAATACTCTGCCTTCTCACCTCTACCTTAATTTCTTCCTTTAGAACTCAGCTCAGATTTCACTTCTGTAGGAGTTTCCTGGTCCCTTCAGGCTGCTAATGACTGTCTCCCCTTCCAACTACTCTACATTTGTCATTGCCTAATCGTTGCCACAGCATAATTGTAGCACTCTTGTGTTTTTGTGTGGTTTTATTTTTTCATTTCAAAACTTGGTTTTACCTTACATGACATAATTGTGGCATGTATAATTCTGTTTGTCATGCCACATAAAAGGTAAACAGAGCAGCAATGTATTCACCCGTGGCAATACATTTATCTCTGGCACATTTTGAGGCAAGAGTCTAGAATTCTCAGAGCAAGGTGTCAGTATTCAATTTTCAGGCGTATTCTGTGCCTCCTAATCTTTGACCAAAGATAGCTTAGTAATAAATGATTTTTAAGTAATACTGGCACAATTTTTTTAAAAAAGCTTCACATAATCATATTCCATTTCTTTGCAAAAAGAAAAAATTGGCATAAAATCTGTGGTGATTATGTGGTGAAATATGATATATACCTAATTCTCTTCAGGTTGTTTCATCATTAAAGTATGAGTTCCTTGGGTACAAAGATTGCTTTTGCCTGTTTTTGCATATCTAGCACTTATCACAGTGCTGGGCACATAGTAAACACTTAATGTTTGTTAACTGAATGACTGGCTAATGATCTTGGAGTGAGAAGTTTTAGTGATGAGACTAGAAGTCAGGTGGCAGGGAAATAAAGAGTGAGTGGGTGGTGAAGTTGCAAGGTGTGTTTGGCTGTTAATCATATCTGATTTTGTTGGGTTGAGGAACTCCTCATAACAAGGCAGCTTGGCAACTGTTCTGCAACATGCAATCTTAGATGCCTTAGAGGTATCCATTTTACCTTAGCCCCCTCCATAATGACCTATAAAGCATGCCAGAATGAATTCTGATCAGGAAAGCAAAGGAAAAGTCACAGTGAGTGATTTTTCCAGTCCAGGTCAGTTTACGAAGATAGACAAAGAGGTCTACAGACACTAGGATAGGAGGCTAGCCAGGAGCACAGTGACAGCAGGCAGAAGCAGCAGCATGCTGTGACAGCAGGAGCAGCCACAAGGAGCAGCCCGGAGCTCAGGGACAGTAAGGGGACTGAACACTGGGTAGAATAAAGTTCCAGGGCTCCCCTGTACCAGCACGAGGAGCAGAAACAGGTGCAAATGGAGAGCTATCACCTATTACCCAGTTTCAGGTCACAATTCCAGGAAGGACAGGAGAAATCATGTTCTGATTAGGGTTGTGAGGGAGTAGGGCCCCTGCTTTTGTAAGAAACATAGGTGCAGGGCTCTGAACCCAGAAACAAACTGGGGACTCAGTTTTATTGTTCATCCATGCACACAAGCCTACAGTGGAATCAACCAGGTCAGGAGAACAAAACGAAGAGCCAGTAGTTCCATCGTTCTGAACCTGCAGAAACTTCCACTGGGCAAACAATAATGTAATCCAGCAGCAGCAGTCTGTGAAAACTCAACCACACACAAACCAATAGACCCAAACTTGGTTCAGGAACTTGCAGAGCTCAGACCAGGAAGGCAGCAAAACAGACTTCTCCCTGGATTGAACCACTTTGGAAGCATCAAAATCTTAAAGGCCCTGCCTGAGCTGTGAAAGCAACAGGATATAAAAGACTTAAGTTCAGGCTAGACATTTCCTTTCATTAACACCACCCCTAGAAATAAGCAGAGCCCAGAACTAACATAAAGTCGAAAGTTAAGATGTAGGCTAGAAAAATGAGCAAATGAAAATAGAACCTGATCAAAAAAGCTACGAGGGAAATAGGAAAACTCAAGACATAAATACAGAGGAAGACAATGAACTGAAAGCATCTACAAGCAAAACTTCAAAGAATTAGTTATGATGTGTTAGGGACCTCCCATTCCCAACACTCTGTTCTCAGTAATGCCTGACCCTGAGTTCTCTGGTGTTCTCTAGACATTCCCTTTTCCTGTGTCACAAAGCAGAGAATCAGTCACAGAATTTAACAAAGCTTTCTTATCATAGCCTTCTAGTACTGGTAGAATGATACTCTGGTCTTACACTCCCAACTCATGTGTGGAAAAACAGGTCAGGTTTCAGGAAGGCAACTAGCTATCTACCCCTCAGGGTTCTAGAGAGAGCCCTAAGGAGTTAGGGGACTTTTAAAAAATGCTTTTGGCTCAAGCTTCCATTCTGGTGTGTTCTCCCCAATATCAAGCATCAGTTAGAGTTAGCATCTTCCTTTGGCTGAAATAGTGACTTGTACCCAAATATCATTTAACCAGTTTACATCAGGTAGCTTTTACAAAGTGATATTTAGGGACAGAGCCAAGATAGAGTAGCAGGAAATAGTTCAGCAAGGAATTCTCCCCTAAACTCCTCTAAATAGATCTAGAAAACACAGTGGGCAGAATCCTGATGGGGGAACCCAAGAAAAAAGGTTTAATGAGTCATTTTCATAGGCCAGATCATAGGCATAAACAAAGAAGTCTTCAGACCTGGGGATAGGGCACGGGGCATAGTATGGCGGGGAGGAAGGGGGAGAGTACATAAGTACTCAGAACAAACAGACTCAAGGCACATCCGCATCCAGGGAAAGCTGTGAACTATGGCAAGAAGGGGTCCTAGACCTATAATAAGACATTGCAATGGGAATGTGCAAACTGGCAATTTTGTTACCCCCTACCCACTTTCTTCTCACAGATTCAGAGTGAACTGGCAAAAGGACTTGCCCCTGCAGCAGCCCTCCACTGCCCCCATCCCTAGCAGTTTCAGGTCTTAGGCAATATACTGGGAGAGAAACAAGTTTAAGAAGCCAGCAGCAGCAGAGTGGCTCAGATCTCAGAAGCAAAGTGAGGTATCAGTTCCAGCCTGCAGCCCCATATGAAGCCTGAAGGGGAATAACTAAGGCATGAATTCCCGACCAATGGGGCATTCTGTAATTCTGAAACCCCAGAGCTTCCCAGTTGATTGACAGCAGCAGTGTCTTGTTGCTCAGACCCAAACCCAAGTCAGGAATTTGCAAAACTCAAGAAAGGTGGGGCAACAATTAGACTTTGTCTTGTTAGACCACTTTGGGAAAACTGAAAGCTTGCAGGTCCCTAGCTTGAGATGTCCCTGAGGTCCTGGAACAGTGCAACATTCAGTACTCCAAGAAAGCAACCAGACCAGCCCAGACCTTTCCTCCAGGTATCTGCAGAGCCTGGGCCTAACATCAAGTCCAAAGTCAACAAGTAGGCTAGAACAATGAGCAAATAAAAAGAGAATCCCATTTGAAAAAGCCATTGTGGTGATAAGGTTAAGACACAAACCTAGAAGAAAATGACTTCAAAAAATATATAAGCAAAATCTCAAAAGAATAAAAAACAGCTTGGGCACAAATTCAACTAAAATTCCTAGAAGAGACAAAGCAACAATGTTTTAACAAGAGTGAAAATGTTTTTAATAAATGAAATGAGAGTGCTAGAGGCAAAAAAAAAAAAAATGGAAAAGAAATGAGAGTTATGGAAGAAAGAATTGGAAAGGGAATTAACAGGTAGGCACAAGAGGCACAAAATCTTGCCCAAGCAACAAACTCCCTGAAAATTTGAATGAACCAAATAGAAGACCAAATGGAACATGTATTAAAACAAAGTAAAAGGCTAAAAAGCATGGAAGAAAATATAAAGCACCTCATAGAAAAACAACCAATCTGGAATAAAAGATGAAAGAGAAAAAAAATTAACTAACTGAATGCAATGATGAAAACAAGAACCTCAAATTTCAAGAAATCATAGAACTGCCAGACGTCTTGAAATCAGAAGGCAAAGTAAAAATAAAAGGAATTAAGTCACTTCTCAAAAGAAACCCCAAAATGAAAAGTCCTGGAAAGTTTATAGCCAAAATTCAAAGCTTCCAAGTGAAGGAAAAGAAAAACACTTCAAACAGAAAGAATTCAAGTACTGAGGAACCACAGTCAGGATCATACATAATCTGTCACCACCACACAGGAGAGGAGTGCTTGGGATACTATATTCCAGAAGGCAAAAATATAGGCATACAGGCAAAAATAGTTTGCCTGGCAAATGAAATAGATCTTTAATGAAATAGAGGACCTCCAAGCATTCCTGACGAATAAGAGCAGAGCTGTGTAGAAACTTTAAAGCTCAACCACACAAATTAAAAGAAATATAAGAAGCATAAACACAAGTGAACAAAGGTAAATGATAGCTGAACAACAAAGATAAACTGCTTACATTCTAATATGAGATAATACATGAAACATCAGAGGCCATAGGAGTCTTATTAGGCAGAAGGCCTGGGAGTGGTTTTGTTATATCTTGATGATCTTAAAAGAACAATGGAAAGGGAGAGGAGGAGGAATTCATGGGATGAGGGAGAAAGGTTAGGGATAATGATCTCCCATTATCAGAGTGTACCAACATAAAGTAGGAAAATTTGAACTTCTTTCTCCTGAAGGGGACAAAGGAGGGAAGAATATACACATAGCTGAAGATAAAAATACATTTCACTAAATGGAAATAGGAGGGAAAGGGAGAAAAAGGCATTAGAAGAAGAGCAAGTTAAGCAAAATGTGAATGCCTCTTCTAAATCATACACTTCTAGATCTACAGCAACAAAGGGTATGGCAGACAACTAGTCTAACCCCCTCGTTTTACAGATGAGGAAACTGAGGTCCAGAGAGGTGTTTTGCCCATATCAAATAGGTGACAAGTAGTGGAGTGAGGACTCAAACACAATTCCTATGACTCCTCCACATCCAATCATCTAGTACTCCACCACGCTATCTCAAAGTTCTATTCTTTCCTCTATGTGGCAGGTAGGTAACCCCTGTATTTTCAAAGCCCATACAGCAGAACCCAAATTCTAGCAGGTTCTACCAAGCTAGAAAGGCTTTGAGTACAAGCCTGGCAATGGGGTTGACTGTCATCCAAGGACCAGCCTAACAAAAGTTGGAAAGTTTGGTCACCAGATGATTGGCCACTGGGTGATCCATAGCAATCCTCAAAGTCCATATGTCTACTAAAGCATAGATACATTGCAATCTGTACCAGTGGAGGCTATTTCTACACCTTGAAATCACAGATCCTAGAAATACTGAAGTCATGAAATTGATGACAGAGAATTTGATTCTATTCCTGGCTCTCTATCTTTTCCTGGGAAACCCGGGAGACGATCCTACACCAGTTGATACCTTAGTGTTCCCATTCACAAAATGGAGCTAATAAATGCCTGCCCTTACCAATGGGAGCTTTGAAGGATAAGAAAGAATCCTCATCAAGGAGCATTAAGTTCTTCAGAGGAAAAATGCTATGCAAATGCAAATAATTTATTATGATTACTGACTGCATACCTATCACATACCTGGTCCAATTACAGTGTCAAGTATAGTGACGGTAATCTGTCAGACAGGCATTTGCAATAGAAGCCCTAAGAGAAAACAAATAGGCTCTCTAGGAATAGGTAAATGTGATGGTAGTAGAGACTACTCTGGTCTTTTCTCTTTACAGGAATCTCTTATCAACCTCCCCACCTACCATACCTCTCCTATCACTATGGGCTAGCTTCCGGTAGGTAAAAGCAGAAGCTGCTTGCTGCAATCAGCTGAGGCACTGCTTCAGAAAAAGGGCTTTTGTTTTTCCTCCAGGAAGGGAGTGAGGGGAGAGACAATGAAGAAGAAGGTGGAGAAGAAAGAAGGAAGAAGATGATGATGATGGAGATTATGAGAGGCTGCCTTTAGTGAGGCTAGAAGAACCTTTTTTCAGACAATGGACAATGATAATAATAACAGCTAGCATCTATATATAGCCTGCTATGTGCCAGGCACTGTGCTAAGCGCATTACAAATACTGTCTTCTTTGATCCTCATAATCCTGGGAGGTGGGTGTTGTTAATATCTTCATTGAAGTAACTTGTCCGAAGTCACACAGTTAGTAAGTGTGTGAAGTAGAATTTGAAATCAGGGCTTCCTGACTCTAGGTTCAGTGCTACTCTATCCACTGCACCACCTAACTACGCCTAAAAAGACCTCCAGAGGAAAAGGAACAAGTATTTATATTTGTTTTTTATAGTTTAGTATTTTATTTTTCCCAATTACAATTTTTTTACATTTGTTTTCTAAAATTTTGACTATCAAATTCTCTACCTCCAGCTTTCCCCTCCTCCTAATTCAGAAAGGCAAGCAATTTGATATAGGTTACATATGTGTAGTTATACAAAACATATTTTCATGTTAATCATATTATGAAAGAAAACACAGACAAAAAAAACAAGGAAAATAAAATAAAGTAAAGAAAGAGTATATTTCCATCTGCATTCAGATTCCATCAGTTCTTTTTCTGGAGGAGAACAGCACTTTTCATTATCAGTCTTTCAGAACTGTCTTGGATCATTGTATTGCTGAAAATAACTGTCATTCACAGTTGATCATCATATAATATTGCTGATACTGTGCACAATGTTCTTCTGATTCTGTTCATTTCACTTTGCATCAGTTCATGTAAGTCTTTCTAGATTTTTCTGCAAGTATCCTGCTCATCATTTCTTGTATATGATTGTTATGGAATAACGTTGTACTACAACAACTTGTTCAGCTATTCCCCAACTGATGAACATCCCCTCAATTTCCAATTCTTTGCCACAACTAAAAGAGCTGCCATAAACATTTTTGCACATATAGATCTTTTTCCTTTTTGTTTTTTATCTCTTTGAGATATTAGTAGTGATGTTGCTTGGTCAAAGGGTATGCATATAGCCCTTTGGGCATAGGAACAAGTATTTATTAAGTGCTCCATTTGATCCTCACAATAACTCGGTGACTGTGTGAAAAGCACGGACTTGACTAGCAACAGGGATGGGTAGTACATCCTCCTCTAATATACAATCAGTAAAGGCCTCCTACAAGCCAAAATATTCATAGCAGCACTTATTGTAGTAGCAAAACACTGGGGAAAAAATGGATGCCCACCAATTGGGAAATGGCTGATCAAATTATAGTATATGAATTACCACATCACAAGAAATTAATAAGAGCAATTCAGGGAGAACTTGTATCATTTTATATATAACAATAACACAGAATCAGGAGAATGATCTACATAATGACTATATGTAAATGAATGCTAAAAGAGCACTGAACTCAGATTAAATGTGATGACCAAAACTGGTTCCTGAGGAGAGAAGGGATCTCAAGGACCATCTAGTCCAACTCATACCTGAACAAGAGCCCCACTTCTCCAATGTACACAATGGATGGTCATCCAGGCTTTTCATTAGGAAGTTTTTCCCTGTAGAGAGCTTAAATATGCCTCTCAGTACTTCCACTCCAAATAGCATCCTTCAAGAATACAAAGTATTTAAAGACTGCTACTATGCTAGCCAGCCAGCCCATGTTCCTTCAATCCATCCCAATATGATATGGCATGAATCTGAGGCTCTTCACAGCACCATTATTCTCTACAAGTATTCTAGTTCACCCATGTACTTACTGAAACACCAATGTACTTACTGACACTGAACTTTATACTCTAGATATGGCATGACAGAGTCTGATATAGTGAAATTATTACCACCCTCTGTAGCCAGAAGGATCATGCCTCTCTTAATTAGCATTTTTAGCTGCTCTATTACAATTTGGTAGATTCATACTGAGCTCGCTGTCCTCTAAAGATCTCAGATCTTTTCCCACAAGAAATAATGCCTAGCACCACCTCTTCCAGCTTGAACTTGTAAAACTGAGTTGTTGTTTTTTTTAACTAAAATTGTAGAATTTTATCATTATCATAGTTCATTTTCTTGGACTTAATTCATTATTCTGTTCTGCCAAATTCTCTTTTTTAAAATGAGAGTGTAGAATAAAATCTCTAAGGTTCTTTTCTGCTCTCAATCTATGATCCTATGACAGTACTGGATGCTGATTCTCTCTCCCCATATATTAGCTAGCTGATATGAATGCCACCCATAGATCTTTCAAGTCACTGATAAGAAATATTGAATAGCACATGACTAAGTGTACATTCCAAGACCACTCCACTAGAAACCTCCTTCCATGTTGATATCTGGGCATTTGTTACCCAAATTGCCATGGACCACTATGCTATTAGACATACAACCATATATTTAATCACACATTAATGACAACTCTTTGGAACTGATCATTCAACAAATTTCATATTCATCTATCAATACTATCTGGGCAGCTAGGTTGTGCAGTGGATAGAGTACCAGGCCTCAAGTCAGGAAAACTCATCTTCTTGAGTTCAAATCTGGCCTCAGACACTTACTGGTCATGTGACCATGGGCAAGTCACTTAATCCCATCTGTAATCTTCCTCTGTAAAATGAGCTGAAGAAGAAAATGGCCAACCACTCTAGTATCCTTGCCAAGAAAACATCAAATGAGATCACTGGACAGCAACAACATCTGTACTATTGTTTAGTCCACACTTCAACCTGGGTGATGGCAGTGGGAATAGAGGGGAAGGGAAGGAAGAAGATGACAATGATAACTATGGTGATGGAATTAACGGGACTTGTAAAATTATGGCAAAATTTCATTTACCTATATCATCTAAAGAGTATAAGGCCAAACAAAGCTCAATTAATTAAGAACCTACCACAAAACCAGGCATTGGGAACAGAAACACAAAAAGAAGGTAATTTCCCTCAAGAAATTTACCATCTAATGGGGAAAAACAAAAAGGAATCTGAAAAAATGGGGGACAGAGAAGATATAGAGGAAGGATAGAGAAGTTCAGAGGAGTGCAGATGAAGAGATGGTTGACCTGGGCCCTTTTCCTTAAATAGAGAATCTTGGAGGACCGTGCTATCCTCCAGTCTTGGGAGAGGCCCCAGGAGCAGAGGGTTGGGAGGAAGTGTGAATTTCAGTACATGTGGGGGATGAAGAGGTTCCTGAGTCATGTTGAAAAAGTCCAGAGGAGAGTAGCTGGAAATCAAGAAAGGGAATTATTTAGAGATGGTGTGGAGGGAAATAAAGAGATAGCTGTCCTCTCATGATATTAGCTTATGGTTGACTGGAAAGAGAGGCAAGAGAGGTTGTGGTGTGTGTTGGGTTGGGGTGGGGGGAGTGGAGTTATTCTGACCCTATGCTGAATCAAGGTGGCATCATCCTATCCCAGTATGCGAGGTTCTTCAAGTTCTATTGGGAAAGAAGAGAGCTGTCTGATTCTGAACCCAGATCTCCAGGAGCTACCACATACCATCTATGGGAATGTATTTCACTTCCATAAGGAATTACATCCACTCTGCAAACCAAACTTAAAAACAGGAAAGAAATTTATACACACACACATATACACAATTTATACATATGTGTATATATATATTTACTTATATACATGCACACACTTTTCAAAGAATGTCAGAGCTGGAAGGAACCTTAGAATAGGTGGAGGTGAAGGTTGGGACACTGAATGCCAGATGTTGCACAAACTGAGGGATGAGGTATCAGTGTCATTTGGTTTTACTTAACTGGTTTTCTTTACACAAGAGTGTGATATTTATAGCAAGGGAGGGTTCTATGGTATTGGGTAGGGGAGATATATCAGAAGATAACTATGTTATAAAAAGTAAAGAGCATCAATAAAATTTATAGTCCAAATGGATTGGCCTAAGAAGGCAAATCCCTAAAGCATGTATGGAGACTTCCTGCCTAACCTCAGTCCAAGGCCCATGTCCCAAGTGACAGCATGAAATCCCTGGCTGATTCAGGACCATAATAATGGTGAATCAGGGCTTTGTATTGTGTAGTAGTGATTTCCTAATTGGCTGAAGAGTCAGAAGAATTGATGACTCAGAGGTTTCTGAGTTTGAATAAGTAAATAGAAGAGGAAGCCTGCCCTTACATCTTTTTTCTTTTTTTAAGGTTTTGAGGAGGCAAAATGGTCCCAAGAGTCTTCTGGGAAAGGGGCTATAGTTTTGTCTCCTATCTACTTATGGAACCTGGCTATGAACATATGGCCATCTCTATCTCTTTGTGAGTCTTTCCTGATCTTAATTAAATGAGTATTAGAAATGGAAGTACCCAAGAAACCTTGTGAGTTTGAGATCCAGAGACTCTACTGGTGACCAGAAACGGAAGCAGTGGTCATTGGATTGGTGGTGGCTGAGGGCAATATGAGTAGCAGCAGCAGACAGATGTGGATAGTGGTGGCTTCTGGGCAAGGGACTCTTTGAAGAGTCCTGAGAAGATGTGAGGTTGGTGCTGGTTATGGATTCAAGAAAGGCAGCGGGACTGCTCACCTAGCAGAGAGCTACACGTGGGAAAACCTGGGGAGGACATACATAAGACGAAAAGGTCTCCCAAGGTCAGAAGTACCATCTCATTTGGTACCTTTGCACTTTAAATTTGAGCCTCGGTTCCCCAGGGACCATGTGTGCAGTGTCCTCATTTGGAGGGGTAGGTATTTTGTAGCAATTGTTCCTGCTCTAATATTTCAGGATTGAAAATTATCTGGTTGGCTAATGGTTAATGGGAAGTAAACTACTGGTGACTTATGATCAACAATACTAAAAATTCCAGCCATTCAGAGTTACTCCCTGGAATGGTGAAAATAAAAAGCCTCTTATTAGGGACCTGGCCCATCCTACAACTGGGAGCTAAGAAAGTAGCCTTAGAGGAAGGGCTATATTTTAAATTGGAAGGAAAATAAATTATAGTTACTGTCACAGCTTGAACCAACTGTCTGTGTGACCTTGACCAAGTCACTTCTTTCTCTGGGGCTCAGTTGTCTCATCTATTAAAGGGGACTGGAATAGGTGACCTCTGGGGTTCAGCTCTAACATTCTATGAGTTTATGAAACCATTTACTATGCAACCTTAACGAGTACTTTTAACAGAAGTAATAGGCGGTCTCTGCCCTCTGAGTACTGATGACAACAGTGACACAGAAGGGCAGATGGACACCCAGAATAAAACTGAACCCAAGAAATACTATGCATAACTAAGAATGTAAACCTATGACCAATGGACAATGAGTGGGGAGTGCTGAGTAGAGAATTACGGGATTTATATCCTGAAATACAGTAGGGTTAAAGGAAGATCGCCAATTCTGTTCTAATTAATCATAGAAGATCTCAAGGAAATAATGTGATGTCACTGATGTCTCCAAAAGCTCCTTTAAATTTTATTTGTGTTGATACACATCAATCCTGAATTAATATGTACTCTCTTTTGCATTCAGATACAATAGTTTGCATATCTTTAAAGACTTTTTTTCTTTGGTTTCTTCCCTTCTTCCTCCATAGGCTTTTTTTTTCTTAACAACTCCTCCCTATAATCTCTGCTATCCCTCCTTCTTCCTCACCCTACAACCACGTGGCCATACTTCCTGGTGACTGCTGCTCCAAAGCACCATTTTAGTCCCAGCTTGGAAGATTTTTTTAATTTTTAAGTTACTGGCTAATGTGGAAATCCCTGGATAATTCAAGATCCTAAGATAGCTTCTCTCAGGTGGCCTCTCTAAAGAGAAAAATGAGAAAAAACCAGCACAGATTATATACCTGCCCTATTTTTCTTTTTTTTCATCATTAATAGTTATACAGCATTTTGTGGTCATAAAATATTTTCACATTCACCCATTCATTTAGTCCTTGTATAGTAGGGGAAATATGCAGTGAGTTTCATCTCTGTGTGAGCTGAGGGTTCCCAAAAGAGAAACTAGGTCAGCAAGACATTAGAAGTGGGACTGCCCGGTTAATGAGGGATGAAGTTGGTGAGGGGAAAGAAAGAATGGAAGGACAAAATTTTATTTGTGGGTACGTTAATATCCCTCCCTCTCTGCCTTCCTTCAGACTTGAGAAAGACTTCAGGTCCCCCCATACTAGTGCCAGATGCAGAGAGGAAATAAATGAGAATTTGTAGGAGATCATGTAGCCACTGCTAGTCACCCTTGGAAGTTGGTTGCTACTGTGGTCACAGCCTGCCCCTATGGCCTAAGTCAATATTGAAAAATCTGAGACAAAGCCAGGACTGTAGAACCTGGGGGAAAGAGATGAAACTGGAGGTATGACAGACTATTTGTAGTAGTTCAGAAAGAGTAGGACTGGACTGGCAGCTGCCACAAAACCTTACTTATTGTTAAGAATGCCAGCGACCAAACTTACCCCTGGCACTCTATTTTGTATCTTTACTTGCACTGTTTTATTTAGGGAGCCAGAGTTGCCTCTGGGTAACAGCAGTGCTCCACCTTCCATCATTCCCTCTCTGTAACCTAGAATGTGGAAGGAGATATTTGAAACAACTGATCAAATGAGATAATTTTATAAAGTGCTTGGCACATTGCCTGGTACACAGTAAGTACTTAATAAATTCTTATTCTATCTATCTCTCCATTTAGGTGAGCTCCTTGAAGGGGAAAGTGCTTAACTGTCATCTTTCAAATTTTGGCTATATGACCACTGAACATCACATGCTAGTGGAAAATAAATATAGAGGTTCAAGACCTATCTAGGAAATATCTCAGATGCAGTTTGGGGGCAGGGGTCAGAGAGGGTGGGGGGAAGGAAGCCAAAGACTTAACTATATTTTTTCTGATAATTCATAGGTATATTTCATCATCCCCTTGTTTAGATTCAGAGGTCATTAGTACGGGTTTCCTTGTTGCCAAATGTCTTGAAACATTTAGCTTTGGGGAAGTGGCTGCCACAGAGAGAGAGAGAGAGAGAGAGAGAGAGAAAGAGAGAGAGAGAGAAGGAAAGAGAGAGAGGGAGGGAGAGAGAGAGAGAGAGAGAGAGAGAGAGAGAGAAGGAAAGAGAGAGGGAGGGAGGGAGAGAGAGAGAGAGAGAGAGAGAGAGAGAAGGAAAGAGAGAGGGAGGGAGGGAGGGAGAGAGAGAGAGAGAGAGAGAGAGAGAGAGAGAGAGAGAGAGAGAGAGAGAGAGAAAGAGAGAGGGAGGGAGGGAGGGAGAGAGAGAGAGAGAGAGAGAGAGAGAGAGAGAGAGAGAGAGAGAGAGAGAGAGAGAGAGAGAGAGAGAGAGAGAGAGAGACCATTTCTACACATTTGTCAGGGAAACGTAGTGAGACCTTTGGATTGGTGGCTTTAATATATTGCCACCTGGTGGTCACATTGAAAAGTACACTCCCTCATTTTCAAATATATATGGAACACAGCCAAATTTATAAAATAAGAACCATTCCCTAATTGATAGATGATGTTTTCAGAAGGAGAATTCAAAGCTATCAACAATCATATGAAAAAATGCTCTAAATCACTAATGATTAGAGAAATGCTAATTAAAACAACCTTACCCAGGGTACATGTGGCCCTTGAGGTCCTCAAATACAGTCCTTTGAATCCAAACTTCATAGAACCAATCTCCTCAATATAAGGATTTATTCTGTAAAACTTGGACTCAGTCAAAAGGCTAGAAGTTAGAAGGCTACAATGGCCTCCAGGCCACAGGTTTCCCACCCCTGCATATCATCAGATTGGCTAACATGACAGAAAAGGAAAATGATAAATGCTGGAGGGGATGTGGAATAATAGGTATATTAATGCATTGCTGGAATCACGAACTGGTCCAACCATTCTGCAGAACAATTTGGAACTGTGCTCAAAAAGAGATTAAACAGGCTATACTCTCTGACGTAGCAATACCTCAATTAGGTCTATATCCCAAAAAGGTAAGAGGAAAAAGATCAGTATATGCAAAAATATTTATACAAGTTCTTCTTGTGGATGTGATGATGGAATACTATTGTGCTATAAGAAATGATAAGGGGGATGGTTTCAGAGAACCTTGGGAGACTTATACATAATGCAAAGTGAAGTGAAGAGAACACGGTACACAGTATCAGCAATATTTTAAGGATGTTCAACTGTGAAAGACTTGGCTACTCTGATCAATACAATGGTTTAAAACAATTCCAAAAGACTCATGATGAAAAATACTATCCACCTGCAGAGAGAGAACTGATGAACTCTGTGTGCATATTGAAGCATATTTTCTTCACTTTTTATGTTTCTTGCTTTTTCTTGGTTTTTTTTTTCAACTTGGCTAATGTGGAAATGTTTTGTGTGAATTCACATATACATCTAATATCATACTGCTTATCTTCTCAGTGGTAAGGGCAAGAAGGAGGGAGGGAGAGAATTTGGAACTCAAAATTCAAAAAAACTACATTCCTTTGCTGGTTAACTGTAAAGTTACACCCTGTCTTCTTGTGGGTTCAAAGAATATGAGCCAGTATGAACTGCTATTGCTAATACAGTACCTCACATGTCACTTGGGATAACATCCTGCTCTACTCACAACTCCGTAGGTGATACAAGTATTATTACCTACTATGTTAGAGGACAAGAAACTAAACCTCAGAAATGTTAAGGGACTTTTCCTACGTCAGCTACAGCTTAGCAGAGCCAAGACTCAAACCCAGGTCTGCTGATTGCAAGTTCTATGTTCTTTCTCTCCAATTGTTCTCATACTACGTGTTCTTATATATCAGTTCCCATATGACACTGGAATTCTTGCCTTTAGAAATAGAACTAAAAGAAAAACTATAACATGTGTTATACATGACTCCAGAACCCCTTACTACCCTGCATTCCTTCCATCCAGTGTATTCATTTCGACAGACTAGAAAAGGAACAATAAATCAAGGTTAACATGGCAGAGGTTTTACAAAATATTTACTTCCAAAGTTATCCTCACAGATATACAAACATACTCCCCCCCAATAACTAAGAAGCATAATTTACTCCCCCTCTGTACCACCTCAGTCTCTGGGGAGAGGAAGGGGATTAGGCTCAGTTTAGCTTAGCTCACTTACAGCACAGTCCCCATTCCAACTCCAAAACCCTTCTTGAGCTCCTTGAGTTCCAGGCACTCTGGCTTCTCAGGGATTTTATACCACTCTGACTGGCAGAAAGAACAGAGAGAAACACCCCCAAGTGCATTAAGAGAAGTTAGCAAGGGAAGGCAAATTCCTTCCAGGTCTTGGTCAAGCAGATGACAGCCAATCAAGAAGGCTCCCCCCACTACATGGCAGGGAATACTGCAACTCCAGATGAGGCAAACTGTGCATGCTCAAAAGCCAGTTTGCACAAGTAACAAGCCTTAATTGAGACAGATAACCAAAGAAACCAGCAAGGGGAAATCAAATAGTGGGATCATACTCGATAGTCAAGTCAGGAAGAATTTATTAAAAGCTTAGACATTGTACTAAGAAATAGGAATACAAATACAAACGGGAGGACAATCTTTGCCCTCAAGGAATTTATATTCTAATGGGAGAAGACCACGTATAGAGTGGGGCTGGAAGGAGGAGAGGGGGACAAGAGATGAAGGTACCTGCCGGGACATAGTGCAGAAAGTCTGGAGAATCAGAAGTGTGGCTGAAAAAGAATGAAGATGTGGCTGGCCTGGGTGTCCTCTTTAAAATGGAGGTTCTGGGGAGGAACTAGCCAATCAGAGGGAGAGGCCAGAAGGTAAATCCAATATGTGAAGTCCAGGGATGGAATGAGCTTCCAAGGTGAAGAGGTTTCTCTGGCAAAGTAGAGAGAATCTGGAGAATCAGAAGTGAGCCTCAAGAGGAATGATGACAGAGAGGAATGTTTTGGACAACTGATACCCCCAGATGACTCATGCTCTTAGGGTGGAGCTATAGCTTGAACATTTCTCCTGATACCCTCTTTCAGCAACTGGCTATTTCTTGTTCCTGCTTGAGTCCACCTCCACAACTGCCTTTTGTTTCTTCATCACCAATCTGTAGACACCATCTTTCAGCATAGCTATCTTCTGAAACTTTAGTTACATTTATTTCTGGGACTTCTTCCTCAAAGGAAGTGTCATTTTTCTTTGGTGAGACCTCCCCCAGCCAACCAATCTGGAGTTTAAAACTGAGATTCATAGTTACATATAATATTTCATGCCTATAATGCCTTGCTTCTGTAAAGAGATATTTTTTTTTACCTCTTTTGCAGAGTCAAGCTTTGATGGTCAATGAAATTAGAGTTTTGGACCTTTGTCCTTTCCATTTGTATTACTGTAGTTCCTGTGTATTTTATTTTCCTGATTCTTCTTACATCTGCATCAGTTCGTAAGTCTTCCTATGTTTCTTTGAATTCTTCACATGAATCATTTCATATGGTGCAGCTCCATGACATTCGTGTACAACAATTTGCTTTGTCACTCCCCAGTCACTGAGCATTTAGTCTGTTTACTATTCTTGGCTATCCCAAAAAGCACCCTTGGGAGAGTTTTGAAAGGTGATGCTACACGGATTGAAGTCTTCAGAGTTCTTTATTCTGTACACACAATATATAGGTTGGCAATAACACAAAACGTAACCTGGACCAACATATCTATGAACTCTTCTCACACGTCACAGTGACTGATGACACAACAGAGGAACCCCAAAATCCAAACTCTTCCCACCAGGGCTGGTCTCCACCTGCCACCAAATCAGCCTTCCTACTACCTGGCATCCTTAAGTTCCTAAGAAAATAGCTTCTGTTCTCTTCACCTGCCCCTCCACTCTTATCTGTCACCTCAAAGTCCCATAGAACCCTACTTTCTCTATTATCTTGACATAGCAGCGTTAAAAAAAAACAAAAACAAAACAAAGAAAAAAAATCCTGGTTCAATTTAATGAGCCCTTCAGTCAATCTGATGAGATTATAGGGTGTGGACCCTTTATCCACACAAAGGTGGGCACTTTCCAAGTACTTGGAGCTGGGGCTACATCAACAAGGATTAGCCACTGAAAGTTGGGGCGGGAGAGGGGAGCAGAAAGGAACCTGTCAGAGGAATTTGCTTTATAAGTTGATTAGTCTGGTTTCTCTTTAAAAGGGAAAAGACGCTCTCTGGGATTTCATTGGTCTGGGGGATCAGGGATGAAGCATGGCTTCCTGAGGTATAAAACGCCCAGCATCTGAGCCATCATGGAATCCTCACTTCTGTGTGAGTCTATTTATTTTTCTGACTGTATAATGCTGGCAAGAGGTATTCAGAGGAAAAGGATAACATCATCTGCCTTAATTAGGGATTACATTCTTTCAAAACCTCTTATTAAGTAAATTTATCTTTGTTGAATTTTATGAGTGTTTCATTGTATTTCAATCCTGCATCTGATGCACTGGATTGGCCTAAGTTAAGTCTGGTAATAATAGTTAGCAAGATGGAGTTGGGATGACTTTGTGATTGGCTTCATGGTGTAGTGGGGAGGGGGAGGGAAGGGAGGTCCAGAAGAAAAGCAATTGGATGGTCTGTAAGATTACTTTGTTTGTGGCTGCATATGGTGGATCGTCTTGTTGGACAAGAAGAGACCCCTACTGGTCCTTAGTTAGTCTAAAATCAGGTATTTTAGAGAACCAGGAAATACTTTTTTTAAATGATCATCTTATTTCAACACAATTGGTTTTCTTACAAATATGTATATATATGTATGTGTGGGTATATATATATATATACATATATGTATGATTTTTATGTATGTAAAAACATTATTCTTAGTCCATAAGATTCATACATTGCCCCTAAAAGATTAAATGCCCCTAACCTGGAGAAAATTGAAAGAAATGAGACAAACAAGTATGAAGGGAGAAAAAGAGGCATTAACTAACATACAAAACAGAAGCTAAGAAATGGAAGAATTATGGAAATATTTACACACTCAAAGAAGTTGAATTGGACATTGCGAATGTCATTGTTTCTTATTTATTCTAGAATACAATAAAATTTAGTCATAGAAAAAAAAAGAGACTCCTATTGACCCCATGGGATTAGCCTGATTAAGGAGGTTGACAGGGAGATGAACAGTATCATAAAGGCTAATGTTCTCTGGTTCTTGTTAATGACCAGCAGAGCTGGACAGCCAGTATAAGGAAAATTGCCATTATAAGGATTGTCAGCATAAGGAAATGAAATAAAAAATAAACTGATGAATAAAATGAAAATTGCCTTTCCGTGTTCAGTCCAAAGACTGCATGCACTTCTTGTTTTTAAGGATTATGACTTTTGGAAGCAGAAGAACAACCCTAGATTTAGTAACAACACAGGTGAAAGGGGTGATGCCAACAGAGGTGGCAAAATGGATAAAGTGCTGGACCTGAAGTCAGGCCCATCCAACCCAATCTCAAATACTTACTAGCTGTGTGACCCTGAGCAAGTCATTTAAACCTTTGTCTGCCTCAGTTTCCTCATCTGTAAAATAGGAATAAGAATGGTACCTACCAGGCTTGTTGTGAGGATCAAATAAGTAATATTTGAAAAGCCCTCAACACAGTGCCTGGACACAACAGGTACTTAGTAAAGGCTTCTCCCTTTCCCCCTGTCTCTCCTTTGTGTTTAATTACCAGGACCCAGAACTATAGCACTTCCCATGAAGTCTCTTCAATGGGTAGCTGAATGACAGGAGGAGGGAGTGCAACAAGGGTGTGGAAAGGTAAAATACAAAAATATGAGGGCTGATTTTGTAAATAAACAGAACTCTCGTTGAACTATAAAAAAAAGAGAAGGAAGGAAGGAAAGTGTCAAGACCCAGTGGGTGGGGAGAAAATGGTCAACACAGGACATTTAGAGGGACAGGAAGCCAAAAGCTGAAATGAAAAGCCCAGAGCCTGATGTCTGGTCACCTTAGCATGAGGTGATTCCTATCAGAAGGAAAAGTGTGTGCGTTACCATGCATGCACAGAAACCTACTGGCCTTTCTCTGGTCCTCCGTATGTACCTATGGCTTCGTTTTTTGCTGTGTAATTATTTAAGAAGAATGTCACATGGGGATACTGGTGTCCACTTTGAAATCATAGTGGGAAGGAGGTTAGAAACCTAGATGTAAACTATGGATCACAATGTTCATTGTCAGTTCTTACATAGCAGGTTCTGATAAGGTGTCTTGGAGTTGATCAGAACTTCCTTGGAGGCAGTGCTGAGAGCTAGGGCAGGGAACACAGTCAGTGGTAGGGAGGGTTATCATTTCTAATCTATTTTGCGTTTCTCCATAAAGTTGGCAGAAAAGTCAGGAAAGAAGACTCCCTGGTTGAGATAATAAAGAATACAAAGGCACTTTATAAGACTACAAAGGCAGGAAGTAGAAAAAGGGGAAGAGGGAGCTGGGAGGGTTTCTGAAGTTAAATAGTTTAGGAGCTCTAAAAACAGAGAGACTGGGAACAGTTCTAATCTGGGCAGCTAGTTGGTACAGGGTATAGAGTGCTGGGCCTGGAGTCAGGAAGACCTGAGTCTAAATGGGGCCTCAGATGCTTACTAGTTGTGTGACCCTGGACAAGTCACTTACCTGATTTCTGTCTCTGTTTCCTCATCTGTAAAATTGGGATAATAATAGCACCTACCTCACAGTGTTGTTGAGATCAAATGAAATAATAATTGTAAAATGCTTAGCACAATGCCTGGCACACAGTGGTTACTATATAAACATTATTATTATTATAGCTATATTTAATCTGCAACTTTTTAAACTCAAACTTGATTATTTTCTTAGTCTCTCTCTTTCCCCTACCCCAGTCGCTGTGCCTCATATACTACTTATTATCAAAAATACAAAAGGTTAGGTGCATGGGCCATACAAACATGAAATACTGCCAGGGATAAACCAGTCTGGTGGCTAAGGAAGCCCAGTCATGGGACTTAAGGGAAAAAATAGCCTCTAAAAGGGGTATCTTCTATTAAACATTTTCTAAGAAGCATCTGCTGGTGAAAGGCTGTGCCCTAGGTGATAAGCCACAAATAGAGATGCATATAGGCTTTCTTCTCAAGGAGTTTAAATCGAATTGTGGAGAAGGGAGGCAAGAGATGAAAAGATGATGATATGAAAGCTAGAGGACTAAGTACAAACATAAAATCTAGAAAAAGCCACGTGAGAAATTTGAGGAAGGAGAGATACTGTCATTAAGGATGGTCAGGAAAGGCTTTCTGGAGGAAGTAGCTTCCTAGTTGAGGCTTGAAAGGAAGGAGGGACTTCAATAGCTGGGGCCTGGGAGAGAACCATTCCTGGTTTGGAGGACAACTCCAAAAATGGCATGGAGAAGAGAGAAGGCAGGGTGAAAATAAGGGATGGAAAGTAGTCCAGTTTGGCTAGAACTCAGAATATGTCCAGGGAAATAGTATGTAATAAAGGCAGACAGGAAGGCTGCAGCCAGATAGTAGAGGCGTCTGATTGCCAGAATTAGGAACTTATATTCTGGAGACAATTCAATTCAACATGTATTTATTAAATGCCTACTTAGTGCCAGGCATGATGCTAGATAGTGGAGATACAAAAGACAAACATGGAACAACAGTCTCTGCCCTCAAAAACTTACATTTTATGAGAGGCAATGGAGAATCACTAGAGAGTTTTGAGCAGAGTTGATGTGATCATAGTGACGAATTAGGAAAATTCCTGGGGCAACTTTGAAGAGGCTAGAGATTGAGAAGACCAAAGATACACTGGAAGGAGGAAGACCAGTTTTTACAATAGCCTTGGAGTCAAGAGATAAAAGACTGAAATAAGCATGACTGCAGTGGGACTAGAGAGGAAGTGGCAAAGGGAAGGGAGATGGTGAAAATATTAACAACAGGATTTGGTATTTCATTGTACAAGTTAGGTGATGAAAACAGAGGAGTCAAAGTTGACTCTAAAGTTATGAACCTGGAAACATGTTCATGTTTTTACATAAATCTGCCACTGAGGATCTAACAACTGTGCTAGATAATACAATGATCCAAGATAATCCCAAAGGGCTCATGATGAAGCATGCCATCTGCCTCCAGGGAAAGAACTGATATTGACTGAATACCGATTGAAACATGCTGATTTTCTCTTCTTTCTTCCTTCCCTTCTTTTCTTCCTTCCCTTTTTTCCTTCCTTTCCTTTTTTCTTCCTTCCTCTTTTCCTTCCTCCCTTCTTTCTGTCCTTTTTTATATGAGTCTTCTTGTACAAAATGACTAATATGGAAATGTTTTATAAAATTTCACAGGTATAACCCATTACAATCTCAGGGACAGGATAGGGGAAGGATAAAATTTGGAATTGAAAACATTTTTTAAAAATGTTAAATTATTTAACCTGTAATTGGGGGAAAATAAATTATTATTAAAACAAAAACAATTGTGCTAGAGGTTTTCCTCCTATTCTTTAGTATCTCAGTAGTATCCCTCAACTGAACCACAAAGGTTATACATCTTTTATACCTCAATCTTGCTATATTGATCAATCTTACTACTGATTGATCTTTTTTTCTCAATCATTCACATCGTTTATACCATTTTTAAAACCAGTTCTTGAATGCTACATCATCATAGTAACTGCTTATGTAGCTCTTTTAAGGTTTTCTAAATACTTTAAACACAGGCCAGTTTTGGAGAGTTATGCTCCTTTCTGCACATGACATTTTTAGGAGGATTTTCATTGACAAGAACTTTCACAAACTGTCAAGTCTGTCAGGAGGAAGACAAGATGGCAAGAGAACTGGAAAAAGAATGACACATCAAGATTTGTCAAAGGAAATCCAGATGTTTGGCCTGGAGAAGAGAAGACATTATGAGGGATATGATAGTTGTTTTCAATGAAGTATTTGAATAGTTACCATATGGAAGAAGAAATTCTGACATATTCTTCTTGGTCTAGAACAGGCTGGGAACTGTGGATAGATTTTGTAGAGGTGAATCTAGGCTTGATATTACGAAAAACAAAAACTTACCAACAATTAGATATGTCCAAAAGTGGAATGAGTATTTTGGGAGCTCGTGAATTTCCGTGTTCCTCTAGTATTAGATCACCTTTCATTCTGAGCCTCTGTAACTTTAGAAACCTTACAGAGCACATTTTAGTTTCATTTTATAGATACAGAAACTGAGACTTAAGGAGGTGAGGTGACTGGCCCAAGATTATAGGCTGTGTACACATTCCTCATCTATGCTTATGCAAGCAACAATCTATTAAACAAGAATTTATTATTGAAATTGTCATCTTTTTTGCAGGTCCTACACAAATGCATTTACATGGAGCCTTCCTTAATCTGCTGCTAAGAGTGACTTCTCTCAGTTTTGTATCATTTTTATCTGTACCTGTGTCTTATCCCGTTAAATAAGTCCTTTAAGGGCAAGAAATGTTTTGTTATTCATCTTTGTATCCTTACTAGGTGACTTAATAAGCACTTGATAAAAGCTTGCTGCATTAAAGTCAGTTTGTCTCTCTCTGACTTCTAATCTTCCCAATATACCCATCCCCACCAGCTAAAGAGCTTCTATTGCATAATTGTGTTTTAGCCTTGATCAATCAAACCCCAACCTCTCAGAAGCAGAGGACCTAAAATTACTGAGAAAATGACAGCAAACCAATACTGATTCCTAATTTCCAGGTTTTTGTTTCCTGGAATAAAGAATACTTTGCTGTTGTCCCAGGATTGGGCACTAGAGGGAGGCGTGGTCTAAGAAATACCCCACTTTGGTCTGGGTGGGACCTGGTTCCAAAGGAGCAACATCTAAAAATTTATATCAGACACAACAAGGTCCTTGCCCTCATGGACCTTGTACTCTAGTAGGGGAATAAAATGCATAGATGATATAAATTCCATCTTACATGATAAGTACATTAGAGCTGCAGTCCTCTCAGTACTCATTCATTCTCACAGCAGACTTTTCTAAGTGCCTTCTGTGTGGGGAGAACAGCGCTGGTGGTGGTGTGGCTAAGCCAGCAGAAAGGTATGCCATAGGGGCCACTCTAAATGTGACTTACATAGCCCGTTAGGTCATGGGGAGTGGGGCTGAGTATCTCGCTCTCTCCGTCTCTTATCTTACAAGTATTTCATTGTCTCCAGTCCTTATACTGCAGTCTTTAGCTACCACTGAAACACATGACTCAAGATTGGGCCAAGATGGCAGCTGTGGGTTACAGATCGCAGCAGGAGAAGAAGAGGAACAACCAGGGAGATAAAGAACGACCCAGGCAGGTTTCGAAGTCTTTGCTTTGTCCTTCATTGATAACACTTCTCTTCTTCCCTCTCACTCAGAAGAGCAGTCCCTTTTCTCTCTCCTCTCTCACCACTGGTTGTTCCATCCTATTCAAATGGATCACAGAGTGGAGAGATCATTGGGTTTGAAGTCAAAAGACTCATTCCCTCTCCTTGGCTTTGTGTTGTGTGACTTTGGCCACTCTGAGCCTCTCATTTGTAAAACAGGGTGAAATTATCTTCCTTACCTACTTCCTAGGGTCATTATGAGGATCAAATGAGACATTGTGACTGAAAACTCTTTGCAAACTAGAGGGCACTCTAAAAAGTAGCTTGATTCCTACTACCATGGTAGAAGGAGTGCCAGCCTTGGAATGGGAAAGACCTGACACAAACCAATTGGGTGACCACAGGTAAGTAACATAGTCTGGCAATCCTCAGAGTAATTCTCTCCATTTTACATCCACAGCTCTGCTTGGTTTCAACTCCATGGAACATCATGCCCCTTCCCCAAGTGCTCCCCTGGTGACCTCCTTTTCAACTTTCTTTTGTATGCTGTCTTCCCCCATTAGATTGTATGCTCCTTGAGGACAGGCACTGTCTTTTTCTTATTTGTATTTTCAGTGCTTTAGCACAGTACTTGGCACATAGTAGATATAAATGTTTAATGAATTGTATTGAACTGAATCTAAGACTCTTAAGTGATAAATGAATTGTTATTCTGCATTAATAGTAGAAGTTTCTCACACTGATGAAACACATAAGATGAAAACAAAAAACTGGATATCATTATTAGTATTATTATTATTGGTTTTTCTCTGGCTAGTCTTATGCACTTGCCCAAGGGTTTTTTGGGTCTCTGCTTCCTCACAGAGTAACCTACATATTTCAGATGAGTAAATACTTCCAATGATGACAATGATGATGCTTCATATTAACTGGGTCAAGAAAGGGGATTTTTAAAAAAGATTACCTATGTTAACTGATCAGCCCTTTCCCCGAAGTATATAGTAGTGTTGTCTTTGACTACTTTTTATCACAAAAAAAATCTTAATAATGTACAAATAATGTATAAATCCCTACTTATGGAAGGGGGCATTAAGGCAGAAAATAGTACAGTAGTTTGCTAAAGGTTACAGGATATAGTGTTAGGGAGCCTGGATCAAGTCAAGTCTCCTGGTACTTGCTCTAGTAAATCAAAAATAATGAATATATCCACATCTTTCTTCAGGAGCTGCTCATATCTTTTTCGCTGCTCATATCTTTTTCTTATAAATGAATCAAGTAAAAAACCTGTGGTTTCTTCCACTACGATTCAAAAAACAACTCTGTGCCTTTCTTTCCTAACTTGCCTTTTCTGACTAGTGCTAAATCAGTGGTCATTGATGTTATCCTGTCTTGTTTTAAATACACCAATCTCTTTTCTGGTCTCTTTCTTATTTCTTCCCACTCATTAAGAAAAATTGGTACCAGAATTAGTGTAATGACAGCCTCGTCTCTTTCCGCCTTCTTAGGTCCAAATTTCTCAACTCCATTTATTGTGCTTCCCCTTGAATGGCTTCTTCTCTCTGCCTCCTTCTCCCTCTCCATCCTACGCCTCTGCTTGTCTCTTGGATGCACATCGGCTACCCTGCTCACTTTGCATGGAAGAATTATGAACTAAGCACACAGGGCCTCTCCTGAGTGCTTGAAGAGCCCCAAGAATTTAAGAGACCCCATTTTACAACTTGGATTAGATTCTGAGTCAGGTTTTCTCAAAAATTGGCTCCCTCCATCCTTCTTTGGCCTTCCACAATTCACCCTCCACCTTAAAAAGAGAAACACTTCATGTAGTTGCCTTAGTCTACTGTTTCACTTTCAAATCCCATCACAGAACTTCCCTTGCCTAAAAAATGTTTTTTCTCCATTTCTGCAAGTCTGCGGTTTCCCCCTGGCTCTAGTGAAGAAACCTAAAGCAGAAGGAAGGGATGCCCAAAGGTCAGGGAAGAGTAAAGGAAATGGCTATCTCTCATTCTTCCTGGAAGAACTATGGTTTTGGGGAATGTGTGGTGGAGATGACAGCATTTCTAAGAGCAAAGCAGAGAAATCAATTCCAACTAACCTCCCCGTAAACAGGTGGAATTAGGAGCAGAGTTATGCTTCAGAGAATGCAAGTATTCTAGGGCACGAGAAGTATTATAGTAATAGATGTTTCTTTGCAGCAGGAAAATGGTGACACTATATGGGTATATGATGGCCTGTTCCCATGCTCAAATATGTCTGCTTATCTGGCTCTGTGACTGGGGAGGGGGAGAGGTGCATGGGGATATGTGAATGTGCCTAAGTATGTTAGAGTTTGATTGTGTGGGAGTATTTGTCTGAGTGTGTGCTGTGTTGAGTTATACTACCTATCCCCAAGGGGCTGAATGGGTATCTTCAGAGGTACTGCTATCAGTCTTCAATCCTCTGTCCTTTCCTCATATAATCTTGTTCTTCAATTATCAGCTCTGTGGAGATGACTTCCAAATCTCCATCTCCAGTTCTAACTTCTCACCTGCACTTCAGGACCACATTTCCAACTGCTGACAGAACATCTCCATTTAAACAGTCTAATGTCAACTCCATCTTAACATACTCCAAACTTTATTCTTTTCCAGCAAGCTGGGTGCCCTCCAAAATCCAGAGATTCTATCAACCAATCAGTCACTTAATGACTTAGTAACCATTTAAGTACTTATTATGTGCCAGGTACTGTATTAGATACTGAAGATACAAACACAAAGAAAGAAAAAGAAAATGAAACAATCCCAACTCTTAAAGAGGTTACACCCTTCTTCCTATCCAGTCTCACACTAGAAACCTGGAATCATCTTTCGCTCTTCCTTCTCCTTCATCTTCTGTCATACCTGTTGGTTCCTCTTTTAAAACATCCCTCTCTTTATCTTTTCTTCTCCATTCCCACTGCTATCACCCCATCCCAGTTTGTGACCTCATCACATCACAACAGCACTAGAACCTCTTACTGCTTCCCCCCTCCTCTAGTTTATCTATCTTATGGATAGAATTAGGGCTGTGACAGAATAAGAGAATTCTGCACATCCCTCTTTCCTCCAACCCTCTGACTACTCCCCTATCTATACCACTGCACAAATGCTAGAATACCTTCTGGGGTAGTCTGACCCAACATGTGTTCAATACCCCTTACTAGAGAGATATATGGAAACTGGGAGGTATAGGGAAATGTCAGTGACAGGGATATGGAAATAGTGTATGACTAGGCAGTGTGGTATGGGTGATAGAATATAGGACTTAGAATCAGAGGTCTTACATTTGAAACATTCTGCTTTTTGGGCATCTGTTTCTTTACATGGAGAATGAGAAGATTGTGCTAGATGGTTTTCTGGGGTCTCTCTCAGTTCTGAATCCCATGACATCAATAGACATCCATATGGGCCTATTATGAAATTTTGGAGGGATGGTATGTGTCCTTGGGGAATGTGTGTCTGGAACTGGAGCATGTGAAATGTGTATTGTGAGAGTTGTAGGATTATCAGGACACGTGGATGCCTGTGTTGAAGAGAGAGGAAGTAGGGAGTGGGGTTGTGTCTCATCTATCCTCTGCAGGGTGGTTTGTGCCAGGGGCTGCGCACAATTGTGGAAAGGGTGTATGACAGGGTGTTGTGTGCATCTGTATGTGGATGTGACCAAACTCAGGGATATGCTACTGTTAAATGAAGCAAGTCATTGCCATGGCAACAGAGCTCTCTGCTCCCAGCCAGATGCCAAGCCCTTAAATTATATTTTTCTGGCTGAAAGAACCTCAATTGCCTCTAGCCTCCAAAGCAATGGGACTGTCAGGGCACCAGATGCCTAACCCCATCCATAACCCTTCAACAAATCCCAAGAGAGTATCAAAGGGGAGAAACAGCAGTGTGAGTTCGGGGAGTCTGAAGCTTTTTAGTTGTTTTTTTTTTTTTCCAAAGAGACTCGGAGTCTCCACTGATCCACTGATAAGTATAAGTCATTAATCTTCCTTTAGTCACATGCTTGCCATGTCCTGATCTCTGGCTCCATTTCCTTCCCACTGATTTGGGATTAATAAGGATCCCCTTTGCAATTGAGTGAGATCATTGTACTACATAGCACAAGGTAAGCCTGGTTTGGGCTGGGCAGGCAACATCAAGGGTATTTTTGTTAGTCATTTCTTTATTGGGGCAAACAGTGCATTTCTAAATAGTGTTGCTTAGAATGCCAGAATGTGTAAAATGTGGGTCACCTTCTGAGAACACTATCTTAACCTGCTTAGTTGCAAAGCTATACTGGAATGCTTCTGTCCCACTATTAGTATGGCACGCACATTGGTGCTCTCATCATGGGCAGCCTCAGACAAACAGTGAGAGAACAAGAAGATTTAGCCAAAAAAGAAAACAATAAAGCTAGCATAACAATTGTGGCCTTGATGCCTGAGCCAAGAGAATGTGAGCTTTGAGATATATGATTTAAATTTACCCTTTCAGTCAGCTCTTTAATTATATATTTAGAGTTTTCTAAAACATTAACAGCGCATAGTACACACATACAGTCATTGTCTTCAAAGATAGCAAAACTTAATAGAGATAGCATTCTCTTCCCACCCCTTCCCTGGAGAGCCTCTGTTCTTTATTATTATCAGAACCAAAACTAGGATATAATGATTGGGGATTTGCTACAGGGCATGAAATTTAGAGGATGTTATGGCTGCAGCTCATCCGCAGAAGACACAATAGAAGAAAGCACCTAGCTACCAAGCAGAATTAATTCAAAATAGGAAGTAACCAGAAGGCCTGCCAAACACAAGGTAAGCTCTTCTTTGGCCCTGCTCCCCACCCACTCCCTTCAGACTCCTTAGAGTGGCTTCCTGGTGTTCCAAATGGTAGAACACTGATTTAAAAGAGTATTGTATGCTCCATGCCCTGGGAACAGTATGTGCTTCCCCAAGTACAAAGACTGCTAGCTATGGCTCTGATCATTATTGCTGTCAAATTGTTATCGAGTATAGTCCCAGCATCAGACTGTATGCTTTCTAAGGACCAGCCCCAATATGGAAGATTTACAAGTAGTAGGCTGACCATTAGGTGGTATATGGCTAAGGCAAACCATGAAATGAAGAAAAGTACAGAACTGGCTTCAGTCTTCAGTGATCTCCTCCTACTTTGATGGTGAATCTGGGGGAGTGGTGGAAAAGGGGACTGAAAGTGGAGAGAACCACACTTTTAAGAACTACAAATATTAATTTAAATATAACAATCTAAATGTAAAAACCCTGTCTAATGGCCAGCAGCTGACATACTACTGAAGAAAGTCAATACTGAGTATCAATATTGGCATTATTTCTATAAATGAAACTAGAAAGATTGGCTTACTACTTCTCCTAAGAGAGGGTAAACAAGTTGGGAGGGTGTATTTTATTGCAGGTTCAAAAGAAATAAGAAATGTCATTTTAAGAGGCACTTGGTCATCCAGAATCACTGTGCTCTTCATAAAAATCTGCAAATAGACCACAGCAGCTTCTTCATCACCATTTATTGCAGAGGATGAAAGGCAGAGAGATACTATGAAGAAGTCAATAAAATGCTTCTAATCAAGTCAATATAAAGTTTAATACTAGGTAATGGATGAGGGGAGGAGAGTGAAAGAAAAAAGAAAAATATTGTTCAGAATTAGGAAATGAAAGAGACCAAAGGCTACAGAAGCCAAATATATCATAAATACTTCCTTTATTTTTTATCATTAATTTATTTGTTTTGAGTTTTCTACATTACTTCTATAAATCTTGGATTTTCTTTCCTCTCCTTCCCCCCTCCCTCCCCAAGATGGCATGAAATTTTATATGGGTTCTACACATACATTCTTATTAAACACATTTACACATTAGCCATGTTGCATAGAAGAATTAAAATGAATGGGAGAAACCATGAGAAAAACCCAAACAAAATAAAACATAACACAAGAGAAAATATTCTGCTCCATTCTGTATTCCAATTCCATAGTTCTTTCTCTGGATGTAGATGACTCTTGCCTCAAGAGTCCTCTGGGAATGTTTTAGGTCCTTGCCTTGCTGTGATGGGCTAAGTCTATGAGAAAAATTCCTTGCACACTGTGGTTGATACTGTACAATGTCCTCCTGGTTCTGCTCCTTTCACTCAGCATTAGTTCATATAAGTCTTTCCAGGCCTCTCTGAAGTCTTCCTGCTCATCATTTTTTATAGCACAATTGTATTCCATTACATTCATATACCACAACTTGTTCAGCCATTCCCCAGTTGATGGGCATCCTTTTGATTTTCAGTTCTTGATCACCAAAAAGAGAGCTGCTATAAATATTTTGGTACATGTGGGACCCTTTCCCATTTTTATGATCTCTTGGGGATACAGTCCTAGAAACAATATTGCTAGGTCAAAAGGTATGCACATATTTGTAGCCCTTTGGGCATAGTTCCAAATTGCTCTCCAGAATGGCTGGATCAGCTCACAGCTTCACCAACAGTGATTTAGTGTTCCAACTCTCCCACATCTTCTCCAACATTTATCATCTTAATTATTTTGTCATATTAGCCAATCTGATAGGTGATAGATGTTTTGATTTGCATCTCTCTAATAAACAGTGATTTAGAGCATTTTTCATATGACTATAGATAACTTTAATTTCTTCCTCTGAAAACTGCCTGTTCATATCCTTTGACTATTTATCAATTGGGGAATGAATTGTATTCTTGTAAATTTGACTCAGCTCTCTATATATTTTAGAAATGAAGCCTTTATCACAGACACTAGTTGTAAAAATTCTTTCCCAGTTTTCTGCTTCCCTCCTAATCTTGGCTGTATTGGGTTTGTGTGAAAACTTCAAATTATTGTAATCAAAATCATCCATTTTACACTTCATAATGTTCTCTATCTCTTGTTTGGTTATAAATTCTTCCATTCTCCATAAATCTGACAAATGCACTATTCCTTGCTCCCCTAATTTGTTTATAGTATCAGTCTTTATACCTAGATCATGTATCTATTTGGGAATATTTCCTTTATCAAATAAATTACGTCTAGCACCAAATAACATTACACAAAAAACTGAAATTGATTCTGTGTTAAGTTAGGAAATGACTGGCTCCCAAGTAGCTATGATTTGTTATTGAAAAGGTCAAAAGCAATACCAGACCAAAAGTAATGAGAAGAAGATATGTGCAATTAAATCAGTTCCAGTCTGACCTGTTCAAACAAGCTTTTAACAATGAAAAATGCTCCTAGAGCACAGCACCTTCTTTGATGCAGGAGCATCATGCTGGGTGGCCCAGTGCCACTATCTCCCATGTCTCAAAATTGATTCCAAAATTCTTCAGAGAGATCTTGAGAGTTTCCTTGTATGACTTCTTCTGACTACTGTGTGAACACTTGCCTTGTGTGAGTTCTCTGAAAAATAATGTTTTAAGCAAATGTATGTTTGGCATTTGAACAACATGGTCAACCCATCAGAATTATGCTCTCTGCAGCAGTTTGATTGCTTGGCAGTTCAGCTCAAGAAAGGACCCCAGCGTCTGATACCTTATCTTGCCAAGTGATCTGCAGAACCTTTCTAAGACAATTCAAATGGAAGCAATTCCATTTTCTGGTATGGCATTGTTATACCGTCCAGGTTTCATAGGTATGCATCAATGCAATAAGTACAACATACTTATAGACCTTCAGTTTGGTAGTCAGTCTAATACGTCTTCTCTCCCACATTTTCTTTTGGAGCCTCCCAAACACTAGGCTACCTCTGGCAACGTGTGCAATCAACTTCATCATCTGTGTATACATCCTGGGAACGTACATTACTATACAGTTACTATGGTAAGTGAACTTATCCAGAGCATTCAAAAGTTCTCCATTTGCTGTAAACGATGGTTCCATGTATGGATAGTGAGTTCTGCCTGGTGAAGAACCTCTGTTTTCTCAGTGTTAACTGTCAGGCTGAAATTAGCACAAGTAGCAGAGAACACTCCATAATCGGTTGCATTTCAGCCTCAGAGGCTGTATTGGGTGCGCAATCATCTGCAAACAAAAAGTCACGGACCAAGTCTCCTTCCACTTTCACCTTCGCTTGCAGCCCTTTCAAGTTAAATAGTTTACCATGGGAAGCGGGCCTTGGTGCTTTTTCAATCCTTGTTGGAGGCTTTGACATGCTTTTTGTTGTTGTTGTTTCAGATTCTCCATGGCCCCATCTGGAATTTTCTTGGGAAAGAATGGTTGACCATTTCTTTCTCCAGTTCATTTTTTGCAGACCAGGAATTGAGGCAAACAAGGTTAAGTGACTTGCCCAGAGTCACCCAGATAGTAAGTGTCTAAGGCTAGATTTAAACTCAGGTCCATTCTGACTCCAGGCTCTATGCTCTATCCACTGTGCTGCCTTGCTGCATCTGACATAGCAGAAGACATCATGCTAAAAAGAACAGGAGCAAGCACACTGCCCTGCTTCACTCTACTGGGAAGTAGGAACCAAAGATCCAGAAAATGCCTTTGTGAAACTGGCATGTAATACTGATGAATTTCTCCAGGCAACCAAATTTTGCCATGATCTCACAAACCCTCATGACTGACAGCATCAAAGAACTTGATTAGATCAACAAATGTTGTGTACAGATCTTTCTTCTGCTCCTGGCATTTTTCCTAGAGTTATTGGGCAGCAAACAAAAAAAAAAAACATTAACTGTTTTTCGGCCTTTTCTAAAGTCACGCTGTCTCTTGGATAAATGATCATCTTCCAGGTGAAGGAAGGATCAGCCTATTAAAGAGGACTCTTGCATGAATCTTGCCAGCAAGGACTAAGATAGAACATTCCCCCTCCTCCACCACTGTCACAGAACAACTTATTTCCTTTTTCCTTTATACAGATGAACAGTGGAGGCATCCTTGAACTCTTGGGGGGATGATCTCCTCTTGCCATATAACCCAAAAGATTTCAGTCAGCTTCTGTATGAACAGTGAATCCCCTGCCTTGTAAATCTCTGCTGGAACAGAATCACTACCAGTACTCTGTCACATGAGAGGAACCTAATGGCATTCAAAACCTTTTTTTTATTTGGAAATTCTGCTAGAGAAAGATTGACTTCAACCTAACTTCAGCATTGATTAATGACAGTCTCTTGAGAACACTATGGAAGTGTATAGTTCATCTCTTCAGGATCATACTCTTATCACTAATCAATGTGGCTCCATCAGTGTTGAGTAACTGAGATGTGCCATAGGTCTTTGGCCCATGAATAGCCTTCAGGGCACCACAGAAATGTTTTGTTTTGTTATTATCAGTGTAAATCATTCACCTTCTTACTGAGCCAATCATTATACATCTCTGTAAGTTTCACTTGCACTTTACTTTTGATGGATTAAATTCTGCCTTCTTAAAGATAAATGAACTATCCTTCCAGTAAACCCTATGGAGTTCTCACTTTTCACTTAGTAGCTTCTGAATTTCCCCATCATTTTCATCAAACCAGTCTTGATGTCTGCAAATTTTCTGGCTCAGATGAGTAAATGGAATGGCATACATTAAATTTCTTGAAAGCTGCCCACTCCTTTTCTGCTCCACTGTTGCCAAATTGCATTGGCTCAGTTTTCCTCCAATGAATGAGTAATGAACTACTCATGCTCAGAGAAGTACTTCAATCTGTTAACCATAACTCTTTTGGTAGTTGTCTTGCCTTGGGACCACTGCTTTTGTTGAATGTAAATGTTTAGATTGGAGGGAATAAGTCTGACTGGTCCAGCACTCTGTGCCACACATTGTCTTTGTCACTCTTACATCCTAACTCTCTTCTCCTTCCAATGACAGAGTCTGTTAAATGCCATGGTTGCTGTGAGGCTGCATCCATGAAATTTTATTTCATTTAGGTAAACAGTGTTGGTGAGAAGGTCATGAGATGGCAGGTCTTCAGGAGTAAGTATTCGTCTGATACTTTGTGACCACTCTAGCATTAAAGTCACCCAGAATTATAAGCTTGTCACCTTTCAGCACAGTGATGATGAGGATCTCCAGGTCTTCATAAAATTTTGCTTTAACCTCATCAAGATTCATGGTGGGATTATGTGCATTGATAATGGTGGCATGGTGCTTTCCTGAGAGTGGCAATTGTTTTGTCATAAGCCTGCCATTCACTCCTTTTGGGGGGCATACAAACTTGTTGACTGGATTAGTTTGGATTGCAAAACCTATGCTGGCTTCATGGCACCCTCCATCACTATTGGCCACTCCAGAAAAATGTATATCTAGCTCCAATCTTGGTAAGTTGGCCTTCATTTGCCAGCCTTGTTTCACTAAAGGCTGCTATCTGCATGTGATACATGCTGAGTTATCTTGCAACAAAAGTTGTTCATCTTTCAGGTCTACTAGATTTCTTATTGTCCATAAGCCTGTGTACATTCCATGTACCGATGATGAGTGAAATCATCTTTGCAAAAGTTTTTGTATATTTTTCTGTATGTGTTTCAACTGCAGGGTGGGATTCCTACCTCCCACAGTAAAAAGGCCAGGGTTGGGTGAAAGACAATTTTTGGGACACCTTTTCAAGTTACTTCCTCATGCCAGGAGGTGAGCATTAAAAAGACTTAAAAAGACTGCTCAGACACCCAGGGGCTACCAAATACCACTACTGCTTTAATACAGTGAGAAGATAACTTATGGTTTCTTGGTGCCACAGATGAGAGTTGGGTGGCAGGTGGACACCAAAGGTGGAAAGCAGCCCTGAAAAGGGTTCAGCAGCCCTCAACCAAGAGGTACTAGTCTTTCCTGAAAACCTATATGCCAAGACATAAAAACTTCATAACAAATGCAGAAAAGTCCAAATATTCAACAATCCTTTACTGATCGCAATATAATAAAAATAGCAATAAAGGGCAAAGAAAGGACTCAAATATAAATGGAAAACTAAATAATTTAATCCTAAAGAACTGGTAGGTCAAAGAATAAATCCTAGAAATAATAATTTTATCAATGAAAATAACAATGAAAGAACAATATAAGATAACTTCTGGGATGCATCCAAAGAAATCCTTAGGGGTGAATTTATATATCCAGACACTGAGATTTGCACATCTAAACACATCAACAAAAGACAGAGAAAGAACAGATCAATGAATTGGCTATGTTACTGAAAAAATAATAGACAAGCCACAGGTAAAAAAAAAAACAATTAAAGAAAAAAATATAAATTCTGAAAACCAAAGAAGAAATACAATTAAAAATGAGAAAGTCCACTGAACTGACAAATGAAGATAGTTTTAAAAACTAATAAAAACAGATAAACCATTAATTTGACTTTTAAAAAGAAAGGAAAACCAAAACGTCAACATCAAAGATGAAAAAGCAGAATTCACAAAAATTAAGAGGAAATAAAAGAAAAGTATTACAAACTATTTTGTCTAATTATATGATGACAAAATAGATAACTTCAGTGAAATGAATGAATATTTATAAAAGTATAAAAAATAGAGGTGAATAGAACATGGAATAGAGAATTTAAATAAACTAGTCTCAGAAAAAGAAATTGATCAAGTCCATGAATGAACTTCTAATGAAAAAGAAAACCAGTCTGGTAGAAATTAGGTTTAAAACAAAACCTCACAGCATATACCATAATAAGTTCCAGTGGATACATGTCTTATATATAAAAGCTTATAATATAAAGAAATTAGAGGATCAGAGAGGGAGATACCTTTCACATCTATACATAGGGGAAGAAAACAATAGGGAGAAAGGATCACTGGAGATAAAACAGACAGTTTGATGAAATAAAATTGAAAAGTTTTCACGTAAACAAAAATCAATGTAGTTAAAACTGGAAGGGAAACAGTTAAGTGGAAAAATATTTTTAGCAAATTTCTCCAATAGAGAGACACCTAAGACAAATATGAAACTGATTCAAATATATGAGGATGTCATTCCCCAGCAAATGATCTAAGGAAAAGAATAAACAATTTTCATAGAAAGAAATGCAAGATATGAACAACTATAAAAAAAAAATGCTCCAAGGCAGACTTTTCAGCCACATGTTGACCTGCAACATTTCCCAGTGAACCTGAACCAGATTAAGATGTAATGAAGAAATATGTAATAAAATATATTTAAATATGATAAACCATAGCTTTGGTTTTCTAAGTCAATGTGTATGCACAAGGATATTTTAGTATAGTTTAGTGGCCCCCATTTCTTATTTGAGTTTGACTCCACTGCTCCAAAGCACTAATAATAGCGCATTTAAAAAACTCTATATCTAGCAGGTTAGCAAAGATGAGAAAAAGAAAATGACACTTATTGGAGGGGTTATGGAAGGCAGACATACTAATACACTGCTGGTGGAGGTCTGAATTGATCCAGCCATTCTGGATCATAATTTGGAACTGCAGCTCCCAAATCATTAAATCTTTAGACCAAGAGCTAAAACTATTAGGCATATATCCCCAAATAGATTTAAAAAAAAACAAGGGAAAGGATCCATCTGTATGATAATATTTATAGAAATACTTGTTGAAGCAAAGAATTGGAAACAAAGATGTCCATCAATGGGGAAAAGTTGAAAAAATTATGTAACAGGAATGTAATGGAAAATTGTGCTTTAAGAAATGACAAAAGGGATGGAGTCAGAAAAATCTGGGAAAACTGGTATGAAGTAATTCCAAGTGAAGGGAACAGAAGAGAATAATTTATATAGTTAGAAAAGGACTAAAGGAAAAGAGTTTTGAAAGACTTAAGACTTCTGATGAATGAAATGAATAAACCATGGCTTTGAAAGTCTTATGCTGGATTATGTTTCACCTCTCTTGACAGAGAGATGAGGGATTAGAGGTGCAAAATAAGACACATTTTCACACATGGCCAATATCTGGATTTATTTTGTTGACTATATATATATATATATATGTATTTGTTATAAAGGAGGACCTTTATCATGGGGGACAGGGGAAAGAGTTTTAGAGAAAAAGGTAATAGTGATAGAAATGCCAAAAGAGGTAAGAAAAGAGAGCAAACCTTTTAACAATATATGAAAGATATCAGAAGAAAATGCAAAAGAGAAATAGATAAGTGAGTCAGAGCTGAAAATTAAATTTAATACATTCTTTTTTTAAAAAAAAAGCTGTCCAAAATAGAGATCTGCAGTTTCATATGTACTTCTTTCTTCTTTGTATGTGGAAAAAAAATCACATTTGCCTATGTTTGTCAAATTCATAATAAAAAACAATTTCAAAAAGTCTTAGAACAGGATGGTAGCTTATAAGCAAAATTACCTCATAAAAGAGCAGAAAGTAGTGGAGAGAACAAGTTTAGCAAGAAAGCTTGGTGAGAGACCAAAATAAGGCAAACAGACATAAATAAATAAATAGCATATGTCAAGAAGAGCTGCTATAGTATGCACAAAAATAAAATGACTGAACAAGTTGTGGTATGCACTGATGATGGAACTATTGTTTCCTAATGATGAAGGGAATGGTTTTCAAAGAACCCGAGAAGACTTACATGAACTGGTGCAACATGCAGTGAGCAGAACCAGCAAAACAAACTACACAGTAAAAGCAACATCGTAACAATAATCAACTGTGAGAGATTTAGCAACTCTGTTCAGTACAGTGATTCACAACAATTCCAAATAATTCATGGTGAAAAATGTTAACTGTCTCTAAAGAAAGAATTGATGGATTCAGTGCAGATTGAAAGAGCATGTTTTTTTCTTGCTTTTTTTTTTTGCAACACAGCTGATGTGGAAATTAATTTTTTTCAAAAAGAAGTATCTGTTAAAATTCCCACAGCGTAATCTTTTCTTTCTCAGTAGATCCACCACATTTGAACTCTTTTGCACTCTTGTGTCACAACCCCCAGTGTACTATTTGAAGAAGCAAAAATAACAGTAAAGAAAAGCTAGAATAAGGCAAGCTCCATTGTGGAGGTCTGGGCCAGAGGTGAGGTGACTGTGAGGGCTCTGAGAAACCGATTCTTAAAACATTAAAGGGGAGGAAACCCAATCCTATCACATGTAAAAAATGACAACTGATGAAATATCAGTAACTATTCACCAATATGTCTGCCTTCCCATATTTTATGAAACTGTTATGAGAATTATCTATACACATAGAGAACAAATCTTAAATGAAACTATGGGAAGAGAGCTGGCAGGTTTTCACAAATGTTTTTCTACAGCAGACCACATCTTTATTACATAATGAACTGAAAGGCACAGAGAATACTAAATTTTAAAAATCAATTAAGAAGAGCAAAATGCAACACTAAGGGCTCTCTTTCAGCAAAGTCACTTTCATACTTATACTAAAATCTCAAAAGATCTCTTGAAACTTTCAGTGACCTTCTGAGAACCTTATGATTACTATAATCAAAAAAGGCATAAAGTAGGGAGCTATGTGCTTACCAGACGTGTTTACCTCTGTCATGGAGAATGTTTAGCACCAGGTACAAATCAGAGATTCCCTTGGTGGTCAACTTCTTCCAATGTTCCTGTCTGTAGGTGACATTGTACTGATTGCACAGAGTCCAGGAAACACTGCAGAGGTTTCTAAATGATGGAGGGAGGGAAAGGAAATAAGCATTTATTTATAATTCAGAATGCTTTTTATTTTTCCAAGAAATAGTGTGTCTTACTAAGGTCAGGATGTGGAAAACAAATAGAAAAAAACTACTGCAACCAGGAGTTTATCAAATTTTTGTTTCTCCTTGAATTACTCCCCACCAACCAAAATAATCAGTGTTGTATTCCAGCAAAGAACAAGGAATGAGCATTTAGATAACATCTATCATGTGCCAGGCATATACATTTGATACTCATTTGAATAAGAACAGTGCCAACAGCATTGTTCCAGTGATGCTGTATAGAATAATACAATTTTTGAAGATCTCAAATCGTGAGTTGCCTATAGGGCAACAGAGAGATGCATAGTGAGTGATGGTTTACAACGTAATAATAACAACTCTTTTTTTGCACTTAGTAGTATTTTTTCCAATTACATAGAAAGATAAGTTTTCAACATTAATTCTTTTTTTAAATATAAATTTATTTAACTTTTTACATGCATTTTCACAAAATTTTGGGTTCCAAATTTTCTCCCCATTTCTCCCCTCCCCCAACCCCAATACACCAAGCATTCTAATTTTCCCTATCACCAATCTGCCCTCTCTTCTATCATCCCTCCCTTCTCTTGTCCCCATCTTCTCTTCTGTCCTGTAGGGCTAGATGACTTTCTATCCCTCATTAACTGTATTTCTTATTTTCTAGTAGCAACAACAATACTCACCAGTTGTTCCTAAAACTTTGAGTTCCAAGTTCTCCCCATCCCTCCCTCCCCACCCATTCTCTTTGGGAAGGCAGGCAATTCAATATAGGCCATATCTGTGTAGTTTTGCAAATAACTTCGATAAGAGTCGTGTTGTGTAAGACTAACTGTATTTCCCTCCATCCTATCCTGCCCCCCATTGTTTCTATTCTGTCTTTTGATCCTGTCCCACCCCAAGAGTGTTGACCTCAAATTGCTCCCTTCTCCCATTGCCCTCCCTTCCATCATCCCTCCCTCCTTGCTTATCTCCTTCTCCCCCACTTTCCTGTACTGTAAGATAAGTTTTCATACCAAAATGAGTGTGCAGTTTACTCCTTCCTTTAGTCGAATGTGATGAGGGTAAACTTCATGTTTTTTTCTCAGCTCTCCTCTTTTTCCCTCCCCTAAAAAGTCTGCTGCTTGCCTCTTGAATGAGAGATAATTTACCCCATTCCATTTCACCCTCTCTCCTCCCACTACATTTCTCTCTCACCATTTACCTTAATTTCTTTTAAGATATGGTCCCATCCTATTCAATTCACTCTGTGCTCTCTGTCTCTGTGTGTGCATGGATGTGTGTATGTGTGTGTGCGTGCACGCATGCATGTACATGTGTGTGCACGCATGTGTGATCCCACCAACTACCCAGATACTGAAAACTTTTAAGAGTTACAAATATTGTCTTTCCATGTAGGAATGTAAACAGTTCACCTTTGGTAAGTCCCTTATGACATCTCTTTGCTATTTACTTTTTCATGCTTCTTCTCATTCTTGTGTTTGAAAGTCAGATTTTCTTTTTAGCTCTGGTCTTTTCATCAAGAATGCTTGAAAGTCCTCTGTTTCATTGAAAGACCATATTTTCCCCTGAAGTATTATATTCAGTTTTGCTGGGTAGGTGATTCTTGGTTTGAGTCCTAGTTCCTTTGACTTCTGCCCATGCCCTTCGATCCCTTAATGTAGAAGCTGCTAGATCTTGTGTTATCCTGATTGTATTTCCACAGTACTGGAATTGTTTCTTTCTAGCTGCTTGCAATATTTTCTCCTTGACCTGGGAACTCCGGAATTTGGCCACAATGTTCCTAGGAGTTTCTCTTTTTGGATCTCTTTCAGCCAGTGATCAATGGATTCCTTAAATACTTATTTTGCCCTCTGTTTCTAGAATCTCAGGGCAGTTTACCTTGATAATTTCATGAAAGTTGATGTCTAGGCTCTTTTTCTGATCATGGCTTTCAAGTAGTCCCATAATTTTTAAATTGTCTCTCCTGGATCTATTTTCCAGGTCAGTTGTTTTTCCAATGAGATATTTCACATTCTCTTCTATTTTTTCATTCTTTTGGTTTTGTTTGGTGATTTCTTGGTTTCTCAGAAAGTCATTAGACTCCCTCTGTTTCATTCTAATCTTGAGAGATCTATTTTCTTCAGTGAGCTTTTGAACCTTTTTTTCCATTTGGCTAATTTTGCTTTTGAAAGCATTTTTCTCCTCATTGGCTTTTTGAACCTCTTTTGCCAATTGAGTGAGCCTATTTTTCAAGGTGTTATTTTCTTCAGCATTTTTTTGGGTCTCCTTTACCAAGGTATTGACCCCTTTTTTCATGCTTTTCTTGCATCTCTCTCATTTCTCTTCCCAGTTTTTCCTCCACCTGTCTAACTTGATTTTCAAAATCCTTTTTGAGCTTTTCCATGGCCTGAGCCCACCGGACATCCACCTCGGATGTCTGGGATAGAGAGGCCCTGACCTCCACGTCTTTCCCTGATGGCAAGCATTGTACTTCTTCATCAGAAATGAAGGGAGGAAGGAACATCTCTTCCCCAAGAAAGCAGCTCTCTATGGTCTTATTTTGCTTCCTTTTTCTGGGCATTTTCCCAGCCAGTTACTTGACTTCCAAGATTCCTCTCCACCCCCACCTAGATCCGCCCAGGTAGTGCTTGGGGTCTGAGATTCAAATGCTGCTTCCCAGCCTCAGGGCTTTCCGCGGCAGGAGCGGCTGCTATTCAATGTGAGTTTAAGTTCTGGTGCTTAGGTGGGGGCAGGGCCACCTCCCAGGCTCAGTTCCCTCAGGGGGCTTATGCAGAGACCTTCAGTAATGGCCCTGAGCTCCTGCCTGCTGCTCTGGGAGTCCTGGGCTGCCACTGCTGCCTCTGCAGCTCCCTCTGCCGCTGCCTCCCGAGGGGGCCCGAGCCACAGAGACACCCTGCTCCCCTCTCAGCCAGCCCAGAAGTCTCTCTCACTGACCTGTAGCACCTGTGGGTGGAGGGACCGTCGCAGCCACCGGAGGTTCCCTCCCTGAAGCCTGCTCGGATCTGCTCCTCTGGGGCCACGTGGCCAGGGTAGCTCAGGGGTGGGCTCCGCTGTCCGGAGCGTGATGGACCTTTGGGGTTGGCTTTCCAGGGCTCTCTGGAATGGAAATCTCTTCCACTATGTTGGTGCGGGGCTTGCAGTACTCCAGAATTTGTGGGGAGTTCTTTTTACAGGAAATTTATGGGCTGTGGATTCGGAGCTAGCATAAGTGAGTCTTTCTACTCCACCATCTTGGCTCCTCCCCCCATTCTTTTTATAATTAATTTATTTGTTTTCAGTTTTCTACAATTACTTCCATAAGTCTTACATTTTTCTCCCCCTTCTCCCCTGCTCCTTCCCCAAGATGGCATGTAATCTTATATGAGTTCTACACATACATTCTTATTAAACACATTTTCACATTAACCATGTTGCATAGAAGAATTAAAATGAATGGGAGACACCATGAGAAAAACCCAAACAAAACAAAATATAACACAAGAGAAAATATTCTGCTTCATTTTGCATTCCAATTCCATAGTTCTTTCTCTGGACGTGGATAGCATTTTGCCTCAAGAGTCCTTTGGGAATGATTTAGGTCTTTGCATTGCTGTGATGGGCTAAGTCTACAAGAAAAGTTCCTTGCACACTGTGGTTGTTACTGTGTACAATGATCTCCTGGTTCTGCTCCTTTTCACTCAGTATCAGTTCATATAAGTCCTTCCAGGCCTCTATGAAGTCTTCCTGTTCATCATTTCTTACAGCACAATAATATTCCATTACATTCATATACCATAACTTGGTCAGCCATTCCCCAAATAATGGGCAGTCCCTCGATTTCCAGTTCTTGGCTACCACAAAGAGAGCTGCTATAATATTTTGGTACATGTGGGACCCTTTCTCATTTTTATGATCTCTTGGGGATACAGTCCTAGAAGCAGTATTGCTGGATCAAAAGGTATGTATATTTTTGTAGCCCTTTGGGCATAGTTCCAAATTGCTCTCCAGAACGATTGGATCAGCTCACAGCTGCACCAACAGTGAATCAGTGTTTCTACTCTCCCATATCTTCTCCAACATTTATCATCTTCTTGTTTTGTCATGTTAGCCAATCTGAGAGATGTGATATGGTACCTCAGAGTTGTTTTGATTTGAATCTCTCTAATCAATCACTTTTGGTTTTTTTTTTTTTTTCATGTTTTTCCCTTTTGTTCTGATTCTTATTTCACAACATGACTACTGTGGAAATAGTGGGGCAGCTAGGTGGTGCAGTGGATAGAGCACCAGTGCAGGAGTCAGGAGGACCTGAGTTCAAATCTCACCTCAGACACTTGACACTCACTAGCTGTGTGACCTTGGGCAAGTCACTTAACCCCAATAGCCTCATCCTGGGTCATCTCCAGTCATCCTGATGAATATCTGGTCACTGGATTCAGATGGCTCTGGAGGAGAAGTGAGGCTGGTGACCTGAATAGCCCTCTCTCACTGAAAAAACAAAAAAGTCAAGTGCAAGTCATGTCTTCATTCTCTGATGGCATGGTCTTCTTTGGCAATGAAGGACAAACACACACTGTGGAAATAGATTTGATATTATTGTATATGTATAACTTATATCAGATTGCTTGCCATCTTGGGGAGAGGGTAGGGAAGGAAGGGAATTCAAATCTGGCTCAGACACTTGACACTAGTTGTATGACCTTGGGCAAGTCACAACTGCCTTGCCTTCCCTCTTCAAAAAAAAAGTTAAACAGGATGAAAAGATAAAGATGGAATTACATCAATGGACAGAGTAACACAATGAAATCAAGATTCATTTTAGTTTTGAAGTAATAATAATAATGATGATAATATCTGATAAGGTTTCCAAAGCACTTTGCATAAAATATCTCATTTAATTCTCACCACAGCCTTTTGAAATGCATAATACAAGTATCCTCATCCACATTTTTTGTCTGTTATCTTCAGCTCACCAGCACAATGCCTAGAATATATTAGGTAGTTAATAAATGTAGACTGATTGATTGACTTTATAGATAAAAAGCTAATAAAGCTCAGAAAAGTTAAGTGATTTGTTTAGGTTCCCATTGCAAGTGAAAGGCAGAACTAAGACCTTATCCTAGACGCTCTTGCTCAAAATCCAGGGCTCACTCCACTATACCATACAGTTCCCCAGTCTCTAGAATCAAAATATCTGAAAGTTTTGTTCCTTGTGTCCAATGACTTCTAATAAATGCTTACTTACTAACAATAAGCTGATGTTAAATAGAAAGAGATAAAGCATAGCAGAAAGTATATTTCTCTGTGAAAGCAAATGAATTCCCCCACCATTGCAATTAACACTTAGGGGTCCAAGTCTTTGGGGGATACAACAGCTGAGGTGAAAATAAATCCAGCAACACTGAACTAGCAAGGACTGTCAGTCTAGGACATGCTTAGGGAGATATTTACACACAAAATCATCTACACACACATCAAATGTGCATGCAGATTTTAGGAGTCCCCACAGGGCTAAGAGAAACAACATTAACTTTTAGGGCCCTATTGACTTTGTTGAGATCTGCCCAGGAAGTCACTAGGGGACCCCAGAAATGAGTCTCAGGGGAAGGAGTAGTGTTTTTTCTTTTGGTTATACTTGGTATTAAGGTTAATTCAGTAGTCAAGGCCAAGATACAGCATTTTCATAAGGGAGACAGAAGCAAATGAAACTTTCTTGTCAGAATAAACCAACTTACCTCATTAAAAATAAAAATATTTCCTAAGTGCTTACTATATGCAAGTCAGTCAATAAACATTTATTAAACCTATTATGCACCAGATATCATGCTAGGTACTGGGGGTGCAAAAACAGAAATGAAAACGACCCTACCTTCGAGGAGCTTATATCCTATTGAGGGAAGAAATAGGTACACCAAAAACCAAATCTAGGCAGCACATTTAGGAGTAGGGTTAAGGTCGAAGGTTAGAATCAGAGTGCATTTAGGGTGTGGAAAAACCTTGGAGGGTAGGTGCTATTATTACCCCCATTTTACAGGTGAATAAACTGAAGCAAGAGGATTAAGTGATACATACAAAAAGGGATAGTGCCTGGGTCTATGAATTCATTAGCAGAAGTGACACAATGAATATAGTGATGGATCTGAGGTCAGAAAGAACCAAATTCATATCTGACCTCAGACATTTAGAAGCTGTATGACCTTGGGTAAGTCACTTAACTTCTGTTTGCCTCAGTTTTCTCATCTTTAAAGTTGGGATAATAATAACGCCTACCTTTCAGGGTGGTTGTGAGGATCAAATGAGAAATGATTTGTAAAGCATTTTGCAAACTCTAAAGTGATATATAAAATATATGCTATTATAGGAAACATCTCAGTGAGGAAATTCCCACTATTGGTGCAGACCTTGGCCATTTATAGGCATGTCTATAGTAATCACTTCCAAAATGCATCTGGGGAGGGGGACCATGAGGTCAAAACTATTTTTCTAATAATACTAAGATATTTTAATTTCTACTATAGTAAATTTCACTAGACATTGCTCACAAGAACAAAAGCTCTGATTTTCAAGAGCAAAGGGGTCCTGAAACCAAAAAGTCTGAGAAAGAGCATTAAAAGGGTAGGCAATTTGCTCAAGCTCACAGTGAGAGGCCTGAGGTGGACCCTCTAACAACTGAGGGATTTATAGGAAAGTCCTTTCCAAAGAGACAGCAGTTTTGAGTATAGCCAGGAATTCAGTGGGGCATAGGTGAGGAGAGAAGGCACATCAGGCCTATGATAGCCTCTTCAAAGGCAGGGAGATAGGAGATGGAATGCCTACAACAAATTGGTTTGTCTGGCTGATACAAGCAGAGTGCATGAGGAGGGAGTAATTTCAAGTCAGTTGGAAATAGAGGTGGGAACCAGAAGGGTTATAGCATGCAAAACAAGGGGGAAGTTGGCATTTTTTTCTAAAAGTAATAAGAAATACTGGAGGGGTGACCTGGTCAGACCTGTGGTTTAAGAATAGCTATTGAAGTGGGTGGAGCCAAGATGGTAGAGTAGAAGGACAGACTTGTAAAAGCTCTCCCCCATTTCCCATAAAATATGTGTTAAAAATCACTCTAAACAAATTCTAGAGCAGCAGAAGCCACAAAACAACAGAGTGAAAGAGATTTCCAGCCCAACATAGCCTGGAAGGCCGAAATATCTATCACACCAGGTTCAGAGTGGAGCACAGCTCATCCTTGGCTGTATGGCTCGGCAGGCACAGGACCAGAGCAGGCCCCGGGGACAGAACCCCTGGCAGCAGCTACAGTTCCCAGATTGCTCAACTCACAAACACCAAAGATAGCTTCAAAGGTCGATGAGAAAGCTCTTTCACCTGGGTGAGAAGGGAATGCAATCTGGCCTTGTTGACAGCAGCCACTGCAGTGGCAGTGCCCATTTCTGGTGCCCTCTGCCTAAAGACCCTGGGGGAAGTGAATGGTTGATCTGGATCTCAGCCCTGAGTGGGGGCCCTGGGGTGAGGAGGAGCACTAGCATGATATAGCTGAAGGTGGTTGTGGAGAGGGAATTCTACTTGCAGATCCTGGGCAGAAAAGTTTTTGGTTGCTCTCAGACCAGTGTGCAGGCCAGGAAAGGAGTAAACTCCTCTCCCTTGATTGTGCCACCTTGAAGGAACTGAGAACTTACAGGTCCCTAGAGTATACCCTCCTCTTGACAAAGAACTCAAAAGTCAAGTAACTGGCTGGGAAAATGCCCAAAAAGGGGGAAAAAATAAGACTATAGAAGGTTACATTCTTGGTGAACAGGTATTTTCTTCTATCCTTTTGGATAAGGAAGAACAATGCATACATTAGAGGAAGACATAAAAGTCAAGGCTTTTGCATCTAAAATTCCAAAATGCAACAGTCTCGGGCCATGGAAGAACTCAAAAAGGATTTTGAAAATCAAGTAAAAGAGGTGGAGGACAAATTGGGAAAAGAAATGAGAGAGATGCAAGAAAATCATCAAAAGCAAGTCAACACCTTGCTACAGGAGACTCAAAAAAATGCTGAAGAAAATAACACCCTTAAAAATAGACTAACTCGAATCGGAAAAGAGGTCCAAAAAGCCAATGGGAAGAAGAATGCTTTAAAAAGCATAATTAGCCAAATGGAAAAGGAGGTTCAAAAGCTCACTGAAGAAAATAGTTCTCTCAAGATTAGAATGAAACAGATGGAGTCTAATGAATTTATGACAAACCAGGAAATTGCAAAACAAAGCCAAAAGAATGAAAAAATAGAAGACAATGTGAAATATCTCATTGGAAAAACAACTGACCTGGAAAATAGATCCAGAAGAGACAATTTAAAAATTGCAGGACTACCAGAAAGCCATGATCAAAAAGAGATTCTAGACATCATCTTTCATGAAATTATCAAGGAAAATTGCCCTGATATTCTAGAACCAGAGGGTAAAATAAATACTGAAAGAATCCACTGATCACCTCTTGAAAGAGATCCCAAAAGAAAAACTTCTAGGAATATTGTAGCCAAATTCCAGAGTTCCTAGGTCAAGGAGAAAATATTGCAAGCAGGTAGAAAGAAATAATTTGAATACTGTAGAAATACAATCAGGATAACACAAGATCTAGCAGTTTCTACATTAAGGGATTGAAGAGCTTGGAATATGATATTCCAGAAGTCAAAGGATTTAGAATTAAAACCAAGAATCACCTATCCAGCAAAATTGAGTATAATACTTCAGGGGGAAAAATGGTCATTCAATGAAGTTGAGGACTTTCAAGCATTCTTGATGAAAAGACCAGAGCTGAATAGAAAATCTGACTTTCAAACACAAGAGTCAAGAGAAGCATGAAAAGGTAAACAGGAAAGAGAAATCCTAAGGGTCTTACTAAAGTTGAACTGTTTACATTCCTACATGGAAAGATAATATTTGTAACTTTTGAAACTTTTCTCAGTATTTGCGTAGTTGGAGGGATTATACACATATATACAGACAGAGGGCACAGGGTGAGTTCAATAGGAAGGGATTATATCTAAAAAAATAAAATTAATTGGGAGGAGAAGGGGAGAAAAGGAATGGGGCAAATTAGCTCTCATAAAAGAGGCAAGAAAAAGCTTTTTCAATGGAGGGGAAATGGGGGGAAGTGAGAGGTAAAAAGTGAAGCTTACTCTCATCACATTTGGCTTACGGAGGGAACAACATGTACACTCAATCTGGTATGAAAATCTCTCTTACACTACAGGAAAGTAGGGGAGAAGGGGATAAATGGGGTGGAGGAGGATACAAGGGAGGATAAATGGGAGGAGGGAGTAATTAGAAGTAAACACTTTTGGGGATGGACAAGGTCAAATGACAGAATAGAATAAATGGGAGGCAGGACAGGATGGAGGGAAATACAGTTAGTCTTACACAACATGATTGTTATGCAAATCCTTTGCAAAACGACACATATACAGCCTATATTGAATTGCTTGCCTTCTCAGTGAGGATGGGTGGGGAGGGAGGAAGGGAGAGAAGTTCGAACTCAAGGTTTTAGGAACGAATGTTGAGAACTGTTTTTGCATGCAACTGGGAAATAAGAAATACAGGTAATGGCGTATAGAAATCTATCCTGCTCTACAAGAAAAGACAGAAGATGGGGATAAGGGATGGAGGGGTGTGACAGAAGGGAGGGCATATTGAGGGAAGGGGTAATCAGAATGCAAGGTGTAAAGGGGTGGAGGGAGGGGAGAGATGGGGAAAAAATTTGGAACTCAAAATTTTAAATAAATAAACATTAAAAAAAAAAACCCAGCCATTGTGTGCCTAAGGGACAGCGAAGTAGCGCAGCTGGGCTCCTCTTCCTAGGTTCAAATCCCTTCATTAGCTGTGTGACCCTGGACATGTCACTTAACCTTGCTGGCCTCAATTTCCACATCTATAAAATGAACTGGAGAAGGAAACGGCCAAGCATTTCAGTATCTTTGCCAAGAAAATCCAAATGGGGTCACGACTTAACTGAATAATACATTATGTGGCTTAAAGGGGGAGATGAATGGGGGGGTAGAGACGGGAGGGGGGCGGACTAAACATTTTCTCTTCTCCACTTTCCCCTCAGCGTTTTATGGACACTTTTTTTCTTTTTAAATCCTAGTGATTTCCGGATGGCAACCTCTCCTCCCCGCCCCCACCCTTTTCTTTGTTAATTAAAAATAATTAAAAAGTCAAACCAACCGAACCAGGCCCGAAGCGGGCGGCCCGCTCAGCATCTTGCGCCGCAGGAGGGCTGGAGCGAAGGCCGTCTCAGGACATTTTCTCCGGCCCGAAGCTCCACAGAGACAACGCTCCCGGGCTGGCGGATCTTCCGCGTTGGAAGGGGGCAGCCCCTTCACTGCCAGCCCCGCCGCGCTTCGCCTCGAGGCCCGGGGCTCCTCCATCCGGGCGCTTCTCCAGACCACGTGACCCGTCACCCGGCCGGCGTCACGTGGCATCGCGCCCCGGGCTGGGCCTGACAGCCTCGTCTCCTCTTCGCGCCTTTGGCCGCTGGATCGCCCTTTCCCCTCCCCCCTCTCCGTTTCCAAAGCCCCGCTCTCGCCCGGGTTCCCTTGATGGCTCTTTCTCAGGCTCGTTGGGGGATCATGGTCACCCTCCCACAGCGCAGCCTTGGGGGGTGCTGCCTGGCCGCCCCCGTGCTCTTTGGGGTCCTTTCTCATGTGTTCTCTTCTCGTCTCTGTCTCCACACGATGACGCCCAGATCTCTGCATTCCTGTGCCTCCCACCACCTCCACTTGGACGTCTCATTGGCATGTCAGAAAAGTCGTTATCTTTCCGTGTAAAGCTCCCCTTTTCTGTGGAGGGCATCGCCTCGTTTTATAACCTTGCTGTCTTTCTGGACTCTGTTCTTTTCCCTGTCTCCCACCTCATGGGAGAAACTTAATAAATGCTTATTGATCGCTTAAATTCAATCAGTTGCTAGGTCTTGTCGATTTTACTCCCCAACACATCTTACATCCATCCCCTTCTTTCTGTTCACGTAGTTGTTGCCCTGATTCTGTCCTCATCATCTCCTTCCTTGTAATTTTTTAATATTTATTTATTTTTATAACATTTATTTATTTTTAATTTTTTTATGCTTTTTATTTCATTAAATATTTCTCAACCACTTGTGAACAATTTCTTTAACATTCATTTTTTTGAGTTCTAAATTCTCTCCCTCCTACTCCACCCATTGAGAAAACAACCCATAACAGTTAAAAATGTGAAATCATACAAAACACATATCCAGATTAGTCATGTTGCTACAGTAAACACACACAAAAATAAGAAAAAAGTTTAAAAAGTATGTTTTGGTATGCATTCAGATTCAGTTTTTTTTTCCCCAGAGCATGGTAAGTGTCAGAATTATCTTGGGTCACTGTGTTGATCGGGAATAGCTAAGTTGTTCACAACTGATCATCATACAATACTGCTGTTACTGTGTATGATGTTCTGGTTCTGCTCACTTCACTTTGCATCAGTTCATGTAAGTCCAGGTTTTTCTGAGAGCATCCTGCTTGTAATTTCTTATAACACAATAGTATTACATCATTATCATGTACCACTACTTGTTCAGCCATTCCCTAGCTGGATGTCCCCTAAATTTCCAATAGTTTCCATACACAAAAAGAGCTGCTGTAAATATTTTTGTACACATAGGTTCTTCTCCCTTTTTAAAATTTGTTTTTTAATCTCTTTGGGATGCAGACCTAGTAGTGCTATTGGCTGGTCAAAGGGTAATGTACAGTTTTATAGCCTTTTGGGCACAGTTCCAAATTGTTTTCCAGGATGGCTGGCTCAGCCCACAACTCCACCAACAGCCAGGATCCTAATTTTCCCACATCTCCTCCAACATTTGTTATTTTATTTTTCTGTCATATTAGCCAATTTCATAGGTGTGCAGTTGTTTTATTTTGCATTTCTCTAAAAGTGATTTTAGTGCATTTCTCTAAAATGCATTTCTCTAAAATGTGCATTTCTCTAAAGTGATTTAGAACATTTTTTGATATGATTACAGATAGTTTTGATTTTTCTTCTGAAAATTGCCTGTTGATATCCTTTGGCCACTTATCAGTTGAGGAGTGACTTGCACTCTTACAAATTTGACTCAGTTTTCTATGCTTTAGAAATGAAGCCTCCAAGTGAATACAATTTCTATTTTACCCTCTGTATCTAAGATATTGGGGGCAGTTTTCCTTGATAATTTCTTGAAATATGATATCTAGGCTCTTTTCTTTGATCATAGCTTTCAGGTAGTCCAATAATTCTTAAATTATCTCTCCTTAATCTATTTTTCAGGTCAGTTGTTTTTCTGATGAGATATTTCACATTTTCTTCTATTTTTCTTTCTTTTGACTGTATTTTATTGTTTCTTCATGTGTCATGGAGTCATTAGCATCTTCTTGCCCAGTTCTAATTTTTAAGGAATTATTTTCTTCATACTTCTTTTTCCATTTGGTGAATTCTGTTTTTTAAGGAATTCTCTTCTTCAATGAATTTTTGTGCCTACTTTTCCAGTTAGCCTGTTTTGCTTTTAAAGGAGGTTTTTTTCAATGAATTTTTGTGACTCTTTCACCATTGGGCCAATTCTGTTTTTTAAGGTGTTATTTTCTTCAGTACTTTTTGTGCCTTTTTTGCCAAGTTGTTAAATCTCTTTTTATTTCTTCACTCTTATTTCTTTTCCCAATTTTTCCTCTACCATTTTTTATTCTTTAACTCTTCCAGGAATTCTTGTTGGGCTTGAGTCCAGTTAGCATTTTTGTTTGTAGCTGTTTTCACATTGTTGTCTTCTTCTGAGTTTGTGCCTTGGTCTTCCCTGCCACTGTAGCAGCTTTTTGAATGGTCAAATTCTTTTTATTGCTGTTATTTGCTTACTTTTCCATCCTGTTTCTTGACTTTGAACTTCATGTTATGGGCTCTACTCACCTTGGGGTAAGGAGACCTGTCCCAAGTTTCAAGGTTTTACATGCTGCTGTTTCTAGAACTAATTCTGGGGGGCTCTACAAGTTTTTGGTGCTCTCAAGGTGGTGTGGTCATTGCTTTTCTGGTCTGTACTCTTGTCTTTACCTAGGAAGGGCCCCTGTACCCCTGCAGTCACAAGCACTAGGACTCTCTTTGCCTAGGATCTTCAATAAGAGCTCTTACTTTCTTGTGACTCACCTGCAGTACTCCTCTCCCCTTTGGAACTGTGTTCCAGAACTGCATATGAGCAAAAAAAGTTGCCAATCAGTTACAGCTGTACTCATTGCCATCAAAAGGGGCCCCTGTAATCGTTTTCTGACCAGTAGTCCCACCCCCTTACTATTTATGGTCTGAGAGCTCTCAAGGCTGTTGCTGCCATCATGTGTCAGGACTCTGGACAGGCTCCCACTCCAGCATCACAAACTTCTGCTGACCTCCTGAATTTTTTTAGGCTGAAAAATGTCTCACCTTGACCCTTTGTTGACTCTGCCACTCCAAAATCTGATTTGAGGCATTATTTTAAAGTTGTTTGGAGGAGAAAGTTGAGGGTTCAGGGTAGATTGCTTCTAATCTACCATCTTGCTCTTCCCTTTCTGTCTTCATCACCTCTTACCTAGACTATTAAAAATGATTAATTCTTTTTACTAAAGAAGAGATAGAAAGCATTATGAAGTGCAAGATGGATAGTTTTGATTACATTAAACTGAAAAGTTTTTGCACAACCAAACCCAATGCAATCAAAATTCAGAGGGATGTAGTATAAAGGGAAATAATTTGTATAGCTTATCTCGGGGATAAAGGCCTCATTTCTAGAATATATAGAGAAATGAGTCAAATGTACAACAATACAAGTCATTCCTCAATTGATAAATGGTCAAAGGATATGAACAGGCAATTTTCAGAGGAAGAAATTAAAAATATAATCATATGAAAAAATGCTCTAAATCACTTTTGATTAGAGAGATGCAATCAAAACAACTCTGAGGTACCACATCACACCTATTATATTGGCAAACAAGACAGAACAGGAAGATGATAAATGCTGGAGAGGATGTGGGAGAGTTGGAACACTAATTCATTTTGGTGGAGCTGTGAGCTCATCCAACCATTCTGGAGAGCAGTTTGGAACTATGCCCAAAGGGCTACAAAAATATGCATACCCTTTGACCCAGCAATATCGCTTCAAGGACTGTATCCCCAAGAGATCAAAAAAATGGGAAAGGTTCCCACATACAAAAATATTTATAGCAGCACTCTTGGTAGTGGACAAAAACTGGAAATTAAGGGGATGCCCATCAACTTGGGAATGGCAGAATAAATTATGGTATATGAATGTAATGGAATACTATTGGGTCATAAGAAATGATGAACAAGAAGACTTCAGAGAGGCCTGGAAGGACTTATATGATCTGATGCTGAGTGAAAGGAGCAGAACCAGGAGAACTTTATGCACAGTAACAACCACAGTGTGTGAGAGTTTTTTTCTGGTAGACTTGGATCTTCATAGCAATGCAAAGACAGTAAAAAGAAAAAAAAATTCCCAATGATCTTCTAAGGCAAAATACCTTCCACATTCAGAGAATGAACTATGGAATTCAATTGCAGAATGTAGCAGATCATGTGTGTGTGTGTGTGTGTGTGTGTGTGTGTGTGTGTGTATTATGTTTTGATTTGTTATATGATTTCCCCCATCTATTTTAGTTCTTCTACATAGCATGACTATGACGAAAATGTATTCAATAGGAACGTATATGTAGATCCTATATAGAATTGTATGCCGTCTTGGGGAGGGACGGGGGATAGGTAGGGGAAAAAAAAATCTAAGTTTTATGGTAGTGATTATAGAGCATTAAAAATAAGTAAAATGAATATATTAATAAAAATGATTATTTTTGTCTCTACATTATAATTTCCTCCTACCAAATTGAGCCAAATTAACCTCCCAATTCTTTCATGAACACTTTATCTCTCAATTCCAGATATTTTCTAATGCTTTCCCCCACAACTAGAACACTCTCCTTCATCCTTTCTAAGTACTGACCTTAAAGTGACTAAGTACTGGCTTCCTTTAAATTCCAAGATCTCACTTTTTACAGAAGCCTTTCCAAAACCCTCTTAATTCAGTGCCTTCCTTCTGTTAATTATTTCCTATTTATACTATCAGAGCTAGCTTTGTATATATTTGTTTGCATGTTGTTTCCCCCATAGGATTATAAGCTCCTTGAGGTCAGTGACTGTTTTTTGTCTCCCCAGTGCTTTGGACAGTAGGACACTTAATAAATGTGTTGATTTTGACAAAAAATTAAGAAAAACATGTAATAAAATGCACACAACCTTCTGTTGTAGTAATCGCCCATTTCTCTGCCATGAGGGAGGAAATCTTAGCTAGATGGTAGCTTCGAAGCTGGAAAGAACCTGAGAAGTCATGTTATCCAACTCCATCAGTTTACAGTAGAGGACACTGAGGCCCAGAGAGGTTAAATGAGATTCCCAAGGTTAGACAGGGAGATGGTAAGGGATAAAGTTGGGTTTGAAATACAGGTCTGGATATGAAATTCCAAATCAATGCTTGCTCCACTGGATCATGCAAGTTAACTTTGAAGGTTAGGGCCAGTGCTGGTTGCCATCTGATTCTTGCAGTGAGCCTCTGAGGTTGTCAGGGCAATTATAATTACATTCTCATTTCACAGTTAAGGAACACTGAAACTCAAACAGGTTGTGGGACTAACCCAATTTACTAGTCCAGTAAATAGAAGTCCCAGGTCTTCTCCATCCTGGTTTAGAGTGCTTTCCACCACATCATGATTTAACTCTAGAATATTTGTGTATGACTTACTTCTTTCTGTGGAGCAATTCTATATATCATCTGAAATAACAGCAAATACCATAGTGGGCAGATAGGTGGTGCAGTGGATAAAGCACCAGTGCAGGAGTCAGGAGGACCCTGAGTTCAAATCTCACCTTAGACACTTGACACTCACTAGCTGTGTGACCTTGGGCAAGTCACTTAACCCCAATTGCCTCATCCTGGGTCATCTTCAGTCATCCTGATGAATATCTGGTCACTGGATTCAAATGGCTCTGAAAGAGAAGTGAGGCTGGTGACCTGCACAGCCCTCCCTCAAAACAAAGTCGAGCACATGTCATCACTTCTCTGATGGCACGGTCTTCTTCAGCAACAAAGGATGAACACACAAATACCACAGTATGCTAAAAAAAAAATTCTGTATATTGGACAGACTATCTAAAGTCACTTTACTATTTTACTAGGTAGACAATACCTCTCAAGCTAATGTGATCTAATATGTCCCAGGCACTATGTCAGGCTCTGGGGCTAGGGAAGACAGCACGTGCACATACACACGCATACACACACACACATGCAAACACACACACACACTCCCATATGGACAGACACAAAACAGATACAAGGTAATTTTGTGGGGGAAAGAACTAGCATCTGGAGGAATTGGGAAAGACTTTGCACAGAAAGGTGAGTCTTGAGCTGTGTGAAAGTACGTAGGAACTTGAAGATATCTGGGTGATGAGGGAATGTGTCCTAGTCCCAGACAAAGGCCAATACTAAGGACACAGAAGAGATACAATGCCATCATAAGGAACAATAAGAGGGCCAGCATGAGCTGAAAGGGGTCTTAAATATCATCCAGTCCCATCCCTTTTATAGATGAGGAAACTGAAGTCCAGAAAAGTTAACTAACTTGCTCTCAGTCATACACCAAGCTATCACTAGGGTAGGACTACATCCTGGACCTCCTGGCTCCTAGTTAAAAATTCTTTCTACTACACCATCTCAAAAGATGTTTCTTATTAAGCAAAATTCTTATCTCTATTTATACATACTGGGATGGAATTGCATTCTATTCACTAACAATTTGAAAATAATAAAATGATCTTACAAGTAATAAAACTGCACATTTGGCATGTTATCACACGTCACTAACCTAGATAGGCCCCATTTATTCTGAATCGATGAGGTCTTATTAAATATTAAACTATTTACATTAAGTCGGGTCAGGCTAAACACTTACCATGAAACATTCAGAAAATAAGACTTAAATTTGTATATTCAATTACCTAACTTAAATATAATTATTTGAGGAGTAAGACATTTCCTTATAAAGATACTTAATACATTCAATTCGTCTAACAGCATTTATCTCCCAGGTTGTTGTGAGAAGCAAATGAGATAATATTTGTAAAGTACTTAGCACAGTGTCTGGCACATAGTAGGCACTTAATAAGTGCTTTCTCCCCCCTTCCTTCCTTTAGCCCTCTACGTTCCTAGAACTTAATTCTTTTTCAGCCTCCCCCAAATCGGCTGTGACTTACAAAAACTGGGAGAAAACTAAGAAATGTTATAGACATATATAAAGATCATGATGTTTCATGGTCTTTCCTTCAAGGCTTTCATAGACATTTTTTAGTTACCAAATGTTTGACTTCATTTTAAGTGATTTTTTTCCTTTACACTGTTATAGTCATGTTTGTTATTTTCCTGGTCTTAATTATTTCACTCACCATTCATACAAATCTTCCCATGTTTCTCTGAATCCTTCATATTAACAATTTCTTACTATACAATATTCCATTAATACACATATCAAAGTTGTTTTTTTAGTTACCAATTGATAAGACATCCATTTTGTTTATGGATGTTTGCAACCAGAAAGATAGTAGTTTTTGCATATTACATCTTTGATTTGTTTTGTTTTGTTACATTCTTGTGGAATGGAATCTAGTGTGGGCGGTTTATTTTTCTTATTGCATCCAAAATGGTGGGACCTCTTCAACAGCTTCTGCCTCAGTGTGCCTGTCTTCCCACAACCCTTTTAATATTTACACCTTGTCTTTTTGTCATCTTTACCAATTTGTTTGATGTGTAGTGTCAAACCTTAAAATTGTTTTAATTAGCATTTTTGTTTTTAGCAATTTGGAAAATTTCTTTCTTATGGTTGATAGTTTGCAATTCTTTTGAGAATTGTTTATGTGTTATGACCACTTATCTGCTGAAGAATGGCTCTTGCATATATAATTACAACAGCCTTCTAATTGATCTATTTCCATTCTCTTCCCTGTTTTACTCCCCCAATAGCTGCCAAAATTATCTTCCTAAGACAAAGATAGGACAGAGCACATAATTTACCTGCTCAAATATCTTCAGGGGCTCCTCAATGCCTCTAGGATAAAACACAAACTTCTCACCATAGCCTCGAAATATCTTCAGCTTGTCTGAAATCCACCAGACTTAATTCACATAATTTTCCTTCATTCACTTTAAGTTCTAGCCAAAGTAGAACATTATATATATAATTACTGTGTATATATATATAAGTACTATATATATTTACTATATATATACATATATACTATGTAATATTTTATTACATCCTATCTATCTATATCTATATATATCAAGTCCATGCTTGGCATTTCATCTTCTCTCTGTGTGCCTTCATATAAGCCACCTTCATGGCTGAAATGGACTTCCCCTTCCCCTTCGAATTCTTAAGCTACCTTCCAAACCTTTCCTGATTCCCTTATTAAAGGGTCTCTCCCTACCTCTAACCTTTCTGTCTTTGTCTATATCTTTCACTTCTTAAGCTGAACATACAACTCCCTGAAGACAGGAATAGTCTCCCATCTCTGGTGCCAAGAACATAATGCTCAATAAATATTTGTTGTAATAGATACAGCATAGTTTTTGTTTTTTTAAATTTTTATCTTTGTACCTCTAGGGCCCAGCATATAGAATGTGTAACAAATGTTTGTTGGATTGAGTTAATTGAACCAAAAGGGATATAATTCCAATCTAAATTCAGGATCTAGACACTATGATTTCATTTGCTCTTTCCATTATAACCTTTGCAAAAGAAAGCGTATGCAATGTCGCATTCTTTTTCAGGCGCTGCTCCACCAACTCCATCATGCTGAAATCAATAGCCATCTCTAGGGCTCCTTTCTGACTCATTACCATTCTAATTTGTCTCAGCCAAATTCATCCAGGGTTTTAGACTTTCATTTTTTTCTTACTCTAATAAACAGGCTTTTTTTTTTTAGATTAAGTGGAAAAAGAAAGATGATAAGAACAGCTCTTATCTCATGCAAAAAGGAATAGAGAAAATTAGAAATTCCTAAGCAGTGCTGCTAAACCATTTTGTGGCACCTCTATCCAATTTGACAATCCATCTTCTCATCAGTTTTCGAGGATCCTTCTAAGGAAAGTCAGCTTGCTGTATGGATGAGAGGCCGGAAGTGTAGGACAAACAAGACACTCTGGTGAGGTTATTACAACAGACTAATGGATGAATTCCTCTTGACAAGGAACCCTTTTGGCAAGAGATTGATCTGGGGAAATTCAAGAGGTAGGTGACTTGTGTGTGGTGAATGGGTTATTTCATATATGCTTCTGGGGGTGAATTAGATGTATGTTGTCTCTCCAGATACTATAACCATGCTGGATGAGCTGACATGTTTCAGGACCTTCCTCTAGTAGTATTATTACTCCTTCCTATGATGTAACCAGATGTAATATAGGACTCTTCACGAAAATGAAAACTAAACTTTCTCTTTAGTTTAAAATTTAAGTCTAGGTTACAGGAAATGGTTTACAGATAACTTATTCCATATTAGGACTAATTCTCATCTGTAGCTATCTATATAGCTATACATATCCAAATGGGGGAAAAGGGTCACACTATGTTGTCAATGGTCAAAAATTATCCACTATATTTTTTCCTCTTCTGATAATCACAACTCCTTTACTTACACATACAAAAATTCCTCGGTTACTTCTAAGAAATCAGAAGAGGATTATCTGACATTAGTATTAGGTGCAGATAAGAAATCTGAATATAGGGCATACAGGCAATGTAAACTTAAATGAATCCTAAATGCAGATAACACATTTCAAGCATCAGGTGTTTGATAAACTTTTGCACAAACAGGTAGACTGGGATATTCCCCTTGCTGTAATGGCACTAAAACCATACTGGAATACCATGTTTCTATTAAGGAGTAGCAATAACTATGCGACTGTAATTTCTCTTCATTTGAATTATTTCCTAATTTAAGTTATGCACCTTTTTTACTCCAACCACTCCACAAATGATGTTTACATAACTGTCCTATTGACTTTATCTCATTGCAAAAAGGAATAAAGAAAATAAGCCTTTCTTAGGGGCGGCCAAAACTTAGCATATAGGCCATAAATGACAATGACAACGTTTTAAATAACTCCTGGAATGCATCAAACCCCATCAACACAAAAGCAAAAAGTTAACAAAATTTTTGTAACCCTCACCACACCCTTATAGAGATGGTAGAAAATATTTCCTTTTTATAAATGAAAAATGCAGACACAAAGACAAAATGACTTCATTGAGGTTATAGTGAGCTGCATCAGTGGGAGTCAAAAATTGAAGCCCAGTGCCTCAAGCATCTCCCATGCTGTTTCCTAACAGAGAAGAATCCAACCACTGCAGGATATCAAGTAATGTTCCCACCCATGTGATAGTGTCACAAAGAGAACTCAGTGTACTAGTAACAAGGCAGGGAGGTGTTGCAGGGAAGCAGCCAGAGAGCTCTGGCAGCATGAACACAGAAAACAGTTATATAGGAAAAAAAAATTCCCAGACATATAAATTCTTCAAAACAGATAGTGATCTTTAATTTAAAACAGAGTAAGTTTATTCATGAAGAAAACAGAGACTTGGAATTTTACTCTTAACAATTAAAATTGCATTTAAAAGGCTGATAGAGAAGAGAGTGGAGTCCTAAAGAAAATGTGTTCTTTAATAACTTGCTGTTTCCTTTACTGGCATTAAATATATTTACCACTTGGGCACAAAAGATAGCTACTGATTAATTTCTTTTTTTGGAGGATAAGATTTGCAGCTTCACTGTTTGGTGTGTGCATTATTTTCCTCTGAAAACCAGAACAGGAATGCAGAGATGAAAGGGGAAATCAAAGCATAATCTAAAGAGGTAAAAAAATGGGATGAAGAATGGCACAGGATTTTTCTCAGTGTTCTTGGATAGAGTGGGTGAATTTCCCTCCAACAACTAATGTTCATCTAAGCTTGCAGCACCTAGAAGTCCCACAGACACGAAAGTTTATTTGAGCCATCATCATGAGAAATAATGGTAGAGGATCAGCCATGAGGGAAGTCTATTTTTGGAATGTTTTCTGTGTCCATGGATATCTGAGGTGAGTTAGGCTAAGTTCAAGCTTATGAGCTTGTAAGGAGTATGTATCATGTGTCAAGTCTTATGGATAAGAACAAGTGAGTTCTTCATAAAAGTGATAAACCAGGACTTTTTCCCAAAAAGGTTTTCATAGGTCTTGTGCAATCCATGATGTGCTGGTTTCTTGTTTATTCTAGTCAAAGGTTCACACAGTTCTTTCAGATGAAGCTCATGGCAATACAAAATGTGACCGATGATCATCGGACCTGCCTAAGTGTTGGGTTTGCCCAAATTTCAACTGTTAGGACTCATCCTGGGCCTCTTTGCTTCATTATTTTTATCATCAAGATGGCAAGAGCTTTCACTCGTGGTCTCGGTTTCTTGGTCCTCCCAGTCTTGGCCTCTGGCTAGTACTTGCCGCACAGTCATGTTAACCCGAGCTGTTTGCAGGTAGTTGGCACACACCTGCCAGTCCTCCACAGAACAGGGTTCTACAACTGAACCTGTAGGAAAGGAATCTGTGAGTGGTACCTCCAGGCAACGAGGCAGGCTTGTCCCATCAAAATTTGGAAGGACTCTTGGGACAGCATGGTTCAACAGACGGCTGAATCCTGACATCACCATGATGTCTCCACTATGCATAAACATGGCTGTGGGGACTTCATCTCTTTTGAGGCCACCCAGAAGAAAGATGGCAGACTGTCCAAAGCTATTAAAAAGTACAGGAAAAGCAATAATGAATTCTGGAGATTAATGGCAAAACTATTCCTAATTAGCTATGCAATTGCAATTTACCTTAATTTGGATCATTCCCTAATTTAAATTCTGCACCCTTCTACTCCAACTATTCCACAAACCGTGCCAAGATCCTGACCTACTGGCTTACAGCCTCTCATTAGGGATGGCCAAAACCTGGTATATTGTATAGACAATAAACTGGTCTACGCCAGCATCTTTGATAACCCCAGAATGAACTAAAACCCCATCAACACCACAATAAAAATAACACATTGCTAAATTGCTAAATTTAAATTTTAAAATGGCTAAATTATTATAATATTTGCTGGTATATTTTTATTGATGTTTAAGTATTTTAATAAAGATCATTATATTATTTTATTATTTTTATCCTCTTCTTTTCATTTTAGGCATAATTAGTGAGACTAAAGGATCAAGCAATTATATTTTAAGTTTTGTTCCAGCACTAATACATAATGAAAAGTCTGCACAAATCTCTGTTGTCTGAGGACTGACCCATTTAAGTTCCGAATGGCTGGCTATGGGGTAATGACCATCTTCACAGACAGGGAGCAATCTCTATCAGTTGAAGCAACAGCCACACTAATAAAATCACATATTCTTGACTTACTATAGTAAGTGAAAAATAACCACTTTACACAATTTGAAAACTAATTTTCAGGGACACTAGGATAGTGGCCTGTTACTTTTCAATCAGCTTACACAAACAAGTTGGAAAGTTGTGCCATAGAGCCCTGGCACTATATCTCAGTCACAAGAATCAGTCCTAATGCAGCTTAAAGAAAGCTTACTAACTTAAAGAGAACTCATTTCTCCTATGCCTCAAACTTCCAAGGTCTTGAGAGGAAAGATCATTATAGAGTTAAACATTAAACACCATTTAATAACCTTGATGCTTAGCTTAAGCAAGCTTAGATAAGGATAATCACAAACCTCCTTCTTCAGATAGATTACCTAAAGGACAGGAGAGGCTTGGTGTGATCTAGTTCTGATCTGTCAACATGGATCCCCAGTGTGGAGTCTAATCGATAGTAATTGAGTATTCCAGCCTCAGCTTGGAAATCCTGAAATCCACATGCAGCAGCCACTTGCTTTGAGAGGTAAGCCAAGTCTGGGGGGAAAGGCGTGTAGTGATCAGCTGAATATGTCTTTGATAGAAATAGAAGGAAAGGAAAAAAGACAAAAGAAAAACTTAGGGAAAAACCAAGTTGTTGCATTTTATCAATTAGCACTGTAAAACAATCTATGCCAGTACTAATTATTCTTGCATGTTGCTCCCTGGCTAACGTGCTTGTACTCTGATGTGGCTAGCTCTTGGGGGAATAAAGACAGTTCAAACATCACAGTTTGTTGGTTTTTGGTTTCTCAGTGTGTGAAAAAAGCTGTGTAACTGCAGTAATGTACTTGGCTGGGCACCAAGATTACAAGCAATAGCTCAAAGCCTACTCTGCAGTTTGACTACCGGATTATTATGATAGGGGGAGATACCTTTAAGTATTTTCTTCCCTTAAGCTGGCTCTGAATTGGTACCACTAAGCAAGCCACCAGTCCAGCACCAATGATCCTTCATATCCTTTTTCCTTAAAAATTTAAATCCCCATAATGCCCTTTTTCATCATAAGATCTTTGTGACTTGACAATTCAGGAATCTGCCAACATTATAGGTTTGATGAAAACTTCAACATCATAGTTTGCCATGCAGAGATAAGGCTAAAGCCTACCTAGGTTAAGTATATCTATAGCCTCCTGAGAGATTGCTCAAACATAAACCTATAGGTGAGAAGAAACCAATGTCTGGAAAAATTTTTTCTTTCCTAATGTGGAACTTTACCAGCAGTGGTATATCCTTTCTTATCACCCTGTGCATGCTAAATGAAACTGGCACAAGGGATATTTTGAATGCCACTTGTTCTGGTAATCAAAGAGAAGAAAATTATAGAAAAGGGATTCCTTACAGACAGGGTAAGGGCTTGTCAATAAGCACATATCCTAAGTGCTGGGAATTAAAGGAAAAAGTAAAAACAGTCCCTATCCTCAAAAAGATTACATTCGAATAGGGAACACAATATGCATATATTAGACAAGAGAGTAGATAGAAGGTAACCTTAGAAGGGAAGGTACTAATAGCTGGTGGGACCAGCAAAGTCTCGTGTAGAAGTTGGTAGTAGATCTTAATCTTGAAAGAAAAGAGATTCTAAGAATTGGAGATGATGAGGGAGAGTATCCCAGGTATAGGAAATAGCAAGTGAAATGGCACAGAGATGGGAGATGGAGTGCATAGAGCAAGGTAATATGCAAGGAGACTGGTAAGATAAGAAGGTGCTGGGGTGGGAAGAACTTTACTAAAGAAAGGACTTTCAATTTGATCCGAGAAACAACAGGGAGCCACTGGACTTGATTAAAAGAGGTTATGTATGAGTGGAGGAGGAGGTCAGATCTAAGCTTTAGAAAAAGCCTTGATGTGTTATGTGGAGGATGGCCTGGAGAAACAATTAAAAGGCTACTACAATAGTTCAGACATGCAGTGATGCACATCTGCATCAGGGGAGAGGTTTTGTGAAGACAGAAAAGGGGACAAAGCCAAGGGATATTGTGATAGTCAATACAACAAGATTGCCAACAGAAGTGATATGTGGGGAGATTACAAGGGAGCTGAGCTTGACACTGAGGATCCTGGGTGTGTGGGAGAATATTAGTGTCCTTGAGAGTAAGAGGGAAGTGCAGAAGAAGGGTGGGTTAAGAGAGAAAGATTACCAAGATAAGTTCAAAATGGCTAAATGATTTATTACACTAAGGGTGATATCATAAATCATTTAGAAGGGTATGGAAAAATGTATTGCTTAGATTTATGGATAAGGGAAGAGTTTAACATGAGATAGAGAACATCACAGGATACAAAATGGATAATTTTGATTACATGAAATTAAAAAGACTTTTGCACAAATAAAACTAATGCAGTCAAAATTAGAAGGAAAACAGAAAACTGGGAAAAAAATTTACAGCAAATTTCTCTGATAAAGGTCTCATTTTCCAAATATATAGGGGACTGAGTCAAATTTATAAAATTAAGAGGCAATCCTCAGTTGATAAATGGCGAAAGGAAATGAACAGGTAATCTTTAGAAGAAAACAAAGCTATCAACAGGCAAATAAAAAAATGCTCTAAATCACTTTTGATTAGAGAAATGCAAATTGAAACAACTTTGAAATACCACCTCACACCCATCAGAGTGGCTAACATGACAGAAAAGGAAAATAAAAATGCTGGAGGGGATATGGAAAAATCCAGACACTAGTGTATTGTTGATAGAATTGTGAAAGGGCTATAAAGTTGTGCATACCCTTTGACTCCACAACAGCACTACTAGGTCTGTATCCCAAAGAGATCAAAGAAAAGGGAAAAGGATCTATGTGTACAAAAATTTTATAGCAGCTCTTTTTGAGATGGCAAAAAGAAATGGAAAGTGAGGTGATTCTCATTAATTGGGGAATGTTTGAACAAGTTGTATATAATTGTGATGGAATACTATTGTGCTAAGCAGGATGAGTTCAGAAAAACCTGAAAAAATTTATATGAACTTATGCAAAGTGAAGTGAGCATAAAGAGGAGAACACAGGATGATTTCAGAAAAACCTGAAAAAATTTATATGAACTTATGCAAAGTGAAGCGAGCATAAAGAGATGATTTCAGAAAAACCTGAAAAAATTTATGTGAACTTATGCAAAGTGAAGTGAGCATAAAGAGATGATTTCAGAAAAACCTGAAAAAATGTATATGAACTTATGCAAAGTGAAGTGAGCATAAAGAGGAGAACACCAAGGGCAATATTGCGAGGATGAGCAACTGTGAAAGCCTTGGCCACTCTGACCACGACAACGACTCCAAACAACGCCAAAGCATCTGTAATGAAAATGTGGTCCACCTCCTGAGAGAGAACAGATAAACTCTGAAGGCTGACTGAAACAAACTTTTTTTTTTAACTTTTTATTGTTTTATTTTGTGTTTTCTTTGGCAACATGGCTAATATGGAAATATGTTTTGCATGGAAACAAAAAGAGAGAAAGATAATCTCTTTTGGACATGCAGTGTGAAATGTCCAATCAGCAGTTGTTGATGCAGGACTGTATCTCAAGAGAGAGATGAGGGCTGAATACGCAGAATCATGACTGAGCCCATGGGCGGTAGCAAGATCACCAAGTGAGAAAACACAGAGAGGAAAAGGGAAGAGGGCAGAACCTTATCTTGGGTGATACCCATAGCTAGTATATGTAATATGGCTGAAGAATCAGTAAAAGGGACTGAGGAGTAATCAAGTAGAAGGGGAACCAAAGAAAAAGTGGTGTCACAAAAAGCAAGATGAAAGAGTATCCAGGAGAAGGTGGTCAGCTGTGTCAAATTAGGCAGTGAGGATAAGAAGGATAAGGACTCAGAACAGGGCATTAGATTTAGAAATTAAGAGATAATGGTTAAGTATGGAGATAACAGTTTCAGTTGAATGATGAAATTTGAATCTAGAATGCAGAGGGCTGACAAAGAGTGAGAGGAGAGGAGGCAGAAGTATTTAGTGTAAGGGCAGCTCAGTGGCATAGTGGATAAAATAAGGAAGTCCTGAGTTCAAATCTAGCCTCACACACTAGCTGTCTGATCCTGGGCAAGTGACTTGACCTTTGTCTGTCCAGTTTCTTCATCTGTGAAATGGGGATAATAATAGCATCTACCACCCAGGAGCTTAATAAATGTTTATTGATTGATTGCCGAGGAAAAATTAAAAGAATATTTACAAAGTACTTCATAAACCCTAAAGTATTATATAAATGTTAGCTATTATTATTAGTATAGATACTAAACTTTTTCGCACTTAGCTGAAAAGGGGAGAAGGATAAGATGGTAGCTAGTGGGAAAAGGAGAAGCTATTATCAATAAACATTTATTAAGTGCCTACTATGTGTCAGGAATTGTACTAAGCACTGAGGATATTTAAAAAAAACAAAACAGTCCTTGTCTCAAGGAGCTTACAATCTAATGGGGAGACAACAAGTGAACAAATATATACAAAGCAAGTTCTATTAAGGATAACTAGGAAACAATAAAGAGAAGGCACTAGAATTAAGAGGGGTGGGAGATGGCTTCCTGTAAAAGATGGGATTTTAGCTGAAACTTAAAGGAAGTTAGAACTCAGAAGGGAGAGTATTCCAGGCATGGGGAAGTCACAGAAAATGCCTGAAGTAGAAAAATGGATTATCTTGTTAATGGGATTGACAAGAAGAATATTTCCTTGCATCAAAGAATAAAGTGAAGTAAAGTATAAGAAGGCTGGAAAGGTAGAAGGGGTCGAGGTTATGAAGGACTTTAAATGCCAAACAAAAGCATTTTGTACTTGCTCCTCGAGACAATAGGGAGCCAATGGAGTTTACTGAGTAGAGAAGTGACATGGTTGGACCTGTACTTTTAAGAAAATTATTTTGGTAGCTGAATGGAGGATGGTCTGGAGTAGGGAGAGACTTGAGGCAGGCAGATCCACCAGCAAGCTCTTGCAACAGTCCAAGTATGAAGTGATGAGGGCCTGTACCAGGGTGGTGGCAGTAAAAGAAGAAGATCTTGTGAGTTTTTTTTTTTTAAAGATGGGGAGACTTGGACAAATTTGTTGGCCACACATAGGGAGAGACTGAAAATCAGAAAGATGGGAATGATAGTGGAAGAAATCTGTTGAAGATAGAAAGGGATGAAAGGGTTGAATACACAAATCTGAGAATCATGTGTTTAAAGAGAATGATTCAGCCTATGAGACATGGTAAGATTACTAAGTGAGAAATCACAGAGAGGAAAAGGGAAGAGGATAGAACCTCTTATGTGGAGGTTATATGGAGAAGTATTGTTCTTAACAAGAAGAAAACCTGCTTCTTCATCAGAGACTGGTGTGAAGGAGGATGATGTCAAAGGAATTTGATATGCAAAAAAATCAAGTATTCTCAATTTTTTGGTGACATATGGGATGAGATCCCAATTTGAGAGGCTGGGTTATGGCAGCATAGATGGAAGGCTTGAAGAGAAAACGAAAGGTTTGGAACAGCTGCTATGGTCATTGTGGAAAAGAAAATTACTTAGGGTGAAGTAGAAAGACTGCCTTGCCCAGTTGAAGCTAAATAACATGAATTTATACGTGGGCTCAGTTTTAATGGCTCAGTTATGACTTTTCAAGTCTACTCAGTAGCAAGAGCAGAATCAAAAGAAGACAATTGGGGTTTGGCAGATGTGACTGGTGAAAGGAAAAGGTAATAAATGATTCAAGAGTAGATGACAGTGTTCATGGAGGGGTTAAAACTTGCCAAAGCAGAAGGAAAGGCCTGGAAAAGAAAAAAGGCCTGGATGAACTGAAAGCAATGGTGAGGAAGAACAGGCTTGGGAGCAGTAAGGCATGGTGAGAGATGGAAAGATTACGATTGGATAAAAGAATTCCAGAGTTCTTAATATGAAGTAGAATACTTGTGGGTGATGGCAAGATCAAACATATGATCATTCTTGTGTGTAATTGAGATGGAGTGGCGGAAAAGGTCACAGAGTAGATTAAGTAAATGGAAAGTTGGGGTATTTTAGAGTACATCAACATGTATGTTGAAAGTCCCCTAGAAGAAGAGCAAGATCTGGGGATGGAGAGGTAGACTGTGAGTGAAGCAGTGAACTCTTGAGAAAGGAAGGAAAAATGTCCTGGGGGCCGGATATAATAGTCACCAGGATCTGGACTGTGCAATGAATTAAGATTGTGTGATCCTCAAAGGAGGAGAGATTGCTGATGCAAAGTGACAGAAGGAGAGTACAAAAGTGGCAATAGGAAGCAAGGAGTATTCTAATTTCTTCTAACTCAGAAGTATTCTAAATCATTCTAGTCCATGGGGACCAGTGGATCAACAGTTGTGAAAGGGAGTCTAGCCAGCACTAGAAAAGACATCTAGAGATGCAGTGTCATCTGGAGAGAGGTTTCACTTTATCTAGGACGTTTTTAATCATCATCATATCCTATCTCTTATTACAATTACCTGTGTACATGGTTTATATTTCCTATTAAATTATAAATTCCCTGAGAACAAGAAGTGGTTTTTTAAAATTGCATTGCATATAGTAAGCACTTAATAAAACACTACTCTTGAAAAAGTAGAGAAGTAAAATTCATAACACAAACTTGTAACAGAGAAAGCTCTGAAAACTTCTAAAAAAGACAAGATCTAAATGAAGGATAACTACTTTCTCCTGATAACCATTTCTCCTTGAAAAACTTTAATAGCGATATTAAGAGAAAACAAATGAAAAAGATCCACCATCAAATCTGATAATTCAGGTCTACTAAGGAGATTCAATCACTTAAGCCAGAGAAGTATGAAACTAGAAAAGATCAGAATTGGCAAAAAAAAAAGAAAAATTTAATACCTTATTGTCCCAGTTGTAATGGTAGCCCAGGGTTACCCAACGTAGTTTTTCTAGCAAACTTCGAGGTCTCTTTTTGTTCACGTCTTTATTTCTAAAAAGATTAGTGACAAAAAAAGAGTTTAAAAATTCAAGTTGCAACAATACTACTGTTGTGTAGGTTCCTTTGATCTTAGTGTCCACAAATACTGTCTAGTGGTAAACAAGCAGAGATAAAACTATACGACTAATATAATGACAGTCAGTGGAACAGCTGCAATTGGCTCTTGCCATTTCTGATACCTAGTTTTTGCTTTAAATTTCTTTGCTAAAAGAGGTAGACCTTAAAGAAGAAAGGGTAACTCTCTAAAATACCTCAATAAGGCTAAATCAAGGCTGAGTATAGTTAATTATCCAAATGGAACTAAAAGCACAGTGGGCAAATGAAAACTTGGTTAAAACAGTATTCCCATTTCAGCTTTGCTATAAGGAAGGTAATTAATCACAGCTATCACAAATAACTTAAACAAACTATAGTAAGCGGTTAAAAAAAAAAGCTGGTTTACCATATCCTTTTTTGCCATCACTAATGTAGCTTGGATAACTGAGACTTAGACAATAATTAAAGCTTTACACTACTTGATTTGGTTTCTGACATTTCCTCTTCCAAACCACAGGAGGTTTCTGTAAAACAGAAAGGTAGTTTTTTCTATAATTACATCTTGTCTGACCAAATCTAAGGGGACAGCTATACCATCATTAGGGGGAGGAGGCTTGTCTGGTATGACAAATCTCTAAATACATAAATCAATCAATATGTATTTATTAAATGCCTACTGTGTGTCAAGTGTGTAAGATCTATGAACCCAGGTTGGCTGGTTGTGGTCAAACAGGAGATAGATATCTTGGATGTCAATGAACTTAAATGGATAGGAATAAGTGAATTTAATTCAAGTGATCACTACACACATTACTGTGGGCAAGAATCCCTTAAAAGAAACGGAGTAGCTCTCATAGTCAATAAAAAGATGAGAAAAGCAGTACTGTCATCTGAAAGATGACGGAATGAAATCTATTCGCATCCAAGGTAAACCATTCGATATCACAGTAATCCAAGACTATGCTCCAGCCACTGATGCCAAAGAAGCCAAAGTTGATCAGTTTTACGAAGACACAACATCTTCTAGAAAAAAGACATCACATTCATTGTAGGGGATTGTAATGGTAAGGCAGGAAATCAAAAGATAATTAGAATAACAGGCAATTTTGCCTTTGGAGTACAAAATGAAGAAGGGCAGAGACTGACACAATTTTGCTAAGATAATTCACTGCTCATAGCAAACGCTTTTTCAACAAACTAAAAGACGACTCTACAGACATCACCAGATGTTTAATATCGAAATCAGGTGGAGACCTATACAGTTATTTAAAACAAGACCTGGAGCTGACTGTGGTTCTGATCATTAGTTTCTTGTTGCAAAATTCACACTTAAACTGAAGGAAAACATCAGACCATAGAGAGGTATAATCTAAATGACATTACTTATGAAGTGGAAGCAATGAACAGATTTAAAAGATCTGATCTGGCAGACAGAGTGCCTAATGAACTATGGAAAAAAGTTCACAATATTATACAGGAGGCAGCAATAAAAAATATTTCTGAAGTTGGCGGAGTAGAAAGATGCATATACTCTAGTGCTTCCCCCACAGCCCACAAAATACCTGTAAAAATGAATCCCAACAAAGTCTAGAGCAGCAGAAGCCACAGAGCAACAGAGCGAAAGAGGTTTCTAGCCAAAGGTAACCCAGAACGCCGACACAAAAGGTCTATCTCACAGGACACTGAGCAGAGCAGAGCACAGCCCTGGCCATGAGGCACTGGGAGAAACAGGACCTGAACAGACCTCCAAGCAGAGTAGATCCCAGATACCTCAACTCACAAGCAACAAAGAAAGCTCCAGAGGTCAGTGGGGGAGAGACAACAGGTTTCTCCAGCTATAGCCCCAGGCAATGGCAGAGGCCACAGCAGCAGACTGAAGACAGCTATGGAGTCCAGGAAGCAATGTGGATCCGTTGTTCAGAAAGTTCAGCTCAAAGCCGCTGGTAGTAGGGAGCAACTGATCTAAACCCCAGACTTGAGTGACAGCCTCACCCTCACCCAAAGCCCAGGGGAACCAAGCAGCTGAGTCTAATCTCTTGACAAAGGATTCACAAGTCAAGTAACTGGCTCAGAAAATGCTCAAAAAAGGGAAAAAAAAATAAGACATAGAAGGTTACTTTCTTGGTGAAAAGGTGTCTCCTCCCATCCTTTCAGATGAGGAAGAACACGGTTTACTGTTACAGGAAGTTAAAACCCCTGCCTCCAGGGCCTCCAAAGTAAACTTAAACTGCACCCAGGCAATAGAAGAACTTGAAAAGCAAGTTAGTAGCTTGTTAAAGGAGAACCAAAAAAATGCTGAGGAAAATAACACCTTTAAAAAGAGGCTAACTAAGTTGAAAAAAGAGGTCCAAAAAGTCAATGAAGAGAAGGAGGCATTAAAAAGCAGAATCAGCCAAATGGAGGAGAAGGTTCATTGAACAAAATAGTTTTCTGAAAGAGAGAATTGAGGTCAGGGAAATGAATGACTATAAGACAAACCAAGCAGTTAGAAAACAAAACCAAAGGTTTGAAAAAATAGAAGATAATGTGAAACACCTCATTGGAAAAACAACTGAGCTGGAAAACAGATCTAGGAGAGATAATCTAAAAATTATGGGACTACCTGAAAGCCATGATCAAAAAATGAGCCTAGACATTATCTTCCATGAAATTACCGAGGAAAACTGTCCTGATATTCTAACCAGAGGGCAAAATAAATATTGAAAGAATCCACAGATCACCTCCTGAAAGAGATCCAAAAAGAGAAACTCCTAGGAATATTGTGGTCAAAATCAGAGTTCCAATCATTAAGGAGGTGCCAGGTGATATGTAGCATGCTTCATTATCAACCTCTAAGAATCATGGTTGATCACTGTAGTGATCAAAGTTGAGTCCTTCAACATTATCTTTAAACAATGTTGTTATTATATAAATTGTTCTCCTGATTCTGTTCATTTCTCCCTGTATCACTTGTACAAATCTTCCGAAGTTTCTCTGAAACAATTCCTCCCTTTATGCCCTACAGCATAAGAGAATTGCATTTTCTTCATATGCCATAATTTGTTCAGTCATTTCCCAAATGACAGGTACTCTCTTGGTTTCCAGTTCTTTGACAGCACCAAAAGAGCTGCTATAAATAATTTTGTATGCATAGGTCCTTTTTCTCTTTGTTTAATCTCTTTGGGCTAGAGACTTAATGGATTAACCGGGTCAAAGGATAGGCCCAGTTTAATAACTTTGTGGGTATATCTCTGAATCTAAGCAGCTATATGTGACAAATACAGTACGAAGTCAATCGGAAGGATATAAAAAACATAAAATATAATTGTCCCTGGGAAGCTTAAAATCTAAACAGGAGACAACATTTATGGAAAAAAACAGAAGTATAATTGTACAGCACTGACTGTGAGCATTACAGTTTTGAGAAACTTCATTTCCAGCTAAAACAGAGATGTAAACAGTCCTGGAAGAACTTAGTTCTTCCACCCTCTAGCATAAGTCCTAAAAATGCAACAGAAAGAACAATGATAAAGAAAAGCAGAGAGAAATTTCTATAAGATCCTCCATTTAGTCCATGACGTCACAAAGAGGTGAGGTCTAAGAGGGGACAATTAAGGGAAGAGGAAGATGGTGTTTGGAATTGGGGTCTAAAACCAGCAGATCTGAACCCTGGTCTGTCAAAGCAGTAGGGGATAGAGTCAACGCCTACAGGTCACTACATAGGGAGATAGGATTGGACATTACATACACACCTAAAGCCTTCCTAGAAACCTGCACTGTAGCTGCAACAGGATAAAAAGTCAGTGTATAACCCAGGCAGGCTACTCTGAATACAGCATGAGCCAGGGACAGTGAAGCCCTTAGCCAGGCCTAGTAGTAGGGGCTTGCAAGAAGACTGAAACAGTGCAATCTACGACACTAGATTTATACCTATCAGGATCATGGGGAATGTGTAAAGGGGAGACTGAGAAGGGCAGAGGCCAAAAACCTGTGCTCTACCAGGAGACAGCTTGAGTAGTCTGAGAAGACTTCATAATGGAAGACCTACTCATCTTAGGACAGATGGGATTTAGATAAATGATAGGGATGGGGAATCGTAAAAGTAGAGGTTTAAAGAGCATAAGTAAAGATGCAACATGTCCTGAGTGCTTACCCCAATCAAGTAAGTAGAACTTGATGAGATTCAAGAATTAATTAAAGAGATGGCTCTTATCTCATACAGATATTTCAGGATGGATGCTTACGTGCATGAGCACACACAAACACGGAGAAGCAAAAGATAAAGGGAATGGTGAATACCACACATGCTGACAAATACAATTTTTATCAATATGAAATGTCAACATCTCACATTCAAGAAAAAGATTTGTATGTTTTGAGATACACCCAACTGCAGTTAGTTGAGCAGTATTATGATATAAACAACTGTAGACTAGTCTATATATTATAGAAAACAACTACTACTTAATGACTAAACTTTTTAAAATGTGGTGCAAACTGCAGCATATTAAACTACTGCAGTTAAAGTTAAATGAGGATTACTATAGGTTAAAAATGTATGAGAAGGCAAAGAAAAGGATTTGTTGGTGCCCTCTTCTGGAGAGCTAAAGAATACACTGTTCTGGAATACCTCTCAGACATCAGCTAGAGAAGTGTAGCTTTTCAAAGGTCTTTAAGGTCTGTATTAGGACCCAAAATAACATCAGATTCTGCAAGGCATACCGTAGTAATGAGGCTTTTTTTTGTTAATGATTATTACAAATATGGCTCCAGTAAGACAAAAATGTCCTACAGACGATTTCGCTTTCGAGACTTCTGGTTTATATTTCTAAGATAGAAAATAAAGCTATTTATAAGAGGATGGTGATTTTACATGTAACAAGTTATGATTTTTCAAGGAAGGGAAAATATATGAATATAAATTATGCTAGAATTTAAGAACAGAATATACAAGCATTGATAATCACAATGATGTTGAACTGGTAAAAATGTATGGGTGCTAAAAAGGTCTTTTATTTTTAAAATTTATTTTTATTGATACCTTTTGTTGCTAGAAGTCTCCCACTTCCCCATCCACTGAGCCATTCCTTGTAACAAAAACAGGGAAAAAAAGGCAGTTCATAACGTATCGAGTATATCTTTGAATGTATTTAAGACTCCACACTCAGTGCCCTATCTCTTCCAAGAAGGGAATGACATTTTTTCAGCTCTTCTACACAGGCAAACTTGACCCACACTCAAGTTTCATTTTCTCGTTCTTTTCACTTACACTGCTGCAGCTGTAAATGTTATTTTCCTGGATATCTTTATTTCACTTTGCATCTGTTCCATAAATTTTCTTACATCTCTTTTAAGTTCTTCATAGTCATTGTTTCTTACGGTAGAATAATATTCCATGATAGTCATTTGTCTTTATCAGCATTCCTTGTCACTGGGCTGCTACTTTGTTTCTAATTCTTTGCTGCCACAAACAGTCCTAAGAATATTTTGGTATATATGGGGCCTTCCTTTCTGTCTTTGAATTCCTTGGGACTAAATGCCCCAAGTGAGTGAGATCTCTGAGTCAAAGAGTATGGACATTTAAGACACTTTCTTAAAAACATAATTCCAGACTTTCCAGAACAACTGGACCACCTTGTACCTCCAGTAAGTGTGTAAATGTGTCTGTCTTCCCAAAGCCCTTCCAATATTGCTTCTTTCCTTCTTTTATCTTTGAATTTTCTGGATAAGGTGAAACCTCAGCGCTGTTTCAATCTACATTTCTCTCTCTGTGTGATTTAGGACAACTATTCAGATGCTGTTAAGAGTTTCTAGTATTTCTTTTGAGAACCACTTATTTTTATCTTTTGTTTACTTATTGATTGTGGCATGGCTCTTGATCCTATATATTTTTGCTTAATTCCCTATATACCTTAGATATCAGGCAATTACCAGAGATATCTGAAGAAAAGCCCTGTTCAAAGACAATCAAAATGAAATAAGTCATCACAAAAAACAATAGCAGGAAGAGGTTTAATAGGAAATTGCTCTGTGGGAAAAAATTTTTCCCTCTGTGTGGAGAAATGGATAGTTTACCATCAGCTTTTAGACACATGCTGGCACAAGAATTTGCTTCTTACTTCAGGCCATCCACTGAACTCCATTTTTGATTTGTCTCCACATTCTCTGTAATTAAAATAGCAACTGCTTGAATCACTGCTCCCTCAGTTGTGAAAATAAAAGGGAAACATTACTTTCTGGGAGCTCCTAGGAGTTACTGCTACCTAACTAATGCCCCAGTCTCCCAGAGAGTGCACTAAAGAAAGTGCCAGGGGCCCAAAGGTCTCTGGGGAGCTCACATGAGCACTGAGACTCCTAGGGAACTGTAAGTAATTTCAGCTTTGAAGGTGTTGCATTTTCATGCTTCCAGGCTATTTTCAATAACAATCAGGCAGAAGCCCTGAAGAGAAATGCAATGTAGGCTGGGGAAGGTAGGTCCCAGAACACTTTTTCCCAGAAACAGATTTTCAACAACTGAAAGCCTATCCAACCTTGAGAGAGGTTGGATGATGTGAAGAGAGGTTGTAAGACTGACCATTCTGAAGAAATAATACAGATGAAATTTGTATTTTAGAGAGTAATTAGATTAGCTATCCTCTGAGGTCCCCCTCTAAATCTAAAAGTCTATCATTCTGCTCTCCAGGATCTATGGGTCTAGTACCAGAAGTACTAGAAGACTCCATCAGTGGGAAGCCTTCATATCTATTTTCTTTCTATCCCTTTTTTATCTCTACTCACATGGTCCTCATCACTTCTGACCAGGGATGTTGCAAAACTGGACTACTAGTTTCTAATATATACTCTCTCTAATCCACAGAGATCACAAAATAATTTTTTGAAAAGTCTAACCATAAAACTTTGCTTTTTTAAAAAAAGTAGGGGGGTGGAGCCAAGATGGCCAAGTAGAAAGACACACATATGCTAGCTCTCCCCCCGCTACAGCCCACAAAATACCTGTAAAGAAAGATTCTCAACAAATTCTAGAGCAGCAGAAGTCACATAACAACAGATTTGGAGGAGATTTCCAGGACAAGGTGACCTGAAAGGCGAACAGGAAATGTCTGTTGCACTGGATGTGGAGTGGACCCCAAACCAGCCTTGGCCACGGACACGAGCAGGCCTGGGTCAGAATCCCCAGTCACAGTAGCAGTGGTTTGCATATCCCTCAACCCACAGGCACCAAAGGTCAGTGATGGTTTTTTCAGCTGTCAGAGAAGGGAGAAAGGCCTTCCCATAACTCTGGTTTCAGGGAGCAGCCACAGAGGCCACATTGGGCAGGCAGCAGCAGTTCCCACAGCAGCCCCTATAGTAGCCCGCATCCATTGTTGGATCGTAAGACCCCTGGAGGTACTGAGCAGCTGATTCTTACCTCAGCCCTGTGTAGAGGCCCTGGGGCAGCTGATCTTTATCTCACACTGAATGGCAGCCCTGCCAAAATGCCCAAAAAAGTGAAAAAACATAAGGCTATAGAAAGTTACTTTCTTGGTCAAAAGATATCTCTTCCTATCCTTTCAGGTGAGGAAGAACAATGCTTCAGGTGAGGGAAAGATGTAAAAGTCAAGGCTTCTGTATCCCAAACATCCAAAATAAATATTCAATGGGCTTAGGCCATGGAAGAGCTCAGAAAGGATTCTGAAAATCAAGTTAGAGAGGTGGAGGAAAAACTGGGAAGAGAAATGAGAGAAATGCAAGAAAATCATGAAAAGCAGGTCAACACCTACCTAAAGGAGACCCCAAAAAATGCTGAAGAAAATAACACCTTGAAAAATAGGCTCACTCAATTGGCAAAAGAGGTTCAAAAAGCCAATGAGAAGAATGCTTTCAAAAGCAGAATTAGCCAAATGGAAAAGAAGGTTCAAAAGCTCACTGAAGAAAATAGTTCTTTAAAAATTAGAATGGAACAGATGGAGGCTAATGACTTTCTGAGAAACCAAGAAATCACCAAACAAAACCAAAAGAATGAAAAAATGGAAGAGAATGTGAAATATCTCATTGGAAAAACAATTGACCTGGAAAATAGATCCAGGAGAGATAATTTAAAAATTATGGGACTACCTGAAAGCCATGATCAAAAAAAGAGCCTAGACATCATCTTTCATGAAATTATCAAGGAAAACTGCCCTGAGATTCTAGAACCGGGAGGAAATAATATTGAAACAATCCACTGATCACCTCCTGAAAGAGATCCAAAAAAAGAAACTCCTAGGAACATTGTGGCTAAATTCCAGAGTTCCCAGGTCAAGGAGAAAATATTGCAAGCAGCTAGAAAGAAACAATTCAAGTATTGTGGAAATACAATCAGGATAACACAAGATCTAGCAGCTTCTACATTCAGGGACTGAAGGGCTTGGAATATGATATTCCAGAAGTCAAAGGAACTAGGACTAAAACCAAGAATCACCTATCCAGCAAAACTGAGTATAATACTTCAGGGGAAAAAAATGGAAAAAATGAAATTAAGCAGTGTGAGAGAAATATATTGGGAGGAGAAAGGGAGAAATGGAATGGGGCAACTTATCTCTCACAAAAAAGGCAAGTAAAAGACTTTTCAGTGGAGGAATAAAGGGGGGAGGTGAGAGAAAAAACATGAAGCTTACTTTCATCACATTCGACTAAAAGAAGGAATAAAATGCACACTCATTTTGGTATGTAAACCTATCTTACAATATAGAGAAGTGGGGGAGAAGGGGATAAGTAGGGTTGGAGGGATGATGGAAGGAAGGGCAATGGGAGGAGGGAGCAATTAGAAGTTAACACTCTTGGGGAGGGACAGGGTCAAAAGAGAGAGTAGAAGAAATGGGGGGCAGGATAGGGTGGAGGGAAATACAGTTAGTCTTATACAACACGACTATTATGGAAGTCATTTTCAAAACTACACAGATATGGCCTATATTGAATTGCTTGCCTTCCCAGTGGGGATGGGTGGGGAGGGAGGGAGGAAGAGAAATAGGAACTCAAAAGTTTTAGGAACAACTGTTGAGTATTGTTCTTGCATACAACTAGGAAATGAGAAATACAGGTAATAGGGCACAGAAATTTATCTTGCCCTATAGGACAAAAGAGAAGATGAGGATAAGGGAAGGGAGGGATGTTAGAAGGGAGCAAACTGGTGATAGAGGTAATTAGAATGCTTGGCATTTTGGGGTGGGGGGAGGGGAGAGATGGGGAGAAAATTTGGAACTCAAAATTTTGTGGAAATGAATGTTGAAAATTTAAATTAAAAAAATAAATAAAAATAAAAAAAGGAAAAAAAATTTTTTAAGAGAGAAAAGCAAGAGTTAGAAAACCATTGCTATATATGGTAAAGGAAATGTATTGTGAAAAACATCACAGGAGGGAAGAAAGAAACACAGGCTCTGCCATTTTGTATTCTGTACCTATTTTGAGAGTAAAAGGCTCATTTTGTCAGTTCTGTTCACCAAAAGCTGGCAAATTTGGGAATTGTTATAATGTATGTAAATGACTTAGCTTGTGCACCCCCACATCTATTTCTTTTAGAGGGGGGAAGGAAAATTTCAACTTTCTGATGACTCTTTCTTACCTCCAGGATAAAATACAAATTCCTTATCTTGAAATTTAAAGCTCTTCATGATATGGCTGCAATTTAACATATCCTGGCTTATTTCACAATATTCCCCTTCATACTCTCTAAGTTTCAGCCAAACTGGTGCACCACCTACTGTTGTTCAAATGTGGCATTTCATTTCCTGTCTCTGTGACCGACCAGAGGCTATGCCCAGGGATCTGCCAGGGATTCCACCTTCATCTCTTAGAATTCCCATCTTCCTCCAAGGCTCTTGCGCCCCCTCCTAAGGGAAACCACTCCTGACAGACCCCACTCCTCACCCCCAATAGTAAAGTATTCTATTCCTCCTCAGCTGACTATGTGTATATTTTTCTGTCTCTATGTTGTATCCATTCAGTAGGAAACTATAAGGTCCTATTGTTTATTGTTTTCTCTTTGTATTCAATGCCTAGCATAATGTCTTACATATTGTTAGACTGGAAATACAATGGAAATACACTAGCATCTAAGAGCTCTAAATCTCTATCCAATTATCCAAAAGAAAATATTTTCAAATCAATAAGGACCCTAAGTATGGGTACTAGGGTGATCCAGAAAAACTGTCTATTCTCTGTCCAATACCACTTCCTCCTCTAGGTACTCATCTTGAGGATGATGGATGTATGGGCCAGACAGCTTCCTCTTTCCTGGTGAATGTGCCATAGAGTCCTTTGATCACTTCCTAACATGGCTAAGTGCTTCATAAAAGTGCTGAGTGGCTGTTACCAAGCTTTCCCCCACCTTTGTCTAAAAGAGATATTGTGGAGTCAAACACAAAACAAATTACCTTACTTATTTTGGACATGGAAAAGAAAGAAATCTATTTATTCTAGGGAGGTCTTCCTATGCCACTTCAGTTACCACAAAAGAACTTTGAATCTTGTCTTCTATAAACTGCATTTTTATCATCTATAGCTTGTCAATTAGAGGAGAAACAAAATCAGCACCCTGTTTAACTCAAGAGTAGAAATCTTCCTTTTCCCTAGGAAAAAAATAAAAAAGATTGACAGACCTTCACAAGCTAAGTGATTATGTGTACATTATAATAATTCCCAAATTTGCCAGGTTTACAAACAGAACTGATAAAATGAGTCCTTTACTCTCAAAAGAGGTGCAGAAGAAACAGTGGCAGGACCAATATTTCCTTTCTCCTGGCATGTTTTTAAAAATACATTTCATTCACCAGATACAGCAATGGTTTTTAACTATTTTGGCTTTTTCCTACCCTTTTTGAAAAATTCAATTTCATTTTATTTTTGGTCCTGAATTTTTTCTCTTCTACCTTCCCCTCCCCCACCTACTGAGAAAGCAAAAACAAAACCCACTCATCTCTTCTGTAAGAAGCTCTTTCACTAAACTTCAGCCCTCTGTCAAGATGGTTCAATGAGCGGCTTCATCTAAACCTAGCTCTAGCTTCTTGTCTTGAAACAATCCATGTCCTCAGTGAAGGACAAAAAGCTAGCCAAAAGCCACCTGAGCAAGAGGGCAAAGAGGCATCAATATCTGACATACTGTTCCAAACCCCAGGTAGCTTCTCTGCTGCCTCAGTATCCTAAAAGGTGAGTAGACTGCTGCAAGAGTTATACTGGACAAAGAACTCATCTCATATGACTATTGTCATATAAGACAAAATCAAATCTAAAACAAAGGCCCCATTTACATGCATTCTGAAGAAATAAAAACATACTGAAGCACTTGCTTAGAATCAGGAAGTGTCAGATGAGAAATTAAATAAAACAATCAATCCCCTGTGCTGCAGTGTTATTTGTAGCAGGCGTTCAAAGTTCTCAAATTGAGGTTATTTACCAGTCACTGTGAAATTAGCCTTACCTCAGGAGCTCCTGACTCTGTCCCCACAGATCCCGGGTTTCTTCTGCAACCATGTGCTTGTCCAGGTTACAGACGTTGGGTTTCTGGGAGTAAAGCTTAAGGCACTGTTTCACCCAGTGCCGCTGATAGCCTGGGAGGAAGGGGTTTGGGATAAAAATAAATCCTGTACAAATATAAGAGAAAATAAAGAAAATCCCATTATTAGCTGTTTGCTTGTCTTGACAGTTTCTTTTTTCTCTTGACAGCCTCCATAAACAACTCTGTTGCAGCTCTTTATACCAGTTGGAGCCATCATGTCTCACAGGAGTGGAAAACTAAGCTCTGATGGCAATGCATTCTTTAGCTTTCACTTTTCAGGTTATTCTCAAGGGCAGTGAGTGTTTCATGACATTAAATATCAAATCAACTAAAATATGCATTTTTATTTCAGTTTGTCCATGTGTTGCCCAGAAAGCTTTAAAAAAGAAACTATCAATAACCCAATTTTAGGTTAATAATTTTTTATTTTTAGCCACATTCAACTCAAATTTCTCATTTCATTTCCCCTAGGCAGAGAAAGTTGATACAGCACAGGAATTCTTTTTCATTTAATTTTTTATTTTCCCCAATTATATGTAAAAACAATTTTCAACATTCACTTTAAAAATTGAGTTCCAGATTTTCTCCCTCCTTCCCCACTCCCCTCATTGAGAAGGCAAGCAATCTGATATGGTTATACATGTGTGATCATGCAAAACATATTTCCATAGTAGTCATAACTGTAAAAGAAAACAGACAAAAAATCCCCAAGAAAAATAAGGAAAGTAAAAGAAGTATGCTCCCATGTTTACTCAGGTTCCACCCAGTTCTTTCTCTGGGGATGGAGAGCACTATTCATGATAATTCCTTCCCATCATTGTACCTGAGAATAGCTAAGTCACCCACAGTCAATCCTACTGCTGGTACTGTGTACAATGTTGTCCTAGTTCTACTCACTTCACTTTACCTTCCCAGGTTTTTCTGAGAGCACCTAAATCATCATTTCGTATATCACAATAGTATTCCATCACAATCTATACACAAATTGTTTAGCCATTCCCCAATTGATGGGCATCCCCTCGATTTCCAATTTTTTGCCACCAGAAAAGAGCTGCTGTAAATATTTGGCCATAGTTTCAAACTGCTCTACATAATGGTTGAATCAGTTCACAACTACACCAATAGTGTATTAGTGTCTCAATTTTCCCACATCATCTTCAACATTTATTATTCTCCATTTCTGTCCTATTAGTCAATCTAATAGGTGTGAGGTAGTACCTATTGTTTTAATTTGTATTACATTGTTTTAATTGTTAGTATTCTTTTAATTTGCATTTCTCCAATTACTAGTGATTTTGCGTATTTTTCTTTTGGCTTTAATAATAATAGCTTTAATAACTTCATCCGTAAACTGACTTCATATTTTTTGATCATTTGTCAATTGGAGAATGGCTCTTAATTTTATAAATCTGACTCCTTTATCTATACATTTGAGAGATGAGGACTTTATCAGAAAACAGAGCAGGAATTCATAACTTTTTTATGTGTCATGGACTTTTCTTACTATGGGTGAAACCCAGAGATATCTTCTCAGAATGTTTTAAAATGTATATAATACAAATGAATAAGAAAGAAACCAATTGTTTTGAAATATAGTTATCAAAAAACTTTAAAAAACCCAACAGTTCATAGAATCCAGGTTAAGAACCATAGATAAAGCAGAAGTTTGGAGAACAATATGAACACTTGTATCCTAGTATAGTGGAAAGAGTATTGAATTTGAATTTAGTACTGAACTAGGGTCAAAGGACCTTAGTTCAAATCTCAGTTCTGCCACCTGTATGATTTCAGGTAAACTACTTCGCCACTCAATTCAGTTTTCTCATTTCTAAGATAATGATTTTTGAGGCTCCTTTCAACCTAAGATATATGAACCTATAATCCTATGACAACGTAAGAAGATAGAAACTCTCAGTTTGGCTGCCTGGATAAGTTGACTAAGATCTTAGGCTGCTCATAATGGCACTGATGGGATTTTGTTTCATCAACTCTACATTACCAATGACATAAAGCAGATGGGAAAAATTGATTCAATTTTAATCTACTCATTTTACACTTGAGATACAAGTATCAGAATTTCAGCATTAGACCTCAGTCCTACAACTTAGATCATGGCAATCTGATAAAGTTTCCCATCTTCTGCCCGGGGCTGATTCCAAGGGGTCTTCTAACTTTCACCACCTTCTAAGCTCCCCTCTTTACTACATTTCTAGTTTGAGCAGCACACCTCCTTAGGTCCTTGTGTTTGCCTACTCCCCGTTGAATTCTGACATCTGTAACCCTACATCTCCCATACTTCTTTCATTGTGGCCAATATAACTAAATCCCTAATTCTGGCATTGCTTACTTTGCTATCCACATTAGATTATAAGAACAGGATTCATAGCGTGATAACAACAGAAAAATGAAGATACAAATTTCTAAACTGTCAGAAAAGGTAATCAGAAACATGCATAAATGAAATGGTCAAGGTGCAGACTAGAATGATAACTGAGCTTTCTAACCTAAACTAATTGCTAAGAAAAGTTCTTCAAGCCCAGCTTGGCTGATGACTCTAGGTCAGGTGCCTCATTCTAGAAGAGGACGAGGTCTCCTAACTCAAGACTCTCATCCCTTACTTTTCCCTGAGCTCACTGGCCAATGACTAGGACATGATTTAGACTCCCATGTCTATTCTATAATCACTGAAACTTCCTAATAGTATAAAGGGCTTCTCAGCCCTCTTTTCACATTCTTGCCTAATTACTAACTTGGCCACCCTGTCATTCAGAAGGTAAAAATAAGGAAATACAAAATAAAAATCTCCTAAAATACATCCTTTTCAATGTTCTAAAGGAATTCCCACCCCCACTTAATAGTATTTTATTTTTTCTAATTGCATGTAAAGATAGTTTTCAACATCTACTTTTATAAGATTTTGAGTTCCGAATGTTTTTCTCCTTTTCCTCCCCTTTCCGCACCTATCACCTCCCCAAGATGGCATGCAATCTGATATAGACTATACATGTACTATTAGATATATTTCCACATTAGTCATGTTGTAAAGGAAGAATCAGAACAAAAGGGAAAAACTACAAGAAAGAAAAAAAGGGAGAAAATAGTATACTGAAATCTGCATTCAGACTCACATACTTTCTCTGGATGTGGATTACACTTTCCATCATGAGTCTTTTGGAATTGCCTTAGGTCACTGTATTGCTAAGAAGAGCCAAGTCTATCAAAGTTGGCTATAGCACAGCGCTGCTGTCACTGTTCACAGGGTTCTCTTGGTTCTGCTCACTTCACTCAGCATCTGTTCATGTAAGTCTTGCCAGATTTCTCCAAAATCCAACTGCTCATCATTTCTTATAGCACAAGAGTATTCCATAACATTCATATACCACAACTTGTTCAGTCATCTCCCAACTGATTGGCATCCCCTTGATTTCCAATTCTTTGCCACAACAAAAAGAGCTTCTATAAATATTTTTATACATATGGGTCCTTTTTCCTTTTTATGATCTCTGTGGGATACAGACCCAATAATGACATTGCTGGATCAAAGGGTATGCACAGTTTTATAGCCCTTTGGGCATAGTTCCAAATTGCTCTCTAGAATGGTTGGATCATTTCACAACTCCACCAACAACGTATTAATGTTCCAGTTTTCCCACATGTCCAACATTTATCATTTTTCTTTTTTGTCATATTAGTCAATCTGATATGTGTGAGGTGGTACCACTGAGTTGTTTTGTGTTTCTCTAATTAATAGTGATTTAGAGCACTTCTTCATATGCCCATTGATAACTTTGATTTCTTCATCTGAAACCTGCCTATTCATATCCTTTGACCATTTCTCAATTGGGGAATGACTTGTATTCTTATAAATTTGATTTAATTCTTTATATATATTTTAGAAATGAGGCCTTTATCAGAGACACTGGCTTTAAAAAATGTTTCTGGGAAGCTTTCTGCTTCCCTTCTACTCTTGATTGCACTGGCTTTGTTTGTGCAATACATTTTTAATTTATTGTAATCAAAATAATCCATTTTGTATTTCTATTCTCTATCTCTTATTTGGTCATAAATTCTTTCCTTCTCCATAGATATGACAGGTAAACAAATTATTCTTTGCTCTCCTAATCTGCTTATGGTATCACCCTTTCTATCTAAATCATGGACCCATTTTGACCTTATCTTGGTATATGGTATAAGATGGTAGTCTATGCCTACTTTCTGCCATACTATTTTCCAATATTCCCAGCAGTTTTTGTCAAAAAGTGAGTTCTTATCCCCGAAGCTGCAGTCTTTGGGCTTATCAAACAGTAGATTAATACAGTCAGACCCAGTAGTTAACCACTATAGAAACCTATTGTTTGATAACTCTATAGGAATTTCAAATTGAAGATGTTAAAAATAAAATGTATCTTCACCTCTAAATTTGAGCTCCATCAAAATGCCATATTTCTGTTGGGGGGAACATCCAGTTACCCTCAAGTTTGCACTTTTGGGGAAATCCTTAACCCTTCCTCCTCCCTCACCTCCTATATCTAACATATATGTAATATATTATGATACATGCTATACATATAATATTAACATATTATATATAATTATATATTATGTATATAGATATAGATATGGGCCATCTCCAGTCATCCTAACCAATATCAGGTCACTGAATTCAGATGGCTCTGGAGAAATGAGGCTGGTGACCTGCACAGCCCTCCTTCCACTCAAAACCAAGTCAAGTGTAAGTTATGTTATCATTTCTCTGATGGCATGGTCTTACTCAGCAACGAAGGACAAACATGATCCTGTGAGTAGATGCAGCTGGCTGAATGCTAGCTGGATACCTCACCTCCTCCTCTCCTGTCGGCCTCTCCCTCCCCTTCCCTCTCCCTCTCCAAAGAAAGGTAAATTTGGACGACCAAAAGTTGCCCAGTTGACCTGGGTTTTACCGCCTCCTTTCCTCTTCCCCTTTTCCTTTTCTTTCCTTTTCCTTTCCCTTGTCCTCTCCCAATACCTTAAACCTACTATACTCTGAAACTGGGACTCCAAGAGGCCCCTGCCAAGGGTTCCTGGAGCCCCCTAGCTTTAGAGAAATTATGAATAGTAACTGTTGCTGTTTCCCACCCAGCCTAAAGTCTTTGTTTTCTTGACCTCATTAAAGGGGCGATGCCCTGGCTACTTCTTAAACAGGCCTATTCAATGAATGGGAGTTGCCTCACCCTAAGTGAGTACCTGCAAAGACTTTGGCCTAAAGGCTCCAGGGTCTCCCAGTGCATCCTGGGCCATCTCCAGTCATCCTGAGGAATATCTGGTCATTGGATTCAGATGGCTCTGGAGAAGTGAGGCTGGTGTCCTGCCCAGCCATCCCTCACTCAAAACAAAGTCTAGTGCAAGTCATGTAATCATTTCTCTGATGGCATACTCTTCTTCGGCAATGAAGTTCAAACATGACAATATCTAATTAGCTGTCAATTTCAATTGTACATTTTTCACATTTATCTCCTTTTCTCCACCCACAAAGGTACCACCCAAGTTCAAGCTTTTACCTGTTCTCACACGAACAACTTTATGAGTCTTATTAGCAGTCCATCTATTTCTAGTTTCTCTCATCTCTAGTCTATGTTCCATATAGTTGCAAAATAATCTTCCTAAGTCATTACCTTGCTCAAACTTCAAGAGTGATTCCCTACTGCCCTTTAGGATGAAGTATAAATTCCTCAATTTTGCTTTTAAGGCTCTCCACAATATGGTTCCAATTGACGTTTCCAGACTTCTTTCATATGTCCTCCATGTTCCAATAGAGTTTTCTTGAATTGATTCTCTTATTTCTTGCCTTTATTCATTTACACAGATTATTGTCCTCTCACTGACTCAGAATCCTTTGTCTTTCTTCACGGGTAAGCTCTAAGTACTTACTTCTTGGCAAATCTTCCCCTTCTCTCACTCCTTGCCATCCCCCCACCAATCCGCCATCCCTTGTAATGATTTTTCCATCCTGAAATTACTTTACATCTCTGTATACATGTAACCTATTGTCTTTTCCCTTCCCCTCCAAGGAGACTTTAAGTTCTTCGAAGCAATGGCTGTTTAATTTCTGTTATGAGCGCAGGGTTGATGTAATAAATGTTAACTGAATTTGTTGAAAATAGAATACAATATTCTTCCAAAAAAGATACAAACACAAGTCCTTTATAGAGGATATTTAGTCCAATCACTCATCCAATACTAGATTCAACCCTATAATATCTCTGGAAATTACTAGAAGACATTTTTAACATTATGCTTTTAAACCTTCTAAAATTTCTTTTAACAGCAACAGCTTTTATGACAGTCACTCAGAAGTTTATTTATATTTATGACTAACCCTAAAATATCCATATAAAATGACATGCAACAGATCATAGATTACTCCACAATCAGTACAGCATTCTGACTACACATCAATTGTCTAACAAAGTTGGGTATCAGTTAGTATCAAAGAAAAGCACATGCAGTCAAATATTTTGGGCAACACAGTGTTTACTGGTAAATCTACTGGTAAAAGAAACAAAGAATAAAATGAAGAAGCTGTTTGGATAGATATATAAAATGCACATAAAAGAACTAATTATGTAAGCCATAAGCAACTATCTGGTGGGCATAAATGGTTTTACTATAAGAAGGAAGACAAAATATATTCTATAAAAACAATTTCAAATATTTATGGAATGCCTGAAAACACCAACAGCACAAAAAACAATGTGGTATGCAGCAAATAAAAATGCAACTGTCAGTACTGAGCCAAAGGGTTATATAATCTTGCAAATAAACAAAAGCAGAGCATCAAGAGTCCTAAAATAAAAGGTAGAGTAAAAGTTAAAGGGTAGTTCTAAAGCATATGTGGACATAAAATGCAGATAGATCACAGATTTTTTTCTTCAGCTAACCTACAACAAAGGTACTGCTAATATCAGAAACAGAAAACAATAATAATATATATATATATATATATAAGAGCTATCATTTTAGCTATTTCCTCCATTTCTGCACTCTGCATACTTTATATAAGGTCCTTTGTAGAAAGACCTCAATGATTTGTGAGTTCTTCAACATGAGTATTTGAATTGGTACAAATCATAATCCAATCAGGCTTTTTCCACTGTAATTCTCATACATATTCTGCCATAGAGCCTTCAAAGAAGATCCAGTCAAGATGCTGGAGGCTTTCTTCTAGGTCCTATAATATTTAGTAGGTAGCAATCTGTTACTTAAGCTACCCATCTGCTATCCCTTGTTCTTTCTACAGGACTAGCCCATTTCTGATTGTAACATCTTCCACATCTCTTACTTACTTACTTTATCACTGGAAATATGCCGCAGTCCACCTAGACCATGACATATCTGTCCATTGTCCTTGGGTACTGTGTTCTTAGATTCTAGCATCTTTTGTACAATTCTTGGGTTGAATAAGAAAGGAGTCTTTGAGCGACAAAGCAGGTCTTTAAAGGCACTATGTAATTTCCCAAATGTAATCCGACCTATTCTTTTCCTCCTATGAAGCAATCTTCAAATAAGACAATATTTGTAAAATGCTCAGCCCAGTGTCCGGCACATAGTAAGTATTTAATAAATGCTTGTTCCCTTTTCTATCACCCCCCCCCCCCATCCCTTTAAAAAAATTCTGGGACCAACTAATTTTCCATGTGCGATGTCTATCCCCAAAAGAATTAATAATAGATTAACTTAATGAACTATCCCAACTGCATGTCACAATAGCAGCAATAGCCATTTTTTATCTATTTAGGTTTTTTGTTTTAATCATATTGTATTTTTTTAAATATCTATTTTCTCTCCCTCCCATCTCCCTGTCTTTTTTCCCCAGTTTAAAAAGGAAAACAAAAACTCCTGTAGCAAATGTGTTTGTTTAGTCAAGCAAAACAAATTTCCACATTGGCCATGTCTAAATAATAAATACCTTCTTTGGCAGAAGGTAAGCAGTAGCATGCTTTATCATTTGGATTCTCAAATTATAACTGGCCACTGCATTAATCAAAGCTCTTAGGTCCTTCAAAATTGTTTACTTCAACAGTGTTGTTACTGTATTATTCTCCTGGTTCTGCTCACTTTACTCTGCATCAGTTTTACCATACTTCACTGAAATGGTACCCTGCATCATTTCTTACAGTGTAATAGTATTCCATTACGTTCATATGCTATTAGTTCTGCCATATCTCAACTGATAGGTGCCTCTTTAATTTCTAATTCTTTACCTCCATAAAAAGAAAAGCCATATTTATTTTTGTCCATATGGGAACTTTTACATTCTTTAATTTCTTTAATCTAGATCTAGAGAGTAGGTAGCATTACTGGGTCACAGGGCATGCATAGTTTAATAACTTTTGAGAGAGAGTTCCAAATTGCTTTCCAGAATGGCTGTACCAATTCACAGCTCTACCAAGAAAAAAAGAATTATTGTACTTCTCCAATGTAGCCCTTCTAAATATTTGTACTCTCCTTTTTTATCAACTTTGTCAACCTGACAGATTTAAGGTAGAACCTCAGAAGGGCTTTAATTTTCACTTCTCTAATTATTAGTGATTTAGAGCATTTTTTCACAGGTTACTGGTAGCTTGCATTTCTTCCCTAGAAAACTGCCTTTTCAAATACTTTGACCATTTATGAACTAGGAAATGTGAATCAATCTCTTGAATAACCAAGGATCTCATTAAAAAAAATCTGCACTACTATACATAAAACTAAAAAAGACCAACCCTAGACAAAATAAACCCAGACTTATACCATGTCCTTGCATTTTACAGAGATATAAGAATAACTGGCTTCTTCTTTTGGACAACTGATAAAAATATAGATTCAATTCTGTTATGTCTACGTTAATTCTATTTTTTTTAGAAATGGGCTAAGACAATTTCTTCCAAATATGTTACAATCATTAATGCACACAGGAACCCGATTACTGTGAAGACAGTCCAGTGATGCTATTTTCATCTGATTACTCACTTGACTGGTTTCTCTATTTTTAATCTATCCACAACCTTGGTTTTTCTCGTTGTAAGCTGTGGGAAATAAAGCAACTTAGTTCTACAGGCAAGAATCCTAGATTCTACACAGTGCATTGGGACTACTGGCTTCAGACATTGTAATTCTATGCTCAGCTCTTTATATCTAGTGTCTATTTTAAGGTGTCATTCCAGGCTGAAGGGGAATGAAAAAAAGCCTGATAGAAAGTATGCAGAACCTGTGATGGAAGTACAAAGTAACATCATACCTTCCATAATGTCTCTACTAAGGGAGAAGAGCCAGAAATTTGAAAAGATGGCAAAGTGCCTATTGTAAATGTACTTTTTATGGATATTTGCCTTTCCTTTGGCAAATATTCTTTGGCTTGTGAGCCAGGGATTGCTAGCTTTCTAATATATATTTCAATCAATCAACAAGTACTTATTAAGTGCCTCCTATGTACCAGGCACTGGGGATCTAGGTAAAAAGAATGAAACAATTCCTACTCTGTTCTAAGTCAAGCGAGGCAGAGTGTTAGAATGGATAGAGTGGTGGCCTTAGGGTCAGGAAGGTCTGAACTGGCCTCTGACACATACTAGATGTTTGCTGGGCTAGTCACTTAATCTCTCAGTGTTCTAGAGAGGTCTTTAAGACAATTAGTTTCAGAGAAGGTGCTAATTGGCATTAGTGGTGAGAGTCCCTCTGGGAGACCCCTATACCAACTGAAATCATAGGTACAAAAAAATCAAAGAAAACATTAAGCTAAGTTTTAAGGGGGATTTGTGTCTGTCTGCCTCATTAACTGATTTCTCACTGACTGTACCTCATCTAGAGCAGGGTGAGCTTACCTGGATAGCCTTCTAAGCCATAGGCTTTCCACTTGTTGACTGGCTGAAGTCCTGCTCTATATGCTTCTTGCTCACTGACCGAGGACACGCTTAGTGGAGACCTGAATACCTGGCAGGAAGGCAACATTAGTCAGATTGCCAAAAAATGCTGAAAATGACATTCTGGAAAATAACTTATCCATGTGACCTCAAAGAAGATGCTTCTGAGACAAATGACAATTATGAAAAACTTACATATAAATAGTGCATTATGACTAAAAAGCACTTTTCATATACGTTACCTCTTCGGTCCAACACGACAACTTTGGGGGAGTGGGCCAGGAAGGAGAGGTAGCATTATTATCCTTACAGTGTGGAACAAAAGGCTCAGAGACAAGAAGTGACTTCTGTGAGGTCACGCAGGTAGTGCTGGAGAGAATTTAGATCATACTTTCTGACTCAAATTTCAGTGACTTTTCTTTTTCTGCAATGTAAGTAGCTAGAAGAAACTTTCTATTACTCTATGGAAAAAGGTAATTTGGGACTCTTGGATTGTTTTAATCTGGCACTTTCCCCCAGTGATTTCTTCCATTTTATGGAAGTATAAAGGGTAATGAGTAAGTTACTGAACTAGAGTACCTCAGAATACTGAGGTTAAGGACACTTATCAGATTTCCATAATGCTCTGGTGGCATTTAATATGATCACACATCTTTATTTCCTGAGCGTGGTAACTCACAGAATAATCTCATCATGCCAAATACAGTTGATCCCCAGACAACAAAATTTTCAGGAATATATGTGCGTAAGGGAAGAGAAAGAAAGATGAAGGGAGACTACTCCAATGTCCCAACACAGATTTCTGAGATCTGTAATAAGCATAGTACTTGCTGTTTTTTGAATACAGATTAGACAAAAGTTCAGAACATTTTTGCTCATATATAATTATCTAGCCATGTTATTACTATACTGCTTGATAAAATGATCTCTGCCTAGCTACCTCTTCCATGTATAGTTCATTAAACAGATTAGAAATATAAGGTTTTTGAATACTATAACAGCTATACTGGATGAAACTGGATCTAACATTAAGTGAATAAATCAAATTGCTTCCAAAGACATTGAAATCATAACAAGAACACGTCACAGAGAGGCAGGGTAGTGGAAAGAACACTTGGGGAATTTTGACTCAAAATCCAAATACTAACTCCCACACTTACTAGGTTCCTCAGGAGACAAGTAAAATGACTTGGTATTCCCAATTTTTTTGAGGACTTGACACATTTTGCTGGGATGCACACAAAGACCTTAGTGTACTCAATGAAGCAGAAGTAGATTTTTTTGGAACTCCCTTGCTTCCTTCATAATCTAGCAAACGTTGCCAATTTGGTCTTTTGTTCCTCTGCCTCTGAAAACCAGCCTGCTCTTATAGTAATTCTTGGTTCATACAGCTGAAGCCTAGCTTGCAGAATCTTAAGCATAATCTTGCTAGTGTGTGAAATGAGTGCAATCGTTCAGTAATTTAAACATTTCTTGGCAATGTCCTTCTGTAGCTCTGGGACGATTTTAAATCCATCTTTTCCAGTCCAGGGGCCTCTGTTGTGTTTTTCAAATTTGCTGGTATATTCGGTGCAGCACTTCAACAACATCTTTCAGGATTTTAAATAGCTCAGCTGGAACTTCATCACCTCCACTAGCCCTATTGTTAGCAATGCTTCCTAAAACCCATTTGACTTAATTTTGCAGGATGACCTAAAGATCTGAAACCACATCATCATGGTAATGGGTGATGTTAAGATCTTTCTTGTATTGTTCCTTTGTGTATTCTTAACTTTATGTATGTTTTATTGTATTTTTATTTGTTTTGTTAAATATTTTCCAATTAATCTGATTTGGGCCACAATCAGATGTGTTGTGGGCCAAATAATGGTGTTTTGATACCTCTGAATTAGAAAATCTTATAGAAAAGGAATATAAAAGACAAAGAAGTAGTGAAGATAGAAAAAATTTACAGCAAGCATGGTCAGAGCTCAAACAAGCCATATCCTATTGAGAACATTTAGGAATGTAACTGAAAGGCAAACCACAAACGTGAAAACTGAAAAAGGATTGGTCAAGATTTCTAAAACAAACTCTTTTCATTATCAATAACAGTGAAGCTACCACATTTTGACATTTACATCAGTTCCCAAAAATTGTGACAAGAAGTGGAAATGATACCAAAGAACACAAAGATGGGAACAGCAGTTGACTTATTCCACATATACAAAGAGAAGGTGCACGCTAGAAGCAACACAATTCTGAAGCCATCAAGGGATGAAACAAAGGAAGATAGTCTTTTTTAAAAAAATATTACGGATTTTATTACTGTGGGGACAGGAAAGGACTCATGTCAAATTGAAATGTGTAAGGGTTGCTTACCCATATATATACTAAATGGTCCCAGACTGCTGTACTTATTAAATTATTCCTGCTTTTTAGTTTCTATTTCTTCCTCTGTTTTGTTAGTCTGTCACTTCTTGTTGCTTTCAGTATGTTTCAATATAGTGTCCTTAATTCAGGTTTATTGCTTTTAACTGGCTGTAGGGTTATACTGGAAGGGTAGCTAGGTGGAGCAGTGGATAGAACGCTGGCACTGGAGTCAGGAAGATGAATTCAAATCTGGCCTCAGAGACTTGTACTAGTTTTGTGAAACTGCAAGTCACTTACCCTATTTGCCTCAGTTTTCTCATCTGTAAAATGAACTGGAGAAGCAAAAGGTAAACCATTCCACTGTCTGTGCAAAGAAAACCCTCAAAACATAATAATGATAGCTCATAATGATGGAGAGATTTAGGAAACTTACAAAAAATCAGTAGGATAGGGAGTGTAAGCATTATCTCCATTTTAGAGATGAGGAAAATAAGGTTAAGACTTGCCTACATTTAAACAAACACTGTAGCTAGGTCTCAAATGTAAATCATCTGAGTCCACTGTTTGTTCCATTATGTCAATTTGTCTATAGCTTATACAAACTGCATATAGAAATTTAAAATTAAAGAAAATAATGTGTACCATGGGAACGTTTTACATGACTTCTTATGTATCATTTGTGCCTTCTCAATGAGCAGGAAAAGGGCTGAAGGCAGGGAGAGAATTTGGAAATGGAAATTAAATTTTAAATTAAAAAATAAAATGAATCAATAGCACTACAAACAATAACAAAAAAAGAACCGCATTTTTAAAAAAACACCAAGTAAATGGACTTCAAGCAAGCAAAGCACATAAACTTCTGTGATACCTGCTGAGATAAGTTTTCTGTTTAATTTCTGGTTCCAAACTAGATCTCTGGAGAGCTGAGTTCTAGATAATAACAAAGTTATTGTATATGTTAAACATAACCATGATTTATCTTTGAAATTTAGAAACTGGCTTCAAACAGACACTAAAATATCAGTAGATGCCAAGACCCACCCTGCAAACATGTTGTCTAGGTCTCAAATGTCTACAGAATCTCTGATGTGTGTGTGGTGGGGAACCCTGGATTCCATTCCATGGTCAAGAATTTAATTTGTTTTTAAGTTTTCCATTTTATTGTGAAATGAAATCTTCCTCAAACACAAATATTTTAATATACAAAAAACAAAGGTCATGTAAGAAATTGTGAACTTCTGTTAGAAGTTATCCTAGGGTCAAGAAAATGACATTAGAGTTCACTGAGTAGAGGAATGATCTGATCAGAACTTTTTGTAAGATAGTTTTTACATCGAACTAGACAGGCAAGGAAATGTAACATGGTCCATTCAAGGTGAAATCAGTGGTCCGGGGACCTTGGTCTATGACTCCGGAAGGCATTAGTAAGACAAATCAGAAGGGCAGGCCAGACTTGTCATTCCAGCTGCAGCTGGGGCTGGGGGATTTTGACAGATATCAGCACTAAATTTAGTGGGGTGACCTCTGTGGACCTGGGAAAGCAGAGGGGGAGATAGAAGAACCAAACTGCCTACGGTGAGTCATCCAGAGCTGAAAACAGAGCAGGTCAAAACTGTGATGATCAATTCAATTCAATACACATTTACTATGGGACACCGTGTTAAGCACTGGATTGTAATCCCTTCAATGGGAAGAGATTCAGCCTGTCAGAGAGCAGCCCAAGGAGATAAGTTTTAAAACAAATATATAAATCCCCTCAAAAGGGAGGAGTCCTAACGCAGCGAGCAGAGCGCTGGGTTTAACCAGAGGTGGGTTCAAACCTCAGCTCTTCCACGCATGACCTACGCAGCCCTGGGCAAGGGGTCTCCACTCTCCGGTCTGGAGCTGCGCTGCAGCAGATGACCTCTCGAGGTCCCCTCCGGATTAATGGCTTTAAGACCTCCCTGCTCAACTCTGGGAGGCTCGTAGAGGGTGGCGATGGTCGCTATCCCGGATTCCTTGCGTCCACGCCTCCCCCTTCACTGCGATGACAAACATGGCAGGAGGTGAGTGTTCAGCACCACCAGGGGTGGACAGAGGCCTCACGTGTTCTGAAAGTAACCGAGTAATCGCTAGAACCACTTTTTGAAGTCCTGGGAGCCTAGGGCGTCAAGTCAACCAGCATTTATTTAGCGCCTGCTGTGCGCCGGCGCTCCGGGGCCCTGAGAGGCAAGACCGGGCCGGGATAAGGAGGAGCGAGGGGTGGCGATCAGCGCCACTGGCGGACGGCGGATCCCCGCCCCGGAAGGACAGCCGACGCCGCCCCCGGCACGGTTCCGGGCGTCAGTGCCTCCCAACAGCCCGGGCGGCCGCAGCCTAGGAGAGGGCGGGAGGGGCGGGCCCCGGCCAAGGTGAGAAGCAGAGCGGCAAGACGAGGCCTACAGCAGGCTGCGGGCCCCGGCCCCGTCCCTCCGTACCTGGTGGCCGCTGTCCCGCGCGGAGGAAGCCCGGGTGAAGTCGATCACTCCTCCCAGATCCGCGGTCCCGGGCCGGCTCTGCCGGTAGAAACGGAAGAGCTTCCGAAAGGCGTCCTCCCCCGGCTCCGCGACCAGCGCCGCCATCTTCCCCATCGTTCCCATCGTCCCCCGAAGGCGCTCCCGCCCCGGAAGAACATCGCCGTCGCCACTTCCGGAGCGCCGACTTCCTGCCCTCGGGCAGCCGCGCGCGCAGGTCGCTGGTGTCCGAGTCTGCCCAGCGATGGCGTCCCGCATGGCGGCCCGGGCGCGTCTGCGTTCGCCCGCGGTGCGGTACTTGGCCACGGTGTTCGTCAGCCGCATTCCCTGGACGGCAGCCTCCAGTGAGTGGCTGGGGGGACGGGTGGCGCGGGGTGGGGCGGGGGGCCGCGGGAAGTGCGGGGATCCGGCCGTCCCTAAGGAGGGCTCCACCGACGCTGCGCTCTCAGGCTTTCCGCGCTTCGTGCAGACGGCCCTTCGGGCGCTGGGTGCTGTCTTCCGTTCCATAGGGGTGAACCGCCCGGGAGTCACGCAGCTAGTGGGCGCTAGGATTTGAACCCAGGGCTCCAGGTGCCGCGCAGGCTCCAGGAAAATGGGTTCAGGTTCACCGGGAGGGGCCGGGACGGAGGTTGGCTGGCGGAGGAGGACCCGGGCCGCCGTCCCCCCACCCCCACGCTGCGCCAGGCTCGGGGTGTCCCTGACGGATGCACCCCCGGGGCTTGGGGCGGCTCCTTAAGCTGAGTCAGGGACGCCTCGACGGCCTGTTGAACCGTGTGAAGGACATGCTGAATGTCCTCTAGAGGGTAACGCAGATAGAGAGGTTCCGGGGCCGGAGTCCACACGTGCCCAGGACCAGAAACCAGCAGGCTGAGTAAGAGTAATAGTGATGATAACCGAGGCTAACGTTGGTATAGCACCGACCTGGGCAGTGGGAGATCTGTACAGATGCATGCTTTGGTCTCCAGGACCTGCGAGGCGGGCGCACGGTCAGGTTTTAATTTGCTCTCCCGACCCCACAGGCTGCAGCCCTGCCGCAGTTTGTCTTCAGCATATTCGTGGGTCTCCTTTAGCAGGCTGTTGACCCCCTTTTCATGATTTTCTTGCATCTCTCTCATTTCTCAGCGCAATTTTTCCTCCACCTCTCTTACATGATTTTCAAAATCCTTTTTGAGCTCTTCCATGATCTGAGATCACTGAATATTTATTTTGGATGTTTGGGATACAGAAGCCTTGACTTTTATGTCTTTCTCTGATGATAAGCATTGTTCTTCCTCATCAGAAAGGATTGAAGGAGATAACCTGTTGACCAAGAAAGTAACCTTCTATAGTCTTATTTTTCTCCCCTTTTTTGGGCATTTTCCCAACCAGTTACTTGACTTTTGGGTCCTTTGTCAAGAGTAGGGTATACTTTGGGGACCTGTAAGATCTCATTTCCTCCAGGGTGGCACAATCTACCCTGCACACTGGCCTGGGAACAACCAGAAACTGCTGTGGCCCAAATATGCGAGTGGTAGAATTTCCTCTCCACCACCCACCTTGCCTTCAGTTCCGCCAAGTCAGCATTAAGGGCTGAGATTCAGATAATCTGCTCATCTCCCTTGTCGTTGGTCTTGTTGTGCTTTTTATTTTTAAATTCTGGACGTAAACATCTATCAGTAAGCACCTCAACATGGGGGGGGAGGGGCTCCTACCACACAGCTTCTTTGATCTGCCTTTCTAAAAGAAAAGGTAACCTTTGAGGGGTTAACAGTCACTTTAATCAAGCACATGTATTATTCAGTTAGTTTAGGGGGAAAAATACAGAGAAATCAAAGGTCAACAGACATGCTTCCAAAATGTCTGACCATTAACATACATACATCTTTAACAGAGAGGGAACATCTGGGTTTTTCAAAGCTTGGGGGGGAGCAGGGCTCCATGATGGCTTCTCAGAATCCTCTTGTGACCAAACAAACACTTTTGGTCAGCCTTAAAATAAAACCTCACTCTGTGTATTTGTGTATTTACAAAATATACAAATATGTAAAAGTTTATTTATAAAAGTGTATTTATACACTTTTCTGAGCCTGAGGGTATAACCCTCTGACCCAGTGCTTCTACAGAAAAAACAAAAGGTACTTGGGACCCTCCCACAAAACAACTCCCCTACTGAAGCTTAATCAGTGGGTGGGGAATTCATATTATTCAGTCCTAGGCACTTTTAGTAAAATAAAAACAGCAAAAGATGCTAATTTGATTGCCATCACACCAAATAAAATGCATTTTCTTCTACAAACAACAGAAGATGACCTTAGAGATATTATTTGTCCAGAGCTCATTTTAAAAGAGAAAAATGGCATTGGGGCTTATCCAAGGTCAAATACTAGAAATTCTAGAATTCAAACATAGGTCTTCTGACTCAACTCTTAACAGAACAAAAACTCAGATCATTGAAGGTAAATTATGTGATATGTATCTATAAAAATAATGCCACCTAAGTGCAGAAGAGGCAGATGACTTTGAGCTGGGGTGGTTAGGGGAGTATTTATGGAAGTGGTAGGATTGAGCAGGGTCTTAAAGTATGCCTAAAATTTCAGCAAGTGGAATCACAGAATCTTGAGTTGGAAAGGACTGACTCCAGCCTCTTATTCATATAGGGAGTCACCCCCACCCCCATGTCATTCCTAGCAGTGGTCATTCATTTGTAAAGGACAGCCTACTTCACTTGTGGATACTTCTAATTATGTTAGGAATTTCCCCTTCCATAATACTTAAACTCTACCCATAGCTTAGAAACTTTTGCTTCTGTTTTTGCCCAGGAACCAAACAAAATAGCTCAAATGCTTCTAAATGGCAGTCAACATTTATTAAGTGTCTGCTCTTGAGTTAGTCTAATAGGGAAAAGCAACATAGAAACTTATGTACAATACAGCCTCCATACATGTTTTTTATGGTATGGCTTGTTTTGTATGGTAGGACTTGAAGACAGCTGTCATGTTCCCTTCCAGTCTCACTATTACCCAGTGACCCTTAATGTGATGTGACTTAGGTGGTCAAGACCCTTCACATTTTGGTTGCCGTCCCCTAGACATTCTCCATTTTATCAGTATCCTTTAAACTAGTGCCCCTAACTAAACAAAGCAGGCCTGCGCAACATATGACTTGTGGGCAGCCAAAGGATTTCTGGCCAGTGAAAGATGTAGAGGATGCAAAAGGAAAAGATGTAACAAGTGCTTTGTCTGTGCTCTGCTTAACCTGCATTCCACTAGTCACTACTGTGCCCCGCTTGGGTTGCTGCTGTGCACTCTCTCTTTTGTCAACCAACCATCACTAGTCTGTCTCTAGTCTGAGAGAAGCCATTTCATGATAAATAAAAATCTTAAGTAATAAGTGTAATTAATTGATATTAATGCCCTTTTTTTACAAGGTTTATTTGCAAAATAGTTTAATCATTAAGTATACCTTTACTTGGAAAGTGAGCCTCAAAAAAAACTATCTGGGGCTTGAAGAAGTTTTTAATTCTGGCCCCTACTACTGCTGAGTGTGCAGGTCTGAAATGGAATATTCCAGATGTAGCCTGAAAAGATAGGGTCTGTAGTCCAATTAGAGAGAAGAATAAGAAGTAAAGAAAAGGGGGCTTGGGGAGAGAGCAGATTTTCTGATAAAGCTAGAAAGTTAGTTGGGGTAAGAGCCTGCAAGAATTTTGAATGTCTGGGTTAGGCACTGGTACTTTATTGGGAAGTTAATAGCTTTGTTGCAGATGGATAGCATCTATGTATAACCACACCTACAGGGGATTTGCCATGGAATGGAACCCAGTCCCCCTAAACCCTACTGGATTTTATCTTATTCCTGCAGGGGGCCATCAAGGTCTTCAAGTAAATGAAAAGTAGTTCTGTCATAAGAAAATGGAACCCTGGGCTAGATTATGGTTAAAATTCTTTCCAGTTATAAAATTCTGTGATGGAAAATCTAAAAATTAATAATTGGTCTATATGCTTTTTTTCCCCTTTCCACAGATGAGGTCAAAGAATACTTTAGTCAGTTTGGTACTGTACGAAGATGTTTCCTGCCATTTGTAAGTGTCAGCTATTTTCTTGATTCTTTACCAAAACAGATTGGTTATCCAGAAACAATTAGTTTGTAATGACATAAATGTACCAAAAGGTCTATAGATAAAATCAGATGGTTATCCAAGAAGCTTTAAGTTAAAGTTATGTGCTTTAGCTCTAGAGCACAAGCCTATAGTTGGAATAGTGCTTATTCTAGTAAAATTATGAACCACTGAAAAAGTTGAAGATATAAATAGTATGTTGGAATCAACTAAACACTGATTTCCTACTGCTTTATTTCCCCCTTTTAGAGCCCCCAAATTAGGATATAAATTTATTATTCCACTCAGGTCCTGGCAATTTCCTAGGTTACGGGGTCTGAGACTTTTTTTTTTAAAGAAGGCACAAGGAAATTTTACCCAGATTAATCATGTTGCTTTTCCCAGCTTCAAACATTCCATTTTATACTTTCAGGAGACATTAAATTACTTTTATACTTGTACTTAGAGGATTATGGATTTAGAACTGCAAGGGAACTACATAACAATATAGTTTTGTAAGGCAGTGCTTGAAAACAGCTGTGATGTCCCTTCCAGTATCTCTATTTTAAGATGAGGTTTGTGTGTGTTGAGAGAGCCTTTTTTTTGATGGGGGGGAGGGGGTAATGAGGTCCTTAATTACAAAATGGCCAGCATAAACCAGGTGTGGATGATAAACAAGAGCCAGATAAATGAGTTCGTACTAATATATTTTTTACTATAGATAGCTGAATATATTTTTATAGACAGCACGTGTCGATTTACCTTGACTGTTAAGTGTGGCTTGAGTTTAGAACTTTTCAGAAATTTGTGGCTATCTAGAATCAAAGAAAACCTTGAGTTTAAGAGTGTACTAGGGAATATCTAACATTATGGACTATTACACTAGCATGGAAGAATAAAAGGGTTTGGTGTGGGTCTAATCAGTAGGCATATTCTAAATACAACCACATTATATGACATTAATTTAAACTCACAAACTTTGTTCCTTATCTTGACTTTTTAGGAAAAAGAAACGGGCTTTCATAGAGGTTGTTGTTGGATTGGATTTTCTTCAGAAGAAGAACTTCAAAGAACGTTACAGCAAGAAAATCATTTCATTGATGGGGTCAAAGTAAGATCACTTCTTTTTGTCATTAATGGTAATGTTGATATAGAAGTCAGATTTCTTGCTTCTCTACATATATTCTCTACAATATTGTTAGTAACATGGAGCCACACAGATTTTAGTTAAGCATTGCAGACCTGATTAACCAAATATGCGTAGGTGTATTCAACAGTGTCACTGATGTGGATGTGTTATGCTTACACAGGAAAAATGTTATTTTAACTGAATGAACTTTACTGCAGAGAAGCACAAGAACCACATTGTGATTATTGTTTTGCTTTCTGTATTTATGGAGTCAGCCCCTTAACTTAAGGAATTCTAGGGACGTTATTAAGGAATTCTAGGGAAGTTATTTCAACTTTAACATACTTTCCCTAGCGGTGCTAATCTGTATCTTTTTCAGGTCCATGTTCAGCGCCAAAAATATAGACGTTGAGATGAGAAGGAGCAGAAGGAGCCGATCTGAATTAGCATAAATGTATTGATGAATTGTAAAATAAAAATGTTACACTATGGCAAGTTTATCTAAATGTTTTATTTAAAACAGCTGCACCACACAGAAACTGACTCTCCCATTCCAAATTAAAATAAAAGACACACACACATACACAAAATGGGGGCAAACATTCAAGTAGTGGACAGCTCCATTACATAGAGACCTCCCTCACTCCCTCAACTACTCAGCATGGTTATGTACATACAAGTATGTTCTACTATGAAATGTTAATCCCTCAAAGCTAATGTCACTAAAGATATGTCTTAATTTGGCATATTGGGGAGTATGGAGCTTCTGTCAATGCTAATGAGTGAGGAAAGATGGGCTGAGAGGGGGAAGCAAAAACCTTACACTGAGAATATGGCCCACCCCCTTTAAAAATAAACAGACTAGTTTAAAGTACACTTCCCTTTCTACCAGCCCCAGTAATAAAAAGTAGTGGGATCTACAATCCCAGATTTGGTTTTCATCCTGACCATTTACATAGAATTCCTCAATGACGAATGTCATTAGAATTAAGGATTAAACAATTCATTCTGCAAAAACCTTACACTGAGAATATGGCCCACCCCCTTTAAAAATAAACAGACTAGTTTAAAGTACACTTCTCTTTCTACCAGCCCCAGTAATAAAAAGTAGTGGGATCTACAATCCCAGATTTGGTTTTCATCCTGACCATTTACATAGACTTCCTCAATGATGACTGTCATTAGAATTAAGGATTAAACAGTTCATTCTCTTTGAGAGCCTACCCTACTCACTCCTTCCTCCTCTTCTTGCCTTCATGTTCATGTTCCTTAGGGCGGCTGCTATCTGAGGGTCTTTTAGACCCTCCATGCTGTTTGGCTTCTTCCAAAAACTTGTCCAGACCAAAGGGATCTTCCTCAAATTGAACTGGTCCGTCTCGACCTCTCTGTCTACGATCTGAGCCAGAGAACTCTTTATCGGGAACAAATCTAGGATGAAATCAAATGGACCATAAGCTGTCATCATTTTTTACTACTCTGAATAATTATTTTAAATGGTGGAATTGAATAGTGCTAATATAGTACCTGTTAGTCTTTATTCGGGCCTCTAGGTCATCACCATACATGTCTTTGTCCAGATTTTTACTGGGTCTGTAGATATTTTGAGCCATGTCTTTGCCACTTCTCCATGGCTGGTCATAAACATTATAAATTTCATCTTCTCCACCAGCAAAACCACTGTCCATACCCTGTAAAAGAATGAATGCTAAGACTAAAGAAAAATCCATGAAGTGTCTAGAAAAGTTTAAGTCAAATAGGTGCTTTCCTTCCACAGATAGACAGTAAAAAAGGCTTTGAGGAAAATAGGTACCCATGTGAATTCTCTCAGGTCCTTACCTAGAACTTAGGATAGTTTGTAAAATAAGATTATCCACTTAAGTTTAAGTTTCCAAGTCAACAGTAATTAAAAACAACAAAATTAGAACCTGGAAAGCAGACCATTTATTTGATAGCAGTATGATATAATTGCTGGGAAAAGCTACAAAAGGAAGAGCTGAATTTAACAGCAACATAACGGTGACTGGAGTCCTGGGTTCAAATCCTGCCTGTGTTACCCTGTATAAGTCATTTAACCTCAGGCCTTAGTTCCTCCTTTCTAGACTAGATGATGTCTGAGCTTATTTCCAGATCTACCATGGAGGAGCTAATTCTAGACCATAAAACTCAAGGCAGATGACAAAAGTATGAATCTATGACAGTACAATAAATGTTCATATGATGAACTTTGAATTAAAAAGATGAAATTGATATAATGTGATGTAAAGGAAAGAGCACTGGATTTGGGAAGTTCTGGCCCTAAACTATTACTTTTCCCGACCCTTTAGCTCTAAATCCTCTGGCCTACAAATGGTTGGTGTAATAAGGCAAGGAAAAATGAAATACATTTGAAACAAGATCTATCATTTAAAGAGTTGTGCTTTTAACTTTCGGTGCTTACTTAGGAAGCAAGCTTTAATCTGGAAAATTAACTTACTTAGAACAGTTATCAGTGCCAAGTAAATTAGATGTACCTAGTTCCACCTCTTCATTTCAAAAAGTAAAGAAAATAAAGCTTAGAAAAACTGTCTAAATTCATGGCCACACAAATAAGTGCTTGAGATGGTAGTTTAACACACATTCTTCTCCCCCAATTCCAGGTGTCATATCCTCTCCATTGCACAAGATGACCTCTCAATCCTATGCTTGCTTAGTCCTAAGTATAATCTTGCATGTTAAAATGCGCTAACAAGCTAACATAGCATTTTTGAGAAAATATCTTGGATATATCTCTGTAGACACCTGTCTTCATTTTAGAAATAAAAAATCAGGGGCTGGGTTTTCAAAAGTAACTAAGTAAACTTCATTTTCTGCTCTCGTTTTAATCTCTTAGAACTACTAAGAATCCTTAGGAGAGAAAGAAGCATTATGATTCCCCACCCTATGCATGCCATAATCCAATCTGTGATGTTAACAGAATTACATACATATGTGGAAGCACATGATGCTTTGCCAGAGGTACTAGACCTCACCCCAGCCCCCACCCCCTTTTCCCCTCAAACTCAAGTACCTTAGTCTGGTTAAATAGTCTCTGGTCATACTGAACTTCATTGGAAGCCCGAGGATTGGGCACACCAAGAGCAATGACTTCACTGATATCTCGATTCTCATTTCTCTGTAGTTTTGACCTGCATTAAAATGTTATCAGTTATACACTCAACTTCATAAACATTTATTACATCAACAAATTGAGTATTTCAGCTTAAGAACAACCAGTTAGTAATGAATGTTCATGCCTTGTGAACACATTCTCTGATATTAGATAATCAGGCCGGTAAGCCTTAGAGCATTTCAGAAGGTAATGTTTTACAGTTTGGCCTTCTTGATAACTTAAAGTAATACCAAGAGAATAGGGGTCTGAAATGCAATTCTTTAATGCAAATAATCACCCTGTAGTGCATGCTGGGACATAACTCCTGTGGAATGCATTCTGTATTCTTGTACCAGAGAACTAAGGTTGCTGCAGGATCGATGTAGTGCAAATTTGGTTGACTACTTGAATCTCTTAAAAGAATTCCAAATTAGTTCTTTAATGTGGCCAAAACTATTAACTCTCCTCTTACCAGAATGTTAAAACAAAATGAAACATGCCAATGACTGCATTATTAGTGCTGTTTTAGGTTTTGAACTTAATGAAAATTAGGATAACTCACGATTTCACTAAAAGTTCAAATCACAAAATGTTTCTGTAGATAGTGATTTTCACTCAACTCAAAAAAAATCAGCATACAGTGAATTTATGAGTGCTTAGAGCTCACATTTAATCCACAATGCCATTTTCAGAATTTATAAAACTCAGGCTGTAAGAGTCACATTATCTTCTAAGATGTAAAACATTCTTTTATTTAATATTTTTTCCTAAATACATGTAAAAACAATTTTTAACATTCATTTTTTTTAACATTTTTGAGTTCCAAATTCTTTCCTACCATTTCCCCCCTCATTGAGAAGGCAAGCAATTTGATAAAATTTATACATGTACAGTCATACAAAATATAACAATATTGGTCATGTTGTAAAAGAAAACAGACCAAACCTCCCCTACAGAAGAAAAACAGTTTTTAAACGTATACTCAAATCTGCATTCATACGCTTGCATTTTTATAAACTTGACTCAGTTCTCTATAAATCTGAGAAATGAGGCCTTTATCATAGAAATGCTGTAAATTTTTTTCAGTTATTATTACAGTGTACTTTCCTCTATCCTTTTTCCATTCATCTTCTTCTCTCCTTTCACCTTGTCCATCCTCAAGTGTTTTACCTCTGAGTACCATCTCCTTCAATCCTTTTGTCATCTGTGATCCCTCCAATCCTTTTTCCCTCTTCCTTTCCTGTAGGGTAATGTAAATTTCTATACCAAACTGAGTGAGTATATTACTCCCTCTTTAAGCCAATTCCAATGAGTAAAGATTCAAGCACCACTCCTACTTCTTCCCCTCCTCTACTGTAAAAGCTCTTCCCTGCCTCTTTTATGGGAGATAATTTACCCCACTCTTACCTCTCCCTTCCCCCCTTCTCTCAGTGCACTCCACTTTCTCATCTTTTAATTTTATTTTTAGATATCATCCCATCATATTCACCTCACACTCATGTCCTCTGTCTATGCATACTCCTAAGAAGTTACAAGTATCCTTTCCCCATGTAGGAATGTAAACAGTTTAATTTTATGAAATTCTTTATGATTTCTATTTCCTGTTTACTTTTCTATGCTTCTCTTGAGTCTTATATTTGAGTATCAGATTTTTCATATTTTATATCTCAGTTTTGCTGGATAGGTGATTCTTGGTTCTAAATCCTAGATCCTCTGCCCTCTAGAATAGCATATTCCAAGTCCTCCAATCCTTTAATGTAGAAACTGCTAAATTTTGTGTTAATCCTGACTGTAGCTTCATGATATTTGCACTATTTGCTCCTTCCTCCCCCATTCCCTTCTCCCTTCAGCACCTGAATTACTGGCTCTCTCCTGCACTATTTTATACTAGGGAATTCAACAGACATGCTGATTTTCCCTCAAGCTCTCTAACCTTCCAATTCTTCAATCTCAAATCCCATGGCCTGCTCCTTTACTCCACTTCAGTTACATAGAGGGAAATCCAGCCTTGGATTACTCCCAGCACAGACATCTGCTTCTACTGCAGGCTGCTGAATAGAGCTGGAATTAGCCACACTACTGCGTTGACTGGATATACTACAATCTCAACCAACTTCAACTGAGTGTTCACTGTAGCAAGGAAATCTAGTCTGATCCTCCAAATGCCCACCTCTCCTCAAGCAACTTGTATATCTATTAGAATATAAGTTCCCTGAAAGTAAGGATTAGATATCCCTATATAGAGATCAAATGAGATTCTCATGTGAAAATGCTTCAGCAATCTAAAGCATTACTGAAACAAAAGTGGTACCATTATTTATACAGTTCAAACCTTTATATTGTACATGGGAAATATTTCAAAATGCTTGATTACGTGAAATCAGAGAGTGGTTTTTTTATCCATGTTGAAAGGAAAACGTTGCCTGCAGTGTATGGAAAAAAAGAATTTTAACTTTATTTTTCCAGACTTACCTCTTATCAGGAGCTGCTCTGGAAAGATTCCTATCATGTTGTCTCTCTTTACGTCTATCATGTCTTATTTCATCTCGTTCCCGAGCCTCCCCGTCCTCTGTAGAGAGAAGTTGATTCATTACTGAACTATACCCAGTAACATTAAAAAAATATTGAGAATTTATGACTTCAAGCAAGAATTCTATTAGCCCCTGGATTAATCCTGTATTATTAGTCTGTTAGTCATATTTGTTCACCCAGATAAAAGCTAATTTGTTCAATGTTACATCTTTAAACGTTAAGAACAATGATATATGAAAACTAATGTCTAGGCAGAGAACAAACATAACTCATGAATGAATTACGTTACACTAATACGTTTATGTTTAAAAAATGGTGCTATTTAAAAAAAAAAACCTTTTGCCTTCATAACTGCCTTTAGTAAATGGTTGCTAACAGGTTTATCTCTACATCGAAATATTGTTGTAGAAATAGAAAAATGTTACGAAGACCCCAAAGGACAATGATGGAAACAAGAAGGCTCCAGCACTTAATGATATATCATCAAGAAAGTGTAAAATGATAAAAAGGTGGGCTGACCCTAGTGTTCTAATGCAGCGCTTCTTAAACTGTGGGTCAAGAATGGAAAGAGTTTAAGAAGCCTTGTTTGACTGGTAACCACACAATTTTTTTTAATTCTACAACTTTCCTAAAGTTGTAAAAATTATTTCAAGAAGTTTTTTTGTTGATTCACTAAGTATACCATTATACCATCTGCAGAGTGATAAGTCTCATTTCCTCATTGCCTATTTTAATTCCTTCAATTTCTGTTTCTTCTCTTATTGCTGCAACTAACATTTCTAGTACCATATTGAATAATAGCGGTGATAATGGGCATCCTTGCTTCACCCCTGATCTTACTGGGAAGGCTTCTAGCTTATCCCCATTACAGATAAAGCTTACTGATAGTTTTAGAAACTACTTGTCATTTTAGGGAAAGCTCTATTTATTCCTACAGTCTCTAGTGTTTTTAATAGGAATGGGCTGTATCTGTCAAAAGCTTTTTCTGGATCTACTGAGGTAATCATATGAATTCTGTTGATTTTGTTATTGAAAGGGTACCATACAATTTAGGAGAGGGAATGTTGGGCAATTTATCTAAAGGACATGGTCAGGAATTGCACATGATGAGAAGATTGCCATCTGCACTGATGGAAGAAAGACCTACATTAATGTGATCACAAATTCTTAATATACTGAAGAAGTGTAATAAAGACAAAAAGTTTCTTAAATGATGACTTTTAGGAACAGATGTGAAAACATAAAACACAGTTTGGGAATTTGCTAACTATTCTTCCTGATGTACTTTTAAGTATGGCCCAGGAAGTAATTCTGAGAATAAGGCCCCTTTTGTTAATGGTTAATTACTGCTACTTTCACATCATTTCTACCACACATCCTTTCCTTAAACATGAGGCTGACAAACCTTTTTCTACATGAGTCTTGATTCCAGCTCTTCTCTCCCGAGCTTTCTGGGCCATTTCTCGGAGCTTCTCTTCATGTTTTTCCTTTTCCTTTTGGGCCATCTTTCTTTCCACTTGAGCCCGCATCTCCACTGCCTCACGAGCCTATACCAGTGCAAATGATTATGGTTTACTATTAATGAGAATAATACACATACAGCTAGAAGACTCCTTGGAGACCTATCTAGTCCAACCTCATTCTAAGACTTAAGACACTAAAGCCATTAGCAATTATGTGATTTGCTCAACATCAGCTCAGTGGTGCGGTGGACAGAGCTGGCCTTGTGAAGACCTAAGTTCAAATCTTCCTTTGAGACACTTTTAGACCTTGAGCTAGTGACTCAAGTACTCTCACCCTCAGTTTCCTCATTCCCAAAATGAGAGAACTGGACATAATTGTCTCTAAGCTCTACATCTATGATCCTATAAATCTTGATCATTTGGTTCCAATCTCAGCATGCTATTCATTGCATCATACTAAACTGACTCTTAAGAAGACAGGCTAACACACAAAGAGTTAGCAAATTTAGAGCTCTACTTCAGTCTGTCAACCATAAAACCCAGGAACACGACTCAACAAATCAATGTGTACCCTTGCATTTTTACAAGAAGAATCCAAAATCAAAATTCCTGGGTCTAATATATGGTATATTTATGTGTTCAGGTACAACATGACCACAGTATTGGAGATTGGGAACTACATAACATCTGCTATGAAAATCTGTATATAGACACAGTCCTCATCTTGTTTACTCAATATTCTTACTGAGATGTCCTTTTCTAAAGACTGTACACATACGATATACTATCTTCAACGCTTGAAGCTAACACCACTTAATTTCATTTTCTGTGGAACTCAATTCACTTAAGCTTTTTTAGTACCTGATAAAAGTATTACTGCCATGATTCAATGAATTGCAAGGCTATATAAAGTCAGTAAGGCCTAAATTAGTAGAAAGAGTATAGGATAGAGTTAGAAGAACTTGGGTTTGAGACTAAGCTTTGTTATATACTAGCTGTATGACCTTAGATAAGTCACTTCACCTCTCTGATCTTTTCTTTATTTGTAAAATAGGGGATAATAAATGGCAGTTATTTCTTTATAGAATTTGGATTGATAAGGATTTTTCCTTAATTGATTCTCATGGCACACAGAAACTAAAGCTCCCAAGTAGTCAATTACATTGTAAAAAAATCAATATCTACTATGTGTTATGAAAGTTAACCTTGCTTTCTTAAAAGTACTTGGAGAAATATGCAATCTTGAAATTTTCACCAAGAAATACAGGAGACCAAAGATAAAGACAAAAACAACATAATAAATCAAAGATAACTATTTCTAATTCATAACAAAACTATGGCTTTTAAACAATTTTTAAAAAATAAACCAAATTTAAGAGCTTCGGGCTACATAAGTTTAGTAAAACAGATGAAAAGGTAGAAAAGAGGGTGGCAATCTTTTCAAAGTAAGGCATTTAATTGGTATCTCCATTTCTTCTGCTATACTGAGAGAGTGACTGTGCACTAACTCTGGAAAGTAGTAAGTAGAGAAACATGATGGCAACAGGCAAACTAGGACACATGATATTTTGTAGAGGACCACTGATTCCTTGACTGTCTCACTAAGTATTCGATGGTGCAGCTGAATTTAGTTATTAGAGTACACAAAGTTGAAAAAGGAGAAATACCAGAGCTTCAGGAAAAAAAAAAAATGAATCTAAGAGATGAACCTTTCTGTCGGCAATGTAGAGAGCTTCAGCAAGTTTGGCGAAATTTTCATTTATGTGGACTGTCTGCAGTCCTCTCCCATCAGCAGCCAGACGTTTGTCTAATGGAATAGTATAGCCCTAGTATGAAAGACAAGCATTTATGTGAAAGACATTTTTATGCTGTTTTAAAATAAACATAAATTTATTACCATTCTCTGGGTACAGTCCATTTTTCTTACTATCGTCTCATAGGTTTCTAATGTTTTAGTATTTTAAACATACCTCTTTTCCCCAAAGAGCACCTGTTTTAAGCTGATTTGTAGCATGACTCTTAGTAAGCACTGCGTACCTGCCTTAGCCTGATCTCACTAGTTCTAGAAAGTAACTCCAACATTCTGGAAACAATAGTTAAACTCAAGGGGCCAAAAGGCGCCCCTTAAGCACCTAATCATACCACTCATCCAAAGATGGAACAAACAACCATTACCAAAGAGTACTTACCATGCATGCCAGGCATGATGGTGCATGGCTACAACCACTATGGGAGGGAGGTAAGGCTAGTGGATCACATGAACCTGAGAATTCTGACCTGCAGTAGGATTAAGCCAACTGAATATCCACACTAAATCTGGCACTAATATGAGAAGTCCTGGGAGTAGGGAGCTACTAGGATGCTTAAGGAGGGGTAAAGCAACCTAGGCTGGCATTGGATCTGATTAAAGCTCCACAGCTGATCGGTAGTCTATGGGTGACCATTGCATTTCTAGACTGGGTAAGATAGGGAGACATAGCTAAAAAAAAAAGCCCCTAAAACCCACTGTGCTAAGTACCAAATTCTTACCATTATAGTATCATGATTCCTCTTAAATCAAAAATAGCCATAGAGAAACAAAATAGCTTAAGATGTGGTGTTTTCAAATTTGAATCTCATTTCAACAACTTAAGAAATACAATTTAAATTTCATACAACATGGATTGGCTTTATTTTTCCATATCACAGGCTTTAAACTATTCAAAAGAAAGGAAATCAGGCTAAAGGTACTACATAAAAGAGTGACACATTACTTCAGGTATAATGAGTGGCCATACTGTCTCATAAACTTCATAATTTGTTCATGCTAATACATCCCAGACTTTACTAAATAATTTATGCCATATATATGTATACACACACACTACTTGGCTGAGCTCCCAGGGGTCCTAAGAAAGAGTAAGAAATTTATCCCACATTATTCTGTCATTACTTTCCTAAACCAAATTTCATTATTTTATTAAACTTTATGAGTTGTAAAAAAAATCCTTAATTTAGCAGAAAAACTGGAGCATAAAGCAAGAAATTCCATTTATTCCAAGAGATAGTTGGGTGAGCTTATTTTGCAACCATTAATGTCTATGTTCATGAGTAGTGACTTCTAGAAGATTTTACTATTTTGTTGGGTTTTTTCAAATCAACAAGCATTTATTTTTCTTTTTTAATATTTTATTTTTCCCCAGTTTCATGCAAAAACAATTTTTAACATTCATTTTTAAAACTTTGAGTTCCAAATTCTCTCCCTTCTTCCCTTCTCCCAATGACAAGGCAAGCAATTAGATAAAGGTTATATATGTGCACTCATGCAAAACATATCCACAATAGTCATGTTGTAAAAGAAAATAGACAAAAAAAACTTAAGAAAAATAAAGTTAAAAAGTATGGTTCAATTTGTATTTAGACCCTCAGTTTTTTCTCTGAGGATGAATAGCATTTTTCATCGTAAGTCCTTCAGAGTTGTCTTAGATCACTGTGTTTCTGAGAATAGCTAAATCATTCACAACTGATCATCCTACAGTATTGCTGTTAATTTGCATATAGTATATTTCACTTTGCATCAGCCCATGGAAGTTTTTTCATGTTTTTCTGAAAGCATCCTGTTCATCATTTCTTATATTGTAATAGTATTCCATCAAAATCACATACCACAAATTGTTCAGCCATTCCCCAAACGATGGGCATCCCCTCAATTTCCAATTCTTTGCCTCCAGAAAAGAGCTGCTAAATTTTTGTACATATAGGTCCTTTTCCTTTTTTTTTTTTTTTGTCTCTTCTGGTATATAGACCTGCTAGTGGTATTGCTAGGCTATAGCACTTCGGGCATAGTTCCAAATTGCTCCACACAATGATTGAATCAGTTCACAACTCCACCAACAGTGCATTAATGTCTCAGTTTTCTCACATCTCCAACATTTGCCATTCACCTTCTTTGTCCTCTAATAGGTATGAGGTAGTACCTCAGAACTGTTTCAATTCGCATTTCTCTAATTAATAGTGAAGGAGAGTATTTTTTCTTATGGCTATAGATAGCTCTGATTACTTCATCTGAAAACTGTTCCTATCTTTTGATCATTTACCTGTTGTGGAATGCCTCTTATTTTTATAAATCGGACTCAGTTCTCTATGTCTGAGAAATGAGGCCTTTATCAGAGAAACTTGCTTCAAACATTTTTTTCCAGTTAACTATTGCTAACTGTATTTCCTTCCATCCTAGTCCCTCCCTTGCCCTGTTTATTCTGTTTTCTCTCCTTTCATCCTCTCCCTCCTCAAAAGTGTTTTACTTCTGCCTACCCCTCCCCCAATCTGTCCTATCACCACCCCCCTTCTCTTATCCCCTTCTGCTCCTACTTTCTTGTAGGATCAAGACAGATATCTATACCCAAATGAGTGTGCATGTTATTTCCCCTTTCAGACAATTCTGATGAGAATAAGGTTCTCACTCCTCCTCACCTCCCTGCTCTTTCCCCTCCACTGTAAAAGCTTTTTCTTACCTCTTTTATGTGAGAAATTTTATCCTATAATTTACCCTATTTTACCTCTCCCTTTCTTCCTCTCCCAGTACATTCCTCTCTCACCTCTTAATTTTATTTTTTAAATATCCTTCATATTCAATTCACCTGTGCCCTCTGTTCATTTACATGTATGTATGTATGTATTTCTTCTAATAATGAGAAAAGTTTCATGAATTACAAATATCATCTTCCCCTACAGCAATGTAAACAGTTTAACCTTATTAAGTCCCTTATGATTTCCCTTTCCTGTTTCCTTTTTTATGCTTCTCTTGAGTCTTGTTTCTGAAAGTCAATTTTTCTGTTCAGCTCAGGTCTTTTCATCAAGAATGTTTGAAAAGTCCTCTATTTCATTAAATGCCCATTTTTCTCCCTTAAGAATTATACTGTTTTTTTGGGAGAAGGGGATTCTTAGTTATAATCCCTTGGCCCTCCAGAATATAATTTTCTACGCCCTCTGATCCTTTAATGTTGAAGCTGCTAGATCTTGTGTTATCCTGCAGCTCCAGCATACTTGAATTGTTTCTTTCTGGCTACTTGCAATATTTTCTCTTTGACCTGGGAGATCTGGAATTTGGGTATAATACTCCTGGGAGTTTTTCATTTTGGGATCTCTTTCAGGAGGCGATCTCTATTTTATCCTCTGGTTCTAGAATATCAGGGCAGTAGATGATGTGTAGGCTCTTTTTTTGATCATGGCTGTCAGGTAGTCCAATAATTTTTAAATTCTGTCTCCTAGATACGTTTTCCAGGTTAGTTGTTTTTCCGACGAGATACTCCAGTCTTCTATTTTTTCATGCTTTTGTTTTTTTGTTTCTTGATTTCTCCTAAAGTCATTAACTGCCATTTCCTCCATTCTGATTTTTAAGGAATTATTTTCTTCAGTGAGCTTTTGGACCTCCTTTTCCATTTGGCCAATTCTGCTTTTTACAGCATTCTTCTCCTTAGTGGTTTTTTTGGACCTCTTTTACCATTTGCCCTAGTCTGTTTTTTAAGGTGTTATTTTATTTTCTTCAGTATTTTTGGGGGGTCTCCTTTACCAAGCTGTTGACTTGTTTTTCATGATTTTCTTGCATCTCTCTCATTTCTCTTCCCAATTTTTGCCCTACTTCTCTTACTTGATTTTCAAAATCCTTTTTGAGCTCTTCCATGGCCTGAGACCAATTCATACTCTTCTTGAAGGCTTTGGATGTAGGAGCTTTGATTTTGTTGTCATCTTCTGAATGTGTTTTAATCTTGTCACCACAGTAACTTTTTGTAGTCAGAATTCTTTTCCCCACTTCACTGTGGTGGTGTGCTAGTGCTCCTCCGCTATCCAGATCCAAGTATGAGCAAAGCAATAGAGTCCTGCCTCAGTGCTAGCAAAGATACCTCTATAATTTCTTTCTGACTAGCTGTTTGACCCCCTTACTGTTTGTGGGCTAAGAGCACTGGAAAAAGCCATTGCTGCTACTGATTCAGTCACTCCCAGAGCCTGCTTCTCGTTTGCTAGGGCCAGGGCTGTGCGGGTGCAGCCTGTGCTCAATTGTACTCCACTCTCACCCAGATGTGACAGACCTTTCCTACTGATTTTCGAAGTTGTCTTTGGAGTCTCTGGGCTGAGAGTTTTGGAAACCGCTACTGCTGCTACTCATTCAGTTGCCCCAGGCCTGCTTCAGGTTTGCCGGGGCCTAGTCTACCAGTGCTAGACTATGCTCCTCTCTTGCCTGGTGCTACAGATATTTCCTGCAGACCTTACTAGTTGTCTTAGGCTGGAAATTTTTTTAACAGTTTCTTCAGAGTTTCTTCAGAGTAATTTCTTAAAGGTATTTGAAGGGGTATGGGGGAGAGCTCAGGGGAAACCCTGCCTTTACCTCGCCATCTTGGCCCTACTCAACAAGCATTTATCCATTTTTTAAAAAATTAAAATTAAATATCTATTTTCTCTCCCTTTCATCTCCAATCCCCCATGAATGAAGAAAAGGCAAAATTCTTGTAACAAATATACATGGTTAAGACAGCCTGAGGTCATTAGGGATCCTTTACAACTGATAAATCTTAATAAAATCATGAAATCTGATTTTAGGAAAATAATGATGACAGAATGACATAGAATAAATTTCTCAGTCTTTCTTATGACCATTGGGAGCTCTGCCAATTAGTAAAATATATATAGGACAGAAATCTGTTTAGTAACATCTAAGATGCAGTAGCATGAACAAATAATGAATCTCATGAAGAAATACAGACACTTAATATAGCCAAAGAAACATGCCCCTCTGTCCTACTGTAGTACCTTTATCCTGATTTCTTTTGTAGGAAAAAAAAAACCCAGAGTTGATATCTGAGTCTGATCCCCATGACACAAGCTTTTTTTAGATATAAAAATTAATTCTCAATAACCCTTTTCTGTGTGCTTTTACTCTCAGAAACTGGCTAATATATTCTATATGGTGTTCATAGTCTGATACCCTGACATTTCCATTACACTGTTTAAAGAAATCAAACCATAAATTGTGTGTTCCATTCTGAAAATAGACAGCTAAGTGAGTTATTGAGGTTTAAACTAATGCTATTCAGGCTGAAACTCTTTCATGAAGTTCCCCAGTAGGATATAATATTAAGAGACTGATTTTATGACAGCTTAATTACCTTTGCATTTTTCCAGTTTGAAATACAAGGCGGAATTTTCCACTCTTGCTGCTCTTTCACGGTCATCTGAGATGAGGAAGAAGTAAAAAAGTACAAGACATTTTTAGACTTAAAAGTCTAGCTAAAAAATCCGCATATGATTTTCTCCTCAAAGAACTTCACTGATAAACGATACAAAAGGGCATATTTGATTTTTGTAAAAAGCAATACTGTTGTAAAATGACCAAGGTTGGTCCTAGAAAAGAGTTGAGAAAATGAATATCCCTTTCTGCACTGTAGAGATGGGAGACCATGGGCATGGAAAACTGTATATATTGTCATATATTGATATCTATGTTGGTTTGTCTCTTTTTCTTTTGTAATTCAACGTGATACAAAAAGTATCAATACTTTTTTAAAAAACGTATTCCCAGAAAATTTTTAAACAAATGCAAAGCCACCCCAAACACAGAAAAGAACCCCCCCCAATTTTTTTCAGCATTTATAACACTAATAATTAATTTAAAAAGTTTCAATACTAAGTAGCAGGGCATGATTTCTTTCAGATACAAATCCATTCTTCCAGGAGAGTTAAAATACCATAAAACCTGAGCTATCTGGAACTTATCAGGATGATTTAATCCTTCTAGATAGCTGAATTTTCAAGATACCTGAGAGTTATCCTTTTTAAGCAACAATTTTTAAAAATCTGAGCTGGAAATCTTTTTAAAATCTATCACACATTTCCCTAATTTGTTAAATAGAAAACAATAACCATGTTTTCTTGATGATTCAAGAGTCACTCCTATGATCATATAATTTATGGTCTGTGTACTGTGATGTAAGAGTGATGTTCTCAGGGCCTTTTGAGATAGCATTAGTGAAGGCAGATAGTGAAAGTATCCTCTCCATTTTACAAATGAAGAAATAGAGGCTCTGGGATATTACCTCTTATCTTGAGTTTCACAGCCACAGATCAAGAATAAAGGACTTGAGAATGTAATGACTAGTACCTTTCGGCTAGGAGAATGCATGACAGGTGCAGGAGGAGAAGGAGGTCCACGAGGAATTTTCTTATTAATTCTAAGAGATGAAACAAAATTATAATCAGTGAATGATATTTCTCCTATAAATTCTCTTTCAGAATGAACAAAGAATGGTTCTAATAGTTCATTCCCTCAAATTAAGCACTTACTTGAATCTTGGAGGTTCCATTGGATCTTTTTGCATTTCCACCATCCGAATAACTCTTTGCTTAGCTCCAGAATTGAAAGCTACTCCTTGCTGAGATGGTGTGTATCTGAAGAATGCCATTGAAATTAAACATATAACTTGTTCAGTTTTCAATAGTAAGATAGTCTTTACTGCGGTAATTTTTCATTTCCCATTGATATTAGAATACAAATTATATTAACAGTCAATATAATCAATCAACATGTTTACTGTGTTTCAAAGCACTATGCTAGGGGATGGGATATACAAAGAAAGGGAAAAACAGTCCCTTTCCCCAAGGAGCTTACAATCTAATAAGGAGAGAAAATATGTATAGATAAGTACAAAGTAGATGAAAGTAACTAGCTAAGAAAAAGACTTCCTGCAGAAGGTGGAATTTGAGCTGAGTCTTGAAGGAAGCCTGGGATTCTAAGAGGCAGAGGGAAGAAAGGAAACCATTCCAGGCATGAAAGATAGCTAGTGCAAATGCATGAAGACAGAAGATGAAGTGTTAGAGGAATAGCAAATAGGATCATATGTCTGGATCAGAGCACACAAAGAAGTGAGTATAAGAAGACTAGAGATGTAGTAAAGGACCAGGTAAAAAAGGGTCTTCTATCTAATCCTGAAAGCAACAGGCAACCTCTGGGGTTTATTGGGGGGAGGGATATAGTTAAGGCCTCTTATTCAGTAAAAATCACTTTGGCAGCTATATAAACACAGATGAGGCAAGACTACTGCAATAGTTTGGGCAAGAAGTGATTGCTGGCCATCTTGGGGAGAGGACATGGGAGGGAGAAAAATAATGGAAATCAAAGTCTGATAAAAATGAATGCTGAAAACTATCTTTACATACAATTGGAAAAATAAAATCCTATTTACAAAAAGAAAAAGAAGTGATAAGCACCTAAACTAGTAAGAAGTTGTGAGTGAAGACACAGAGATGTGTGCAGGGAAAAATGATGAGATATTACAACTAACTGGCTATAGAGAGTGAATGGGGATGAGAAGTCTAGGGTGACACTGAGAATACTAATTCAGGTTTAGACTACGGCAGCACTGGTAAGAGGACTAAATGGAAAAAAAGGTAGAAACAACTATATGTCCATGTGTTTTTCTATCATACCTTCAATCATGCAATTTCTTGTCATGGGGTAAAGAGGCACAGTCCTTAGTTTCATAGATAACAAACTAAAAAAAGATACCTGCAATGAATCTACATTTTAAGGGGAGAAAAATTCTACAAGATTCCCAGTACAAGACTCAGTTATTTTTCTTAAACTTTTGGTTACAGCACAGAAGTTAAATAATAGTGTCCTTGCTAATGCTAAAGTTTCTTTCAAGAGCTCTATGTTTCTTGTCTTGCCAAGGAAAACTTGGTTAAGCACAACACTAAACGTATAATTAAGAAACACTTAAAAGATGCATTTTTTAATGAAAGTTTCTGGACAAAAATATCTGAGTTGATTTACATATTGCAGGATTAATTTCTTAGACAAAAATAGTCTGAAAAACATCCTAAATGCTATTGGTCAAATAGCAATTACTATCACTTTAAAATGGCATTCATAAAGAGTCAATGCACTTTAAGGCATTAATTATGAATAATTTTTTTGCCCATTTTGACTAAGTAGGACAACTATTTCCTTTAAAGAAGAAATTCTGAATAAGATCACCCATATCACTGAGGCTTATGATATTAAAACTTTGAGACAAAAACCATTGATTTGATTCATACCGAATATACTGAGCTGGAGCTAGTTTATCTGCAGCTCGAACTGGCATAGCAGCAGCAACCTTCTGAGATACAGATTTCTCTAGGGCTACCCGTGTCTTTTCTGTAATCTTAAATCAAAAATATGACTTTTAGTGGCTTGATAATCAACAAGGTATAAAAATTTTTTTTTAAATAATCATGTACATAAATTTGTACCTCTTTAATAGCTTCTTCATCAGGTCTTTGCAGGTCTGGGTCATCTGCATTCATAACTTCTTTGGGAACCAAGTCAGTGTACTTGCTATAAATGACCTAAAATGGGTTAAATATAACTAGAATGAGAAAGAATAAAGAAGAAAGGCAGCAAACTCATTAAATTATTTTAGAAAAGAATGTGTCCTCTCCTGTACAGAAGTAAATTTAGGACACTCTGTTTTTATTAGATTAAAAGAAAAAAAAGGAAAATTTTAAAATATTTACATAAACTGCTTTCTGATATGTTAGTAGCTTTTCCTTGACTCCATGCATTAAAGTTATTTAAGGCCACTTAATCAATTTGGCTCCAAAATAAATAGTCCCAAAGAAACCCCTTACACATCATTCACCTTTGTTAGTGATAACTAACAGATCTTCAAAGACATATAAGGTCCTGAAATTAATTATGCAAATTATATCCAGCAATAATTACTGGTTATAAGCTCAGTAGATCTTAAGTCAAGTCAGCAAATAATTTTCAAAATTCAGTTCCCTTCAAGATAAAATTAATCCCACATATATTTATATACTACCTGTCATCTTATGTGGTCCACATTCAAAACTTAAAAAAACACAATGTGTCTGTTGTAAATACATTCTTGTACCTAATCTCTTTCAGAATTCTTGAAGCAACTTCTTTTGCATATAATAACAGATGGGGTCTTCTTTGTAATGAAAATCATAAATGAAGTCTTAACTATTAGAAGTTATCAAAATTTCATGGCAGAAACAACTTTGCCTGTTTCCTTGCCTGCTGTCCAGTAAACAGAAGGAATTGCTGTGGACTTGAATGACAAGGAGGAAGGCATTCTCCCACTTAAAGCAGGCATGAAGCTTGGAGCAAATGGTCCTGCTACTGCGGACAGATATAGGAACCAGCACTGGTGGCTTATTCTTTCCACCCAGACCAACATGAAGCCATAAACATATGGCTCTGTTCTTGCTTTTATGTATATTTTTTTCTGACTTAGATGAAGGAGCATTATAGATGGAACTGACTTGGTTGTGACCTTTTCATTTGAATGGCTTTAAAACACAGAAACAGAAGTCCATGCCAAAGTTTGTAGTCAGCCAATCTTGCTTTGTCAATTGACGAGGTCCCACCAATCCTGGATTAACCCTATGCAAGGCTTTGATAAATAAGGGATCAACTACCCATCAATCATGCTCATTTAAAAGTAGATAGAGTAGGTCAAATGACTTTACAGAAATTGCTTTAAGTTTGAGCTCACTTTTCTCAAGGATGAATGATGTGAAGTTATTTGCACTGAAGTTCTATTATCAGTAATTGCACTTCGTTTTTTGGAATTCCTTAAGAATGTTTAATGGATCTATGGTCTCATTAGGTATTCTTTTCAAAGATAGAGACTATAATCTACCCATGTTTGACCATCCCATGCAACTCTTGTCCATGCCTTTCTAAATTAAAAAAAACTTCTACCCAACAAGTCTGAAGTGTATTTTCTGAATACAGGGACAATCTATTAATTATCCCCATTTTCTATCTGTAAACAATCTACATTTTCCCACCCACTCATGAATCTCTTTGATATCCTTTATGTTGCTTCTTGGCAATCCTTCACTGACTGCAACCAACTCACCCCTCTATGCATCTATCTTGTTCTCTTTTGCTGATCCTCAACATTAACTCTTTAGAACAGTATTCCATAGGTCATAACCACTCACTGTAACACTTGCCATAAAGATGAGTCTTCCAATCTACACACACCACACACACTCATATACTCTACCTCAACAGAATTAGCTTTATTTATTGTTTATCCAACTATATATCGTACATATATATAAACAGGGATTCTTCACCTACTGTTTTTTCTGTATGCAAAATAAGATCCAAATTCTTTTGAGTAACTAAGGATCTCATTCAGAAAACTGTGACTCTAGAACTTAATGCTATCAGGTCAATGTATTCTCCAATAGGAACATCTGGAAGACTACATCATCTATAAAAAATCCTTTCATTTGGACTTTGTACTCGATATTCTCCATGATAGTAGTGAACATTATTGGGAAGCATGTCTATTTTGTCTTTTTTTCTTGATATTAAGAATCAGACAGTTGGACAGTTACTTCAATTGTTACATCACTGCTAGAGACTCTTGTAAGATTAGCAAGTACATGGCAAATATCTTGTTGGAGGATAGCCTTTAAGATGGTCAAATACAACACTTAAAATTTTTTTTTTTGCCCAGACTAATTTTGGAAGGGGGTTGCCCCGGAATACTGAGTAGGAATACTCTACATTTCACTCTCAACTCCACTCTCTGGACTTTCTCTTCTTCCATCTCAAAAGCTGCTTTGACTTTATGTTGTCTTCCACCATTAAAATATAAGCATCTTGAGGGTAGGTAGTGTCTTGCTTTCTTGTATTTATATACCCACTGCTTGAACGATATCTGACACATGCTGTTGTTAAAAGTCATTTCTCAGCCATATCTTCTTCATATCACTCTTCCTTTCCTGAACTATTTGAGGTTTATTGGCAAAGACAGTGGAGTGGTTTGCCACTTCCTTCTGCAGCTCATCTGACAGATGAAAAAACTGAGGCAAACATGATTAAGTGACGTGCCCAGGGTCACACAGCCACAAAGTATCTGAGGCCAGACAGATTCTGGCTTCAGAAAGATGAGTCTTCCTTTTACTAAGCCCAGTGTTCTATCCACTGCACCATCTAGCTGCCTTCATTGGCATGCTGCATCAGCTTAATGAAATCTTTTATCTCTCTAGTTTCACAATAAGAATAATGTTCCGTATTCAATGGATCATAGTTTTAGAACTAGAAGGGAACTTAAAGAGCCCATGGAATCCAAACCTATCATTTCAAAGATGGGAAAGCTGAGGCCCAGAGAAATGAAGTAAACTGCCCAAGGTCACAGGCAGCAGAGTTGGTATGTGAATCTAGATTCTTTGAGTTCAAATCCAGAATATTCTTTCCACAACTATGCTATCTATACTCCTCAGTCAACTGTATGAATATAAAGACGTGGTCTCCCACCAAGATAAGGTCAAAATGATTTAGACATAAACGGTGATACTATAAGCAAATCAGAGGAATGTGGAATAGTTTACCTCTCCCATTTTTGGCTAAGGGAAAAATTTATTACCAAACAAGAGATGAGAGCATTATGGGATATAAAAATGGATAATTTTGATTACATTAAATTAAAGTTGTTCTACAAATAAGAGGAAAGCAGAAAACTTAGTAAAAATTTTTACAGAAAGTATGTCTGATAAAGGTTATATATAAAGAGAAATGAGTCAAATTTAAAATAATTTGTTATCTATTACAATAACACAAGTCATTTACAATAATATAAGTCATTCCTCAAGTGATAAGTGGTCAAAGGATATGAACAGGCAGTTTTCAGGTGAAGAAATCAAAGTTTATCTATGGTTACAGGAAAAAATGCTCTAAAACTATTGATTAAAAATGCAAATTAAAACAATTTTTGAGATACCACTCAGACTGACTATTATGACAGAAAATGACAAATGTTGGAGGGAATGTGGGAAAACTGGGACACTAAAGCACTGTTGGTAGAGTTGTGAAAGATCTAAACAATGACAGTAATATGGAACTATACCCAAAAGACTATAAAACTCTGCATACACTGTGATCCAGCAAGACCATTAATGGATCTGTATCCAAAATCCAAAAAGATTTTTAAAAAAGAGACCGATACATACAAAAATATTTATAGATGCTCTTTTTGTGGTGGCAAAGAATTCGAAATAGAGGGGGATATCCACTGACTGGAGAATGGTTTAACAAATTGTAGTATATGATGGTGATGGAATACTATTGTGTTATAAGAAATGATGAGCAGGACGCTTTTGAAAAAACCTGGATTTACATGAACTGATGCAAAGTAAGTGAGCAGAACCAAAAGAACACTGCACACAGAAACAGCAATATTACACAATGAAGAACCTTGAATGATAGCTATTCCAGCAGTATAATGATCCAAGACATTTCTGAAGGACCTATGATGAAAGATATTATCCACCTCTAGAGAAAGAACTGATAGGATCTGGATGCAGGTCAAAGCATACTCTCTTCCCTTTCTTTTTCTTGTTTTTTTTTTTTTAATTTGGTCTGTTTTCTTTCACAACATGGCTAATATGGAAATATATTTTGCACAAAAGCACATATATAACTTTTATCAAATTGCTTGCCTTCTCAATGATGGAGGAAGACAATTGGGTAGAAGACAATTTGAAACTCAAAATTATAAAAAAAAAGAGAATGTTAAAAATTGTTTTACATGTAATTGGGAAAAAATATTAAAAATTGAGGGGGCAGAGCTAAGATGGTGGAGTAGAAGAATACACCTCTAGAAGCTCTCCTCTCACAACCTATAAAATACCTGTAAAAAATGACTCTAAACAAATTCTAGAGCAGCAGAAGTCACAAAATGACTGAGTGAAAGAGATTTCCAGCCCAAGGCAACCTGGAAGACCAACAGGAAAGGTCTGTTGCATCATGTGTGGAGTGTAGCACTGCCTTGGCCGCGCCACAGCAAAGACAGAACTGGAGCGGGCTTCAAGGCGCCACCGGTAGCAGCTGCGGGTCCCAGATTCTTCAACTCATAAACAGCAAAGACAGTTTCAAAGGTCAGTGAGAAAGCTTTCACCTGAGTGAGAAGGGAACACATTGGTCTAGTTCCAGTCCCAGGTGGCAGCAGCTTCCATTGCTGGAGCCTGGACCTAAAGACCCTGGGGGAATTGAGCTGCTGATTGGAATCTCAGCCCTGAGTGGTGGCCCTGGAATAAGGAGGAGTGCTGGCTGGTGGAGCTGGAGGCAGTTGTGGAGAGAGAATTCTACTCTCAGAAAAGAGTGCTTGTGGTTACTCCCAGACTGGAGCACAGGTCAGGAGAGGAGTAAACTCCTCTCCCTTGATTGTGCCACGTTGGAGGAATTAAGAAATTTACAAGTCCCCAGAGTATACCTTCCTCTTGACAAAGAACTCAAAAGTCAAGTAACTGGCTGGGAAAATGCCCAAAAAACGGAAAAAAATAAGACACCTGAATTACTTTCTTGGTGAGCAGGTACTTTCTTCCATCCTTTTGGATGAGGAAGAACAATGCATACCATCAGAGGAAGACCTAAAAGTCAAGGCATCTGCATCCAAAATCTTCAAAATAAATATGAAATGGTCCCAGACCATGGAAGAGCTCAAAAAGGAGTTTGAAAATCAAGAGAGGTGGAAGAAAAATTGGAAAGAGAAATGAGAGCAATGCAAGAAAATCATCAAAAGCAAATCAATAGTTTACTACAGGAGACCCAAAAAAATGCTAAAGAAAATAACACCCGTAGAACAGACTAACTCAAATGGCAAAAGAGGTCCAAATAAGAATTCTTTAAAAAGCAAAATTAGCCAAATGGAAAAGGAGGTTCAAAAGGTCACTGAAGAAAATAGTTCTTTAAAAATTAGAATGGGGCAGATGGAAGCTAAAGACTTTATGATAAACCAAGAAACTACAAAACAAACCAAAAGAATGAAAAACTAGAAAACAGATCCAGAAGAGACAATTTTAAAAGTATAGGACTACCTGAAAGCCATAATCAAAAAAAGAGCCTAGACAACATCTTACATGAAATTATCAAGGAAAACTACCTTGATATTCTGGAACCAGAGGGTAAAATAAATACTGAAAGAATTCACCAATCACCTCCTGAAAGAGATCCAAAAAGAAAAACTACTAGGAAATATTGTAGCCAAATTCCAGAGTTCCCAAGTCAAGGAGAAAATATTGCAAAAGCAGGTAGAAACAAACAATTTGAGTATTGTGGAAATACAATCAGGATAACACAGGATCTGGTAGCTTTTACATTAAGGGACTGAAGGGCTTGGAATATGATATTCCAGAAGTCAAAGGAACTGGGATTAAAACCAAGAATCACCTACCCAGCAAAACTGAGTATAACACTTCAGGGGAAAAAATGGCCTTTCAATGAAATAGAGGACTTTCAAGCATTCTTATGAAAAAATCAGAGCTGAATAGAAAATCTGACTTTCAAACACAAGGATCAAGAGAAGCATGAAAAGGTTAACAGGAAAGAGAAATCATAAGGGATTTTACTAAAGGTGAACTGTTTACATTCCTACATGGAAAGATAGTATTTGTAACTCCTGAAACTTTTCTCAGTATTTGAGTAGCTGGAGGGATTATACATATATATGTATATACATAGATAGATATACAGAAGACACAGGGTGAGTTGAATGGGAAGGGATGATATCTAAAAAAAATAAAATTAAGGGGTGAGAGAGGAATATATTGGGAGGAGAAAGGGAGAGATTGAATGGGGTGAATTATCTCTCATAAAAAAGGCAAGAAAAAGCTTTTTCAGTGGAGGGGAAAAGCGGGGAGGTGAGAGGGAAAAAGTGAAGCTTAGTCCCATCATATTTGGATGAAGGTGGGAATAACAGGCACACTCAATTTGGTATGAAATTCTTATCTTACACTACAGGAAAGTAGGAGGGAGAAGGGATAACTAGGGTGTAGGGGGGATGATACAAGGGAGGGCAAATGAGAGGAGTGGGGAAATTAGAAGGAACACTTTTGGGGAGGGATAAGGTCAAAAGAGAGAATAAAAGAAATGGAGGGGCAGAACAGAATGGAGAGAAATATAGTTAGTCTTTCACAACATGACTATCATTGAAGTCTTTAGCAAAACTACACATATATAGCCTATACTGAACCGCTTGCCTCCTCAGTGGGCATGGAGAAAGGGAGAGAAGTTGGAACTCAAAGTTTTAGGAATGAATGTTGAGAATTGTTTTTACATGTAACTGAGAAATAAGAAATACAGGTAATGGGGCAGAGAAATCTATCTTGCCCTACAAGAAAAGAGAGAAGATAGGGATAAGAAAAGGTAGACTGGGGGAAGGGGTAAATAGAATGCATGGTGCTTTGGGGTAGGGGGAAAGGAGAGATGTGGAAAAAATTTGAAACTCAAAATCTTGTGGAAATGAATGTCGAAAACTAAAAATAGAAAAAAATAGGTATATGCAAAACCCATATCAAGGTATATATATATATACATATATATACATATATATATATATATATATATATATATATATAAAACAAATATTTCAGACTCCTTTGGCAGAATAAAAATTATTAAAGTGAGAAAAAAATTGAAAAAAAAGATGGGGTCTCCTATAGAATTTCATTAGCAAAAGTCTAGGCATGTTTGTTTCTCAAGTCTTCCTAAGGATGTCCTTGAGGCATGTAGAGATTATTCTCATAAGGATGTTGTGGATGGAGTAAGAAAACTGGCATGTCAGTAATTACTGCTATTTTCTAAGTTGTGTTTTAAGTATTAATAATAAAGTTCCAATTTTTTCACCCAAGTTTTTGGTACCTTCCTGAGGGTTAGTCTCTTTAGCAAACTGCCTGCCTCCAGCACAGACCTCCCTCTGTACGTATTTCAGCTAGTACAAAAGTTCTTTGTACGGATTCCTTCAGCACAATATTCTAATTGCTAACATACCATGCCCAAGACTGAAGTCTGGTTCTACAGTTGTTCTAAGTGAAGAGTTTGCTGTAAAAATCTTTACAGATTTTTCAGTTTAATCTTCCTTCCAGATTCATATTTTGATGTTCTCCAGACAACTTTCTGTTGAACTGAGTTTCCTGCCCAGCTTTCTATTCACTTGTTCCTCCTTCCACTATTTCTTGCTATTTTGCACATGCATGAGCTTCTACAATCTTTTTCAGTAAGATTTTACAGATGAGCTTATATGACAAACCAGTGCTTTCATTAGTTAACATATCTTCTCCCCCACCCCCCATTCAGCAAGATGGTGAGGTGTTTCCTAGACAAGGGAACTTTCAAGTTCTCTTAATCTTTTTGCTACAAGGAATGATAGACGTTGGATGAATTTTCTTAGGGAATGGTAACAGCCAGCACTGATATCTGTTCATTCACCCATTTTCCATTTTTTGATGTCAGTAAATTGTTTGACTAAATCAGGAAGAAGTTGCCTTAATTGCATAAGATAGCTTCAGAGCTTTATCCTTCCTACTACTTTAGTGCTTATTTTAAAACACTGCTTTTTAATTTCCTATACTTACTACTGGATAAAGACTGACTTTACTACGGACATTAGTTGTTGCCATATGCCACACTAAATTCCAGACCTAGGTGAATTTATTCTTTTATATGTAGTTGATCCACCCTAAAGGAAAACATGAAGGAATGAAAAAGCATTTATTAAGCTCTTACTATGTGCAATACACTATATTAAAAACTGGGGATATAAACAGAAAAATAAAAAAAAAGTTACTGCTCTTATAGTACTCACATTTTAATAGGGGAAGAGAAAATTATTAAATGAGGTTATACCAAATTATATAAACACATGCTATATAAATAAATGATAGATGAAATAATTTTAGATCTAAACTGGTTAACTCAGTTGGATTATGGTATGAGACCAAGAGTCCCTAAACAGATCAGTTAATTTTCTGCTGCTCCATGGTCACAGACCATATTTCTAGTTATTCACTTCCCCAATGACAAGAGGATCAATTAGGATAGTAAAAGCGGCATAACTCCAACCACTATTGTAAAAACTCATAATTCATGTCTTCCTTGTGTGGGCAAGAACCTTCCTTTTGTATGAAAGGCTATAATACAACAACTAGCAGCTTGACTATCCTGTTAGGCAAGAAAATGCTTCATTACCAAATACTAAGCATATGACATCCACCTAGAAAATATTAAGGACCATGCAGAGTTTAGTAGTATTAAACAGTAATCACTGCAGGCAAGATTTCTAAGTAAAGGGCTTCTTATAGTAGGCCTAACCACAAACTTAACCTGCAGCCTCAATACTACTTTAGCATACAAAAATCATTTATTGCCTCTTACCCTAGTATTCTAAAGTCATTCATTAATCCCTTAAGCAACCATCAATAACCTTCCTGCACCTCACACAGCTGAATGAAGGACACTGTGAAAGAATAGGATTCTCTATGGTAACTAACTATAAAGTCAAAATTTCTACTGTTAAAGTACCAAATGTGCTGAAGAAGCTCAGAATATCCCAGAAGGCACAGAACTTGGGGGTTATCTGAAAAATACAATATACCCTTGTAAGGTGTCAGGGGCACAAATGAGCTTTGTGAAGATAAATCCATAACTCATTATCACTAAACAGATATTTTACTTATTATGTGAAAATTCGTAAAGGACCAGATTGTCAACAGAGATTAAGTCTAGCATTTCATACAGAGGAAAGCTACATCTTCAAGCTTAACTGGACACCAGGTTTGTTAGATAAACAACAAAAAAGCAATGACACAGGAATTTACTCAGGGTCACTTCGGATCAGGCAAGCATCTTCTCTGGAAATGTACTTCCATGCTTTCTGGGATACTGCATCCTCAATTACTAAAGGCCTTGACAATTTCAAAAGGAAATTTTCATTTAGTATTTTACAAAAACTGACTTTCATAGTGATGGCCCCAAGGCATCAAAAGGTCCTGAATAAAATATTAGGTTCTGTATATTTGAACACATTTTACTACATTCTAATTCTTTCATATATGATAACATATTTATGGTATATATATAAAAGCTATGATTACTATAGCACCCTGAGGCTCACTACCACTTTGAATAAATAACAACTCTCTCAAAAGATTTTCTTGGGTTTCTTAGATTTTTCTTGGGTTATATTAGATCTGGCAACAAGGTGATGATACCAAGTTTTGTTAAAGCTTCAAAATATCATTGGATGTAAGGGGAAAAAAACCCTTAAATGACATATTTATCCACATAAAATAGTAATGGTCTGCATCTTGGAACTTTTGATTAAGTTTTATCACCTTTTATATTCTTGGTAGTCGAACTGCAATTTCTTCCAAAATTAAATAAATTTAAGAAATAAAATGGCATATTTGACTCCAGCATCTTTAATGTTACTCCACTTACTCTGAGCAATATGAATTGTAATAAATTATGTGACATTTTAAATTAATGGTAGTGTGATCAAAATTAAAACTTGAATTAAAGGCTAACTATGTGAATCTTTTAGTGTATGTAGTGATCATAATTTAATTACAGTTCATAATTTAGCCTACATTATTATATATTTAGATCCAAGTAATAATGATCTGTTACCCAACAGTTCTATATTAAACATAGAAAGGATCAGTAATAAAAGAATTAATTAGAAGATAAAGTTTTGAAATAGCCTTAGAAATTCAAGTACTTTATTTTTTAACCTTGAAGAATCAAAACCTATTAACATTTCAACCAAAATTACTGGAACATTCCTTTGTCATATTTTATTGCCCTAATTTGCTGCTACTCCTCACTAGAAAAGGGTACATGTAGCAGCACAATTACCATCTCAACGGTAGGAGTGACACTTAAACCCGGAGCTACCTACCCCCTACTCAAGGCAGCAATAACAACATTAAACCTTGAGGCATACTACCACACAGATGGAACAATAGATACCAGTGTCAAGTGTGCAGGAAGAGAAGGTGCCTGGCTCTGTTATTGTGAAAGACAGGTTAAGTTTTATAGCGGAGAATTACTTCTCTGATAGTCCTGTGTTCAACAATAAAGAAGGTTCTAAGTTATTCTGCCAAGACTTACAGTTTTTAAGTGATGATTTCTCATCTGGAGTATTTTATCTACATGGAAAAAGCTAGATTAGGCTTAAAATTGAGTTCATCAGCTAAACTAGAAGTGACTGATTTTTTAAGATAGGTCTACACTAATTCTACATGGTGAATGCCTAGAAGCTTTCATAATTCACTCCACCCCAATGAACTGTCAAGGACAACTTGTTATGTCTGCTTTGGAAAGCCTGAAAGAATCATTTAATAGATCAAAGTTAACCCTAACATTCTCTGTTTTTAATCATGAACTTGAATACACAAGAGATGGTAATACATTGTCTCCAACTGTCTCCAAACTATATAAATGGGATGACTGTAACACTTTACATTTGTGTTTAAAAGAAAAATCAATCTTATAGCTAGCAGAAGCATGTCTGGATAGTATCTTCTCATTTTCCATATCCTTTCCCTCCCCACTTGAGGTTATCGACAAAGATTACATGCCCATTTGTAAGATTCTTGTTCAAATATGAATTGAACCAGATAGTCTCTATGGTCATGTCTTAAATACCTACCTTGTCCTTTGATTGTCCCTGTCGTGCAATTGCATCATACTTAATTTTTCCCTCTGCATCCACCTGAATGGCCAATGCATTGGACATTTTCTTTTTTCTTCCCATATCCAATGGGTATTGGGCCACATGTATTTCTGGGAAGGCCCCTCCATCTCCAAAATCCTATACAGTGGGGGAAAAAAAAAGGGAAGGGGATAAATAGAGTACACAATATTATTCTCAAATTTAGGACAAATGTGGCAGGCTAAGAAACTTAGGTTTTTTAGAAGAATGCTATGAAACCAAGGTACATAATAGTTATGCCACAAAGCTGCCATGTAAAAATAGAAATATTTGCTAAACTAATTTTCCAGAAAAGCTAAGAGTTTAAAAAAACAGAATAGGCTTTTTTAATGAAGACTTAAGGATCTTTCTGTAAGTTAAAATAAAACAGTATATCATTAATTAGTCTTATACATATCAAGCACTTTAATTTTAAAGGACAGCCAGCATTTTTAGTCTAAGAAACAATAATCATTAAAATGATAGAAAAAAACAGTGAGCAATTAATAATGAATAACTCCAAGGCCAAGACAAAACTGAAATTTCTTACTATCTTTCCAATTTTATTTTATACTACCTCCCGTTCCACATTTTATATTCCATACATAGTATATTACCCACTGTTCCCTGATCTTGTGCTGTTCTGAGCCAATTCTAAGAATCTGTACCTGGACTGAAACAAGCCCCTCCCCCTAAATGTAATACTACAGCCTATTTAAATCCCTCCCCCCTTCCATTAAGGCCCAAATTTGTCATCACATTTTCCATGAAATTGTCCCTGATTTACTCAGCGGAGATCATTCCTTTCTTAAAATCTCTTCTGCTACTCTGACCTCCTTTCCTACACATTTACTACATAATTCTTCTTCCAATACTTAAAAGGTCTGTAATTTAACCAGTTTGTACATGCTTTTCACTGATGAAGATTATAATTTTGCTACACCTTAGTGCAGGGTCTTCGAGACTGGCTATGGCCAAAACGTATATCACCCTGTCGCCGACCCAGTGACAAATTTCTCTAAATCTAGACAGGCTGTGATTGGCTCTCATATGTCTAGTTGGTCACTGGGCTCATTCTTCAAGATTTCCCCACTTAGTATAACTTCCCACAGTCTTTAAGAACCCAGGATCACTACAATAACACTGACCACCACTTTGGTGGAAGTATCATGTTCTAATTTGTATATATTTTATCTCCCTCTATAATATAATCTAAATTGTGAGCTCCTTGAAAAGAGGAACCAATGTTTTTCTATATTTACACAGCAATGTTAAATAGGATGTGTACTTAATAAATGTCTTTTGAAATTTAATATAACTAATACCTAAAGTAGTAAAGTAAATGCTGGTCCTAGAGTTGGGAAGAACTGAATTCAAATCTGCCATCAGATGTTTAACTAGCTATGTGATCCTGGGCAAGTCACTTAACCTCTGCCTGTCTTTGTTTCTTCATCTACAAATTGGGATAGTAGCACCTACACCCCAGGATTAATCAAATGAGATAATATTTATAAAGTTTTTAACATGGTTTCTACGACATATCAAGTTTTTAATAAGTTCATTTCTTTCCTCCTAATTATTTTTGGGAGAATAAAAAGTTGCTGAATGCAAACTGAACGTAAAGAAATATTATTGCTGTACCATAAGAAACAGTGAATATGAATACAGAAAAGCACCTTTTCCGAACTAAAGCAGAGTGAAGCAGAACCAAGAAAATAGTCTATAAAATGACTTCGGCAAAGTAAGTTAAGGGAATGACAAAAACAATAAAGCAAATGTCACAAAAGTAAAATGACAAAGGTTGGCCCCAAAGAAGGAATGAAATAATGTATTTCCATTCTTCGCAGGTGACGCTTCATATACACAAACAAATGTCTACCTTAGTTGATGTGTTACAGTCAATTTCGCCTAACTTTTTTCCTTGTTTTTTTTTTTATTAGTTATTATAAGGGATGACTCTCAGGAGGCAGGAGGAAGGATCAACTGGGAAAAGTTAAAAGAAAAGACATCAATAAACTTTTTTTAAAAAAGACTTTTATAGTACCTAGTTCTTGAAAACAATTGCATTAAAACGCTAGATAACTGACTTTTCTGAACTGTATGTTGATACTGCTGCAGAGAATTTTAACATTTTAAAAACAAACTGAAGAATGCTAAAAGAAATACATTTTATTCTAAATTAGACTGAAATAGTTAAAAGTATACCAAGAAAGCTGCTGTTTGTACTCTTGCTGACAATTTGACACATTCAGAATCGTGTTTTTTCACTATAATCAACATTCAGGACTGTGACTGTGGAATTATGTGGTCATTAAACCTGCCAGAAAATCACAGCTTTTATTTTGAAAACTAGAACCAGATGCTTTTTTCTCCAAATGTTCACTCTTCTGGAAAAGTGCCCATGGCATTTTCAGATTAACAGGCCAATTTAGCTTGACTTTTCAAAACCTATTCTGCTCTACCTAGCTTCATGAAATCTTAGCTATTAAAATAAGATTTAAAAAAATTCAACTATGCCATGAAGTTAATTATAGATTCCTTTTTAACTACATGAAATCTGAAATGCAAGAAGGCTACACTCCCTGATTTTACATTTTACTTGCTGAAGAAGCCCAGCTTTAGATAAACTCAAAGACCAGGTTATTAAGATAAGAATTCACTATTCAACAAAAACTTCTGGGGAGAATAGAAAGTGTTCTGGCAGACATGAAAGTACAAACCGATAAGCCCGAAATGGATACATGACTTAGAAATAAATGATGACATCATAAACAAATTAGAGGAGCAATAATTACTATTTACACTTATGTACTGGGGAAGAACTCATGACCAAACATGCAAAATCCTTATTACATAAAATAAGAAAGTTTCTGTACAAACCAAACAAATGTGGCTAAAATTAGAGAAGCAGGTAACTGGGAGCTGGAGTGGGGGGGGTGAATCTTTGCAGCATTTTTTTGGTAATGGTTTCATTTCTAAGCTATATAAGGAACTAATTAAAATTTATTAGAATAAGGGCTCCAGTTGATCAATGGCAAATGATATGAACAGGCAGTTTTCAGAGGAAGAAATCAATGCTATTAACAGCCATATAAAAAAAGGCTCTAGATAACTAATAATCACAGAATACAAATTAAAGCAACTGTGAGGTCCCACACCCATTGCATCCATCAGACTGGCTAAATTGATAAAAAATGTAAAATGACAAAGATGCTAAATATTAAAAGGAGCTGTAGAAAAACATATATTAATCTACTATTCATGGAGCTGTGATCTGGTCCACTTGTTGTGCAAAGATCATCTGGTACTATGTCTCAAAATTTATTAAGCAATACATACCCTCTTTGACTCAGTCATATACCACTACTGGAAGTCTATACTCCTAAGAGATCAAAGAAAGAGTAAAAGAACCCACACACACAAAAATATTTGTAACAGCTCTTTTTGTAATGGCAAAGAACTGAAAACTCCAAGCACTAGAAAGGTACTTCAGAATATGTGTATTGTCTGACAAGCAGTCAAGCTAAGCCTAAAGAGTTCTACCAGCAGACTGGTCACAAGATGTTCTAAACAGAAATTCATTAGCTTTCAAAGACTGAATACTGAGTCAAAGAGAGGAAGCAAGGGGCACAATATGGGGAGTATTCACACAAACAATTCAACAATCATATATTAAGTGCCTACGATGTTGAAGAAACTATGCTAATACTAGTGATACAAAGACAAAATTAAAAACAATGTTGCCCTCAAGGGGCTTATTCCACTGGAAGGAGACAATTTTTAAATTTTTAAAATGTCCAAGATTCCTGAATAAGAATTAATGTTTACATATAACATTATAAGATTTACATGGTGTTGTCCACATAATCTAATAATGAAAACTGTAAACATTATCACCCCCATTTTACAGATGAGAGAATTAAGCTTAGACCTGTTTTCCACTGATAGACAATGCCTTTTGTACCTCAATTTCCTTATTTTTTGCAATGAGGGGGTTGGACTAGATTGGCTCCAATGTCCTGTCTCTCTCCAATATCTTATAAACTCTAACTCCAGCGTTTCCCTAACACTTGCAGTACCTTCCAGGGCTACTTCCCTACCTACTAAAATTATAAAGATTTTTTTGGAACTGTGATGAAATTAATTCCTGCCATTACTCAAGCTCATACCTTTTGTGAGAAGGGTTAGGTACTCCCATTTCCCTAAGAATTGGTTGTTTGATTTGTTTTCTCTGTCTTTTAAGCATTCCACTTCTTGACCATTTCCCTATTTATCAGCACTTTTCAAAGGGTTTACTAATAGTGACTTTAGACAACTATGTTTACTGAAGTAGATGCTGGAAAACTCCATGGTTTAGACTTACTAATTAATTAATTCTACAGCAACCCTGATCAATTTAGTAAACCCAAAATGAAGGCTAATACTTACCTCTAACACACGAGGTATCCAACCTTTCCGATAACCATAAGGAGGAGGTTCTCTTCTTGACGAGACCAGTGCCGTCTGCCTTGATCTCTGGGATCTTGCCCTTTCCTCAGCCTCAAGCTGGTCCTGAGACAGCTGAGTTGGAGCAGGTAAAAAGCTATGAAAAAGGATAAGGAGAAAAGTTAGAATACAAACAAAAACACTTTATGTTATTCAAATCAATAATGAAAATAAAATTTTTCTGGTTAATTTCATGAAAAGGGAGAATCTCTACTGATCTGTAGAACTGCCAATACCAGTCATTTTACATTCCAGGTAATAATGAAGTATCATTCATGGGATCAAGAATATCTGACTAAAGGCAAATGAGATGAGTTCTATGACCAGGACTGTCAGTATATACCTCACAATAGCTATTATACTATGTTTTTCAATCTCTTGTAACCTAAGAGTAAATCCTCAATCCTTCAGAGGATGATTGCCCAGAATACCGATTTTCTTTTTGTTCCCTTTTAATTACTACAGTACCAACATAAAAAGACAAGTAGAAATAGGAACAGAAGTTGAAACCTCAGAGAAAGAAAAGGATAGGGAATAGGCATGTAGCAGTTAGAGGAAAAAAAAGTACATTTAAGAATCCTTTTTTTATCCTGTTCAATTCAACAATTAATATATAATCTTAAGTAACAAAAGGCTGATTTTCTGAAAAAAGTTATTATAACCTTTAATAAGAAGTAATGCCAACTTGAATTTTTTTTTGACTATTTATACTTCCAGTGTATTGATCATAATAAATGTTAAGTTACTAAGCAAAAAGGTCCAACGTATTTATATTGAAAATGAATTACAGCACATGGAACAAAACCTTTGACATTCACTGTACAAAAGGCTTAATGAGTCCCTCAAAATTCTGGTCAACCAAGAATAAAAGGAAAAGTCAATCACTGTATTAAACATACTGTTAGCATTAGAAAAGCAATTCTACCTTTGACAGAAAGAGTCCAACCCTTGTTTCTGCATGCTAATAGAGTATGGATCAAAAGAACTTAGGTCAGTCTTCCCCAAAAAATTTCTACTGGAACTATCAACAAGAAGTCATATGGGCATGTTGTTTAACCCTTTGGAAAGTTCAAATGAACAGAGGCATGGTCAAGAAGTAAAATGCTTAAAAGATAGAGGACAACCAATTCTTCCTAGGGGAACAGTTTCAATTTTAAACAGTTTAAGATTTCCACTTTGCAGGCTTTATAAAGTTAGCAAAAACGAATTCAATGAAAACCTAAGAACCACTGGCCTACCTTAAAATTAAGCTAATACTGATATTGTTACTACTGGGCATCTCCCTTGTATGAATATATATAGGTGTGTACCTGTGTTTATATACATACCACCCTTTCCATAATATCTAACTCAGGTCCTACTTCCTCAGTGAAGCCTTTCCTTACCTATCTTCTAATTTTCTAACTCCTTTGGAACGTCTCACTCCCTGCCCACAAAAGTCAGCATTACATTACAGTTTAATTGCTTTGTACGTCTACATTCTGTCGAGTTAAACGATGCTTGCAAACCAGAGTTCCCCTCTTAATTGGCCTTTTCTATATACCCCACCATGTAACTGCCTGTTATGGTCCGTTGGGATTGATGACTTAGGGATTAGTCTAAGCTCTGTAATTTTTTTTTTGCTCATGATCACTCGCTGGAAATCGGGGGCCGCCTTCACGCATAGCTCCCCCGACTCCGGGAAGCGGCAAGATGTAGACTTGCCTGGAGGGGGAAGGAGGGCTCCCTTCCACCGGACTGACCACGAGCCCCTCAGCCCCAGTTCAGAGCTCGCCGGGCGGAGGCATGCAGCTCCGTTTTCCGAGAAGGTACAACGGCTCAGGGAGCCGACAGCGGCCGGAACCCCGCCTCGGCTCCCACCTACCTCACCACCACAAACAACCACCGTCCCCTTCCCGGTCCCCCACCTCCGACTCCCTCCACGGCCGTGCAGGCCTCTTCGCCACCTCGCCCTCGGAAACCAGAACAATTCACGCGAACAACTAAGGTCATTCTCGAACGCGCAGGGGCAGGGAAGCGTGGGCCACGCCGATCTAGGCAGCCACGACCAGGGGCGGCCGGCGGTCGGCGTAGGTGTTCAGGAAAGGCCCCGGCTTCCGGGGAGGCCTGGTCCGCTCGGCCGTAACGGGAACTCCCGGCCCCCAGCTTTCCCCAAAGCATCGCTACTCCCCCGACCGGCACGCTCCCAGAGTGTGGAAGCTGAGGAATAAAAAGGCAAAAGCGAACTGAATCTCTTCCGTAACGAAGACCCACCTGGTAAGCGCCATCTCCTTCCGCTGCTTCCAGCGCTCGCGGCAGCAGCGCTGGGAGGGGTTTGCTAGGCAACTGAAAGGGTTGGGGGAAGGCGGAGAAGGAAAGGCGAGAGCGCTGCGCGCGCACCCTTAACGAAAGGCCTCTTGGGATTTGTAGTACTTTGAGCCAAGGGCGGGGAAGGGGCGGGGCGAAGCCGTGGGCGGATTCGGATTCCGCTCTCTTTAACGCTTCAGTTGAACGTACGCCATGATGTCATCCACATTATGTGACGTTTAAGGCCTGCCCTAAGCAAAGTTGTGAACTCTCGGTATTTGGTGTTGGATACTTTTTCAGAGCAGTTTAACAAGGACTTTGGTCTGAGGAACCTGTCAGCTAATGGAATTGATGGTTTAGAGGAACCTAGGTGACTCATTGGGTAAAAAGTTGGACCTGGAGTCAAGAGAGATCTGAGTTCAAAGTCGTTATCAGATACTTACTAGCTATGTGACCTTGGACAAGTCATTGAACTTTCTACCTCAATTTCCTTATCTGTAAACCAGGGGTAATAATAGCGCCTACATTTCAGGGTTATTGTGGGGATGACGTCATCTTTATGAAGTGCTTACCAACCATAAAGAGCTATAAAAATGCTAGCTGCTCTTATACTTTTTGGAATCAAAGGAGTATTTATCTCTAATAATACAATTGAAGGCGCTGCTACAGGACTTGGGGGAGCTCTTTTAATGCTGGAGGAACTGTTGGATGCCCTTCAAAAAACAACAAATACTTCAGTACCGAGGACAGTACCACATAGTGAGACAGTAGATCCGCAAGCATTTTATTCAGTACCTACTGTGGCAGAAACTGCTCAGATGGGGGTAAGCTAAGACAGAAAAGAAACAAACGCTCCCTGCTCTCAAGGAACTCACAGTCCCTAAGGAACTCTTGTTCTTAGTGACAGCTGATGATAAGGAAATGAAACAAATAGTGGTAACAATGAAGAGTTAAGTTCTGGTTTTCCTACCAGTAATAGTAACAGTAACTAATACTGTAAATGAGAGCTCACAACAGCAAGGGATCAACATGGGCTAGAGTTTTCAGGAAAGGCTTATTATCAACAGGTTCTAAAGACACAAATCAACAATTAGTATATAGTAAGTGTTTACTAGGTGCTAAGCACCTAGTGCTTAGTACCAAGAGCTAATCTAAGCTAAACTACATAGTCCAAGTCTTTAAGGAGTGTACATTATACTAGAGGAAAATAGTATATGCACAGATTAATCAGAATAAAGTTATTTATTCTATGGGATAGGGACACCAGGAAGGACCTGAAGAAGCAGGGCTTCTTCAACTTTTTCTACTCCTGATCCCTTTGCACATGAGAAATTTTTATGCAATCTTGAGCATATAGGTATATAAAATAGGGATACAAATAAAACAGTGATTAATAATACCTCTTTTTCCAATTGAGTGAGCCTATTTTTCAAGGTGTTATTTTCTTCAGCATTTTTTTGGGTCTCCTTTACCAAGGTATTGACCCATTTTTCATGCTTTTCTTGCATCTCTCTCATTTCTCTTCCCAGTTTTTCCTCCACCTGTCTAACTTGATTTTCAAAATCCTTTTTGAGCTCTTCCATGGCCTGAGCCCACCAGACATCCACCTCGGATGTCTGGGATACAGAGTCCCTGACCTCCACGTCTTTCCCTGATGGCAAGCATTGTGCTTCTTCATCAGAAATGAAGGGAGGAAGGAACATCTCTTCCCCAAGAAAGCAGCTCTCTATGGTCTTATTTTGCTTCCTTTTTCTGGGCATTTTCCCAGCCAGTTACTTGACTTCTGAGATTCCTCTGCACCCCCGCCTAGATCCACCCAGGTAGTGCTTTGGGTCTGAGATTCAAATGCTGCTTCCCAGTCTCAGGGCTATCTGTGGTGGAGCAGCTGCTATTCAATGTGAGCTTAAGTTCTGGTGCTTAGGCGGGGGCAGGGCCACCTCCCAGGCTCAGTTCCCTCAGGGGTTTATGCAGAGACCTTCAGTAATGGCCCTGAGCTCCTGCCTGCTGCTCCAGGAGTTGCGGGCTGCTGCTGCCTCCCAAGGGTGTCTGAGCCACGGAAACACCCTGCTCCCCTCTTGGCCAGCCCAGAAGTCTCTCTCACTGACCTGTAGCGCCTGTGGGCGGAGGGACTATCGCAGCCACCAGAGGTTCCCTCCCTGAAGCCTGCTCGGATCTGCTCCTCTGGGGCCATGTGGCCAGGGCAGCTCAGGGGTGGGCTCCGCTGTCCAGAGCATGATGGACCCCTGTGGACGGCTTTCCAGGGCTCTCTGGAACAGAAATTTCTTCCACTTCGTTGGTGCGTGGCTTGCAGTACTCTAGAATTTGTGAGGAGTTCTTTTTACAGGAAATTTATGGGCTGTGGATTCGGAGCTAGCATACGTGAGTCTTTCTACTCCGCCATCTTGGCTCCTGCCCTGATTAATAATAAATCATAAAGAAATTTATTTTATAACAATTCTTTGATATACATATAATTTTACCATTTATTAAAATGAAAAGCAAATTTACATACTAATGAGATGGATGTGCCTGTTTATTTTTACATAAAGAATTAAATCTTGGCAGAATATTTGATACTGTTGGACATAGAGCATCTTCAATGTTTTTCAGAGATATTTGATTATTTTGATTTTATAATTGTCAATGCTGAGAATACCACTTCACATAAATACATAGTACAAAATGGCAGAAGCATGTTTAGGGCCATTCAGAAATTGTTGGAAATTCTGTCCTAATCTTAAGCCAAAATTCATTTAATGATTTGGTATGCATGGTAAAGAAAAACAACAAAAAAACTTCAGTTCATAACATACAATAATCTCCAATATGAGATGAGTTGTTCTTGCCAACATTCAATGGCATTGTGTGGAGTGATGGTATGCACATGAGCAGTGCAAAGTATGCCTATTGTGTGTTCAGAACCAAGGCAGTGGGGAAGTTGTGTAAAGCAACATGGACAAGCGCTGCCAGAAACGCCTCACATTCATTTGATGTTAATTGTCATGGGGCATTCAGAAACCTTTTACTTCTGCCAGATATTTCGTGACCCCCCACATTCAGTCACATAACCCCATATGGGGTCACCACCCACAATTTAAAAAGCTCTATTATACAGGATGGCACTTGAGCTGAGACTCAGAGAAAGTTAAACATTCTAAGAGAGGCAAGTGACAAGGGACTATACTCTAGTCATGGGTGCCATCTTACATAAAGGCACAAAAGCAAAAGATACCTCATATATTATCTCACTTGATCCTTACAACAACCCTGTGAAGTAGGTGCTTATTTTTGTCCACATATTTTTCAGAGGAGGAAATTCAGGTTGAGTGACTTTTCCAGCGTGACACAACTTGTAACTATCTGAGACAGGATCTGAACTCAGCTCTTCCTAATTCTAGGTTTAGATCTCTTCCAGTTGGGCCAGTTAGCTCTCCATGATGTTATGTATGGGAAATGACTGAAGTGTTGGAGTTTGGCCAGGATGTTAAGTTTGCAAGGGGAAGTAATGTGAATCAATCTAGATATATAGGCTGAAGGCAGACTGTGAAAGATTTTAAATGCCAAACAGAAGTATTTGAGTTTGATTTTAGAGACAATAGGGAGCCCCTGGAGATTCTTAAGCAGGAGAGTAACATGGTCAGGCTCTGCAATAACAATAATGATTTGACAAGTACATAAAGTTTGTATAGGCAAGGGGAAAGATTAGAGGCAGAGAGTTCGATTGGGAGGACAGTATTGAGTCCAGATAAAAGATGATGAGAACCTTAACTATGGTGGTGATTGTATACAGAGGATGTATATGGAGGCAGAATCAGCAAGATTTGAAAACCTATTTAATGGCTATGGGTAGTGAGTTGGGGAGAACGAAGAATCAAAGACAATTCCAAGATTTAGGTTAAATCACAAGCCTGAGTGATGAAAAGAGAACAGTGAACCCTCAACAGAAACTATGACATTAGGAAGAGGTCTGATCTTAGGAAAAAGATAATGAGTTCCTTTTCGGATTGCATAGTGTTTTGGGGGAACATGCTCAGAGGTACTTTCTGGTTCTATTGAATCCTATGGAAACTTCGGGGCCTACTTCCATCCATGTGATAACCCATTTCTGGGAGGACTTGGTGTTTTGGTACACTGTGACAAACCCTGAGAGACCCCATGCTTATCCCACTGCGACAGTGGCATGGGAGGAGGAACACTACATTAATTAAAAGAAGAAACAGCTTCTAGCTCAGTCTTTTTTGACTTTCCATATGGTATCATGTAGCTTGAAACATCCAGAGAGGACTGGGAATAGGTTGTCCTTTCTTCAGGGCAGCAGCATGACAGCTATGCCCAAAGGGTAGTTAATGCAGAGGGAAAAGTAAATAAACTCGTTCCTGGTTACATTTTCCCCTTGTATGTTTCCTTACCTGAATGGGTGATTCCTTAGCAACCTCAAGATGTACTCCAGGCTTGGGGGTGAGCTTGGGAACTTTGAGTCTGTGACTGTCCTGGCAGAAACATCTATCAGAGTGGTGGTGACTGATGGCAGGGAAAGCTTTTGCATCAGAGAGGATAGCCTCCTAGAGGAGTTACCCATCCTGCACAGATGCCACAGCCAGTGGTGAACTGCATGATTACATGCTTGGAGTCTGAGGGAGTAGAAGAAATTTCAGATCCTGAAATATGAGGAGTTGTGGGTTACCCTTTGCCAATCATATGTAAAATTAATGTGCATTATTACCCTTGTGCTCTGAGTTTAAGAATACTTTTCCCATGGAAGCTGTGTGTACTTTTGGAAGAGTGAGTCTTGGGTTATTGGGATATGTTTTTATAACTACGCTTCTTGCTATAATTGGAGTAAATTCCTTTGCTAAATGATAATTAAGCCTATTGACTATTTGTTCTTTCTTTAAAAAAAAATCCTTTTAAAATCAATTAACAAGCATTTATTTTTATTCCTCTCAACCCATTCCCATAAAAAAATAGATAAAATCCAAACTCTCCTATCAAATATACAGTCAAGTAAAACAAATTCTTGAACTGTCTATATCTAAAAATATCATGTGTTTGTCACCTCTCTATCAGGGAGTAGTCAGCATGCATTATCATAGGTCCTCTGGAATCATGGTTGATTGTTGCAATAATAAAATGTTCTTAATTTTTCAAAGTTGCTTGGGGTTTTTTTTAGGTGCTTATTGAGGTCTTTTTTTATTACATTTTTTTAATTCCAAGGGGTTTTCCTCCATCTCCTCCCACCTCACACCAGAGGCTAACATTTGACACATATATAGATATAGATATGTTACATACATAAAACCATACAAACCATACAGAACCATTCTTTCTCTGCAAGTGGATAGCATCTTCCTTCATAGGTCCTTTACAGTTGATTTCAATGTTAAATATTACTCAGAACAGCTTAGTCATTCATGGTTACTCTTAGAACAATATTGTTTTTATGGTGTACTATATTCTCTTAATTTGACTCATTTCACTCTTCATTGTTTCATGCAAGTCTTTCCAGATTTTTCTAAAATCAACCAGTTCATCATTTCTTGTAGCACAGTAGTATTCCATCACAATTACATACCACAACTTATTCAACCATTCCCCAATTGATAAGCATGCCCTCAATTTCTAATTTTTTGCCACCACAAAAAGAAATACCATAAATATTTTAGAACTCATGGGTTCTTTCCTTTTTTTCCTGATCAATTTGGAAAATATGTCAAATGGTAGATTTGAAGGGTCAAAGAATATACACAATTTAAAAGTCTTTAGGCATAATACCAGATTACTCTTCAAAATGGTTGTATCAGTTCACAGTTTCACCAATAGTATATTAATATCTCAGTTTTTCCACATGACCTCCAACATCTGTCATTTTCCTTTCTATCATTTTAATCAATCTGATGATATGTAGCTCGAAGCTATTTTAATTTGCGTTTCTCTAATCATTAATTACTAAGAGCATTTTTATATGACTATCTATAGCTCTGATTTCTTCTTCCAAAAACTGCCTGTTTATATGCTTTGTTCAGTCATTTTCAGTCACGTCTGACTCTCCATGACCCCAGTTGGGGAGTTTTCTTGGCAAAGATACTGGAGTAGTTTGCCATTTCCTTCTCTAGCTCATTTTACAGATGTGGAGACTGAGATAAACAGGATTAAATGACTTGCCCAGGGTCATATGACTAGTTAGTGTCTAAGGGCAGATTTGAAAACATGAAGATGAGTCTTCCTGATTCAAAACCCAGTGCTCCTTCTACTGCACCACCTAGCTGCCTTTTGCATCCTTTGACCATTTATCAATTGGGAAATGACTCATTCTCTTATAAAATTGATTATAATAAATAATATATAAGTATAATTATATTACAAATAAGTGATTTCTCTATATATTTGAGATATAGGACTTTTATCCAAGAAACTGTCTATAAAATTATTCTCCAATTTTCTGCTTTCCTTCTAATCTTGGCTACATTGGTTTTATTTGCATAAAACCTTTTTAATTTAATGTAATCAGCATTATCAATTTTACATCTCACATTGTTCTCTATCTCTTGTTTATTCATAAATTATTCTATCCAAAAATCTGATAGGTCATATGTTCCTTGTTCTTCTAATTTACTTATGCTCTCTCCCTTTATATTTATTTAGGTCACATATCTATTTTGATCTTATCTTATAAGTAGTGTAAGATATTAATCTATACCTACTTTCTGCCAGTTTTTCCAACAATTTTTGCCAAATAGTGAACTCTTAGCCCAAAAGCTTAAATATTTATATTGGTCAGACACAAGGTTACAATAACCATTTACTACTGTGTATTATATGTCTACTCTCTTCTAGTGGTTTCCCAATCTATTTCTTAATCAGTATCAGATAGTTTTGATAGTTACTGCCTTTCAATACAGTTTAAGATCTGGTACTGCTGACCTTCCTTCCTTTATATTTTTTTCATTAGTTCTTTTGATATTCTTGACCTTTTGTTCCTCTAAATGAATTTTGTTATTATTTTTTCTAGCTCAATAAAATATTTTTTGGTAATTTAATTGTAATGGCACTGAATAAGTAGATTAATTAAGATAGAATTATCATTTTTATTACACTAGCTCAACCCACCTATGAATAATTAACATTTCTCCAGTTATTTAAATCTGACTTTATTTATCTAAAAAATGTTTTACAGTTATGTTTCTATAGTCCCTGGGTTTGTCTTGGTAGGTATAGAACCAGTCATTTTCTATATTGTCTGTGGTTATTTTAAATTAAATATCTCTTACTATCTCTTTTTGCAGGGCTTTACTGGCAACATATAGAAATGCTGATGATTTATGTGAGCTTATTTTATATTCTGCTACTTTATTAATATTGTTAATTGTCTCAGTTAACTTTTTAGTTAAATCTCTAGGATTTTCCAAATATATCAGTATATTGTCTGCAAAAAGATTTCCTCATTGGTCATTCTGAATCCTTCAATTTCTTTTTCTTCTCTTTTTACTATTGTTAGCTTTTCTGGTACATATTAAATACTATTGGTGATGATGGGACATCTTTGTTTTATTCCTGATCTTATTGTAAAGTCCTCTAGCTTATCCCTGTTACAGATAGCACTTGCTGATGGTTTTAGATAGATACTTCTTATCCTTTTAAGGAAAAATCCATTTATGCCTATAGTTTCAAGTGGAATGAATGTTTTATTTTGTTAAACAATTTTTCTGCATCTATTGATATAATCATATGATTTTTGTTATTGATCTAATCAATTATATTAATATTTTTTTTTATGTTGAACCAGCCTTGAATTCCTGGTATAAATCCTACTTGGTCACAATATTTCATTTTTATTACTATATTGTCATCATCTCTGAGCTAGTGTTTTATTTAAGATTTTTGCTCCAATATTCATTAATGAAACTGTTCCTTGATTTTCTTTCTCTATCTCTGCTCTTTCTGGTTTAGGTATTAAAACTATATTCATTTTATAAAAGGAGGTTGGTAAGACTCCTTCTTTGCCTATCATTCCAAATAATTGATTTAATATTGGAATTAGTTGGCCTTAATGATTGATAGAATTTACTTAAATCCATCTGATTCTGATGTTAACATTTAATTGGAGATTTTAAATTTGTTCTTTTTCTAGTTTTTCTGTTGCATACTCAATTCATTGTTTTGCTCTTTCTTCATTTTATTGATGTAAGCATTTAGAAATATAAACTTTCCTCTGGTTACTGTTTTTGCTACACCCCACAAGTTTTGGTATATTGTCTAATTTTTATCATTCTCTTTAATGACATTATTGATTGTTTCTATGAATTGGTCTTTAACCCACTCTTTTTTTAAGGTTAGGTTATTTAGTCTCCAATTAATTTTTAATCTGTGTTTCCATGGTCCTTTATTAAATGTAATTTTTCTTGCATTACGATCTTAAAAGGACACATTTAATATTTCTATCTTTCTGCATTTAACTGAAAAGTTTTTATACCCTAATATATGGTCAATTTTTGTAAAGATATCATCTACTGCTGAGAAAAAGATATATTTCCTTCTATTCCCATTCAATTCTCTCCAGATGTCTATCATATCTAGTTTATTTAAGGCTCTATTCATCTTCTTGACTTGTTCTTCTTTCTTTTTTGTTAGATTTATCGAGTTCTGAGAGGGGAAGGTTGAATCCTCCATATTATTTCTATTCATTTCTATTTCCCTTTTAAAATTTAGATATTATAGCATTTGGTGCATATATTTTAGTATTGATATTGCTTCATTAGCTATGGTACCTTTTAACATAGCGTAGTTTCCTTGTTATCTCTTTTAATTAAATCTATTTCAGCTTTAATGGTCTGAGGTCATGACTGCTACTTCTGCCTTTTTTTTACTTCAGCTGAAGCATATAAATTCTACTCCAGCTCTTTATTTTTATTCTATGTGTGTCTTGTAAACAACATATTGTTGGGTTCTGATTTTTGATCCATTCTGCTACATATTTCTGTTTTATGAGTGAGTTTATCCTATTCACCTTCAAAGTTATACTTACTAGTTTTGCATTTCTCACCATCCTATTTTACTTATCCCTACCTAAATTTATTTTTTAGGATCATCTCATCACAACCAACTCAACTCTAAGCCTTCTAACTATACATATTCTTTTTAACTACCCCAGTAGTGATAACATTTTTAATAGTTACAAATATCATTTTCCTATATAAGAAGTAAACAGTTTAGCCTTATTAAATCCCTTAAAATTATAATTGGCCTTTCATGTTTACCTTCTTCTGTATCTCCTGATTCCTGTAAGTCAAATTTTCTGTTGGGTTCTGGTTTTTTCCTCAAGAATACTAGGAAGTCCTCTAATTCATTAAATATCCATTTTCCATTGCAGGATTACACTCAGTTATTCTGAATAGGTTATTCTTAGTCACAAACCTAGCACTTTTGCTCTTCAGAATATCATATTCCATGCCCAATGGTCTTTTAATGTAGAAGCTGCTAAAGTTTGTATTATCCTAACTGTAGCTCCATGACATTAAATTGTTTCTTTCTAGTCACTTGTAATATTTTCTCATTGATATGGGAGCATTGAAACTTAGTTATAATGTTCCTGTGAGTTTTCATTTTGGGATCTCTTTCAGGTGGTGATTGGTAGATTTTTTTTTCTATTTCTATTTTGTTCTCTAGTTCTTAAACCTCAAGCAATTCTTCTTTATTTCTTGAAGTATGGTGTCTAGACTCCTTTTTCTATTATAACTTTTAGGTAGTCTAACAATTCTTATATTATCTCTCCTCAATCTGTTCTCCAGGTCAATCATTTTTCCGACATTTCACATTCTCTTCTATTTTTTTTATTCTTTTGATTTTATTTATTATTTCTTGATGTGTTAGTTTTTTCCCCTTGTACAATTCTAATGGTCAAGGAGTTATGTTCTTCCATAAGATTTTGAGCCTCTTCATAGTATTCTTACTTTTCCTACATTAATCTTATTCCTTTTCCCAATTTTTCCTTGAAAGACCATATTTTCCCCTGAAGTATTATACTCAGTTTAGCTGGGTAGGTGATTCTTGGTTTGAGTCCTAGCTCCTTTGCCTTCTGGAATATCCTATTCCACGCCCTTCCATCCCTTAATGTAGAAGCTGCTAGATCTTGACTTATCCTGATTGTATTTCCACAGTACTGGAATTGTTTCTTTCTAGCTGCTTGCAAGATTTTTTCCTTGAGCTGGGAGTTCTGGAATTTGGCCACAATGTTCCTAGGAGTTTCTCTTTTTGGATCTCTTTCAGGTGGTGATCGATGGATTCTTTCAATACTTATTTTGCCCTCTGGTTCTAGAATGTCAGGGCAGTTTTCCTTGATAATTTCATGGAAGATGATGTCTAGGCTCTTTTTTTGATCATGAGTTTCAGGTAGACCCATAATTTTTAAATTGTCTCTCCTGGATCTATTTTCCAGGTCAGTTGTTTTTCCCATGAGATATTTCACATTCTCTTCCATTTTTTCATTCTTTTGGTTTTGTTTAATGATTTCTTGGTTTCTCATAAAGTCATTAGACTCCATCTGTTCCATTCTAATTTTGAGAGAACTATTAAATTCAGTGAGCTTTTGAGCCTCTTTTTCCATTTGGCTCATTCTGCTTTTGAAAGCATTCTTCTCCTCATTGGCTTCTTGAACCTCTTTTGCCAATTGAGTGAGCCTATTTTTCCAGGTGTTAATTTCCTCAGCATTTTTTTGGGTCTTCTTTACCAAGGTATTGACCCGTTTTTCTTACTTTTCTTGCATGTCTCTCATTTCTCTTCCCAGTTTTTCCTCTACCTGTCTAACTTGCTTTTCAAAATCCTTTTTGAGCTCTTCCAAGGCCTGAGCCCACCCGCTACCCCCCTGGGGTGTCTGGGGTACTGAGGCCCCGCCCTCCACGTCTTTCCCTGATGGCAAGAATACGTCCTCATCTTCGTCAGATCCGAAGGTCGGGATCATTTGCATTTGTTGGAAAAAACTCTCTATAGTCGTATTTTTCTTCCCTTTTCTAGGCATTTTCCCAGCCAGTTACTTGACTTCTGAGATTCCTTTCCACCCCCACCTGGATCCGCCCAGCTAATGCTTGGCCTCTGAGATTCAAATGGTCTTTCCGGCAACAAGCTTTAGTTCTGGTGCTGGGGTGGGGGCAGGGCTGCCTCCCAGGCTCAGATCCCTCAGGGGCTTTATGCAGAGATTTTCAGGAACGGAGTGGGTGGGGGCGGGGTGGGGGGCCCACCTCCTAGGCTCAGTTCCCTTGGGGGCTTTATGCAGAGGCCTTCAGTAATAGAGCGGGGTGGGGGCAGGGCCGTCTCCCAGGCTCAGCTCCGTCAGGTTTTATGCAGAAACCTTCCGTAATGAAGATCCTGCCTGCTGTTGGGGGATTCCTGAGTCCTGGGCCGCTGCCACCTCAGCCGCTGCCCACACCTCTGCCTCCGCCGCTTCCTGCCCCCCGTCTCTGCCACCGCCGCTTCCTCCCGAGGGGGCCCGAGTCACGGAGATGCCCTGCTCCCCCTCTTGTCCAGCGCAGCCTTCTTTCTCACTGACCTGTAGCTTCTGTGGGCGGAGGGACTTTCCCGGCTGCCGGAGCTTCCGTGTCTGAAGCCTGCTCAGGTCAGCTTCTCTGGGGTCGCGGCCAGAGCAGCGTTGGGGTGGGGTCCGCTTTCCGGGGCGCGACGGACCGTGGGGACGGGTCTCCAGTGCTCCCTGGAACGGAAATCTCTTCCACTCCGTTTCTGCACACTTTATATTGACCCAGAAGTTATGGGGGTCTCTTTTCACATTAATTCTATGGGCTTTGGTTTTGGAGCTCGTAAACGTGCGTCCTTCTACTCCGCCATCTTGCCCAATTTTTTCTCAATCTCTCTTATTTGATGTTTAAATTTCTTTCTTAGCTCTTCCAAGATTCTTTTTGTTCTTGTGACCATTTTACATTTTTCCTTGAAGTTTCACAAGTAACTATTTTGACTTCATTGTCTATTTGAACCCTGATCTTCTCTTTCACCATAGTAGCTTTTTAGGGTTAGATTCTTTCTCTTTTGTTTGCTCATATTTTTTAAACAGCCTATTTCTTGGCTATTACCTTTCTATTAGGGTCAGGCTCTGCTCCCAGAGTGTGGGGGATAATGTCTCAGGCTGCAGGGATTTTTAATTTTTTTTTTCTGAGCTCTCTCTGGGGGTCTTTGACTTTGTGTTTTATCCAATGTTCTGTGGCTCATGGCCAGGTGCGATCACTACTCCTGTGGCTCATACATTGGTCTATGAGTGTTATCAGATACTCCCCTCTGCCCCTAAGATAAGACCAGAGCCCCCATTACCACTGTCACCACAGTCTTGCTCCCTGTAGTTCCTCCAGCAGCCACAAGTGTCATCTTGCCCCTCTGCCCTGGAACTGAAACCAGAGACTCTGCTCTCCTGCGTGTGACCCCAACCAGCAATGCCTCTGCCCCTTTGTATACTGTAGGTGCATGTTCTCACTCCTACACTCCTGTGACTACAGCCACAGCCTCGGGCTGCATCTGGTCAATTTGCCTGGGCCCTGCCTCCAGCACCAGCAGTGAGTCCCACACGATCTTCCCCTAATCAGCTGCCAGAACCCCATACAGTCCGTGGGGTGAAAGTTCCCCAAGTTGAGCTGCCCCAAGGGCTTGCTGTTTGCTGACTCACTGATATCGGCCAGATGGTATCTGCACTTGTCTCTAACCAGACCACCACCTCAGGAGTCAAATCTTTCCTAGCATCCTTTCAAGTTTTCTTAGGTTTTACCCCAACTTTTCATCATTTCTGCCACCCTAAAATTCACTTTGACCCATTATTTTTAGTTATTTGGAAGAGCCAGGTAATTTCCTGCCTTATCCTACTATCTTCCCACCCTTGCTTATCTTTATATTATTGCTATTATATTAGTTACTTTCACAATTCTGGTTATTTTACTCTGTATCAGTTCATGTACGTTCAGTTGATCACAGATTTCTCTGAAATGATGTCATTTCTTACAACACAATAGTATTCTATCACAATCACATACCATAGCCATTCATAGTCACTCCCCAATTGATAGACATACCCTTAGTATCCAGTTCTAAAAAAATAAAAATAAACCAAAAGCTCCAACTCTGTTATAAATATTTTTGTACATATGGATCCTTTTCCCCTTTCTTTGATCACTTTGGGGTTTAAGCCTCGTAATGTTATTGCTGGGTCAAAGGGAATGCACAGTTTAATTGCTTTTGGGGACATAATTTCAAATTGCTTTCTAGAATGGCCAGATTATTAATTCACAATTCCTCTAACAATATATCAGTGTGCCTATAATTCCATGACCTGTAGCCCACCTGAGGACTGTAAGGCAGAACCACAGAGTTGCTTTTATCTGCATTTCTATAATAAGGGATTTGAAGTATTTTTCCATGTGGTTGTTGATAGTTTGGATTTCTTCTTTCCAAAACTGCCTGTCTATATCCTTTGTATTGGGGAGTACCACGTGGTCTTATAAATTTGAATCAGTTCCTTCTATCTGTTGGAAATGAGGCCTTTTTCAGAAAAACTTGTTTTCAAGATTTTTTTTCCCCAGTAAAATCAGGGATAAAGCAAAGATATCCATCATCACTACTACTATTTTATATAATACTAGAAATGTTAGCTACAATAAGAGTCAATGGTTATTAATAATAACTAAAATAATTATTAAATAAAAATTAATAATAAAATAATATTTATAATAATAAGACAAAAAAGAAATTGAGAGAATAAGCATATTTGTTGTTTAGTTGTGTCTGACTTTTCATGATCCCATTTGGAGTTTCATGGTAAAGATACTGGAGTGGTTTGCCATTTTGCCTACCTCCCAGGGTTATTGTGAGTATGAAGCAAGATAGTATTTATGAAACATTTTGGACATTTTAAAGTGCTATAAGAAGGATATATAAATGTTACTTATTAGTATTGTCATCTTTTATTATCATGACTCCAGTTTAAGCATTAAGACTGTTTTTATATTACAGAAAGAATTTAGTAGAACCACTTCTCTTGCTACTTTTGCAAACATATTATGTGATATTGGAATTAATTGTTCTTTCAATGATGGATATAATTCACTTGTAAATCTATACAATTCTGCTTCCCTCCCTCTCCACTTTGGGCATTTATTTATGGCTAATTAAATTTCTTTTTCTAGGAAATTAATGCATTATTAAAATTCTGTGTTAGTGAAATTAATTAATTAAATCTATGTGTTATTTAAATTCTCCATTTCTTGTTCTGTTCATTCGAGTGTTTAATATTTTTGTAAATATTTATCCTTTGACTCACAGTGTTGGATTTTGGGCACATAATTAGATAAAATAGTTTCAAATCATTTCCTTTATTTTTTCTTCAAGGGAACTCTCCTTTTCAATTTTTGATATTTAGTCTGGCCTCAGACGCTTACTGTATGACCTGGGACAAGTCACTTAACCCTGCTTGCCTCAGTTTCCTCATCTTTAAAATGAGCTGGAGAAGAAAACAGCAAACCACTCCAATATCTTTGCCAAGAAAACCCCAAATGGGTTACAAAGAGGGTATGCAAAGCCTGGTGATTTTGTTTTCCTCTTTTAAAAAAATTAATTTAGTCAATTTTCCAATTTTTTTTAAAACCTTCATTTTTAAAAAAATTGTGTTTTTCATTTTTGCTTTCAGTTTTGTGAATTTCTTTTTTGACATTTAGTTAAGGTTTTGAAATTGCTTTTTTATTTTTTTCTCAGTAGCATGCCCAATTAATTGATCTCTTCTTTCTCTCTTTTATTGATGAAAGTATCTAGAGAGAGAAAATTTCCTCTAAGTACTACTCTGTATCCAAAAAAATTTGTTATATTGGCTCATTGTTTTAAATATTTTTGGTATAATTTTCTATTGCTTTTACAATTTGTTCTTTGATTCTCCAGTTCTTTAGGATTAATTTATTTAGTGTCCAATTACTTTTTAATCCTTACCTCAATGGCATTTTACTGGATATAGTTTGATTTCATTGTGATCTGTTAAAGATCATTTAATGGTTTTTGATTTTCTAGGTTTTGGTGAGGTTTTTATATCCTAACACATGGTTGTTTTTTGTAAAGATGTCATGCATCGCTGTTTCTATAAGATATCCCAAAAGTTTTAGTGCCATTTTAAGCTATAAAATAGATTATAGTGTATATATATATATATATATATATGTTCTTTACACATACATATTTCAATATGTATATGTCTTTTTATATTTGTATATCTATATCTATCTATAATTAACTTTCCTTCCTGTATCTATAGGAAGTTAGATAAATATAGATATTCTTTTCTCTCCTACTGCCTGATTTTTTAATGGAAGTACACCAATGGGGGCTCTGAAGCTACACTAGTAAAAGATAAGGCACCTAGAGGGATATTGCTAGAACTTGTAACTGAGAGTACAAATCAGGGATGGGGGAGGAGCTGAGCTATACTAGAGTTAGATCATAGATTTAGATCTGTAAAAGATCTTAGATGCTGTTTAGAGCAACAACTTCATATTTCAAGTGAGGAAATACTGAAATTCACAGAGGTGAAGGACTTGCCCAAAGTCATATAAATAAGTCCTAGAGTAGAGATTTAAACTTAGACTCCCTCCCTCCAAATCTATTACTTTCTACTGTGTCATGCTCTCTTCCAACACGTAGGATTTAAGAAATTTACAGGACCTTTAAAAGCGTCTTACTTCTAGGACCTGCACTCTGTCCACTAGACTACACTGTTTCCTACAAAGTAGATGGGACCATGAATGGAATAAATAAGATTTCATTGTTAGAGGACTTCTATAGTCCTAGTCAAAGAAAAAGGACAGTAAATGCCAGGATAATAGCTATGGAAGTTGAAGATGGTGTGGGATTATTAAGGAAATGAGACATCAACTACTGACCCCTCTCCTCTGTTGTAGCTGGGTAGCAAGAAGTGTGTCACAGTGAGATCCTTAGAAAAATGAAGCCCCAGTGATAAGAAGAGACATGGGCTAGGGTTCATAGCAGCCTCATAGTATAAGCAATAAGGCAGAGATTTTGTCTCCCTATGAATTCCTTAACTTCTTTTCTATCTATAATAAATTTGGTTATGTATTGAATGTCATTTTCTTTAAAAGGATGGTAAAACATTAATGGTAATAATTCATCATTAGAGAGTTATCCTTGTTATCAACACTAAAGGTTAATGTGGCCATTAGTGGTGCTAATTCACATTTATGTATATAAATAAATAAACTTAAAGTTTATAAAACATTTTCCTCCTAACCTATTTTATAGCTGAGGAAAATTAGTCTCTGAGAGGATTAGTGGTTTGCACATGGCTGTACAATTGAGTGCTAGAACATAGTTCAAACTCAGATTTCCTGATTTTAGAGACAGTGGTGTTATTATACCATATTCTCATTTTTCACACCCAGGCTTTATTCCTGCCTGGATTACATAGCCCTCTCTATTTTCACTGGAACCCAATGATTCTATAATGTATGTATCCTGTTTTTGAAGCAAAATTTTCTCATTACTCGAATCTAAATAGTTCTGTAATCCAAGATGACAAAGTGCTAAATTGATAGTCCAATTGATGTAGAAAATAACAATACTGGAAGCAAACAAGAAGGTCTTAATTTAAAATGCCACTAAAATTGTGTTTCCTGCTTTGTAGTTTCTTTTTGATTTGGAACTATGGAAGAATGCAATATGCTTTCCAGTTTACTTCTGCATATTGGTATTATTAGGAAAATGCAATTACTTTTTCTCATTGCATTTATAATTTCCACTTTACGTCACTGTTTGATGGTGATTCCTTAACATGACTTTTAATCTCCTAGTGGAAATATGAACCTCACTTCTTATCTGAAAGCATTGAATATGCACAAATATTACCCTTTAGAAGATCCTATGTTTTAAGGGGACTTTGTCTCTCCTGAAGGAATATGACCAAGTACAAGTGATTTGAGCCAGGTCACAGTGTCTTGACCTCAGTTTCTGCTCCAGATTTTGTCTCGTTCTTAGTTTCTGCATTTGTAAAACAAGGAAGTTGTATGGGATTGGCGGGTAGAAAAAGCAATGAATGGAGTACTGAGCATAGATTTGACTTCATATTTAGACTCATATACTTATTAGGATCTTGGTCCACTCATATGCCCTTTGACTGCCTCAGTTTCCTCATCTGTAAAATGGGAATAATAACAGCACCTACTTCCTAGGGTTCCTGTGAGGATAAACTAAGATCCAGACTCTAAAGTGCTAGAGAGGTGTTAGTTGTGGTTATAATGGTTATTTATCATTATCATTAGTATCAATGTTGTAATGAAGGATTAAGAAATAGATTTCTGAATGTTTTTTACAAAGTGTTATATTTTAAAATTTACATCACCAAATTGTAGACCAATAGGTAATTTTTAAAATATTATTTTTCCCCCGAATTAGATATAAAAATAATTTTTCACATCTGTTTTTTTAAGTTTTGAGTTTAAGATTCCATCCTTCCCTCTCCTTCTCCCTGAGAAAGTAAGCGACATTATATGTTATACATGTGCAATCATTAAAACAATTTCCATAACCAACAGGTAGTTATGCTTTTCTTACAGACTTTCAAGGAAAGAGAATTCATAATTTCTTGTAGCCATGAACCTAACTGGTCTTAGAAAGTCCTCTATCATGTGAAACAAACATTTATTGAGAACCCAGTGACTCCATGGCTCTGTTTTGGATATAGAGTCATTTATAGAATATGGAAAAGATTAGGCATAGCCTTGTAGCAAGTTAATGAATCCTCCACATAGCTGGGAGAGATTACTGTCTCCTCAATATTACCTCCATATTATTGCTTACAATGTTCTTCACATCCTTCTCCACCTATTGATACCTTACTCTTTTTTCAAGGCCTTATCAATTGCCACCTGCACCACAAATCTTTTCCTGATACCCCCTATTAGAAGTGGTTTCTTATCTGTTCTCATGTCAATTTATTTTCTCCTTATGTTTACATATAGGTGCGACAAGAATGTGGTGTTTGGAGTAAGGAAAACCTGGGTTCAAAGCTCATTGCCAACATTGATAGCAAGTGCTTTAACTGATCTGGGTTGTAGGACTTAGCATGACTTAGACTGACTGAAATCTGCTGTGGTAGAAGAAATTCCAGCACTTATAATACTGTAATTTGTAATGCATTGTATTTCTCTCTGTAATTTTCTTATCTTGCCCTACTAGCTTATGTCAATGAAGGTTGAAGAGCCTGGGAATAAGGGCCCTTTCTGATTCTAGATAACCATGTGTCTAGTTTAACTCTTGGGCTCTTTGGAGATGACAAAACCCCTAGCTGTTTCTGGTCATGTGTGACTCAACACTGAAGGACTCTGATAAAACAATCTTCTCACTGACCTTAGAGCAAGACGAGTCAATGACTCAGTGGATTTTTAAAGGGAATGAGCTATCTTCAGTTAATCTTCTCTTCCTTTCATATCACCTGGGGCAAGGTTGGTGTCCTTCTCCCACTTAGGCATCAGGGGAACTGCTGCCCTATAGCAACTAGAGAGGAGGGAATAAACCAGGGAAGCCTGAGTCGGGTCTCCTGGTTGCCTTTCCACCTCATGTTTCCTTTCCTGAGTAGGTAAACCAAACCCAATTGATCTTGAGATGGTATCTACCAATAACAACTCCTATGGGACCCAAGAAGTTAGGGCGCTGTAGTCATTCCTTTTCCAGTAAGGAACATATTTACCCCCCTTAAAAGAGAGAAAAAACAGAGAAAGAAAGGGAGAGAGAGAAGAAAGGAGGGGGGGAGAGAGAGAAGAAGAAGAAGAAGAAGGTGGAGGAGGAAAAACAAGGAGGAGGAGGAAGAGGAGGAGGAAGAAAAGAAGGAGAACTAGGAGGAGAAAGAGGAGGAGGAGGAGGTGAAAGAGTAGGAGGTGGCATCCAGGGACCCAAGATCCTAACTCAAGCTCACCTGCAGGAGTACCTACTCCTCTAGAATACATGTTTGCATGTCAACAACATGCCAACAATGGCCATTTCTGCTACCTCTCTTGGGAAATCCTAGAAGGAGAGAGAGAAAATTACATGCCACACATTCAAGAGACAAAAAGGAAGAAAGTGTCAGAGGGTAGAGTCACTTAAAAGTCTACTAAGTGTGTGGCTGTTTCTGAATCAATGCTCTCTGATTCATTCCTTTCCCCTCCTCCCATGAAGAGGGGGTCGAAGAGAAGGGGAGAGAAAGGCAGCGCATGAAACCTACTGAAAAACCTCTGGTTGTGCATGGCTTTTACCTGGGACCCATCAAAAGATCCAAGACAGGAACAAGAGACATCACACTGAAAGAGGAATAGATGTAGTCATGCTCCATGGGTAGTACTATAACAAGAACCAATAATACCATTTAGTATTTTCCTGGAAGAGACACATATATGCAGATATGTAAATATACATGTGTCTTTATATATGTGTATATACACATATATATGTAATGTAGAATGTGTATAGACATATATATATATATATGTGTGTGTGTGTGTATATCTGTATGTCTATATCTATATATATAGTCTAGTATTGCCCTTCTAGGCTATGTGTCTATCTACATGAATTTGTCAAAATGCAGCTCCCAGAGAGGCATAAAGAAATATCTCTGGAATTTCACCCACTCTTCTCCAAGGGACACTCCATTTCCTGCCAGTAGTGGAGCAGGAGACTGGAACCATCAGACTGGCCTGCTCTGCTCTCCTCAGAAAAGGAATTCTGAACTAAAACTATGTCTATATGCTTCCTAAGTATTGTTAGTGTTGGGGAAATGATTTTTTTTTGGTTTAAGTCAGTTTTTCTGCTCACTATTCATTAATAGGGAAGGGAGTGCCCAAATCTATGCCTAAAGGCATGACATCTTTCTTACCACATGCCAGTTTCACAAAGACCATTACAAATACTGAATAACTAATAAACCCATTTTTCCAAGCTGATAGCAAACAGAAATCAGAGAAGTTAAATAGATGCACATATACCAGATGATCCACAGAATGAATGAGTTTTCTTGAAGTCTCTAATGTAGCAAGCTGGAAATAGAAACATTCCCAAGGCACTAAACTCTTTATACCTTAGTTTCTTTTTTTGGAGTCTCTTCCTCTCTCTCTCTCTCTCTCTCTCTCTCTCTCTCTCTCTCTCTCTCTCTCTCTCTCTCTCCTCTCCCCTGCCCTGGCAAGGATGGGGTAAGGAAAGCTAGATGGTCCAGTGGATAGAGCACTAGCCCTGGAGTTAGGAGGATCTGAGTTCAAATGTGGTCTTAGATACTTACTAGCTGTATGACCCTGGGCAAGTCACCTAACCTTGTTGGTCTCACTTTCTTCATCTCTAAAATGAACTGAAGAAAGGAAATGGCAAACCATTCTAGTATCTTTGCCAAGAAAACCCCAAATGGGGTCACAAACAGTTGATCACAACTGAAATGACTAAACAACAAGAACAGTGCCCCCAGGGACCTCTATCTGAAGAGAACCTGGCACTGTGCGTGTCCTCTCTCAAAGTTGGGGATCAAGAAGCAAACTCTTTTCCCTCAAGCTTTTGCCAACTCTGCCCCTCTTCTGGAAATGAAACAAGTAATCCTTTCCACCAAAGGTGAAAGTGTTATATAAGTGTCTAGGTCTTAAGTCTGAGTTATTGCAATGTTGATAGAATAGAAAGATCTTCCCCACCCATTAACAGCCTTTAGCCCCAAAGACTTTCATGTCCATTACATAAGTTGATGGGATTTTAGGGGTAACTTGTATCAACAAAACTTGCATATAACAATGTAAAAGGGAGAAAACACAAAATACATAAAACAGTATCTTAGGGTGGGGGCTTGGGCATAAGCACCCCATCATTCCCCCCTCAAACAAATGGGACCCAAAATCCCTTGGGGTAAGGGGCTAAGGTCTCTTCTTCTATAACTACTTCCTACTGAGATTGGACATAGAGCAGTCCCTGCCTCGTGAGGCCCCATTCAAGGGGTCAGTTCCTTGACCAGTATGCAGAGCTTGGTCAATGCCAGGTTCAGGGGTGACATTTCATAGTCGTGGACAGAGGATGACATCCGGCTTAAGCAGTTAGTCATCTACGAGTGGAGGGCACTAAATCTAAAGGAGAAAAATCTATCAAACAAGTTAAACAAACAACCAAAGGCCAAAAAAATAAGGAGACAATAACCAGAAGCAGGGCAAATATAGCATCAGCCATGCTTCTAGAGTCTGTGAACCCACATTAATTCCTGTCTTCCTTGCTGCAAAGTGGTATTGCTCCTCAGGCAAATTTAAAATCATACTTCTCAATATATCTATCCCAATGATGTATTCAGGAATAGGTACCGTTATTGCTGTATATTCTTTCTTAGGTAATTGCCCAATTTTCATTATTAGTTTAACTTTTCTGGCTGATATTTCAGCCTCTCACAGTCCTGTAATGGTAATAGGGGTTCCATGTTTAAATTTATCAGGGTGTCCATATATAAGGGAGTCCTCTGCTCCAATATCTATTAATGCCCTAGTTACAGTGGTTGATCCATTTTTCCAGTAGTTAAACTGATATGGGGTCTGTAATCCCATCTGTGTACTTCTTTAATCTGAGCTGGGAGTTGGCCAATTTCCTATTCTCCCTGTAGGTGCGATGAATTGGGATACAACAATTCAGGAGGATATGTAGGGTCAGTTCATACTTCCCTAGTCTGTCTAATATTAAGTCCTTTATCCCAGTACATCTTATATAGTTTGTTACTTAGAATACCATCTATTCTTCCATAATCTGTCCTTACTCTCAATAAAGCTGTAAACATTTCTCTCCTTGTTAATTTATTCTGACTTTGAATTGGCAGGCTATTTTCTCTTCTCTCTTGAGGAAACTTGTCTTTTCACCAGTCACCTAAGTAAACTAACTATGCAATCTTATCTAGCACCTGTGAAAGAGGGTGCCATATTTCCCCAATTAGTACAGTCAGAATTATGTGTTTTTACATAGGAGGAACAGTCTTCACTATTATATTTCTATGAAAAATTGTTAAGGGAATGCTATGATAAGCATCACTGTCTCTGACCATTATTGCAGTTTTCATTACCTCTTCCTTTAACTTTCTCATACAGTCTCTAAGTAAATAGCAGGGTCTATCTCCACTAGGCCACATAGAGTGGCCTGCTCTAGTAGGGATACTGCTTATTGCGTCCCTCAGCAGCTAAAGCTTACAAATTAGACTCATTGTTACCTCCTTGACTATAGTAATCCCTAAAAGCTTGTTGTATAAAAGGATTCTGACTGTTACCTATGAATTTCAAACAATCTATGTTATCTGTCCATACTCCTCCAGCCCCTTCTTCACTGATTCTCACCATCCAAGATACTAATGATTCTCTCATTTTTTGGGTGAATTGACTTAATATGTTTTGGACTTCCTGCTGAGTTACTCAGTTACTTCCTTAAACATTTTGTTGCTCCCTTGATTCTCCTATTTTCTTCATTGTATTGGATAAGCATCCACATTTCTAGAAGTCTCCTCATCTGAATTTGCTTCATCTCCCTCCCCTGTGTCTGGGTCACTATCAGACTCTGCACATGCAAAGATTGTTAACTTTTCTTTTTCTGAACTACACTCACAGCTGTCTTTTCTTCTACCACCTGATACTTTCTAGCCTTGCTCTTCCAAAGGAAAGTTCAGATGCTGTAGCACAAAAAGCTTCTCATGCAAATCAGCTAACCTCTTTTTTACCTGAACCTTTTCCTTTAGTAATTTGTCTCTGCTTTTACATACAATGTGACTAGTTAGCAAGGCCCATTCTCTTCTACACACACCTGCCATTTTCTTTCCTCAGCTCTATTGTTTCCCTGCAAACATCTTTCTAAATCTCTGGGTTCTCCCTTCTGGTAGCCTTGATTCTCCATTTTCACAAAGTCCTGTGCTTTTAGTCCATTCTCTTGCCAGGGAGGAATAAGGTAAATCCTTCCTCTGGGATATTCATTTCCTTCCACTAGAGCCTTTCTGTCTCCAAGTAGAGGTTTTATATTTTGCAATCCCCATCCTTGCTGCCAAATATATAGCCAATGTGATACCTATAGCAACCTCCATGAATATGCAACATATTTCCAGGATTGAATCGCAAAATATAACAAACTCTCTTCCTCAAAGGCAAAACCAAACTATTTATTCAGATATCAGAAAGTCAATTCCACCATGGCAACAACAAAGTTTGTACCCATTAATAATAAAGGGAGCACCACCATCCCCAGTCCTTTCCTCCGATTAGGCCTCCCCACAAGTAAGCTCCCCTAGGCAAAATTCCTCCCTCTCTCACTCATACTAGCTGCTCTGCCTCAGCTCCGCCTCACTCTCTCCCAGGTCTGCCTCACCTTCATTTTCTGCTCCATCTTTCCTGGTCCACCTGTTTTGCAAACTCCTCCCCCCATGGTCTCCATGGGATTCAGATTCCATGTGATTCAGGTTCCATGTGTTAGGCCTATTATTGGGGAGGAAAGATCTTCCTATTCTGTTAACATTACAGTTATACATACAAAGAAATCTTCCAAATACAAGGGGTAGCATTAACAGCTTGGGAGATGCAGAAAGGCCTCTTTGTAGGAGGTAGAACTCAAGTCATGTCTTAAAGGAGACTAGGAATAGTAAGAGGTACAGGCAAAGAAGAATTTCATTGTAGACACGAGGTCCTCCATCCAGAGACTTGAAGGTAGGAGATGGAATATAATGTTTGGGAAATAACAGGCAAATTTGATTAAAACCAGGTGTTATGTATAGTATTTTTTGTTAGTCCACTGTTTTGTATATTTCTTTTCTTAATTTCTCCATGTCTTGATGAACAGTCATCAAGACCTGCCAATGTCATAGATATCTTCAATGATGCTACTTTAAGATAGAAAACAACCTTTAGCATAGGTTCTATAATGAATGGCATGAGTCTTAGGCTGATAGCCAGGAGTCCCTGGTCCTAACTCTGCAATTTTTGGCAAGTGTCTCAGTTTCTTCATCTGTAAAATGAGAGTATTGGATTGTATGATGAATTTCCCTTCTAATCCAGACACTCTCTGATTTGTTTAGTACTTGTTCCAAAGGCCCCAAATGTCCAGAAGTGACTTCTTGAAATATGTGCAGAATCATTCTCTTCTACCTTGCCTCAGCCCTTACTCTCAAGTGGCTAGGGGAGTAAAGGTGAACATATGTTTTGTAAGATAGGATATCATCTTTTTCTTCCCATTAGGATCCATTTGCTGTCTGAGTCAGAGCATTCCTGTCAGCTTCTCCAACTCTACAGACACAGAGTCTCCTTCTTTAGACTTGGGAGAGACCTCCCGACCCTGTTTCTTTCCAGATTTAATTATTCTTTTTGAACCGTGGTGCTAACCTTCAGGGGATATGAAGAACTGAGACGCCAGTGGAGACTCCAGAGCTTTGTGTCCGAGATAACTATTCCTTTTCCTATTGAACAGCTTAGCTGGGGAACAATTTGCCCCTTGCCCTGAGTCCTGCCATCTGTTTTGATCATTTTCATCCTATCAGGAGAACCTAAGAAGACAGGCATCTGATGTCTGAAGTAACTTATTACATTACTTCCCTGTCTTTTTCCCTTGTAACAAGATATTCTGTGGACATTGACAGTCCTGGTCTGTGAGATGCAAAGCTGAGGTGAATGAGGGTGAGGGAAATTTAATAATGCTAAAAGGGAGGAATTCCTGAATATAAGGATAGTCAGATTGTTGCTGGCTGCTTAAATGGGTGAATTCTATTGTCACTGCAAAGTCAAGTTGACTTTGATCATCCTAATGAGAGCATAGCTTAGTGGAAACAGCCCTCCTTTCCTCTGCCATCCCTATTCAGTTCTTCATCTCTATCAACCTCATTTCCCCTCTTCCGGAGTTATTATCTTCTACCCTCCCTTTCTGTTTTATCTACTGTGCCACCTTACTGCAGAAACCAAAATTTTTAAAAAATCAGTAACAAGAAAAGAGAATGTGTATACATATATGTATTTGTATATCTGTCTATAGAAGTATACCTATGGTACAGATTTTAAGAATGAACCTTCTTTAATAATAAAACAAAACTGAATGTTATGTAATTATAATAGTAAAATTTGAACCTGCCTTCTGGGCCAGCTAAGTGGTGCAGTAAATAGAGCACTGTCCCTGGCATCAGGAGGACCTGAGTTCAAATCTGATCTCAGGTACTTACTAGCTGGGTGACCCTGGACAAGTCAACCCCAATTGTCTCCAAAAAAAGATGAAAAAGAAAAAATATATACCTTCCTCCTCTGATTGCAGAGGTGGACAATGGCTGTCAAATATTGCATTTACTATCAGACATGTTCAATGTATTGGTTGGTTTCATTGAATTGTTTTTCTTTTTGTATTGCAAAAGAAGGTTCAATAGGTAGGGGAGGTTGAGGATATTAACTTTTTTTTTTTTACTGGAATGCTTTTGAAAGCAGCCCCTTTTTTCTGTATTGCCTCATCATGCACCTGGAGGACAGGGGTCCTAGACTTTCTGAGATTGGCCTAGTTTTGACTCCTTTCTTCTGGGCCTCCAAAAGAGACCGTTTATAGAACACCAAGTGTCCAAGGAACACAGCATCCGCCCAATGGCATGCTATGGCAGGGCAGTACATTCTGTGGCCTACCTCTGACCTATCCCACTCACACAAGGCACTGAAACTTGGACTTCCCATATTTTGGGATATGCCAGGTGATGCAAAAAGAAGAACTCTTCCATGAATTAAGTAAAGAAGCTCATCAATTCTGGAAACAAAAGGGTAACTCTTCTTTCATAATGATGCCCCACTCCCATCCTCCCTTTACTCCTCAGTTTGCTTCTGAATACAGGAAACAAAAGCACGAGGGAGTAAAGATAGATTTAATTGATCTTCTTTTGGAATGTAAATATCAGTTCAATATGAATAAATAAATTTTGCCAGGTTTGATGTAATCTACTTTGGCTCACAGGAATTAAAAGTTTAGTGAAATACATTGCTGTAAACTTTGAAACAAAAGGAAAATAACACATAATGAGGAAAATGAAACTGTGAAACTGAAAATCTCTATCTCAAGTAAGAGCGTAAGCCCATTAAAAACCGAAAACTGGAAAAAATCTCAGAGGCTGAATAATCCAGCCCCACTCTTTTACAGATGAGGAAAATGAGGCCCGAGGAGATTAGGTGATTTGAACAAGGTACTAGGATTTGTAGGATCACAGATTTAAAACTAGGAGGGTCTATTCAATTCAATCTCCTCATGCTCAGACACACAAATTATAAATAGTGGGATTTGAACTCAGGTCTTCTTGAGTGTAAGCATCATACCCTAGCCACTATGGCATATGAGTAATGATTCATGTAATAAATCAATAGAGGGAGCATTTAAACCCAGATTCTTTGACTCTAGACCCAGTGTTCTTTCTATTCAACTCCACTGCCTCTGTGTGTGTGTGTGTGTGTGTGTGTGTGTGTGTGTGTGTGTGTGTGTATTTCAGCAAGTATTTATTTGTAAGGGAGATGGGAATCCTGTCCTACTTTAGTTGACTAGTTGCGCAAAAGGCCCCCCAAATAATCACAAGGTACTAATGAGGTATTAAACTAGCTGTAGAGATGTAGTCTAAGCCTTAATCCCTTTAACAGGTTCAAAAATCTCTCTGATTAAGTAAAAAAGGGAAAAATAAAATTGTTTTGGGAAAAAACACATTATCGAGACAGAGATAAGATGGCAGAGTAGCTGGAAGAAATTCCACCTGTCCCCCTCTCCCAACTCTTCCACAAAGACCTAGAAAAGCATCAAAGCAAGTCCTGATCCATAAATCCAAGGAAAAAAAGCACAATGAATCATAGGGAGTCACAGCGGTCTGTGGACACTGGAGACAGGTCTGGTGGTGGTGGTGGTGGTCCTTCCTTCTCAATGAGAGTTGAGGACATCATGAGGGTGATGTCTTGACTTGTGTATGAATCAGTTATAAGTGAGGCAGAGCTGTGCAAAGGCATGAACCTCCCTCTTTCCTTCAGTTATCCAAGTCCAGTGTAAGACAAAGGTCAAGATGACTTAAGATGACTCAAGATTCAGAGGGTGACCTTGGCCTTTCCAAATGAAGGTCTTTCCCAGGTCTCAGTGTGTTCAAGGCCATGCTCATTCAATGACTAAGGGTTAGGTAAGAGTTGAGACAAAAGATGGCTCAATTTTCCTTCACAAAACTATCATTCTGGGAAGGGAAGACCCTTAGAGTTTCAGTCCAGAACAGAAAATAATTGCTATTTACACTTAGTTAAAGCCATCAAAAACTAAACCATAAATTACAGTCATAAAAGGAAAGGCAACTTTTGAGGGGTTAGCAATTACTTTAATCAAGCACATGTATCATTCCTTTAAGCAAACACATATATCATTCACCTAGTTAAGGGGAGTCAGCACCCTGAACTTCATAGAAAATACAGAGAAATGAAAAAGAAAACAGACATGGCTTCCTCTGTCTGACTATAATTCAACAGATAGGTACAATTGTCTGACCATAGTTACCAGAGAGGGAAACACAGACATCTGGGTTCTCAAAGCAGCTTCCTGGAGTCCTCATCTGGCCAAACAAACACTTCCAGTCAGTAAGCCCCAAAATAAAGCCCCACCTCAGATTCTTTATACACTTTTTAGAACCAGAGGGCATCTCATCCCTTGAGAACCAGTGCCTCATTAACAGAAGTTGTGGACCTCCCTACAAATCTTCCCAGGCCTGACAATGGATAGGAAAGATCCTTTTTAATCACATTCAAATAGAGGCATTGTACTTCTTCATTATACTAAAACAAAAACAGCAAAAGATCCTATTTTACTTGCCATTACAAGAACCAAAGCAAGAGATTTTAAAGTGTTTCTATAATTCTTCTATACAAGAGCACTAGAATTTAAGGGAAAAATTTGAAAAGAAATAAGAACTATGGAAGAAAGAATAGGAAAAGAAATTAGCAGGTTGGCATAAGAGGTATAAAACTTCACTCAAGCAATAAATTTCCTGAAAATTCAGTCATTTTTCAGTTGTATTGCATTCTTCCTGACCCCATTTGAGCTTTTCTTGACAAAGGCATGGAGTGGTTTGCCATTTCCTTTCCCAGATCATTTTTTTACGGATGAGAAACTGAGGCAAACAGGGTGAAGTGAATTGCACAGGATCACACAGCTAGTAAATGTCTGAGGCCAGATTGAAACTCAGGAAGCTAAATTTTCCTGGCTTCAGGCCTGGCACTCTATATACTGTGCCACCTAGATGCCCTGCCTGAAAACTAGAAAGAAGAAGGAGCAAAGAGAAAATAATGACTCCATGAGACAAGAAAAACAAAGTCAAAAGACTGAAAAAATAGATGAAAATGTAAAGTATCTCATAGCAAAATTTGACTTGAAAAAAGATTGATTTAAAAAATGAATCATAAATATCATATTTTAAGAAATCTTTTTCTAGTTGCATTGATAGTCAGAGAGGTCTGTGGACACTGGAAGCAGATCTAGCCAAGAGCATACTACTTGATACATTATGGGAAGTGGAAAATGACTGAGGTTGTATATTAAGACAAGAAAAGTTTCCAGACACACAATGAGGGGCCCAATCTTGTGGAAAGTGCAGGAATAGGTGCCAACTAGTGAAACTGCCCAAATCTATTAGAAAGCCAAAGTAGAAATGGAAATCCACTTGTCACCACTCGAAGGAAACCAAAATGAAAACTCCTAAAAAGATTGTAGCCAAGATCCAGAGGTTTTGAGTCAAAGAATATTACAAGCAGCTAGAAAGAAAAAAAATTAAGTAGAGAGGAGCCATAGTCAAGACCACAGGAAACCTGGCAGCCATCTCTCTAAAGGAACAGAAAGTTTGGAAAAAAATCTAAGCTTAACACCAAAAATAACTTACTTAGCAAAACTGAGTTTAATCAACCCACAGTGGAAAAAATGAATCTTTAATGAAATAGAGGACAACTAGTGATCGCCCAGGATTCAATAGATGACCATGGCATCTTCAATATTTAACCAAGCTCTAAGTGCTCCACAGCACCTGCTTCAGCTACCTTCTTGGCTTTGGGCAATTTGTTCTCATCCACCTATTCTTCTGGGGGAAGTCTTTACATGCTTGGAGAAGACATCCCCCTAACACATCAGTGGGTTTGAAGCCTTTCAATTACCCTCAACCTGGTTAGCTCATCTGCCAAGATAGTTTTATGGGGGTGACTGCTGTGTGTGCTACAGCTTCTTAGAGCCACAGGGGACAATTGGATGACTAGTTGGACACCAAAGTTGGTGAATAGCCCTGAAAAGCCCTGAAAAAGCTGTTCCTTCCTCAACACTCCATATACCCCAAGGAGATGATTCATGCATCTCCTCAGAATCCTATCATCATCAAGGGTCTTAGGAGGAGTTCAAGTTGAGAGTTCCTGGGAGTGATTCTGTTATATTTTGATGCTCTTAGAAAGAAAGGTGAAAAGACAGGAGAAGAATTGGTAGTGGAGAGAAGGGGAAAGGAAAGAAAGGGAAAATTATCACATATTATTGGTGAGCACAAATGGAAGTGTATATGAAAAAGGAGGAAGGGATGGGGAAGCAGGCAACACTTGAACCTCACTCTCATCTGAACTGGCCAAAAGGGAAGAATGCATGAGCATGCACATACATGTGTGCACATGCGCACACACACGCATACACACTCAGCTGGGTATGGAATGGTATTTCACTTAACAGGAAAATAAGAAGGAAAGGGAAGAAGGGACAGGAAGAAATCAAAGGGAGAGGAGATAAAGATAGAGATTAATCCTAAGTAAGACAAACTCTTACAGGGACATAAAGACTTTTTATAGCAATTTTTTTGTGGTAGCAAAGAACTGGAAACTGAGGGGATGCCCATCGATTGGGAAATGGTTGCACGAGTTGTTGGATTGCCCTAAGTATTGTAGGGAATCTCTCAGGGAAAGGAGGCACTGCATAATTCCCAAAGGCAACCTAACTTATTCTTCTCATAGTCATTTATGGGCCCTGCTCATTGGTGGTCTGTCCAAAATACATGCTCTGAATGACCATTATATAATAATGAATCAAACTATATGACATAACCTGAAATTAGACACTCTTCATTTATTTGTTTTTTGCTATGTTAATAGTCACAATAAATTTGTTTGAGTGATTATTGATCTTATTTAGAAAGCTTTGCAGTGTTCTAGGGTTTAATAGAATTGGCATGATGTTCTCCATAAGGAGCAATATTTGGAGGATTTATTTTATCATCTACAGAGAATCCCTTTTTAATTTGGATCCATCATTGGCTATTTTCTATGATGATGGCAAGCACTCTTGATAGGAGTATATCTCTTGCCTTATGCCTTGATATTAATAATCAAGAGTTTTGGCAAAGTTATCTTTGTCATTACATTTTTCAAGGATTCTTATATGTGTAGCCTTTGATTTGGCACAGGTAGCCCCTCTTCTAGAGTTGTACCATGGAGATTTAGTGGGATGGAAATATCTACTTGTGGGATGGCATGTATTACCAAGAGCTCCCCAAGTTACTATAGTCTTGACCCTGAAAGGACTTCCATAGAGGGGCAGTGCCCATGTGGAGATGAAGTAACATTGTGGGAGTTCAGATTGGCATCATCAATTTTATCCAGGACTCCTAACTGCTTGTTGGAACATTGGAAGTCAGTTGGGTAGGGGTAAGAGGAGAGAAGAGTGGTGATGTATAGGACCAAACTTGATGTGCTGATGACCATGAGCCAAGGACAGCAGAGAAAAGCAGTGACCAGATGTGGGTGCTAGTGAGAGTGGGCAGAATCAGTAGATGGTAGAGCCAGTCAGACTTTCTCTTTGTATCCCTCGAATGAGAAATTCATTCCTCATTTACCTGTTTGACCACTTACTTTTTATTTTCCAACATACTGATAAGAGGGATGTGGGGAGGGACACATCTTGACAGTGGCCAGAATTTGGAAATCTGAAATGTTTCTTCCTATTTTTTTGCCAATTGAAACTAAAACTAGGTGGACATCTACTATGAGTTCATCTGACTATTGCTGCTTGTTATGTGATTGAAAGATGGGAATGTCAAACTCAACGAAGGATGGGCATAGAGCCATTACAGAAGAGAGTGTGTGTGTTTGTTAATAATCTTCTAAAGTGAATACATACATGTTCAGATCAAATTCTTGAATTTTTTGAACCAGAAAAACAGACTGAAAAGGAAAATAAGTCTGAAAGCCACATAATATAGGGAGATGAGCATGGGTCCTGGTTTGCCTCAAGAAACCTTGGCACTGAAGTGGTTGAAACTGCTGTGAAATTTTTTTCTTCTTTTATTGTTGAGGCAATTGGGGTTAAGTGACTTGCCCAAGGTCACATAGCTAGTAATTGGCTAAGGCCAGATTTTACCTCAGGTCCCCGACTCCAGGGCCACTACTCTATCCACTGAGCCACTTAGTTGCCCCAATGATACTTGTTTTTTAAAAAACAAATCCTTTTTTTGCACTTAATGGTATTTTTCTCAATTACAGGTAAAGATAGTTTTCAACATTCATTTTATAAGATTTTGAGTTCCAAATTTTTGGAAGGGAAGGGAAGGGAAGGGAAGGGTTAGGGTTATGTTGCTGTTTCCCACCCAGTCTGATGTCTTTGTTTTCTTGACCTCATTAAAGAGGCCGTGCCCTGGCTACTTCTTAAACAGGCCTATTCAATGAATGGGCATTGCCGAACCCTAAGTGAGTACCTACTAAGACCTTGGCCTAAAGGCCCCAAGTTCTCCCAGTGCATCCTGGGCCATCTCAAGTCATCCTGAGGAATATCAGGTCACTGGATTCTGGAGGAGAAGTGAGGCTGGTGACCTGCACAGCCCTCTCTCACTCAAAACAAAGTCAAGTGCAAGTCATGTCATCATTTCTCTGATGGCCTGGTCTTCTTTGGCAATGAAGGACAAAAACATGATCCACATCATTCATGTTGTGAAGGAAGAGTCAGAACAAAAGGGAGAAACCACAAGAAACAAGTGAAAATAGTACGCTTCAATCTGCATTCAGATTCCATAGTTCTTTCTCTAGATGTGGGCAGAATTTTCCATCACAAGTCTTTTGTAATTGTTTTGGATCATTGCACTGCTGAGAAGAGCTAAGTCTATCGAAGCTGGTCATCGCACAGTGTTGCTGTTACTATGTCCTGTGTTCTCCTGCTTCTGCTCACGTCACTCAGCATCAGTTCATGTTAAGTCTTTCCAGGTTTTTCTGAAATCCTCCTGCTGATCCTTTCTTGTAGAACAATAGTATTTCATTACATTCATGTACCACAACTTGCTCAGCCCCAGTGATGTTTCTGAGTCAACACTTCAACATCCTCAAAATTGTGTTGTTTCTAGCACAGACCTCTGTTGCATGTGTGTTGATTGAGTCTGAAGACTTTTCTACAGAATACCAAGGATTAGATATTAGAGATCTGAATGAAGAAAATAATTTGTTATAGAAATCTTTACAGACCATTCTCATTTTTATTTGTTTCTTAATCTCTTGCCAGTTTCTTCCTTAAATGCTGGCTTAGTTTAAATTTCTTGGCAAGGTTTTCATCATCTTCTTTCCCATCTACGGCTTCTTGCTGTTTTATGAGGCAGTACTTTTCATAATATTCCACCATCTTCCTACTTAAGATTTTTAGAGAATTTTGTTTCATTAAAAAATTTAAATTTTATTGATGCTTTTTATTTTTTATCTCACAATCATTTTCTAAGATTATACCCTGCCCTTAAATGAATCTTCCTTGTTACAAATGAAAGTTAAGCAAAACCAACTGACAAAAAAATGGGTCTGACAGAATAAACAATAGTCCTCTATCCATCTACTAATAGGAAAAAAAATGTTTATCTATTTCCTTGGGCTAAAATTGATTGTATCAATTAATCTGAGTTTGGCTACATTTTGGCTTCATTTGGCTTGCTTTTGCTTATAGTTCTGTTTCATTTATATTTACGCATAAGTCATTGTTTACGTTGTTTTCTCAGTTTTGTTTTCTTTGCTTTGCATCAGTATATAAAAGTTTTAATATTTCTTTAAGTTATTCATAGTCATTATTATTTGAGGTACAATAATATTTATAACACATTAATATTCCACAGTTTGCTTCCAATTAATATTCTACTTAATCTGTTCGCCTCAGTTTCCTCAATTGCAAAATGGAGATTACAATGATAGTGCCTGTTTCCCAGAGTTGTTGTGTGGAAAAAATGAGGTAATATTTGTAAAGTGGTTGGCACATAGTAGGCTCTATCTAACTGCTATAATTATTTTAGCCATTCCTCTTTAAGACTTTACAAATGCATTAATATTTAAACTGAAGTCACCCTTGGCTGCTATATAGGTCTTCACTTGGCAAGGAGGTTGTGTTTGCTTAGCTGAGGAGCTTTCCAAGCTCTTTTGGTCTCATCCTTGTCATAACTAATTTATAAAGTTTGAACTTCTTTTGGAAATCACAGTAGTCTATATTAATGTCTATTTTTAAAATTCATTTTCCATTTTTCCATATCAACTGCTTAAGTAAACTAAGTTGAAATTGCCTCAACTGCATGCCATACCTCATTTTCATTTTTCTTCTAATTTGGACTGTACATAGCTAATTTGGAAATGACTCCCACATCAGTGACTGATCATTTCCTATTTTCTAAACTATAGTAATTTTAAAATATCTGTTATGTTGTGATGGTTTACCATGTCCTATCTCTTCTGATTTTTCTTGAAGAAAGTATTTATGAAATATAGGTATGAAGCCTCTCTTGTTTCTTACTCTTGAGCCATAGTTTCCAACAATGACTACTTTTGCATTACATTGAGGTATAAGTTCTTATAATTTGAGGCTTTAGTAAGGGTTGGTTTTTTTTTATGTCCTCTACCTCTGTCTCAGATATTAATGCCTAGAATAATTACCTTACTGGTCTTCTGCACTAGCTGGTGCAGGGGATAGAGTGGAGTCAGAAAAACTCATCTTCCTGAATTCAAATCTGGCCTCAGACACTTATAGTTCTGTGACCCTGGGCAAGTCATTTACCCCCCATTTGTCTTAGGTTCCCCATCTGGAATATGAGCTGGAGAAGGAAATGGTAAACTACTCCAATATCTTTTCCAAGAAAACCCCAAATGGGGTCATGAACAGTCAGACAACTTCTTGCCAGAGCACTGTTCTATGAAGACTAAGGGTCTAATGATATTTTCTGTAAGTGATATGGACAATGAATGCTATAGGAGTTTAGAGAAGAGGGAAACCAATATGGATTGGAGATTGGGAAGGATCTCATGTAGAAACTGGTACTCCAGAAGGTTAGAGGGAATATCTAGAGCAAAGTTTTGGGTTCAGGAATGAGCAGAGCATAAACAGAGTGGCTAAGTGGTAGAGTGGGTAGAGCATAAGACCTGGAAACAGGAAGACTTGTGTTCAAATGTAGCTTCAGACACATACCAGCTGTGTGATCTTAGGCAAGTCACTTAATCTCTATTTACCTCAATTTCCCCAGATGCAAAATAAGGATGATAAAGATAGCACCTACCTCCCAGGGTTGTTGTATGGAGCAAATGAGATAATATTTGTCAGATGCTTGTCACATATTAGGTTCTATAAATGCTATTATTAGAGACAGTGAGGATACCAACTTTAGTGGGGAGTTTATATGATAGAGCAGAAGAAGATTAATTGGTTAAATGAGATGGGGTCTGGTTATAGTAAGCCTTGAATGTTTCCTGAGTTTAGATTTCATGTTGAAGGCAATGGGGAACCACTGTTGTTACTTTTTATTTGTACAGGGCAATAAGTTGATGAAATTAGCATTTTAGAAAGATTAATTTTGTGGTACTATGTAGAATGGATTGAAAGAAGAGCCACTAAAGGAATTATTACAGAAGTCTAAAGTGTAAGGTAAAGGCACTGTGGACAAAGATGTGGCAAAGGGAATGAAAAGGAAATTCTTTACCATAAGGAGATATTTAAACTTTTTTCTCTTATTTTAATATTTTGTTCAATTACATATAAAAAATGTTTTCAACATTTGTTTTTAAAAATTTTGAGTTCCAAAGTCTCTCCCTCTCTCCCCGCTTCTTCAGAAGGCAAGCAATTTGATATAGACTATACGTGAGAAGTCAAGTAAAACATATTTCCATTTAGCCATGTTGCAAAAGAAAACACACACCAAAGAAACCCAAATTCCAAACCCAAGAAAAACAAAGAATTCTTTGATATGTATTCAGACTCCATCAGTTCTTTGTCTGGGGGATATGGCATTTTTCATCATAAACATAGGAGACATTTAAAGGAAGAATGAAAAAAACTAATTGGCATAGGAAGGTCTGTAAGAAAGATAAAAAATGAAGGTTTCTATTCCTATATAACCACCTGGGGGAGCTTGTGAGCAAGTTTAGGCAGTGGTAGCATCTCAGAGTTACTATGGTGGCATTGCTTTGCCATCTGTCCATTCTCAGCTGAGGCACTCCAGTTAGATTATTGTCTTTGAGTGGGGTTCTTATTTCTCACCCTCCCTCGTGGAGGTGAGGTTTTGAAATGTGAGAGCAAAGTCCTGAGTCACTTTCACTGAAGGGATCATTTTTATTCCATCATGGCTGCTACTTCTAGTTAACTGCTTCTTTAACCCAAAAGAGAAAAATCTAGGTGTATGTTGGGTCTTTCTTGCAAGCCTTGGGAAAGTTAAAAGGGTTTCCTCATCCTTCTCCACCATCCTGTAAAAATACAAACAAAATATCAACATGTTTCCATGTAATCCCTGAACTTCTCATTCCAGTAGTAAGAGCATCTGACTGCTTCAAAGGGGCCAGAGGCCAGTGTGTTTGCAGAAAGACCCGAGGGATGAGGAAAGTCCCCCAGAGGTCATATGTCAGAAAATCTGAGAGTTAGAAGGGCCCTCAGAGGCCTTCTAGCTCAATCCACACCTGAGCAAGAAAATTCTCAGACAAGTCCCCACATGCAGGAATCATTGCATAGAAAAGATCTAAGTGGAGTGATGCAACAAAGCTGTTCTTCCTCACTATATAACTCTTCCTCCTGTATAGCTAGTTATATAATATATAGTAATATATATTAAATTATATATTAAATATAGTAATATATTAAATAATAATAATATATATGTATATATGTGTATATATGTGTATTTGGTTGCCTAGAGAAGTTCATCAGTACTGTATGTTAATTTCATGGCGGCATGCTTCCCTGAGTTCTGGATACTGGACAATGTTCTTGTGCCTTCCCAGTCACCAATGGAGTGAAAAAGGGCTGTGTGCTTGTTCCTATGCTTTTTAGCATGATGTTCTCAGCCATGTTGACAAATGCTTTCAATAAGGATGAACATGGCATCAAGGTCAACTACCATACTGATGGTAAGTCATCAAATTCTTTGCAGTGTTTGCTTTTAAAGTTTGATTGGGATTTTAAAGGGATTGAGGTAGGGGAGGAGAGAGTGGGCCAGCCCCACTTAAGGAGGACATACTTAATTATTTCCTTATATAGACTTTGAATCCAGCAAAACTCTTTCAGGGATTGGGAGCCTGCAGCCTCAAGTATAGCCCTTTGAGTCAATCCAAATTTCATAGAACAAATCCCCTTAATAAAAGGATTTTTTCTGTAAAACTTGACTTTTGACTCAGTTAAAAGGCCACACCCAAGGACCTAGAAGGCCAGACAAGGCCTTGAGGCTGCAGGTTCCCCACACCTGCATCCTTTTCACATAAACTGAACACTGGTCATGCTTTTCCCATCTAATGCTTGGGAAGATGCGAGTGAAAAGCTTTTTATTTATTTCTATTACATTTCATATTAACTAGTTTTAGCAGCCCAGATTATAGCTTATTAAAATTTTTTCTGACTCTGTCATCCAATGTGCTCTCTCTCATATTTATGTCACCTGTAAGTTTGTTAAGAAAGTTATCTATGCCTTTACCCAAGTCACTGATAAAAAAAAAATTAAACCTCATAGGCCCAGGCACTCCTTCTGATGGAGTGCTTGGGTGCATGTACTTGGGCCCCAATTTCGAAAAATCACATTTCTCTTTAAAAATCACATTTCTCTCTAGCCTCAAAATACTACCTCAGGCACTTTCTCCCTAGTCCAAGGTCACAGGCTGCCCTAGCAGCAACCGTTGTCTCACTTCCTGCTATAATAGCCAGCTGTACCTATAGAACTCATTAGGCTTAACCAGTTGTGTATTGGCTTAACAGGCTGTGCACTGGGTCATAACGACATTAACAACTCCCTGACTAATCACATGTATCCTAGACTTAGACATACCTATACTCCCTTAACATTAATCTTATCTAAAAAGACATTGATGAGAGAAGCCTGATTTTTCCTGGTCAGCCCTGACCCTTGGTAGACTTAGTGATATTTCAGGCCTAAAACCATAGCCTCCTTGGGCTATTTCCCCCAATGAATTTTTGGGTTAAATACCTTCGCAGTAGATATCAAAAGTGCATGTTCCTTTAAGAACTGACCACTCCTTAACCAATCCCTAATCCCACCTCAAAACACCTACTTAGCATATTTGGCACAAGTGGTACTATAGAATATCCTAATAAACTTTCTGTACCCCTTTAAGGTTGCAGGTTCCCTAAGAACTCTTGCCGACTGAAAAGGGCAAAAAATCTTTCCCTTGACTTCAACAATGCTTGGGTTCGTGAATTCTTCTCCAGATGCAACCCTGGTCTTTGTGGGGGTCTCACACCCCACTTCCAGCCCTCATCACTTCCATCCTTCTCTGTCCTTTAGATTGAGATTAATGATTGCTCTTTGGATTCACTCATGAATTATAATGTTTTGGTTTGGTTTTATTTTATAAAGCCATAATTATATCATTTATTTGTGTTGGCATTAGGTTGTTTTTAGTCCTTTCCTACTCTTTGTCATCCCATCTGGGGTATTCATGGAAATGATACTAGACTGGTTTGCCATTTCCTTCTGCAGCTCATTTTGCAGATGAGGAAATTGAGGAAGGTTTAAGTGATTTGCCCAAGGTCACACAGTTAATAAATGTCTAAGGCCAGATTTGAACTTAGGTCTTCCTGAATTCAGACCCAGTGTTTTATCTACTGCACCAACCCTAACTGCCCCAAATTATTTATACCAAGATATTAAACAAAGACAAACATACACACACGTATGTGTGTAAAGGACTTGTGCAAAGGTTCCCTGACTGATCCTGGACAACCATGTGTACTAGTTTGGTGTTTGAGTACTTTGAGGATAGTGAGGATTCCTAGCTGCTATTGGTTAGTCATGTGTAACTCTAAAGGACTCAAGAACTTTGGGGATGACGATGACTAAGTAGACCTTTTAAGGAGCATCCCACCTCCTGGGTCTCTTCTTCTTTTAGCACTCCACATGTGATATGTTGTGCTCCCATGAAAAGTGGGTGGAGGGCTTGCCTTTCCACTCAAGCAAACATCTTGCCTAGTTTCAGTTTTGAGTTTCAGTTTAGGGCTGCCTCTTCTCTGTCTGTTCTTTCTTCAGTATAGGAGGCCAAATAACCATCCTAAGATAGATGTGTCCATCCTTGAAGGCAATCTTATGAGTTCAACAGGCATGTCTATCCTGTGTCTTCAGAGTTAACTAGCAACAGGGGGTTGAAGGACTAAGAGATATTTAGCCTAGAGAAAAAGGAAGACTCTGAAGAGACATGGTAGTTGGCTTCCAGTATTTGAAAGACAAATACTTGAGGAGGAGGGGTTACATTTGTTTGGGTTTTTTTCCGGGGTGGGGGAGGGGAGGCTCCTCAGAGAGCATAAATAAGAGCAATAGGTAGAAGTTACAAGGAGAAAAATTTAGGCTAGATGTTAGAAAAAACTTCCTAATGAATAGAATTGTCCAAAAGTGGAACGGACTGCCTTGGGAGATGGTTGGTTTCTTTCTTGGAGGTCTTTAAGCAGAAATTGGATGATCACTTGTTGGATATGTTATCATGGGAATTCTTTTCAAATATGGGTTAGATCCTGTGCCTGCTGAGGTGCCTTCAAACTCTCAAATTCTGTAACTGAGGAGTTTTTCTGTTCCGTACGCGTAATAGTGATTTAAATGGGAAGATCTCTACCATTCATTCATAGGCCCAGGTGACCTGCTTAAATCACATGAAGAACTATGAGAACTATGCTGGCGTATTCAGTCACCACCCATGCTATGAATATTGCCTTGGTGATACAGTAAGGTACTATTGCTAGGGAAAGGAGTGTAATTCCAGGCTTGGTTTACCAGAAGCTGTTGATCTGAAGGGAATTGCTCAGACAGTACAGAGCCTAGGTGAAATGTAAAAACTGTTTATTCAGTAGTCTGACAAATTGTTTCATGTTCTCATGGTCAAATCTCAATCTTCCCAAAAAGTCTTTCTATGTGCATTTGTAACTCTTAAGGGTATTAAGCATTTTTCTTATGTAGAAGACCACTGTTCCATACCTGATTCATATTGTATGGAATACTTTTCTACGCCTCACATTGGAAAGACCCGAGATGAGCAAAATTTTAAATAAATTTTCTGTAGAACACCAGAAGAGGGGCATAACAAATCAGAGTGCAGGAAAAGGAGTCTGACCCTTACTTTATCAGGCCCAAACCCAGTGTGAAAGCATGGGTCAAGCCCTGAGAAGGACTTCTTAGTGGAAAGGGCAAGGGCATGGTGCCCAGTCCCTTCAGGCCAAGACTGTAATTATAATTGTGAGATATATAAAATATATACAAATATTATATATAATCTTACTACCTAATTTTATAAAGCCAATTTTGGCTGTTGGTAGTACAAAAGGCAGGGGTCCTTGAAAATAAGCTAATTCATTTTCATATGATTTGGTTTATTTCCCTAGTTATTTTCTCTGTTTGGATTACAGTTTAGAGCATTGGGTTTTATTTTCTTAGGAAGGCTTACAGGCTGGCCATTGCTTTCTTCATTCCAATTATGCTATGGTTCTTTTAATACTTAGAGATTTTAACAAAAGGAAAAAAGATAATATGGGATAACTGTAGGAGTGGGAGAAGGCAAACTAAAGCTTGGTGCTTACCCCTCCCATCAAAGAAGCTAACCAATATTCCCTCATCCCCTTTCCAGGGCCAAAGGGTCTGCAGCCAGCAGAGCTGGCTCTCTGTCCTTTTTCTTCCTCAGAATCGGGCTGGTGTTTGGCATTATTCACATTTCTAATCTCCTCCCTGGTCTATTGAGGGGGTTCTCTCTATCCCTGCTGTCACCCTTTCTTGGCAACTGAAGGATGATCTGAAATTTAATTCCCTAAGAAAAACTAGAAAAGACACTAAGACCCACAGCCTCCATCTCACATGACCTTTCCCGGGTGTAGAGGGTCAGCACAGACAAAGAAGCCCTGATCACTCTTGATGGTTTCTGGCTCTAATTATAGAAAGCTTTTAGCTATTGTTCCATAATTGCTCACTGCAGTTGGGTTTGGGCATTGTTGTTTGACAAAAGGCTGGTTTCTTGTGGGTTGTTCTGTTTTTTTTTCTTTTTTCTTTTTCTTTTCTTGGTCTATCAGCATTTCAGCTTCTAGCAGTTCCACTAAAGAGCTGAAAAAAGAGGCCTCACCAGGCATCATAAGCACCCCATCAGACAAACAACACTGACGCTGCCCTCCTGTCTACCATCTCTACCTTTTACCTGCTGTCTTCTGTATTACTAGATAGTCACGAAGTTTTAGGGTCCTCTAGAACCCTATTATTTTGGAAGTGATGTTAGTTTCTTCATTAAATGGGAGCATTGGTAGATCAGCCTGCCTCATAAAACCTGTTTGGGTAAGGGAATGGAAGGGACCAATCCTTTTACTATTCATGGTATATGTAGGTAAGGAGGAATAGGAAAGTAGGAGAAACTTCAAGATCAGTAACAGAAGAGCCAGCCCTCCAATGAGTGAAACCATTTGGAGGATGTAGTAAATTTTTGGTTTCAAAGGATGTCTCTAATAATATCTGAAGGCAGAGTCTAGCATTTTTGACACTTCTGGTGCCTCTTCTGTCATTTCCTTTCAGTCCCTCTCAATCCTCTCAATCGCTACACTCATTGAAGAAAAAGTCAACTCTGTGATCACTTTCTTTATATCCTTAGTGCCTAACATTGTGCCTGGCACATTGTTATTGTTGAGTCATTTCTTTTTTTTTTTTTTTTGTAAGACACCAATGTTTATTTTTCATCAGCATTTTTTCCAACATTATTAGAGCATCTGGGGTAAAACTTAAGACCACTCTGTGGTAGTTCCTACACGCTCTGTGGTCTGAGCAATAGGAGCCGTAGACCAGTCTTAGTAGTGGACTGAGCACTCCAATCTTCAATAGGGAATTGCTGAATGGGCACAGAAGGCACCTGTACTTCCTCAGACCAATCAGCCACTTTGGGCTGAGTAGCAGTGAACTCTGGGGCAGATACAGTTCATTCACCCTGAAATTCCTCCTTTGTCACTGGCTTCTCAGCTGCGACCTGATCTTCCTTTTCAATCTCCTCTGGAGCCCTGTAGAAGTAAAGATCAGGCATAACCTCCCCTGAGTGTTCACGGGAGATAGGACCATGCCTACGCAGGACTTCACCACATCAGACTCATTGAGTGAGCTCTCTTGTTGTTACATGGAATGGTCCATATAGCGCAGTGAGGAGTCTATGTTGCACAGTGCAATGGTTGGAAGATTAACATGATACTTCAGTCAGAGGGTGATGCTCTGCCCGAGCATCAGTGACCACCAAGAGGCAGGGCTCCCTGAAAGCTGCCTGGGTCAGGTTAGTGAAGGTGCCGGGTGTGAAACGTCCAGCAATAGGTGTAGTGCCAGTGGCAGCAGCAGATTTCAGAACAGCCCGCTGACCAGTGTTCCTGGATGAGATGACAGTAAAATCAGCTGGATTTTCAATGGCAGCAATGGCACGAGCTGCCAGCAGAAGCTTTTCCCAAGTTCTCTTCAAGTTTATGAAGTAGATGCCATCACTCTTTCTTTTGTAGATGTATTGTTCCATCTGGAAGTCCAAATTGGTGCCACCCAAATGGGTTCCTGCAGCAAGGAATTTGAGGACATCCTCCTCTTTCGTCTGCAAGACATCTAGGGCTCCGGACATCGTGAAAGTTTCCCTTTAAATTTACGATGGAAACTGAGAACAAGGCCATATGGTGCCCTCTTTGGGGCAGCATGGAAATGTTGTTGAGTCATTTTCATGTCTGACTCTTTGTGATCCCATTTGAGGTTTTTTTGGTAAATATACTATAGTTCTTTGTTCTTTCTTTCTCTAGTTCATTTTATAGATGAGGAACTGAAGTAAACAGAGCTAAGTAACTTGCACAGGATCACAGCGTTATCAAGTGTCTGAGGCTAGATTTGAACTCACAAAAATGAGTTTTCCTGATTCCAAACAGTGCTCTATTCACCTAATTACCACCTAGTTACCCTGGCACATAGTAGGCATTTATAATAAGTAGAATTTATATAGCACTTTAAAGTTTGCAAAATACTTTACAAATATTATCTCAATCAATCCTCATAACAACCCTGGGAGGTAGATGCTGTTATTTTCACTACTTTACAGCCAAGGAAACTGAGGCACATGCCTAGGGTCACACACCTTGTGAGTATCTGAGGTAGGCTTTGAACTGAGGTCTTTCGGACTCTAAGTTCAGTACTAGCTGCCTTTTTACTAAATGTTTGCTGGATTGAATGGAAATTATTTGCAACACTAGTTCAAAACCTGGTCTTAAAAAGTTCATTGAGTCTTTTTACCTTCATGGAACTCTACAGCTACCTTTAAGAATGAATTCTTAAAGCTTTCTCACAAGGGAAATCAGTATTCTCCAACCCATTTAGCAGATAATACAACTGATTCCCAAGGAAGATTAGAAAATTTGTCTTAACAAAGGGCAATCAGGGCAGGATGAGAGTTTGGTTTTTCCAGGACATTCCCTTCTCTGGTTGGGAAAAGCTTTCCAAGTCAGTCAACCTCCTTCCCACACTTGAATTGACAAAATCCCTTTAGCTTTCCATTCCACAAATCCTAGAAACCATGGATCCTGTGAAAAACTACATAACATCCACAGGGTCAGCTAAATAAATAATTATCTGTGATGCCAGTTCATTAGGAAGAGCTTCAAGACTTTTTTTTCCTCTCTCTCTTCATTTCTCTTCCCAACTGCAAAGTACAAAATATCAAAAATAATAAATGAATTATTATAATAATAATAAAATTTGTTAATAAACATGATAAAAGTGCTTACATTTATATAGCTTATTTGGATTTACAAAAATGCTTTCCTAACAGCAATCCTGGGAGGCAGGTAGAGCAGGTAGTACTTTTATTTGATAGATGAGGAAACTGAAGCCCACAGAGATTGGTGACTTGCCCAAAATGACACAACTAGCATGTGGTGGAACTGAGATTTGAACCTAAGTCTGAGGATTCTAACTCTAGTGTTCTATCATATTAAGAAAAAGTACTGTCTACTTAATCAAATTCCTGACAAAATGCTCATAAAATGCTCTCTGAGGGGTTGGAACCTAATCTTATGCTGTCCTCTTCATAGTGCCCAGAATTGACTTCCTTCCTTCCTTCCTTCCTTCCTTCCTTCCTTCCTTCCTTCCTTGAACAATCCTTCAACATTCACTTTTATAAGATTTTGAGTTCTAAAATTTCTCCCTCCCTTCCTCCCTCCCTCCCTCCCAAGACAACCTGCAATCTAATATAGGCTATATATGCACAATCATATTAAACCCATTTCCACATTAGTCAATTGTGAAAGAAGAATCAGAACAAAAGGGAAAAACCATCAGAAAGAAAAAAAAGAGAGAGAAAATAGTATGCTTTACTCTCATTTTCCATCCTGAGTCTTTTGGAATTGTCTTCCATCTTTGTATTGCTGAGAAGTCAAGTCTATCAAAGCTGATCATTGCACAGTGTTGCTGCTACTGTGTACAACATTCTGGTTCTGCTCACTTCACTCATGTGAATCAGGTTTTTCTGAAGTCCATCAGCTCATTATTTCTTATAGCTCAATAGTATTCCATTACATTCATATACCATAACTTGTTTGGCCATTCCCCAACTGATGGGCATCCCCTCAATTTCCAATTCTTTGCTACCACAAAAATAGCTGCTATAAATATTTTTGTACGCGTGGGTCCTTTTCCCATTTTTTTTTAATCTCTTTGGGATACAGACCTAGTAGTGGTATTGCTGGATCAAAGGGTATGTACAGTTTTATAGCCCTTTGGGCATACAGAACTGCCTTTCTTGCTTCACAAGGCATATGCTTTTCTTCTGCTGCTTCTCACTTTATCCCCTGAAAGAGCCTTGTTTATCTTTTAGATTATTGCTGAGAACTGAGGCCAAGCCTTCCTCCTTCCTTGTAACAGTCCTTCCTGGCCCTTATACTTTTCTTCCTCTCTCAGCCACACCACTGCTGCATTTAGCCCATGTTTCCAAGGAAATTCTTTGGGATCCCAAGCTAATTAATTTAACAATGGTTCTACATTCAACTAAATTGTGTTCTACTTTTTGCGGTTACCTTATTGAGCTTTTTTTGGTTTATATATTTTGGAGGAGACAATCAGGGGTAAGAGACAGTTAATAAATGTCTGAGGCCTTGCTTGGTCTCAGGTCCTCTTGACTCCAGGGCTAGTGCTCTATCCATTGTGCTGTCCTTATTGATCTTGAACCATATGGCACAGTGACTTGGGAGTCAGACTTCCATTGAAATCCTACTTCTGAAATTTACTACTTTTGATAAAGTGTGAAAGTCACGTAACTTCCTTGGACCTCAGTTTTCTCCTCTATAAAATGAGTGGGTTTGAACCAAATGGACTTTTTGAGGTCCCTTCCAATTCTAGATCTATGATCCAATGAATCAAGTCCTTGGTTTTTCTTGTTTTCCTCTAGATGGTCACATGGCATGCCTTTTTCTAGGTTTCTTTCTTCTAGATCACAAAGGTGTGATACAACAGAAAGAACACTGAACAAAGTCAGAAGTCATGAAAGTCCTTTCTACTCCCTGGTTTCTTATCCTTCTTCTGTAAAATATGGATGATAATACTTGTGCTGTGAAGCTTGCAGGATTGTTGTAGGGATGAAGTGAGATAATATATGTGAAAATACTTTGTTATCATAAAGTACCATTATTGTCATCACTATTATAGTTATAAAAAACTGCCATGGATCTTTGTGTGTAAGAACTTTAGATACTAATCAATGGGGACTGGTCAATGAACTCAGACCTTATTAGCATGTACATAATACTGATGCAAGCCTTCTTTGGAATATTCATAGACATTCTGTAATTATTTATAGTCTTCTTACCCTGTGGTGAAGAGGTGCCTCTTTTGACTTCATAACCAGAACTGAGAACGCATTCGGTGCCATGACTAGAATTTCTTCCTTTTTTGGGTATATTTTCTGGTCTGACTCTCTCCTGGTAGCATTATGGCCTTGGGCCCACCCCACCCAAGACTAATAGGTGACTCTCTGCTTTTTGATTCAGCTTATTTTTCCTGCTAGCAGGCTTTAGAGAAAGAGATTGGAAGATACAACCTTGTGAGTTTCAAAAGATCAGTAAGAGAGAGCCACCAGCAAGTCTACAAATGGAGTCTGTGATGGGCTTTCCATTCATCCATAGTTTTGAGGCCCCAAGAAGTAATATTTGGCACATTGCCCAGCCATACCTGAGATCCTTAAGGATTCACCCAGCAGTTGTGTTGCTTCTGGACATGAATTTGGTGGAACTAAGGTTATGTAGAAACTGGGTTAAGTCTGTAAGTCCAACTTTTCTCAGAAATTGAAGTGGGAGGGAGGAGAGTGTTTCCCCAGCTGTTTGGGTGGGGGGAATGTTTGTCCTTCTGTTCTTGCAATAGCTTTGAAGTAACTACTTATAAAAGCTAACTGATGTTAGTTGGTTAAACAGAACTGCTTACTATTCTTTGGTGGCTAAGTGAAGCAATATATTGGAATAAGGGCTCAAGCCAATAACATTAGGAAAAAGACATATCTCCAACCCTTCAAGGGTAACTCTAGAACTCTAAGAAGGATGTATACATAGTCTTGCTCTACAAAAATTAGCCAGAGAACTCATTATACCACTAACAACAGCAACAATAATAATGCTGGCTGACATTTATAAAGAGGTTTGCAGTTTTCAAAGTCTTGGCATACATTATTTGGCTTGAATCTCTTTGCAGCTCTATGAAGTAGATCCGAAAGATATCATTAACCCCATTTTTCAGAGGAGGAAACTGAGGTTCAGAGAGATTAAGTGACTTGTCTGCCCATGGCCACAAAGCCAGTCAGTGTTGTGGGGCAGAATTTTATTCCAAGGTAAGTTCTTTCCCCTCACCGGGCCTCTGCCTCTGCTTGTGTAAAGTAAGGATTTTTGGAGTACATGGTCTCTTTCAAGCCTTTTTTAGGCATCTTTGAGTCTAATCTTTTTTTGGACAATATTCTGAAACGCCCACATCACACTCTTGGGTTGTGGTGTGCTGGTAAACGTTTAACAACCAGGTCTTTTGAAAAAATGGATGCAGAACATACTTTTCACTTTAATCATCGTTATAAATAGTTTCTCTATCACTTTCTTAGGTCTAGACAATCAACCAAAAGATAAACCAGGTTCTGGTTTGTAGCTCTGATTTCTTGTGCACTTATTCCAAGTACTTGTATAAATGTTCACAGGGAAAATTTGGCAGTAGGCTTTGAGAACTGGTAGGAGCCAGCTGTAGCACACCACTCTTAGGCCTTAACTATCTCAGAAGCACAGGAACAGCATTTCTTGAGTACAATCTGAAATAAGCCTCTCATTTTCCTTTATGACTTCTGCTGCTATTTCAAGCTTGGTACTTTTCAGTTCACCCAAGTTCACACCTAGAGAATCATTCTTTACTTCTTACCTTCTCTTATCCCATGTATCTAATCCGGGGCCAAATCTTGTCACTTCTACTTCCACAACATCTATCACATGTGTCCCCTTCTCCCCAATCACACAGGACTACCTCAGTTTTGACACTCAACACTTCTAGCCTGGCCTGTTGCAATAGCCTCTCTTTGCTCACACAGCTGCCAAAGTGATGTGTGCGCACACACATACACACACACACACACACACACACAGCAATCAGGGTTAAGGGACTTGCCCAGGGTCACATAGTAAGTGTCTGAGGTCAGCTTGGGACTCATGTCTTCCTGACTCCAGGGTTGGTACTCTATCCACTGAGTCACCTAGCTAGCCCCCAAAGTTATATTTTTAAAGCACAAGTCCACATGTCACTCCCTTGCTCAGTAATCTCCAGTGGCTCTCGATGGTCCCTAAAAGCAGATACAAACTCCTTTGTCCAATTTTTGAAGCCTTTCACAACATAACTCCAACCTCCCTTTGGAGGATTATTATAATTCTACCATCCAGTCAAAGTAGATTTCTTGTTTTTCACATACAACATTCCATCTGTCTCTGGTCTCTGTGTATTTACATGGAAAGCAAAATCTCCTTATCTCCATTTCTTTTAATCCCTAACTTATTTTGAAATTCAGATCTAGCTCCACCTCTTATCCATCATCTTTCCTGAATATCCCGAAGAGTTAGAATCTCTCTTAGAGGAAGCCAAGTAGCATCTGCCTTATATATTTTAAAATATTTTATATCATACTTTATAATTATTATAACATATATATTATAAATTTTATTATTTACATTTTATATTATTGCCTTATCTTTACTTTGTATATCTATCCAAAAAAATCAAATCTGTACCCAAGGGATTCAGGCACCTCATCCTTTCCCTCTTCATTAAGAGACTGGATGGGAAAAAAAAAATACATTTATTAAGTACTTTTTCTGTGCTCTTTACAAATATTATCTCATTTGATTTTTACAACAACCCTGGGAGGTAGGAGCTATTAGTATTACCATTTTATAGTTGAAGAAGAGAGAGGTTATGTGACTTGCCCAGAATTACAAAACTAGTAAGTCTCCGAAGCTAGGCTTGAACTCTGATCTTCCTGACTCTAGGTCCAGCACTCTAACCACTGGGGCACCTAGCTTCCTTGAGGCATTTTGATAAAGGCCCCTCATAGATTTGGACATATACAGACACACCAGGTTTAGTTCAGGGGGAGCCTGAGAACCTAAAAAAAGGGTCAGATTTCTTTTCTCACATTTTTTGGCTTGTTACATCCCCAACATGGTGCCCCAGAAAAAAATTACTTAAAGTTCAGTTTTGGCTCACATTCAAGATCCTTCCCTCTCTTCCCTCCCCCCACCCAAGTGAGGAGTAGAAGGTACTTAATTGTCCCTATGAACCAGGTATGGACAGCTATTTATTTCCTCTACACAGAAGCAATGCCTAAAAAAAACCCAAAAAACCAAAACCCACAAGGGAGCACTGATAGAAAGACCTAAAACAGGACTTTGTAGCATCACTGCCATTATAGTCTTCTGGGAGATTGAAAACAAACAGAAGACAAATTAATTTGTGGAACTGCTGAATAGGCATTTCACATTTCACTTTGGTTCTGTATTGTCCAAACAATTCCCTCCAGGTCTGTGTTTTCTGGCAAACCAGACCAGGAGCTGTGTTCCTCCCCTTGTGAGAGGTATCTTCTCTGTTGACAGATATCGCTGATAAGGAAACCTAGAATTTCCAATTTCTCAAACTCATAAGATTGCCTTCAAGGCTGGACATTTCCATCTTGAGATCCCTGTTCATTAACCTTTACTCAGGAAAGGAAATACAAAGTGAAACAGAGAAGGAGAGGCTCCAAGGTCCACTTGTGTGGGAGTCGTCATCAGGTGTCCGGGATGGGGTGGGAGGAAGGACAGACTCTCCCTCACATCATCCCAGGAGAGATCTGAATAGTTCTGACAGGATCTGCAGACAGAAAGAGAAGGGAATGATGTTGAGTGAGTTAATTTCAGATATCCACCGAGTCATCTAGTCTTCCTAATCAGTGGCCAATAAAGGGCCACTTTACGTCACTAAGTCACACGTTTCTGTAGTTCCCGGAAGCTGTTAAGGGATCTCTGGTACACATTTCCTGGGGTGGCCCCTATTGGTCGTCGTTGTTCACTTGTTTCAGCTCTGTACGACTATTTGCAACCCTATTTGAGATATTTCTGGCAAAATTCATGGAGTGGTTTCCATATTGTTCTCCAGTACATTTTGCCAATGAGGAAACTGAGGCAAACAGGATAAAGTGACTTGCCCACAGTCACACAGGAGTAAATGTTTGAGGCTAGATTTGAACTCAGGAAGACGCATCTTCCTCACTCCAGGTCCCCCACTCTATCTACTGTCTCATCTATCTGGCCCATGCATGTTTCCTGGAGTGCAACTTCCAAGTCAACCTTCGCTACACATAGAGTTATATGTGTAGTATCCCCCTGGGATTACTTCCTTAATTTCTAGTTGCTTTGGTGAACTGCATCCTGGGAGGGCAATTCTAGCAATAACCCTGGGGATTTGGCTTTTAATATTATTGCTCGCAACTCTGCACCAGTTTGCTTCACATCAGTAATCAATCGAACAATTAACCTTTTGGCAAAGGTATTTACTAAGATGGTATAGAAAAAACAGTTGGTCAACAATATGTTAGGGTCCTTTAATTCTTAGCAGTACTGTGGAGACAATTAGGTCAAGAGCTTGGGAAGTTGGCAACATAAATATTATTTGTGTCTCAGTTGGTTAATATTTTAAAAAAAAATTCTTTTGTGGTCCATGTTGTAAATGCTTTAAAAAGAAGTATCACCTGACCAAAAGTTTGAATTGTTTTATCCATTATAAACTGTGTTAAAAATGGAAAATAAAATTAAGAAAAAGAAAAAAAACAGTTGGTCTAAAACTTCCCTCTAAAAGTCGAGAGCAAATTCTCTCACCTATACAAATAGAGTCTGTGGGACGGGTGGGGGTTGTTATTGTTTTGTGGTGCTGTTGTGTTCAAATCTTTGTGACTCATTTGGGGATTTCTTGACAAAGATACTGGAGTGGTTTGCCATTTCCTTCTCCAGCTCATTTTACAGATAAAGAAACTGAGGCAAACAGGATTAAGTGACTTGCCCAGGGTCACATAGCTAGGAAGTGTCTGAGGCCAAATTTAAACTCAGGTCCTCCAGACTCCAGCCTGCACTTTATCCGCTGTCTCACCTAGCTGCCCTTCCTTTGTAAGGTCCTCATGAAGTTCCCTTTCAGTGTAGGTCTCTGGGAAGCTTTGAAGGTTGGTGCCTTTGTGAAGTCCATAGCACTTTTTTCTTCCTGCAGCCGTCTTGCTTCCTCCATCGGGTGATCTTTGTGTATCTCCCTGTGTCTGTGTTTCTGTGTTTAAGGAGCTCATTCCCCCTGCCCACCTACCTTGCTGCTCTTGATACAAGTCAAAAGGTCTATCTCTACAAACCTCCAGTCCTTTGCATTTCAGCCTGGGGCTAGACTAAACCTCTTCCCTCCTCCTGCTGAAATTTACAGTCACAATCGTCAGCAGTACAACAAAATCACGGTTGCTGAGCTACAGGTATAATTGTACCATCTCATTTGTACTGGGCAGCATTCCATCAACAAAAAGGATTCTTTTTAAAGTCTAATTATTTTTGCCATATGCCCAGGCTTGAGACACAGTGGTGCTGGACCTGGAGTCAGGAAGACTCATCTTCCAGAATTCAAATCTGGTCTTAAACACTTCTGAGATGTGTGACCTTGGGTCAGTCACTTAACTCCACTTGCCTCAGTTGCTCATCTATAAAATGAGCTGGAGAAGGCAAGAAATCACTGCGTTATCTTTGCTAAGAAAACCCCAAATAGAATCATGAAGAGGTGGACAAGACTGACAAATGACTGAACTGAAAGTGCCCAGGCTGGTGTAATTATTCACTGTAGGCTTTAAATCTTCACTGTATATGTGTGAATGGACATCACAAAATATATATCCCTGTGCCATAGAGAGGAGAATTTTCTGGCATTAAAATAAATACATTCACAGAAGATAATATTTTAAAAATTCCTGAAGGTTATCCCATTTTTCCCTTAATGAACTTAGGGAATTGCCTATTATATTGGGAATTTTTTATTTGCTTCCCCCGTTTTATATATCCTGCAAATTTTGATGAACTAAAAGTCTATCTTCTGTTAATATTAACCTTGTTTTTGTGGTTCATTCGTGTCCAACTCTTCATGACCCCATATGAGGTTTTCATAGCAAAAATACCAGAGTGATTTGTCATTTCCTTCTCTAGCTCATTTTACAGATGAGGAAACTGAGGTAAATAGGATTAAGTGACATGTCCAGGGTCACACAGCTAGTAAGTTTCTAAAGCCACATTTGAACTCATGAAGGGGAGTTTTCCTGATTCTAAGACTTGTGGTCTATTCACTCTTTCACCTAACCTTACTTGATCAAAATCCGACTCATGAAATAAGGGGAAAATTGATGTTCCTCAGATAGAAATCAAAAGGGAGTCAAAGTGATTTAATTACTTTTTAGTTCCCTGAACTAATTGTTAAAGGAAGAATTTCCCATGACTGCAAGTCTTCCTGATTGTCTTGATGACCTGTATGTCTTTCCCCTCAATTAGCCAATTTGTGTACCCTTTATATGTAGTTTAATCTGTAACCTGACTTAGTTTACCTATCCAGTTTGTTTTGATGAACTTCATTTCCTTAAGAGACATATGAGATTTTGACTCTTTAATTTTGTTCCACTTTTAGGATGTTAAAGGAAATATGCTCTTATAGATCTACCTTTTCTTTAACTTTTATGGTGTGAGAGGAATGTACAAGATTACAATCTGTAAAAGAATTTTTTCTCTGTCACTCTGATGTAATTGTGTGTATAAGAAGCCTGTTTAGAATTCTAATGATTGTTCTGGTTTTCTCTGAGGTTTGAACCTATGCCTGAGTACAATAATAAACCCTAAGTTTTAACCTTTATAATTTCTGTGTTATGATAAATATATTTTAGCAGCACTTAACAGTCACATAGGGGCAGCTAGGTGGCAAGGTGGATAGTGCACCAGGCCTGAAGTCAGAAAGAATTATCTTCCTGAGGGTAAGTTTGGCCTCCAGATACATACTAGTTATGTGACCTTGGGCAACTTACTTAACCATGTTTGCCTAAGTTTCCCCATCTATTAAATGAGCTGGAGAAGGAAATGGAAAACCACTTTGAAAACCTCAAATAGGGTCACAAAGAGTTGTAAATGACTGGACAACAAAAACCACAATAACCCATCATATAAATTGAGAAAATAGATATTTTTCCTTTATTATTCTGCCTAAATCCAGTCACTAAATACCTTACTTTAAAGTGGCGGATGTGGTGGTAGTCGATAACTCAGCTAAGTGAGAAACTACAATTTGCATGAAATGCAGGCTGTAATGACAATATCTGGCATTTCTATAAGACTTTAAAATCTGAGAAATGTTTTACATATATTATCATATAAAATTTACAACAAATTTGTGAAGTAGGTACGGTCAGTATTGAAAATCTTATTTTTAAAGCTGAATATTTTTGAAAGCTTGGTTTGAAACTAAAGAATTGATTGTTTTATTTTTATATTGTTTATTATATAATTATGTATTATTATATTAAATATAAGTATAACAAAATTTAGACATATACATACATTTGTATATTATATATACATATTTATGGTATTTGAAGTGACTTGCTCATGGTCACATAGCAAATCAATCAATGCCAGACAGGATTTGAAATCAGGTTCTCCTGACTTCAGTAGCAGTCTATTAGACCAGGATCCATTACACCAATACTTTGGTGTTGGCAGCCTACCATCTTGTCATGTAGTCTACCATTTTCCTGGCATACCTATTGACACTATGAAATCCATAGTGAATAGAGTGATGGATTTGGGACTATTTGGCTTCAAATATTCTGACACCTTTTAGCAGTGTAAGCATGGTCAAGTCATTCAACTTCTTTAAACTTGTTTCCTTACCTATAAAATGGGAAGGAAGATATCTGAGGTAACTACCCTTGTAGGGTTATCATGATTATGTAAAAGACATTAAATACTCTAATATGCTACATAAATATCATTTATTCTTTTAATTATTATTAGGAAAGACCCCAAATCCCCACATACCATCATTATCTCTGTCTTCAATGCCACTAACCACTTGGCACTCAAAACTTTCTGCAACCCAAGACCCAAACCCGGTGGGGTAAAAGACAAATGACACGCATTTGGGAGGCATGTCAAACAGAACTGGCTAACATTTTCCTCCTTTCCCTGTTCTGATTACAAGCTGCTTGAGGGTAAGAGCTTTTCTTATTGATCAGCCCAGCAGGAGGACAATGGCAAATGTTTTCTTACTTTTTCCTGAGATCTTACCTGAAATATAAAGCTGCAATTGACAAAAAAAAATAACAACCATTTAAAAATAATAACTTTAATATCACAAAACTTTCTAGTAATAGCAATGCCACCCCCAAACCTATCGTATTCAACAAAATTCCTCTCTCCTTTTACCTGGATAAAGAAAACTGGCACACAGTAGTCAATTAAGGGCTAAACTTTGTGTCTCTGACTGCCCCGGAGGGAAGGGCGGTATCGACTGAAGTAGACTGGATGGTACTTGAACATATTTCTTCTGTCTTTTTACTTTTTAGGGTAAAATTTTTTTTAAAGCATCTGCAAAACCTTCCTCTAAAACATGTTTATTCTGAGGTAGTTTCTCCCTTTTGAATGTCGTCCAAAGTTGGAAGCTAAGTTAAATCAATTCATTCAATAAACATTTATTTAATACCTGTTGTGGGCATCCCCCCCCCCTTTTTTTTTTTAAGGAACTAGAAGCGATAAACAACTTAAGATAATCTCACAGCTTTACAGGTTAAGAGTATTAAAGAACTGCTTAATAGACTGATTTTGTTTCTGTGCCACAACGAAACGATCCAGTCGGATCCAGGTTGTACTGATTTTTCCAGACCTCCTCCTCTCTACGAGCTTAGGGCTCTAAGCGAGGTATAAAGAGCCAAGTAGAACTACATCTCCCAGCAGGCCCTGCCACGCCGTGGGTCGAAGTACGCGCAGAGAAGTGGGGGGAGTGTCTGGAGAGGAGGATCTGGATTCCCCAGCATAGAAAACGAAAGGTCGGTTGGGGGAAGCCGGTAAGTGACCATTTGGTGCTGTGCTGGTTGGAGTGGACGTTGGGCCTCGTTCCCTCTGGACAAGCCAAGGGTAGAGGGAAGGAGAGGAGAAGAGATGGGTTTTTTCCTCCAGCTCTACCCGGACTGGACAGAATTAGGGTTAATAGAGAGCAGGCGTGCAATTTAGAACGTGCTTTTTTTTTTTTTTAAACTAACCCCACGAGGCCGAGCCTCTGCAGCGGGGAAGTTCTCCAGGTCCCCTTGGCCGGCGGCTCAGCAGCTGGGGAGCTGGAAGACTTCGGTCGCAGCGGGTCACTGGGGATGTCAAAGTCCGGCCCCGAGGTGATTGATCTGGGAGCTCCAGATCCGTAGAGAGTCTCCTGGAGGTGACTCCCAGGATTCAGTGCATCCAGCCCGGGATTGCAGCGCACAGTCTCATTTTAGCCCCATACCCATTGTTTTACAGAAGAGGAAACTGAGGCCCGTAGGGACGTACCTGCTGCCAAGGGAACATTGTGTAACGATTTCTTTAGGCTGGGTAACTGCAGTGGCGAATTCTTTGGTCCTGATGACCCGTGACTGTCCATCATGCAGGATAGACAGGTGCGGATGGGGCCTCTGCAGGCTGCAAAGATGGAAGAAGTAGCCCACGTGGATGGGATCCCAGATTTATAGAAGTATAGGGTAGAAAAAAATAAAATTAAAAGCAACTGCCTCTGAAGGGCTGAAGTACCAGAGATGGAACTATTTAGGAGTAACAGGGTACCCTGGACTAGGAGGCAGGAGAACTGAATTGAATTTTAGCTCAGCCTTCTTTTTACGTGTGTAACAGTTGCACGCTTTTTAACTTACTGTTATTGTAACTTGTTTTCCTTTTTTTATTTCTCCACTTAGCAATCCCCCCTAGATTGGCTCTGATTAGCCTTATTACCTTGCTCAAATCAATTAAGCACTTCAGGACTGTTTCCTCACCTGCAAAAATAGGGAAGTTAACTGGATGAATTGTAAAGTTCTTTTCATACTTACTTGATTCTAGTGACTTATATAGGTCCTTAACCTCTTCCAGAGGTGAAATCTGTGCCTCAAGAATTAGTCAGTCAACAGGTATTTATGAACCAGGCTAAAAACATGGCAAGGACAGCTGGATAAAGAAAACTGGCACACAGTAGTCAATTAAGGGCTAAACTTTGTGTCTCTGACTACCCCAGAGGGAAGGGTGGCATCGAATGAAGTAGGCTGGATGGTACTTGGACATATTTCTTGTCTCTGTTTCTATAGTAAGCTTCTTGATGGCAATCAGTTTTATTGATTAATCCACTGCCATATCCATAGAAGATGCTTAACAAATGTTTCTTTTAATTTAAGCGTTTTAAGTGGGCTGTTTTTAATGAAGTCTTCACTAGAAAATTGTTTTTAGATGATATATAAGGTTATATCATATATATGCATATATATGTGATATAAAAAGGTTATGAATGCCATTTCTCTAGTTGGTAGCCTTCCATTGGCACCTATTACAGTGCTATTGGATGACACTTTGCACATACGTCTTGTCACAAGACCCTCATTCATGTTCAGCTCAGCCATTTGCAAAATATATGACCTGTCACTTAACTGATGTGAGTCTCAGTTTCCTGATCTATAAGACAGGAATGATATCTCTTTTACCTGCCTCAGATAATAGACACAGTCTATCACCAGATCTGTATTTAAAGCCTTGATACACCTGCCAAGAGTTTCTGCAAGAACCTAGGATCACAGTCAGCCTGGGACTTCACCTCTGCTCTCCTGGACTTTAGCCTTAGGCTGACCAAAGAAGGGCTTGCATTTTATGTGCCACTGAATTATAAAGTGCCATATAAATATGAGATGCTATTATTTTTCCCTTGTTCTTATTCTAGATATAGGACTCAATTTCCAGATCCTCTAAAGAACAAAAGAGCACTTGGATCTTTTCCCTGCTTTCAGAAATCCATTTATCTCCAAGTCAACTGAAAAATTATTGTATTGACGGGCAAAATATGTGGTTGAGAAACTAGATCTCCAAGGTCCTTTTCAGCTCTGATAATTCTATGGTTCTGTAGCTTCTGTATTCAGCCAGTCCTTTACAGAGTCAAACACAGAGCACTGTCCTATTCCAACTCTGCTTCCTTGGTTGGGCCTCTCAGTTTGCATAGTTTGTTAACCATCATTGGATTTTAATGATCTGCCTGGAGTTCTCCTTTGTCCTTGGAACAAATCTCAAAGCATTCTTTCTCAACCTGACCTACGTATTGTTTTGGTTCTCTTCTCCACAATCTTCTCGGTGGTCTGGGCTTTTGGTCTGGATCTATGGCACTGGCCTCCTTGGTTTTCTTAAAAGTTCTTTCCCTTTTCAGTGACAAGAGGGCATGATGCTTCCAGTTCATCATTCTTAGAAAGTGGTACCAAGTGACTGAAGGAATGAGGTAATGTGGGATCATATCTCTTGTTTTCTGGAGCTGGTCTAGAGATCAGTGATTGAAAAACTTCTTTCTGTATTGACTTACTAGTTACAAATGGTCAGTACTCCATTTAGCTCTACCCTAGGGATGGGTTTCACTTTTGTTCATTATCTGCTCATTTACTGAGTTACCATGACTATTGTTCTCCATTTCATGGCCCATTGGGGTTTCTTTTGCAATAGGGGACCACTGATACACTTCTTGTCATTGATTTAGTAATAATATAGTTATATATTCTGCTTGCCATGATTGGCTATTTGCCAGCGAATGCCATGGATCCCTCTTGTATAGATCTTATTAAAAGGAACTAGGTGTTAGGTAGATGGAGTGCTAGACCTAGGGTCAGGAAGACTAGAGTACAAGTCCAACCTTAAACACTGTTTAAGTCACTTAACTTGTTCTGCTTCAGTTTCTTTATCTGTAAAATGGGGATAATGATAGTGTCTACCTCCCAGGGTTGTTGTGAGCATCAAATGAGATGATCTTTTTAAAAATTCTTTGCAGACCTTAAAAAACACTATATAAATGCTATCCTGTATTGTTATTTTTATTATTGTTATCATTGCTGGACAAATTGTCCTAATACATAAATGTGCTCATGTCGCCACTCAAAAATTTCAATTACTTTTGATTAACTACCCAATAAGGTTTAAATTTGTGTCTGGCATTCTAGGCTCTCTATAATCTGACATCATCCTATCTTTCTAGTCTTACAATATTTCTTGCCTTCTTACTTGACATTCAAGTCAAGTTGGACTACTCTTTCCTCAGACATAATCTAAACTTTCCCACCTTCATACCTTTACTCTTGCTGTTTCCTTTTACAGGAAGGATTCTCCCTTTCCTCTTTGCCCATTGAATTCACATCCATCCTTTAAAACCCATTTCAGCTGTCATATCCTCTAAGAGTCTTTCCTTGATTGCCTCAGGTCTTACATGGCACTTTGGTTTGTACCTCTCTAAAGCTCATTCTACATTATTTTGAGTTACAGTTATCTGTGTATCATATCCTCTAAGTAGACTATAGTCCCCACAACAGCAGGCACTATTTCTTATTTAAAGTTGGTATGTCCCTCATCATCTAATGGTTGCTTAATAAATGGTTGCCGAATTGAATTAAATTTAGTTTAATAGAATCAAATTTCTAAGGTTCAAACAATTCCTTTTCTTTTTCTAAAATCCATTTGATTACATTTTTCAAGGAAGTGAAATCTCAAAGATCAATCTGTCGATCGACAAATATTTTTTGAGTGTTTTACATAGGCAAGGTATTATGCTGGGTTCTATGAGTTATCAAAGGAGTACAATCAATCAGTCAGTCAGCATTTTGTTAGTGTTTGTTGTGTGTGTATGCCAAGTACTGGGCCATGTAGGTGTATAAGACATGGTCCTTACTCTCAAAGAGAGTTTTGTTCAAATAAAGCTTCTTGATGGGAGGACAGTGAGTCCATGTGAACCACCCCAAAACTGCCATTCCAGCCTAATGGTTAGGATTCAGGGTGTTTAGCACCTCTGACCTCAAGTTACGTAAGACCAAATGAGAAGTCAGGTAAAAGACAAAGGGGCAGGAAGACAAACCAGAACAGGTGATTCATTAGTCAAGGGTTTAATAATATAAGATGTTTTTCATCCTTAGACATATTTCACAGTTGATAGGGTCTTTTAAGCTACCTGGATGAAATACCATAACAGCTCATTTGTATGTTAAAGACCTACTGACACCTTATGAAATGCTCCAACTCTGGTCTATTTATAGACAATTTGGCTTTATATCATCTATTTTATGTATTTCAATTTCCACTGTCTTTATTACTAAGGGAACATTTGCCTGGAAGCCAGGTCTTGAGAGAGCTGGTCTTCTTCTTCTTCTACCTAGCGTTCAAAACTCCCTGGTGAACGAGGCAAGGTAGCATTAAACTGCTTTGTGTCAGGAACTGGCGTAACTGCTATAACAAGTTTTCCAGTTTGGCTTCAACAGGTTAATCTAGGATAACTGGCATTGACTTGACATCCCTGGATGAGAATGCTTGGCCAACCCATGTTGCAATGGGACTCCTATGCCTCCCAACATATAGTCATTTATGACTGTCTCTCCATGTATTCCTTAGTGTTGGTGTTAGTACAGCAAGAAAGGCAGAGTGACTGAACCCCAGAGAATGCAACTGTGGTACTGGGCAATGATCCCGATGTCTTGACAGTGACAGTATAATCAATCAATCGGTCAATCCATAAGCTTTCAGTTAGTGCTATTATGGGTCACACTGAGTGCTAGGGACCGCAGATAAAAAAATAAAATAAAATAGTCACTGCCCTTAAGGAGTCTACATTCTATGGGACTAACAAACATGTACTTATATAAGTATAGACACATAACTCAAGAAGATCTGTGATCTCATTGAGTAGGAAATTCCTCTAGTGATGCCAGTTTTAATCCATTCATGCCTAATATCCTGTGTGATTTCTGTCCATAGATTTGTCAAAGGGGGTTCAGCCAAAATGCTTTCTGCTGACTTAGCCAGGGTACCATCTAAGCACTCTGAATGTCCACTTGTTTCAGTCCTTCACCCTTGCTACATGACCAGCCCATCTTTTCTCCCTATCCTACAATTTCTTGATGATTTCACTCCATTTCTGCTCTGGAATGCCTCATTGATTATATGTTACAGCCTTTGATTAGGTCAGGCTTTAGCACATTCCTGTACCTTGCCCATTCTTTTTAAAGTCCATGTCTTCCTTGAAGGTACATGCCTCCTGCTACTGCATGTAACCCCACCCCTCCCACCATTCAGCACTGCTACATGTTAATAGTACTGGATGATTTGGATAAATCATGGTGCTTCCCATGACTTTTTTCTGCTATTTTTTCCTACTGTGATGGGCTGGGCTGATGAAATAACAGCTTGAATTGGAATCAACCCCCACAAACCTAACAAATCCATCCACATTGTGCATTTAGGTTGATATATATAACTCTAATAGGAGCACATACTACTGGTTATCTTCTCACTTTTAACTAAACAGTGGTCTTTCTTCCATGTGTGGTGGTTGTAGAGTAGTTGAAAGCCATGAAGATCTTGGCAGTGGAGGAAGAAACAATGAACTAGACCATTTGGGAGAGATTGAGGAGGAACAGATAGGGTAGGTTGTATTGACTAATGCTTCTGCCTAGTGATAACACCAATCACAGCAGCTGTGGACTGAGGACTGCTGCTGCGAATAATTTTAAGGGTCTAATTGCATAATATAATGAACTCTCTATTCAACAATAAACTAAATGTTATTCAGTAAACTAAAGCATAACATTCATAGTAAAACTAAACATTGTTCAAGAAAGTAAAGCATAACATTCATAGCAACATCTTTAAGCAAAACATATCATCCAATACATTTATGTGTCTCATAACACTCAGTATGTCATATGGCGCATAGCATGTATTGTTGCATCCCCAATGTTAGGGGGTCCCAGGCTAGGGTCTTCCCTACTATGTTGCCTCCTTAAGGGGTGGCAGAAAATACCACACCATCCACCTGTAAGCTACTGTGAGAACAATCTCCTTAATCAATACACAGTGTCCAAGTAAAGTCCTCCCTCATCTTGAGTTAAGGCTGACTTCCAACCTCATGGCTCCTCCATGGGCTGACTGCTCTCAGCCCTTGTCTGGGTTCCCATACAGGCAGATTGTTGCATTCCATACTCTTCCTGCTTCTGCCTGATAGCAGGCTCCAGGGGCTCCTGCCCTCAGATTCTGTTTCTAGGAAAAAAAAGCTTAACAGGGCTGTAACAATATTTATACACATTACCAGTGCCATCATCTCAGTTCACTCATAAAGACCAACAGACAGGGCTTCTGTCTGAAGAATTCTAATAAATCAACAGACAGACAGGGCTCCAGACATCATATACATTCTTTCTGTTATTATATATATATACTGTTTCCAATCAAAGATTCTTGATTGGCTAAAACTCAATCCAGAAAAACAGCAAAAAATCCTACTTTGCTTGCCGTTGTACTAGTCCATGGTAAAATGGGTAAAAGTCTAAGCATGGATAATGGTATCCCTGGAGATGTTTGGAGATCTTTACTCTCTGGTTCACAGGTTGTGGTTTCACTTGCCTAGGGGGCTGATATCACCTGAGATGTCCCCCAGCCATGGGCCTGGGGAATTTGAGATTCAGAGCAGAGCAGGGAGTTCATAGATGGTTTCTCAGGCCGAGTAACAATTTGTATGCAAGCTTATTATTAACTCTTAGCTTTTGTCTCTAGAGAGCATTTTTTGTTTTTGGCAGATATTTTGGAGTAGACAGATCTTTGAGTTGTTCTGATTCTGGAGGCTAGTTTTCTATTCCTGTTCACTGCTATCTTGGTGTTATCCTTCATTTGGCTTCTATCTGTGTTTCAGTCTTCTAGCCAGCTTGTGATTTGGTTATGCTACAACTGTTCAGACTTTTTTTGGGAGGAGTGTTTGACTATGGTTGCTTTTTTTCCTTCTTTGGGAGTGTGCCCTAGATATTATTCTTCTTAGGTGTTTTCCTTACTAACATTTACAATCAGGGTTTAGATTGTTGATTTTTAGGTATAATAGATACCCATGGTCCTGGTGTGGCCACTACAAGACCTAGACTAGAGATTGGAATGTCTTAAGCATTATTTGTTTTGACCAGGGCAGTTGGACTATAAGGTATTAATATGGAGCTTACCATGTGCCAGACACTGTGCTAAGTACTTTACAATTATCTAATTTGATCCTCACAACAGTGCTGGGATGTACGTGCTGTTATTCCCATTTACAGATGAGGAAACTGAAGCAGACATAGCTGTGTCACACAGTTAACTGTGTCTGAGGTCGTTTGAACTTAATTCTTTCTTACTCCAGGTCTATTGCGCCACCTAGCGCCTCATTAATTAATGATTTTAAGAGCATGCTTAACCTTCAGTGATGGTGACTCTAAGGGGAATAGGCCAAATGCCATTTTGGGGACTCATATAGACCAATGTTAAGAAAGTATCTCTTTAGATTTGGCAGATTACTTATTCCAGTGAGCTGCTGTTGTAATAGACATGGCCATGTCCTATAAGCAGAGAACTGCAGAGCTGTACCAATATAGACTTGTTGAATATTTGTTTTTATTTAGTAAAAGGCTTTAAAAAAATTATTTGCCTCATTGATTCACTCTCTTACATTGAGGATCCATGTGTACCTGGCCTGAGACAGCACACGTCATCAGTGGGGAGCAAAGGATATTGATGGTGTTCGATTTTTAAACCAGCTTGCGTAATTCAGAGTGACCTGGTGGGTTGTTCACTCTTTTCTTTCATAGAGGACCAGTGACATCATGGGGTTATGTCTTAACTTGAGAGTGAATTAAGATTTAAGTGAGGCAGAATTGCACAGAGTTGTCAGCCTCCCTCTTGCTTCCAGAGTTACATCTAGGGAAAAGATAAAAGTCAAGATGACTGGTGATGGCCCAGGTTGCAGTGGATGACTGGCATATTTGATGTCTGACCAAGCTCCAAGTGCTCCACAGCACCTGCTTCAATTGTCTTCATGGCCATTGAAACAAATTGTTCTCATCTGCCCATTCTGTTGGAGAAAGTCTTCACATGCTTGGGGTAGACATCCCCTTAACTTACTCATGGGTTTGATTCCTATTGGTTACCCTCAAATTGGCTTAGACCATTTTCCAAGATAATTTGACTAGGATGTAGCAGCTACTCATACTACAGCTTCTTGGAGCCACAGGGGAGGAGTTGGGTAAGAGGTGGACACCAAAGATGGATGAACAGCCCTGAAAGGGGCTCATCAAGCCCTCACCCTGGAGGTGCTAGTCCTCTTTGTCAGGAAGGAAGATAAAGTTAGCAAGGTAGGATCTTAAGTGAAGTAATGTGGTCATAGTGGTATCAATTCTCAACCTTTCCCTTTGTGGGCTCTGCTAGCTTGATGTCTGCTTACGAAAGGCAGCTTGAAATATCAGTAAGTTCTTTAGAGGTCCTGCCATATAGAACAAAAAAGGGAACTCATTGGTAATGATCAGTTGTCACAGTTTAGCTTTATTGGGCTCTTGACATTTGTGAGACCATCCCCTTCGATGCCCTTTCTATCAGCTAGTAACGTTGGTCCAGAGGTTTTTTTAATGGGATTTCTAGCCTTTGGGGAACTGTGACCCTTTATTATTGTTACATTTTATAATGTTACTTCCCTTCCTGCTCACCAAAAAGGTATAATGTGGCCCAATTTTATTTGTGAATCAAAATGCGATACTTTTATCAATGACTTGGATAAAGGCATAGATGGTATGCTGATCACATTTGCAGGTGACATAAACCTAAGAGGGAGAGCTGACACATTAAACAATCACCAGCATACAGAAAGATCTTGGCAGGCTAAAACATTGGGCAGAATCTCATAAGATAGAATTCAGTTGTACTTAATTGTGGGGGCAACACGTAAGAATGACATTGATGAAGTGGGCAGTGTTGGGAGGAGCGCAGTCATAATGGTGAAGAAGCCCATGTCATTTGAGAATCACTTGAAAGGACTAGGGTTGTTTAACCTGGAGAAGAGAAGAGTGGAGGATGGGATGTGGGATATAATAGTTATCTTTAAGTATTTGAAATATTTATTATGTATTTAAGTATATGGAAGAGGAGTTAGACTTGTTCTACTTGACTCAGAGGATAGACCCAGAAGCAGTGGGTGGAAGATGCAAAGAGGAGAATTTAAATTTGATGTCAGGAAGAACATTCTAACAATCAGAGCTGTCCCAAAATGGGACAGAATCTGACAGGTAGATGGTTTTCGAACATCACTGGTTGTTCTTAAGCAGAGATTGAATGTCCATTTGTCAGATATTTTATAGTGAAGTTGCACCCTTTTTGTTTGGACTAGATGAATGTTGAGTTCCCTTTGGACTCTCAGATTCTGAGATTCAGTGAAAATAAGTTATTTTTTGAGAACTTCATGATCCTCTTTGAAACAGTTGGTGACATTCTGTCATAGCAGACCACAGGAGGAAGCATAAGTCTTCCCTTTTCTTAGGATGCCCAAATTCTAGATAGGTTTTATGTTTGGAGAGAATAAAGCAGCTGGTAAACTCTTAAATGAGAAGATGCCACTTCCTGGTAAGGAGGGGCTGGGGCAGAAAAGGTCAGAACTCCTATTTGTACAAAAATATTTATAGCAACTCTTTTTGTGGTTAAAAAGAATTGAAAATTGAGGGGATGCTTGCTCATCATTTGGGGAATGGCTGAACAAGTTGTAATATGTGAATGTAATGGAATACTGTTGTAATGTTAGTAATGATAAGCAGGTAAATTTCAGAGAAACCTAGAAAGACTTACATGAACTGATGCAAAATGGAGTGATAGGAACCAGGAGAACATTATACATAGTAAGAACCATATTGTATGATGATCCTTTATAGATAATTCCAAAGAACTCATGATGAAAAATGCTATCCACATCCAGAGAAAAAAATTAATGGAGTCTGAATGTAGATTGAAGCATACTATTTTCACTGTCTTTATTTTTTTTTGTTTTTTCCTTTTGTTCTGTTTCTTCTTTTATAACATGACTAATAAGGAAATGTTTTACATGATTGCACATGTATAACTTATATAAAATGGCATACCATCTTGGGAGGCAGGGGGAGCTGAGGGAGGTAAAAAATTTTGAACTCAAAATTAAAAAAAGAATGTTAAAAATTGCCTTAATATGTAAATAGAAAAAATAAAATATTATTAGAAAAAAAATAAAGTCAAAACTTTTAGTGTAGTTTGTCCTTATGAAGTCTGGAGGATAAGGATTGAAACCTCATTTTCACATGTCATTTTCAGCTAAGGGACCAGCTGTTTGTTAGGAATGTGAACTGTACAATCCTCCTATGCTTTTTTCCTACCCTGGTAGATTCTAATCACTGACTTCTTAGGATCTCTCCCATTAGTAGTGACCTTAGGCAAGTCACTTAGTTTATGTCTCCCTCAGTTTCCTCATCTATAAAATGAGAATAATGTCTTCCTCATCAGGCAGCATCATTGGATAAAAGTGTAGAGAGTTGGTGGGGTGGGGATGCTTTGGGGCAGGTGTTGGAGGAGGGGACATGACATGGTGGAAGAGCTCCTTAGGTTTAAATTGACAGCCTATCTTTTATGTGACTGCAGATCTTTTAACCTTCTGAGCCTCCATTGCTTCGTTTGACATGAAGCTAACCATTACCTTCACTAAGATGTTAAGAGCTTTACTGTGTAACCTTTAAAGATCAAGAAACTTCAGTTTATTATGATTTTATTACATGAGTTTGTCATAATTATACATAGATTTAGATCTGAAAGAGACCTCAGAGTTCATCTAGCCTTCATTTTAAAAATGAGAAAAGCTGACCCCTAGAGAGGTTAAGATCACATTGTAAATAAGAGAGCTAGGATTTGAACCCAGCCCCTCTGAATCCAGATCCAGTGCTCTATCTACCATGTAATTTTTTAATTATTTTTTTCCTATTAACTAAACTCCATCTTTTCCTCCCACCTCCCTCCAGTGAAAAAGAAAGGAAAACAAAACCCTTGTAACAGATGTCAAGCAAAGCAGATCTCCATGTTGACCATGTTCCCTTCCCCACAAAAATAATCTTTAATTTGTACCCCAAGAAGTGGACAGCATGTTTCATCATGAGTTCTCTAGAATCCTAGTTGGTCATTGTGTTCTTAGCGCCTTTAATGTTGTTTGTCTTTACATGATTGTTATTGTATAACTTGTTCGCCAGTCTCTGCCCACTTCATCCTACCTCAAGAATTTCCAAATGCTTCTGAAACCATCCCCTTCATCATTTCTTACGGCACAGTAGTACGCCATCACATTCATATACCCTAACTTGTTTAGTCATTCCCTCTTTGACGGGTTCCTCCTCAGTTTTCAGTTGTTTGCCATTGCAAAAATGACCCCTACAAATATTTTTGTACATAAGGATCCTTTTCTTTGATCTCTTTGCTGTATAGATTCATAGAAATGGTATCACTGGGGCAAAGGGCACAATTTAGTAACTTTTTTAAGAGCAGTTCCAAATTACTTTGCAAAATATCTGGACCAGTTGATAGTTTCACCAAAAGTGCAATAATGTACCTGTTTTCCCACAGCTCCTCCAGCATTTTCTGCTGTACCATTTTTTAAAAAACAGGTAGATCTAGAACCAGCTGAGGTTTTATTTGAAAAGTGAAGGAATGTTTTTGTCCCTCCACATCAAATTGCTGGGGAATACTTCTGAAATGTAGGCTTGGCTTATTAAAAAGTCTTTGTAAAGTGACATGGGAATAGAGAGAATTTTATGATTTCAGTGGAACAAAAAAGCGTGTCCTTGAAAGCAAGGTTTAAATTTATTTTTCAATTAAAAAAGGGCATTTAAAAAGCCTAACCCCTTTCCTGCAGTGCAGGGAACTGATCCCAACCATTTGGACCAATAAATGAAACCGAGGTAAACAACTCAGGCCAATTAGCTCTTTAAACCTTCTTTTATAACAATTGTCAGCAGTGAGAGGAGGAGGAAGGTGGGGGGTATGAACTTGGCAGCCTTGCTTCCTTTAGGATGGTTTTAACTAATGAGTTTGAGTGTGTGGTTTGTTTGTTTTTTTAACATTTCTTTTTTAAAAAGAAAGGAACAGCCTTAATGACTGGGAGGTGGGATTCAGTGATAGCAAAAGCCCTGTTACTTGTTGTCAGGTACCTGAATTTAAATCCTGACTGCTATTTAGCTGAGGAACTTTAGGTAAATCATTTAAATCTCACAGACTTAATTTCCTCATTGCGTTAGCTCTTGAGCCTTTGGGTGACTCCAGAATTCAGAGTGCGGTTAGCACAGAAGTCCTTGCAATGCTTCCTGATAAAACATAAGCTCCTTGAGGACAAGGATTGTTTCATTTTTATCTTTGTATCCCCAGAGCCTTACTCAGTACATGACATAAAGTAGGTGCTTAATAAATGCCTTTGTTTGGTCCCAGGATCACATATGAGGAGCTGAAGCTGAAGGAACCGTACAGGTTATCTAATTCAAGTGTTTCATTTTACAGGTGAGGAAACTGAGGCATGCATCTCTCTGTGAAGGATGACACAGAGAACTAGATGGGGAAGTGGATAGAGGGTTGGCTTTGGAGTCAGGAGTTCCTGAACTCAGATACCATCTCACACACTTACTAGCTGTGGAAACTTGGGCAAATTACTTAACCTTTCTCAGCCTCCATTTCCTCATCTGTAAAACACGAATCATAATAGCACCTGCTTCAGAGGGTTGTTGTGAGGTTCAAATGTGATAACATATATAGTTTTTTGGCAAACCTTATATATAAATAGCTTTATATACGTAAATAAAATAGCTTTTGATATATGCTAGCTGTTATTAAGGATCTTGACCAAGGTCATGCTGGTATAAAATGGCAGAACTAGGGCTCAGACTTGGGTTCTATGACCCTAAGGTCAACAGTCTTTACATTGTATCATGCTTATTCCCAGTAAGTTATGAGGATGAATTACATGAAATAATTTTGTAAGTCATTTCATAAATGTGCACTACTATTATCTAAACAAAGCATTGACATATTGAAACACTACATGAGTTGTTTTTATTAATACTACTTGATGGACCAGGCTAGGAGAAAGATTGAATGTGCTAGTGTTTGAGGGGGAATTGAGGCACAGGGTGAGAGACAAGTCGTCTAGGTTTAAGCCACACATAATCTTGAAATTGTTGTAAATGCTTGTAGAGCGTCCAGGAAAGCCTCCAATGAGGTCACAGAGTCAGATACAGCTGAAACGACTGAACGGCGGCAGCAGCAGCAGCAAAGATTTGGATTAGTCTTTTGGAGAGCTGGCAGGTCAGGGCTTCCTCCTTGTCGGTAGCTTCAGCTCCAGAGTTTAAGCCTAGTGTGAGATATCTATGCCTCGGTCCCTCTTAGGCATAAAAAGAGGAATAGTAAATTAATTGCCAGGGCCCATGGAGGAGGGCAGCTAGATGGCACAGTGAATAGAGTATTGGGCCTGGAGTCAGGAACGACTCATCTTCCTGAGTTCAAATCTGGCCTCAGACACTTACTAGCTGCGTGACCCGGGGCAAGTCACTTAACCCTGTTTGCCTCAGTTTCTCATCTGCACAATGAGCTGGAGAAGGAAATGGAAAACTACTCCAATATATCTGCCAAGAAAATATCAAATAGAAAAATGATTGAACAACACCATGGAGTAGGACACTGGTCAGACAGAACAAGCAAGAAAAGAGAGTGAGAAGTGAGGTGCAGGTGGGAGGGGCCGATATCTCCGGGAGCATTGATTTGCTGCTGGGGCCCGTCATATCAACACATGATCAGATTAATGAAGTCAGTCAAATCTGCTCCTAATGTGCAGGGCATTGTGCTAATGACTGTGAAGGATGATGCAAGGAAGTAAAAGGCATAGTCCCTGTCGACAAGTTTATAGTCTTATTGAGCATGTTCCTTTGTTTTTGTTACGAGACCTGGATGAGTAACGTAGGCACATAAGATGCCTCTACGTGCCAGCATTCCTCCATGTACATGGGAAAGGAGAGGTATATGCCTCTGTGTGCCAGTGTTCCCTCATTTGCATGGAATTGGAGAGGAACATTTCTCTACATGCCCCCATTCTCTCTTTATTATGGTATTGGAAAGGTATATGCATCTTCGTGCATAAGAATATAGAGGTGTGTATTTCTACATGCCAACAGTCCCTCTTATACATAGGAAAGGAGAGGTACATGTCTGTCCATGCCAGTGTTCTCCCATATACATAAGAATAAAGAGGTGCATTTCTCTACACGCCAATGTTTCCCTATTTCCATGGACAAGGAGAAGCAAAATGGCATGGTGGATAGAGGGTCTCTTTTGGAGTCAGGAAGTCTGGTTCTGGAAAACCCCAAACATCTGGAAAGTTGACCAGATGTGCAGGGCTTAATTTGCCCATTCTTACCAGACAGCCTTGTCTGAAGTTACATTTCTATGGATAGATGACTTTGACTTTCTGTCATTTTGCTGTGGTTTGCCTAGGTGTGGAACACTATCATAGAAACAGGATCATAGATTTAAAGCTGGGAAGAACCTTAGAAGATATTAAGTTTGGCCCTTGCATTTTTATGACTGACAAAGCTGAGTCACAAAGATATTAAGTGACCTACTCAGGGTTACAAGCTGGGAAGTATGTAAGGTGAGATTTGAACCCAGTCTTCCTGAACCCAGTCTACGCTATTCTAGCTAGCTTGTTCCAGGTACCTCTGCACTGAAGAAAAGAAACATTCTGGTCTTTTAAAAAAAATAGGTATTTTATTTTTAATTTATGGAATCAAGTATTTCCTTAACATGGTATAATAAAAAAGATGATTGTACATGGTTCTGCAAATCTTTTATGTATAACTTGTTATTCCTTTTAAACTTATCATGTAAACTTACTTTTTTTCTTCCTCCCGGCCCCCCAATTAGAGATGGCTACCATTAGGTATAAATATGTATGTATATGTAAAATCATTCTATACATATGGTTTCTTTTGCTTTCTCTTTTTCAGGGGTGGACAGACAATATGGCCAGGAGAGCACTGAAAATTGTTTCTTGGACCAGCATGGCCCTGGCTTCCTCTGGCTTCTACCTTTATAGTAACAAGTACCTAGACCCCAATGATTTTGGAGCAGTCAGGATAGGCAGAGCTGTAGCCACGGTAGGTTTTCTCAGTGGGAGTGAATTTCCTAAAGCTTCATTGTGAAGACTTTAGGAAAGATTATCTATGTAGACAGACATGCACATATATGCATGGCTATAGAAACATCATATAAATGTATGCATACCAGCACACTTGCCCTTTGAATAGTATTTTAGTTTTTCCAGTTCATGTAAAGACAATTTTTAACATTCACTTTTTAATGAAATTTTCAGTTCCAAATTTTCTTCTTCCCCTCTCTCCCTCCTTCTCTCCTCCCTAAGGTGATACAGGTTATATATGTGCAATCATATAAAATATTTCCATATTAGTTGTGTTGTATAAGAATAAACAGAACAAAAGACAAACAAAAGAGGAAAAACTACGAAAAAATAAGGGAAGTGGAAATAATTAAGTGGAAATGGATTTGCATTCAGACTCTATCAGTTCTTTCTCTGGATATGTATAGTATTTTCCATAATGATGAGTCTTTTGGAATTGTCTTGGATCACTGGATTATTTCTAATATGCCATATAGCTGTCTCTCTTCCAACTGAATCTGTGATTCTTAAACACCTGTGCAATATCTGGTGCATAGTAGGGATCTCTGTTGTCTAGGTGGCGTATTGGGTAGCTTGGTGGTCCAATAGATAGAGTGCCGGGGGCTAGAGTCGGAAAATTCATCTTCCCGATATCATATCTGGCACTCACCAGCAATATGACCCTGGGTAAGTCACTTACCCCTGCTTATCTCAGTTTCTTCATCTGTAGAATGAGTTGGAGAAAAATGGCAAATCACTCCAGTGCCTTTGCCAAGAAAACCCCAAATGGGGTTATGAAGAGTCAGGTGCAACTGTACCTGAAGTGACTGAACAATAACTATAAAAAGGTGGCTTATTGGATAGAGTTTTGGACTTGAAGTCAGGATGACCTGAATTTGAATTCTGCCTCAGGCATTTAATAGCTGCATGACTCTGGGCAAGTAATTTAGCCTCTCTCAGCCTCAGTTTACTCAACTGTAAAATGAGGATAATAATAGCACTTACCCTCCCAGCTTTGTTTTAAGGATAGAATGGGATCCTTAAAGCAATGTATAAATAAATGTTAGTTATTATTAGTACATGAATGCACAGTCAGTTGTTTGCATCGTGTAGAGGTCTGAGGGGTAAATGTATTTTAGAGGTGAGGGCGTGCCATATAAATCATGTGGTACCTGATGGGTAACAGTATCAAGTTAGAACATACATTGCGTCAGGGCACTAAGAATGCGGATGTCCTTCCTTGATTTACAGACTGCTGTCATCAGTTACGACTACCTCACTTCGCTTCGGAGTGTTCCTTATGGCTCAGAGGAGTATGCCCAACTCAAATCTAAGGTGAGCAGCTGTCGGTTCTGTTACCTGACTGAGACGGTACTTCCCTTGGAAAGGTTTCAAGCCTATAGACCAAATGGTTAGTACTGTTTCTGGCTGGAGAAGAGAACGTTTGGAGTCGGGGACAGAGAGCCTGCTGGGTGGTGACTGGAGGTTGGAATGTGAGCATAGGAGAAGGAGGGGACTTTCTCCACCTCCACCCTACAGCATTTGCATGCTGATGGAGAAGCTGTATCCCATGGTGCCCTGCTTTATTAATTTAAGAGGCAGCTGCCCGAGGTGCTGATACACTCTTGTTGGTTGTGTGTGTTCTGGGGACAGTGTGTGCCTGGGATGGCTCTGAATAGATGAAGACTCTGTCCCCAAGATAACTCTGTTGGCTTCAGAACTGCTTTGTCAGTGAAAACCAATCGAGAGAGGTTAATTACTTTCCTTCCCACTGAATCCTGCACTAGGGCTGCCTGCAAGCCACTGGGGTCCCAGGCTATTGCTGTATGCCCAGTATGTGAGGACTAGTCTGTGCAAGCAAGAGGGGTTGAACATTCCTTTTATTCCCTAACTTGGTATGTGCTAGTTACACTCCAGGAAACTGGCTGGGTCAGAGAAGGGGTGGAGTGGCAAAGAATAGAGAACTGTCCTATTTATTGTAGAGAATGGATCTTGTCAAGAGACAGTATTACTTAGTGGAGAGAACACTAGATTTGGAGCTAAAGGGTCTAGCTTTGAATCCTGGCTTTTGCCATTTACTACTACTACTACCACCACCACCACTACCGCTACTACTTCTGCTTCTACTTCTTTTGCTATTACTACTACTAGCTAATATTTATATATCACCTACTGTGTGCCAGACACTGTGTTAAGTGCTTTACAAATATTATCTCAGTGGACCCTCACAGCATCTCTGAGGGGCAGGTGCTACTGTTATCCCCATTCCTCAGGAAACTGAGGCAAACAGAGGTTAAGTAACTTGCCTAAAGTCACATGGTTAGTAGTATGATAAGAAATGCTAATATCTATATAGCACTTACTGTGTGCCAGGCATTGTTCTGAGTGCTTTACAGTTATTAACTCATTTGATCCTCATAACAACCCTGGGAAAGAGATGCTATTATTATCTCCATTTTATAGATGAGAAAACTGAGGCAGATATAGGATAAATGCCTTGCCCAGGGCCATAGTAAATGTCTGAGACTGACTTTGAATTCAGATCTTTCTGTCTCCAGACCTAGAGCTCTATCCACTGTGTCATCAGCTGTCCCTTACTACCCATGGGACCTTGGGCTAGTCACTCAACCTTTCTGAGCCTCATTTTCCTTCTCTGTAATATAATGGGGTTGGGGGTGGATCGATTTCTAACTTTAAATCTGTGATCCAAGTCAGAGGTACAGTTGCTTCTCATTCCCCCAGCTGGATAATGTACTTGAGTAAAACGATTGCAATGCTATGAGCATACTCTAGCCTCTTACAGTAAATTGATCTCTAAGCACGTATATCTGAGGAGTATTGCTTTCCATTTATTTTCCTCTCCATTTTATCCTCTGTCCCCCACTCGGCCAGTATCACCTATTTGGTGGTTTATAGCCATAGTTTGCTCTGCTACCCTCTTCTGCTGGTGTTACACACTTTGTGGTTCAACTCAACATCTGCTTTCAGGCTCCCCATGGTGTTTTGCAGCATTGGGGACAGAAAACAAGAGAATTATCTGCTTTAGGGGAACCCAAAGAGGAGGTGATGTTGACAGAAAGTTGCATCTGTAGTTGGAGTCATCTGAAGGACAGTTCAGCTCCATCTTCTGCAGCAGTTGACAAGTCTCCAGGGATTCAGTGAGGAATTATACAGGCTGGCATCAGATAAGGAGATGGAGGATGGGGAGACTTAGGGTAATTGACATTGAGGTTATTTAAGACTTAGGGTACAAGATAGTCTTGGGGAGCATCGGTAAATGGGGGCTACAGTCTGATAAATGAGGAATAGGTTGGCACTGAAAAATAGGGCTGAAAACTATAGAATTGTCTTCCTAAGTCAGTGTGCTTATCCGCTTCCCAGTGTATCCGATAAGGGAAAGAGCTGAAGGATAAAACGTAATTATCTTACCTGTCAAGCCAGCATTTCTGGGTCCTGGGTGCCAAGAGAGTAGATAGAATAGGCAGTGGCTTAGAGAAACACTTCCAAGGTTGGCAACAATATGGCAGCATCTCTGTGACTCAGCAAAGCAGCAGGGAGTATAGTATCCCCTTCTGGGGATGGGGTAGCCACACTGTGTCAAGTACCAGCTAGAATATAAAGCTTAATTCCATTTGTTCTATTGTAAAAGGGTCAGTGACAAACCAGAGTTTGTCTATGACTCCAGTTGAACCATCATAAGAGCAATGTTTTAAGGGGCTGAAATTGTTAATTCTTGAAAAGAGAGATGACTTCCTGGGGGCATGATGGCTACCTTCAGATACTTGTAGAAGCTGTTCTAACAAACAGAGATTTCGCTTTTTTATGTCTCCAGAGGGGCAGTACTAGAATCAGTGGGTATGTGTTGTAGCAGAGCAAATTTGGTCCAGCATATGGAAGAAATTTCTGACAGTCAGAGCATGGTTAGGTCGTGAGTTCCCTATTTATGGAGATGCATTTGAGTAGAGATTGGATGTTTCTTAGGCACAGAGTAAAGGAGATTCCTGTTTTAGACATAGGTTGGTCTAGATGTCTGTAAGTTTCCTTTCAACTCAGTGATTCTTTGATGCTCTGCACTCTAAGGAACTATGGCAGCCACTGAAGGACTTATGAATCAAAAAAAAGGGTGATATCTTGGGGCTGAATGAGACCGATGAGAGACTCACTTGTTGTTAGGTGGGGTTAGTGCTGCGAGTACCATCTCACATTGTCCTTTCCCAGCAGCCTCAGTGTCTATACCTCTGAAATGAGTGTGTAAGAGGTAGGTTGGTGAAGAGAAAAATAGATTCACTAAGACGCTAAGACTTAGATTCTCTATCTAAAACTTTAAGTCACAGAACATTTGTTGATCATCATTGGGAGAGGATGTTTCCTCACTGGGAGTTCCTGTACCACTGAAATCGCACATCTGGATAAAGAAAAAATAAGAGTGGGAATGTGGCCCTTGTCAATCTCCACTTCAATCTAGTTCAAAGTAATGCTTAATTCTATACCATGAATTATTTAGTTGAAGCAGGGAGGAAAACCAGAAGCAAATTTTCTGGAAGCTGATCTTGGAGTTTTCTTATCTGTTCAGTGAAGGAGTTAATTTTGGGAGTTGTCTTATTACAGAACATGCACCATTACCATCAGTGGAGGAACAGGGAAGATATATGGACCTGAGGTCCTCATGGTAGTTTGTTGATCTCTCTAGTTGGCCTCATGCCCCTGGGGATTATTAGGTGTATATGTGTAGTAGTTAAGGAGCATAGCCTAGACTGCAGGTTGATGTTATAGGATTAGAATCTATTTATCCCTCTGTGCTTTGTTGACTCTGAAAATATTTTCACTTTATTTTCTTCTTAATTGGCGACCCTGAAAAGCTCCCTGCTGGAGTTAATTTGGAAGACCTTTATATTAATGACCTTTGGGGGTATCATCATCATCATCAACAACAACAAATGTTTATTAAGCACCCACTGAGTGCATGGCACTGTTTAGTCTTTAAGGTAATGAGTGAATCAGTCAACAGATATACTATTTGTTGAGCTCTTGTTCTGTGCAAAACACTGTTAGGTTCTGGGTAAAGGAAACATGAAAGAGTATGTGTGTGTGTGTGTGTGTGTGTGTGTGTGTGTGTGTGTGTATGCCCACACACATACACATGCATATGTGAAGAAGCCTTTAGCTTCCCTGGTTATAGAATCATGGGACAGGAGAGAGTAGGAAAGTCACTATATCTGTAAAGTCTTTTATTTTGTGTGTGAAGTCTTCTTTAAAAATTTTTTTTTTTAAATTGAAACACCAAACAAAAGGGCATATCCATTTTTGTGGCAGAATACAAAAAGAGGATTATATACAGAGCTGTGAATTGCTATTTTATACTGCTTGCTTTAAAAAAGTATATAATTCTGGAAGCTATTTTCCAGATTGCCCTGCTTGTCTGTACTTCTTTCTGAACTTCTGTTTCCTTCTGTGCATGTAAAAAAATGTTTCAATGGCTCTTTTATTGGAGTCATGATTGCCAACTCTCCGTCTTCCTAGATGTCTTCTCCTGTCCCCCAACAAATACTGAGTAAAAGAAAAAAGCCCTTTATAACAAGGCACCAAAGTCAAGCAAATTAAATCTACATAGTGACCATGTCCAAAGATAAATGTTTCTTTTCTTTTCTGCACTTTGTGTCCTTTTGTCAGGTAGTTGGAGATGCTGTTATCACTGCATTGATCTGAATTCTTCAGTCTCTCAGAGTTGTTTTTCTTTAGAATGTTGTTATCCTTGAATAGATTATTCTCTTGGTTCTGCTCCCTTCCAAGGTCTTCTCTTGTTTATAGTAGAAGCTGCCAGGTCTTGTATGATCCTGACTGGTTTCTTGGTTCTTGAACTGCTTCTTTCTGCTTCTTTTCAGTAGTTTTTTCTGTAATGTGGGTGTTCTGGATTTTTTCTTTGGACTTTTCCTTTTCCTTTTTTTAGCAGAAAGTGATTCGTAGATTCTTTATCTTCCCTGTGCCCTCTGGTCTTAAGAAGTGTGGACAGTTTTCCTTTATGATTTCTTGAAAAACAGTGTCTAGGCTTTTAAAAATATTATTCTAAGAATGTAAAGCTATCCATTCCCTTCTTTTACCTCTAAAAGGGTAAAGTTTAGTGTCTTACTCCATAGGTAGCTAAGAAAAACTTTGGTTTGGATTCAGGTCCAGGTCCTTTGAATTGTAATGCAACATATGCAAGTGACTATCTTTCTCAGATAAAAGGATCATAATAGGTAAAACTTTCTTCCTTACAAGCAGTAGGTAGTTAGCTAGATTTAGACATATTTGCAAAAGAAAAGGATTGTCCAAATTCCAGGTATTGTTAATTACACATGTGAACCATGAGAGGCAGCATGATGTTTTAGATAGAGAGCTAATTATAGAGTTGGGGAGATTTAGGATTAAATCTTCCCTCTAATCCAGACTAGCAATATGATGCTGGGCAAGTCACTTGACTCTCAGTTCCCATGAAATTCGTTTATTCTTCAGCATTTTTTGGGTCTCTTTTAGCAAGCAGTTGACTTGTTTTTCATGGTTTTCTTGTGTCAGTCTCCTTTCTCTTCTCAATTTTTGCTCTACTTCTCCTACTTGATTTTCAAAATCCTTTTTGAGCTCTTCCATGATCTGAGACTAATTCATATTTTTTTTGGAGACTTTGGATGGAGGAGTTTTGACTTTGTTTTCTTCTGTTTGCATGGTTTGGTCTTCCTTTTCACCAAAGTAGGATTCTATATTCTGGTTCTTTTTCTGGTTTTTGCTCATTTCCTCAGCCATTTACTTGACTTCTGAACTCTTTGTCAAGGTAGTTCTCTGCTTCCACTGGGGGTGGGGAGGTATACTGTCAGCTGCTTGATCCCCCCACAATCTGTGGGCCTAGAGCTCCACAAATGGTGGCTGTAGCTGCCCCTGCTGCTGCTGTAGCCTCTGTGGGTCCCTCTGCTGCCAAGGGGCTGGGGCCAAACCACTCCACTCCTGCACTGGTTCCACAGGCTTTTTCCACTGACCTTCCAATTTATCCTCACCACTTTGGGATCATGCTGGAAAGCACCACAGTTGTAAGAGATTCAGTCTCCCCAAGACCTGCTTAAGTCCTTTCTGTACTGACTTGGCCCACACTGGATTGCACTCTGCTCCCAGCACTAGGCGCTTCCCAGTGACCTTCCAGGCTGGAGATTTGCTTCACCCCGTCATTCTGTGAGTTCTGCAGTTCTAGAATTTGTTTAGAGGCATTTTTTACAGATATTTGGCTGGGCTTGGGGGCAGCGCTCTAGAAAGTCTGTTTCTCCACCATCTTGGCTCTGCCCCTCATGAAATTACTTTTTTTTTTTTTTTAGCTTAGTAGTATTTTCCAATTACATGTAAAGGTAGATTTTTCATACATGAATACCTGGAAGACACCTTGAATTTTCTTTAACTTTTTTAAGTCTTTTGATTTAATTCTAAATTTTTCCAATAGAGCTTTTATTTATTTATAACTCCTGCTTTATTTCTTCTATGTTTTCCTAGAATACATTCATTCTATATATTCATATTTCCTTATGGAAAATCTATTTTTTTCCTTTGAGCCATTATTTGTACTGATCATGGCTATATATTTCTCTTTGGGAACTCTTGATGCACAATAATTTTTTTTTCTGGTTGGTGTTTTCTTTAATCTAACTATCTTTCTAGATATAATTTAGTTCCTGATTAGGTCTCTGTGTTAGTACAGGATTCACCTCTAGCCTTGCTGGATGGTTGACTTAACTTTGTCACACCCTGGGTCCCTGCCTTCTTGCACTGTCCTCCTTTTCCCTTCATTAGGCAACCATGGATCTTTGAGGTTCAGGGCCCTTGGTCTTCAGGAACCTTTATACAAGTTTTCCTAGGGACCTTGAAACACCTGGGCCATCTTGATTTGAGCTCTCCTTTGCAGCTGTGGTTAATGCCTCTGCTTATAGCTTCCAAGGTCTCTATCCTGTGTTTTTCTCTCCACCTGGGGTTTTATAACCTCCTTAGGTCTTTCTCAGGGGGCCCTCTGCTCTTTCATCCTGTGAACAGAGTCTTGCAGACCACACATATCTCTGGTCTCTCTCTGTTTTTTTCTGAGAAGCAGGGTTGAGTTTTTTTGGGCACTGGTATTGGCTTTGCTGGTAGCTCCTTTCCCTATTACTTGAAGGTTTTTGGCTGACTTGTGCACTCCTGGGGTGGAGGAAGCCACTTATTAAAATTTCCCATTGGCTTTCTTGATCATCATTTGGTCTGGTGTGAATTTCAAGTTTTTGCTGTAGTAGGTATATGGGAACCTGATGGTCTGTTAGCAATTGAGGCAGCTATCTTGGTCAGAGGTGGTAAATTTCTTAATTCACCTCTGGGATGTACCTTCATGGTCACCTTCTGCATCTGTCTGTTTCTCAGTTGTTATCCTTTTATCTAGGATGTAGATGAGTGGGCTACAGTCCCAAATATTGAATACTCATTGGGGCCTCATTGATAGCTACTCTTAAAGGAGAAGTGAAACTATGTTAGGTTTCAAGCTTGTGTCCTGTGGGGCTAGTGTTGGGGGATAACAAAGAGATGAGGATGTGGAGGAAGAGAAAGAAAAGGAGAAAGAGAGAAGAAGGAGGAGGAAGAGAGGAGAGGAGGATGGGAAGGGAAACAGGGGGAAAGGAGCAGAGGGGAGGGGATGGAGAAAAGAAGGGAGAGAAGAGAGAGAAGAGAAGGAGGAGAGTGTGGATACATTTATTAAGGCTTATTATGTGCTCTGTTTTCTTAAATAATGGAGATTCAAATATAAGCAAACATAACAGTTCCTTTCTGCAAGGTGCATTTTAATAGGGGAAGCCAGCACATAAAGGGGACCTGGAAAGAGGGAGATCATGATATATAGGTGGCTAGGAACTGACATGGAACAAACCTGAAATTCACACCAGACCAAAGGATGATCAAGAAAGCCAATGGGAAATTTTAGTAAGTGGCTCCCTCCACCCCAGGAGTGCACAAAATCAGCCAAAAACCTGCAAGTAATAGGGAAAGGAGCCTCCAGCAAAGCCAACACCAGTGCCAAAAAAAACTCAACCCTGCTTCTCAGAAGTAAAGGCTCTCCTGTTAGACCCCCAGGGATGGAGTCCAAGGTTCTAGGGGAACAGAAGACCTGGAGGGGGATGATAGAATGCATTCCTCCCAGATAGACTTTCAAGAGCTATAGACTTCTTTGTGAATTACTGAAATACATGAAGCAACTGACCAACTGCTATAGTGTAGACAAAAGAATTGTTACTCGATTTGGAATCAGTTTTTAGATGTCAGCTCTGCCAGTTGTTAGCTATGTAACCCTAGGTATATCACTTATTTCATTTTGTATCAATTCTCACTAATCTTCCCATGCTTCTTTAAATTTTTCATATTCATTGTATCTTTTAGTTTAGTGATATTCTGTTATATTCATCCGTTACAATTTATTTAGATATTCTTTAATCTATGGGTACCTACATTGTCTCTTGTTCTTTGCTACAACAAAGAGTGCTGCTATGAACATTTCAGTGCACATTTTGTCTTTGATTTTCTTGGGGTATATGCCTAGCAGTGGGACCTCTGGGTCAAAGGTATGGGTGTTTTAAGCATAATTCTAAATTGATTTCGGAATGGATTCATTCACATCTCTACCTACAGTGTATTACTATACCTGTCTTTCCACAGCCCCTCCAACAATGATTATTCCCATCTTTTGTCCTCCGTGCCAATTTTCTGGGTGTAAGGTATGAGGAGATCCTAGTGATTGCTAGTCTGTCTTTTTCATTTTGTAGATGAGGAAAACATGACTTACAGAGGTTATGTGATTTTGCTAAGGTTACCCAGCTGTAGGTTATAGGACAAAGACTAGACCCTAGATCTCTTAATCTTGAGCTCTTGGTACTACTATATGACAGCTGTCTAGGTTTTTTTCAATAGTATACTGTGTGATCACAAATCCACATGAGTATGGAACATATAAATTTTTTACATGTACAATTAATTATTAATTGATCTAACCCTGTTAGGAGGACACCTAGCAGTAATTAGTATACTTGGTAGTAGTAGCTTTTGGCAGATGGGTAAGCACTACTGGCCTCTTGGTTCATGTATGCTAGCTAATTAAGGGAAAATCAACTAAAATTTTTAGATAGAATTTTTCCCTTTTTAAAGTTCAGAAGGGCTGCATTCAGCCTATAGGTTAGACACTGAAACAGCAGCAATAATAGCTAAAATTTCTATAACTTTCTAAGGTTTACAAAGCATTTTTCTCCCAACAGTCCTGGGAGGTAAAGTGAACCATTATGATTTTATCTCCATTTTACAGATGAGGAAACTTAGGCCCAGAGAGTTGGAATGATCTGCCTAAGGGGTAACCAGCTAGTGTCAGAGCCAGAATTTGAACCCAGGTCTCTGACTCTTAGATTAGTCCTGTTTCAAGTATACTAGCAGGTTCTCTTTAGGTGCCTAGTATTGTTTGAGGTGCTGCTGGGGAGACAGTATTGTTTTCTCAAGGAAAGTATTTATATCCCAGGGGCTGGAGAATGTCAACTCTTTGCTTAAAAAAAGGCACCGAATTAGCTTTCAGAAGAAGAAATCCAAGTTATCAGCAGCCATATGAGTTAGCTAGGTGGTATAATGTGCTGGGCCTCAAATCAGGAAGCTCTGAGTTCAAATCCAGCCTCAGACACTTGCTAGCCATGTAACTCTGGGCAAGTTACTAACTTCTGTCTGCCTCAGTTACCTCAAAGGTAAAATGGGGATACTAACAGGACCTGGGAAGCCAGGGCTGTTGTGAAAATCAGATGAGATAATATTTATAAAATACTTAGGACACTGACTGACACATAGTGTGTACTTAATAAATGCTTGTTTCCTTCTTTCCATATGAAAAAAATAATGGCTCCAAATGACTAAGGTAGTGGAGTTGTCCCCCACTCATAGCATGTGTCTTGAAGGGAGGCAGAATAAATATACTTCTAGCCTCCTCTCCCCAGCCCTTCAAGGGAAACTTTAATTCCTGCAAGGAGAGTCTGGGGCAGAGGCTATGATTTTGCTTTCCTCTGAGAGGGGAGTACCAAATTAGAATTATGTCTATCTACTCCCTTAAATGTTATTAGTCTAGGGGATGTGATTTTTGTATTCAGTCTAAACTTTTGATTGCTGTCCTTTTCCTTAATAGTTTGGGGGCCCAAACTCTCTATCCAGAGCTTGAGGGAACGTGTGGCAAATAGGAGAGAAACCCATTTATACAAGGTAATAGCAAAACAGAAGTCAAAGAAAGTGTGGATACGAGGATTTATACCAGACAATGCAGAGTGAAGGAGCACTTTCATTGGGAGAGAGGTAGCTCAATTCAACTCAACCAAGGAGTCCTAGATTTTACAAAACCAAAGGCGAAATCCCCAAATCTTCTAGGGCAGCATGCTGGAGATAGGGGCATGATGGAGACTATCAGTTCCTTTCCAGATAACTTCTTCCCAGAGTCTTTTCCTTCCTTCAGCAACCTGAAGTGAGGTTGGCATCCTTCATCATCTGTCTTGGAGCTGAAAGCCAGAAGCACCCAGAGACTGAAGAGCCAGGCCAGGCAAGATGTCTCTTCTTTCTCGTTCTCACCAACTCTGCCCAGATACTATTGATCTGCATCAGTGAGGGGCAAGTTCTGTGCCAATGGTCTTTGAGGTTTGGGCTACACTAATAATTAGAGAAATGCAAATTACAGTAATTCATGTTCTATCTCATACTCATTACATTGGAAAAGATGATTTTAAAAAAGGAAATTGTCAAACATTAGAAGGGTTACAGCAAACATTAACGCATTGTTGGTGGAAATGTGAAATGATCTAACCTATTTGGAACTGTGACTTAAAAGTCACAAAATTGTGCCTATCCTAGGTTTGTTGCTAGGCCTGTGCCCTGAAGCAGGTCTGCACAGCCTGCAGCCTGCCTCTGCTTACAACAAGCCAAAGGATTCTCTCTACACACAAGGGATGCTTACCTCTACATTTGTGGAAGGGCCCAAAATCCTCTGGCATGCTGGTGGTGGGTAGTAAGCACTCTGCAAGCCACAGGTTGTACAGGCCTACCCTAAAGAGATCAGAGAAAGGGGAAAGGATCCATTTATGCACAGATATTTGTAGCAGCAGTTTTATTAGTGACAAAGAATTGAGAAATCATTGAAGAAATTATGATGATATGAATGCAGTGGAAAACTACTGTGCCATAAAAGGGAAGGTTTCAGAGAAATCTGGGAAATATGAATTCAAAGTAAAGTAAGAAGTATGAGAACAATTTATGCAGTAGCAATAATATTGTAGAGACAAACAACTTTGAAAAGACTTAAGAGCTATGCAGTAGCCAACCACAGTCTCAGAGGACTTGAGATGAAACGTGTTATCTACCTCTTAACAGAGAGGCGATAGGCTCAGGATGCAGGAGGAGACATATTTTTGGGCATGGGCAATGGAAGAATTTGTTTTATTTAGTTACACATGTATTAATTGTTCAAAAGGGTTTTTTTTTCCAGTGAGGGTAAAGAGAGAGAGGAAAAAAGTCCTTGTTAATTTAAAAAGTAAAATAAAATACAAGTTATCTTTCAGAAAAAGAAAGAAGCCTCTGCATTCAGGCTGTTGACAAACTTTATTAGATTGTGAGCTCCTTGAGGGCAGGGACTGTCTTTTGCCCTTTTTTTTGGTATCTGCAGGGTTTAGTACAATCCCTGACATATCAGTCAGCTGTTGCTCAGTTATTTTTTCAGCACTGTCTGATTCTTCATGACCTCATTTGGGGTTTTCTTAACAAAAACCACTGGTTTGCCATTTCCTTCTCCTGCTCACTTTACAGGTGAGGAAACTGAGGCAGACAGGGATTAAGTGACTTGCCCAGGCACACACACACACACACACACACACACACACACACACACACACACACACTAATAAGTTTCTGAGGCCAGATTTAACTCAGGAAGCTGAGTCCTCCTGACTCCAGGTCTGGTACTCCATCTGTTGTGCCACTTAGTTGCCCCATTCCTGATGCAGAGTGAGTGCTTACTAAATGTTTATTGACTGACTGCTTTGTCACCTACCATATAGCAGCTTAGTATATATCAGTAATTCACAAAGCAATCTGTAGCTTTTGACAGTTTGTGTATGCAGGAAATTGTTGCAGTGATGACTTTCTTTGGGATATTTCCTAGAACAACTGTCAACGGTTAGTCCTGTCTTAACCCTTCTTTGACAGTTTTTTCTCCTCGTATGTTTCTCCTGAGTGGTCTTTGTAGTTTGTGCTTTGAGTAGTATCTGCTTTGCAAAAAAAAAAATTTAATGTAATCCTATTCAGTTGCTGACTTATCACCTTTGTTTGTGACCATGAATCCCTTCCATGTTTGTGTGAGATTGGTATCAGTGGATGCTAACAGACATTATTTAATGTTATTTATAATCACTTAAAATTATTATTTAACAATATTCGTCATAATAGTGCTTTAAAGTTTGCAAAATGCTTTACTTACATTATCTTATTGTGACCTCACAACAACCTGCTGACAAAGGTATCACAGGTATTTTTATTTCTATTTTGCAGCAGGAGAAACTAAGGTTCAGGGGAAGTTTAATGGCATGGAGTAAAAAAAAAGCATTTATTAAGGACTAACTATGGTCCAAACACTGTGATAAGCAATATGGATGCAGACAGAAAAATGAGGGGGTCTGTGCTTTTGGTGTTTTTCTATTATTTTTCAGTCATGTCTGACTCTTCTTGATCCCATTTGAGGTTTTCTTGCCAGAGATAACTAGAGTGATTTGCCATTTCCTTCTCCTGCTCACTTTACCGATGAAGAAACCGAGGTAATCAGGGTTAAGTGACTTGTCCAGGGTTACACAGCTAGGAACTGTCTGAGGCCTGATTTGAACTCAAGAAGCTCAAGTTACCTGATTCTAGGCCTGATACTCTAACCGCTGTGCCACCTGGCTTTCTGTGCTTTTAGAGAGCTCATATTCTAATTAGAGTTGATAATATGTATAGGAGGGTCAGCTTCAGGGCAGATGGAAACGGCAAATGGTCCTTAGAGTCTGGAAGGCAAAGGATGACAGTAAGTCCTGATGGAACTTTGGGGTGCAATGGCAAAGCAAGTGGTCTTTCACCTATCACTGTTGGGAAAAGGGGCAGGCCTGAAGGTTGATGAGGTTTTACTTCAGGCAGAAGTGGGAATGGGGGTTGAGATGAGCATGTAGTAGTGGGGATTGGCTTAAGGGGAAAGGAAGGGTTCCTTATATCCTGCTACTGCTGGACCCTAACGTTACCCATGGACAGTATTTGCCCCTGGCCACATAGCTAGCAAATGTCAAAAGTAAGTTCTGAACCTAGGCTTTTCTGATTCGGAGTTCATCCTTCTGTCATGTCATGGTGCAAACTAGAATATTCAAAGACCATTTTGTCTTTTTCCATCTGGGGATCATTTTAGCAGAAGCCTTTTCATCCCTTGTGGTAGGTCACTTTAGGACCAAGCTGCTGAGAAGCCACTCTCTGGACTTTGTTGGATGAATGTCACAAAATCCAAAGTACTAAAACTACTCAGTTGGCCATTTCTTCATGATATTCTATAGTCTTTTGTGATTCCCACAAGATTCCATAAGCTTAGGCTCCTACTATCTCCGTCAAGTCTTGAGAAACTTATTAATGGCTTACTTCCAGCATTGGTCATCTGGGGTATGGGGAGGGGGGAGGCATTGGACTCTAGTTCTTCCCGCATTTCCTCTCCCTTCCCCTTCAGCTTCCCATGAAGTTTGAATCATTTTATGGTCTATATTCCATTCAAAACCAAAGTGGATAAACTCCTGTTTACATTTTAGGATGCTCAGATTCTGGCCAAACCTTAGCGATTCCACTCATTTAAAGCAGATATCCCTTGCTCTGAGGGATGCCTTATGCCCTGTGGTCCCTCTCCTGCTATCTTTGTGCGAGCCTCTCTTTTACCCTCCTGCCCATGCTGATTTTCTCATGTCTGGCTAGCTCCAGCTTGAAGGTGTCTGCTAAGGAGTTACTCCCTGTCCACACTGAGGAGCAGCAATCCTTGACTAAGGGATAAAGTTGTTGTGATGCAAAATGTATCCCTCTGGGCTTCTAGCTCCCTAGGAAGTAACTGCTCAGTGTGTTTAGCTTCTCTAAATCACCTGATCAACTCCATTATTTCAATTAGCTAATTCCTGACATTTTCCTCACAGTGACATATGACTGCATTGAGGTAAAACAAGCTACCTTGAGGCATCTTTCTATCCGAGCACCTTGTTTTCTGCTGATATCCCTTGGGGAGGGATGCTGGGAGTGCAGTTAGGTAGATGTGGCTAATTCAGCTGGGGACCAAACTGCAGTCTCCTCCATCTCTCCCCGGAGCAATGCTGTTCTGTTCACTGGCTTAGGACAGTCCAGAGTCATCAGTCCTTTTTCCTTTGTCCTTCAGGAAATCCCTTGGTCTAGTAGAAGGAGAGAAGGTGCTGAATTGAAGGGTTAGCCCTTAGCAAGATGTGACTGGGAACCTTAAGGAATAGGGGAATACTTTGATTCAGATGTACCTTCTCCGTCTCCGGCCCTGCCTCTGTCCAGCTGCTTACCCCCATCTTCATTTCTCTTCCCAATTTTATTTCAAGTTCACAATTTCTACTTTTAGAATTTTTTCCTGGGACAGTTCAGCTATTCTCCATTTCGAAAAGAGCAAGTGAAACTAGTCCAACAAGCAGCATGAAGTATTCAAGTTACACACAGAAAAGGACTTCCTAATGGTAAAAATTGCTTAACATTGGAGTATGTGAAATAAAGGGAGTTTGCAGAATCTCCTTTTCTAGGGGTTGAGGCAGAGATCTTCAAAGATAAGCAGGAAGGACAGTCATCTATCTGACATAGCTTACAAATGTCCTTGAGGATGGGAGCGGGGGGAAATAAATTAAACACATTTCAGGGTTTCTTGAAGCTGCTGCATTACTTGTTGTAGATTTTCTTGATGTGATAGGGACCTTGGATAGCATTTTTACCCATGAGAAACTACTGCTTTTCCTATCTTCTCCCTCTCACTTTAGGGCAGCTAGGTGGTGCAGTGGATAGAGCACCAGTGCAGGAGTCAGGAGAACCTGAGTTCAAATCTCACCTCAGACACTTGACACTCACTAGCTGTGTGACCTTGGGTATGTCACTTAACCCCAACTACCTCATCCTGGGTCATCTCCCGTCATCCTGATGAATATCTGGTCACTGGATTCAGATGGCTCTGGAGGAGAAGTGAGGCTGGTGACCTGCAAACAAAGTCAAGTGCAAGTTATGTCATAACTTCTCTAATGTCATGGTCTTCTTCGGCCACAAAGGACAAACACACTCAGCCCTCTCACTTTAGACCTTGGTCTTGACCTCTGCATTCCAGAGTCACAGGCAGTCTAGTTCAGTGGGGGACAGTGAAAGTTCCCTAGCTCAAGGAGTCATGTCAGTGGGGGACAGTGAAAGTTCCCTAGCTCAAGGAGTCATGTCTGTGCCTTAATAGCTACATCTTTAAAATGACTAGCACTGAACCTGTAGAAGTATAGACTGCAGTAACTAATAAAGCATGCTGCGCACTAATGGGATAGAAATGCTTGTTAGCAGCAATAATAATGTGACTGTACAATCTGGCTTGTTTTTTTCTGTGGTTTCAGCCCAAGCAACTGTTTTCTGACCAAATTAAAATTTACTCAGCTCTGTCTTGCTCCTAGAAAACCCCTCAAAACCCTTGCCTGTTGCAGCAAGACTCTTAATAGAGTTTTCCTTGTAGAGCTGTGAGACATATGTCCAATTAACGTAAGAAAATTGCTTTAATATATAAATAAATTGTTGACTGATCTAATGGGACATATGTGTGGTTAATTAAAGAAGAAAGGATGTAGGAGCAAGTCCTTTTCCCCACCGGTCTACTTATCCTTCCCCTTCCCTATACTTTTTTTCCCCTTATTTTTTGAATGTACATGGTAGGTACTCAATAAATATTTAATAATTTGTTTATTATATAGTGTATTTGTTTTTGCAAAATATATTTTTAAAAAACTGTCTAAACCAATTACATTTTTAAGATGTGATTTAAAAAATTGTCCAGTCTGCTTTTTAAAAAAAATTGTCCAGTCTGCTTTTGACCAAATAAGGAGCCCATGTATCTGAATTACAGAAAATTCTAGGGGTAAAAAAGAAGAATCTGAGTTAATGGGATTATTCTGCAGCTATGGGCTCCTACAAGGAAGCTCTAGGTGCAAACTGGTAGCCCCTAATTTGTAGGATTCAACCTAATGGAATACGAGTTATCAAATTTCATTTTGGGGTGTGTGTGTGTGTATATATCTATATCTATATCTGTATCTATATCTATATCTATATCTATATCTATATATGTATGTATCCCTTCCACTTTCCTGCCCAGTCAATAAGCATTTATTATCATTTAATACTAATAATAGCTAACATTTATATAGCACTTAAAAGTTTGCAAAACACTATGCAAATATTATCTTAGGTGATCTTCCTCACAACTACCCTGAAAGGTAGGTGCTATTATCCTTATCTTACAGATATGGAAACTGAGGCAGACAGGTTAAATGACTTGCCCCTAGGGTTAAGTAAAGTTCTGAGACCATACTCAAAGTCAGGTCTTGCTGATTCTGAGTCTGTGTCTATCCAATGCTGCACCCAGCTGCCCCTATGCTGTACTGTTAAGTACTTACTACATAATGCCAGACATTATGCTTAGGTGCCTTGATCCAAGATTTAGGCCTGTTCCTTTCTTCCTAATACTAGCTTTGAGTGGGATTGCCTGATATTTAATAATGACCTCATTGCATTCTTGTTCAGTCGTTTTCAGTTGTATTTGACCCTTTGTGACCCCATTTGGGCTTTTCTTGCAAAGATACTGGAATGATTTGCCATTTCCTTATGCAGCTCATATTTATGGATGTGGAAATTTGAAGCAAACAGGATTAAGTGACTTGCCCCAAGTCACACAGCTAGTAAGCGTCTGAGGCCAGAGTTAAACTCGCAGAAGGTACAATGATTAGGGCCAAGCCTTGCCTGGTTGATTTCTAATCAGAATTATAACTTGCTTTTGTTTAGTTCTTTACAATTTACACATACTAGCTCACACAGCTCAGCACTGAGGCAAATTACCTAACCTCAGTTTCTTCACCTGTAAAGTGGGAATAATAAATAATATTGATAATCCTTCCCTCACTCACAGGGTTGTTGTGAAGTTCAGACATGATAATATATGTAAAGTGCTTTGAAAACCTTGAAGCATCATATAAATGTCAGTTGATAATGATGATAATTATGATTAGTATTGAATGTTCATAGCAATTTGAGAAGTAGGTAGGAGGTCATTTCCATTTGATAGATAAGTCAAGGGAACCTTTGTGAGATTATTGGCCAAGGAAGTTAAAATACAACTAATTAAGTGGCAGAACAGTTTGCTTATAAAAGAACATATGTATAAAAAATGTGTATGTATATATATATATGTGTGTGTGTGTGATATATGTCTTTACAAAAATATATAAATTTAATTTTACTTATAAAGCCTTCTGACTGCAGTTCAGAGCTCTGTCCATTCTACTCAGATGCCTTCTGCCACCTTGTCCCCCTTGAGTCCCAAGATTCTCAGCAGAGAAGGGAATGTGCCCAACAGGGGCTACCCTTTCCTTCCTATGTCCAGCCCCTAACTCGAAGGATAGTTGCAGGTGGGGGATGGGAAAGCGACTACTAGCACCATGTCCTGTTGATGGCTGAACATTCATTTTCCTTTTGACACCAGAGGTAATTGCCATTCCTGAAATACTCTGCATCCAGCTGGCAGAGAAATTGTTGGGAACAAATTAATTATTCAGCCTCTCAGTGTGGCTGATTGAGGGGCAGATGGAGGGAAGGTTTTTTTTTTTAGGGCCTACAGATTTTTGGGCAACTGGATTAGGAAAAGGAAGCCCTTTAGACAATTAGAGGATTGTGTGTGTGTGTGTGTGTGTGTGTGTGTATGTGTATGTGTGTCAGCGTTTCTATACAAGTGCAGCATGCAAAACAAGGAACCTGGAGTCAGAAAGCCCGAGTTCTAAAGACCTGGAGTCAGAGAGACTGGGTTCAAATCCTGATTCTTCCACTTACTCCCTATGTGTGAAATCATTTAACTGCTTTGGAGCTCAGTTTTTGTATGTATAAAACGGGGGGTGGGATTATATTAGATAACCTTTATTGCCCCTTCTAGCCTTAAATCTTTAAGCCTAAATAGAGTAAGAGAGTTTTGGCGAGGACTCTAGGATGATCTCCCCTATCTCCCTCCCTCACGCCTTCTACTGATATGCTCTTGATAGCAGAAATTTTACTGTTGAATATTCATTCATTCAGCAAGCACATATTAAGTATTTATCACTTCAAATGAAAGAATATTCATAATAAGCACCTAACACAGTTCCTGGTATGAGGTAGACACTATATAAATGCTTCCCTTCCCTTCCCTTTTCTCCTTATGAGGTAAACCTACACACCCATTCGCTCTGAAAGGGATGGGACAAGAGTCTTAGGTCAAATGCCTTTACAAATTCTTAGATACTGTTTTATCTAAATCACTACTGGTATCATTTGAAAAAAGCTCTAGAAGCATCAGTTCTTTGTTCAAGTCCCAGCGCTGACATTTACTGCTTCTATGACCTTGAGTAAGTCATGTGACCTCCGAAGTTGGAGTTCAGACACTTTGATTTCTTCATTGTCAAAATGGAAGATAATGATGCTTGCATCTCATCTGTAAGATGGAGATGATAATATATTTCTCCCACCTACCTCATAGGGTTGTTGTGAGGAAAGCTTTTTGCAAATCTTAAAGGACTGTATTAATGTTAGTTATTATTTTTGAGAGGTAGTGGGATAGAGGGTTGGTTTTGGAGGCTTCTTGGCTCCAGGTAAGAAGGTGGAATAATGGGATATTAGGAGCACTTGAACGATCTTGTGTCTCTCTTCCTCCTTTCCATTTCTCCCCCCCACCCTTACCTCTGTTGTAAGGGCTTGCTGAACCCTTTGTAGGGCTGCTCTTTCACCTTTGATGTTAGCCTTTCACCCAACTCTCTCTCACCTGTGGCTCCAAGAAGATGTAGCCTGCTTAGGGACCACATCCCAGTAAACCATCTCTTCAAATAGGCTAAACCAGGTTGAAGATAACCAAGGGGCCACAAACTCTGTTGGTGAATTAGGGAAGTGTTTATACCCCAAGTATGTGAAGACATTCTGTGGCAGATGAGAACGGTTTGTTCCAACAATCACGAAGCAGGCACTGTGGACCACTCAGAGCTTGATCAGACATCAGAGACACCAAAGCTGTCCATTGCATCCCTTACCATCCATCACCAGTCATGCTGACTTTTGTCTTGCCATTGGACTTCTCTGACTCTGGAAGAGAGAGTGAAGCTGACCCCTTCATGCAACTCTGCTTCAGATGAATCCAGTTCACATACAAGTCAGGTGTTGACCTGAAAGTTTTGTTCAAGAAAAGGCAGCAGGCTAAATGCATACATTTTTATTCTTATTCTTAATTCCCTTTAAAGTAGCGGTTATATAGATCTACAGAGCCAAGATTAGAACCTACTTCAGATAAAATTGACCAGGCTTAAATCTGTTTTAGAACAGTCCAAGGTGGTCCGTGTCCTTCAGATAGATTTATGGTCTCCATGAGTGATTCGCTAGACCATTAGAAAGGATTTCTTAATTGCATAGGTTATAAATACAGTGAGATAACAGAGGTTGACAAAAGTTTCAGGTTGAAATTACGACCCAAGATGTCAGTGTTTTCTTTACCATTAACATGCCATAACATAGTATATGTCCACAAAATATTAAGATACGGAAAAAGTCCCATTATTCAAGATAGTGTCTTTGGTTAAAGGTCTCCTAAGGAGTGTAAGGAATGCTAAGTCAGCCCCATCTGCTATGTTGACGTAGCAGAAGGCATTCTCTGAGTTTGCTTCAGAGAACAAAGAGACTGTTGGGTCCAGATTCTTCTTAATTCAAGGTTTGGCCCTTATTAAAGTCCAAAATTTATATGAAATGATTATCACAGGACATTGCGTGTATGTCATTGTATGTCATTGGTCCTCTTTTGACTATTATAAATACCCAAATTAACCACAAAGGATATATGAAGGTAGACACTACCTGCATCCAGAGAAAAAACTGAGAAAAAGAAGTATGCATAAAATAATTTTACACACACACACACACACACACACACACACACACACACAAAACATTTGAGTCTAATGCTAGGCATTTCTAGGGTAGGGGGGTGAGGGAAGAAAAAATAAAAAAAATAAGCATTTATCTGATAACTTTATTATATATTTAAAAGAAATAGCAAGTTGTTTATAATAGATTTGCAATTTCATATGTAATCTTTTCTTATTATACAGTGTTATGGAAATGTTTATTCCATAAATTTAAAATAAAATAAAGAAAAATTTTAAAAAGAAAAGAAAATGAAGGACAAGGAGCAGCTAAGTGGTACAATGGATACAAAACTGGCCCTGTAGTTAGCAAGATCTGAGGTCAAATCTGGTCTCAGACACTTATTAGCTGTATGACCCTGGGCAAGTCATTTAATCCTGTTTGCCTCCAAAAAAAAGAAAGAAAGAAAATGAAGGACAAACTACAGTAACTAATGTGCTGCTATATAAGTCCCTCCTCTGGTACATACAGGCTGTGTGACTCTAGGCAAATTCCTTAACCTTAAATACCATGAGCTTATATAGGAGTCCCCTAATCTAATGAAGTCACAGGTCAGGACAAAAAAAATCAATCAATCAGTCAGTCTTGTCCAGGGGTAAATGCCAAACTCAGCTATAGTATTAGAATTTTCTGGTGCATTGACCACACATTGCTGAAGTATACAGAACAACAGCTTAAGAGAAGATCTCCCCCTCCCACTGGTTACCCACATAGCCATAGCTGTGCCTTTTCCTAAACAGTCGAAGGCATCTTATAGCAATGAGTGATCTGACCTTTTCCTACCTTTTCAGCCTTCTCCCTCCCATACGTTGCACTGTTCAGTGATTACCAGCCTACCAGCTGTGCCTCCCATTTGACACTCCATCTCTGATCTCCTTGTCTCTGCACTTGCTGGCTGTCCCCCATGCCAGGAATGTTCTCCCTTCTCACCTCTACCTCTTGACATCCCTGGTATTTTTTAGGCCTCTGCTCAAATTTTATTTACAGCAAGAAGACTTCCCAGTCCCACCACTTCCTTTGAGTCTTCCTCTCATAGATTCCTTATATTCTGTGTACCATCTCTCCATTTGTAGACTTCTGGTAATCAGAAACTCCTTGCTTTCCAAGGCAGCTTATTCTGCTTTGGGGCAGCTCTAATTATTAGGAAGTTTTTCCTTGCTTTCAAGCCTAAATTTACTTCTCTGCAACTTGTAGTTATCACTCGTAGTTCTTGGGGGTTGAGGGGTGGATAAAGCAGATCAAATTGAATTCCTCTTTCACATGACTGCCTTTCAGATATTTGAAGACAACTATCATGTCCCTTTTAATCTTCTCTCCAGCGTAAGTCCTGGGTCTTCAGCTATTCTTTGTATAATCCATAGTGCATAATTCCCTCACCATCTTACCTCCTAAGATGTGCTGCCTGGAAAGGAACACTGTACCCTGGATGTGGTGTGATGAGTTTTGTGTCATTCACAAATTTGATAAGCTTGCCATCTGCAGCTGCATCCATGCCAGTGTTCAGCACTGAACGAAACAGGGCCAAGTACAGATCCCTGTGGTACTCTACTAGTGACTTCTCTCCAGGCTGACATCTGTCTGTTGGTCAAAACTCTTTTAGTCAAGGCATTCAACCATTTCCAAATCCACTTAACCATCTTGTCATCCGTACTACACCTTGTCCACAAAAAAGTCCCAAGAGAGACATTATCAGATTCCTTGCTGAAATCTAAGCATACTCTGTCTACGGAATTCTTTTGACTTACAACTTAATAACCATTAAAAAAAAAAGGAAATGAGGTTAGTCTGAAATAACTCATTACTGATAGATTTGTGCTAGATCCTAGGGATTGCTATTTCTTCTTATGTTCATAAACCAGCTCTTTAATAATATATTTTAGGATTTTTCTGGGAATTATAGTTAAGCACAATGAAGAATCTACCCTCTTTTCTTCTTTTAAAACTGGGACCACATTTTCCAGTTGCTAATACTGGGGCATTTTCCCATTCTCCATGATTTTCCAAAAATCACTGATAGCTTTAATGCTGGTCACTATCACCAAGATTAAATGTTACATAAACTAGTCAATCATGCACCCAATACTCATTAAGCTCCTACTGTATGCTGGGTACTGTGCTAATTGTTAGACCAGTTAGAATATAAGCTCCTTGAGGGAAGGAGCTGGTTTTAATTTTTATATTTCTATCTTGAGTCTAGCAGTGTGCTTTTCCTGTAGTAAGCTCTTAATAAATATTTATTGTGGCAAATCAAATCAATCCTATTCATGGCAAAACCTAGATAAACTTGGGAAGTATTCAAAATTTATATTTAATATCTCCTGTTTTCATTCATTTCTTCTTGCAATTTGATGAAGAGCCAGCTTTCAAGTCAGAAGGAGTTATCTTCAAATTCTATTTATGACACAGTTGTATGATCATAGGCAAATCACTTATTTCTCTGCTTCAGGGGACTTTGAGAATCTTAGCTAGATAACTTTTACTAACCTGCATTTGTAGAGGGAATTTCCTCACTGGGTAATTCCTACCATAATAGGTCCTATCTCCTCCTTTCCCCTGCCCAAGTCAGTATACAAAGAGAAAGTATGGTACTGTACTAGTAATATCTAAGGTCTCTTACAAGCTGAGATTCTATAATTCTTGAGTAACTAGGTGTTTATCTGGTTCTCTGTGATACCTCCTGGATACTCCTGGTCATCTGTAGTAGAGTGATTCATACCTCCAGAGGGAAGCTTCAGTGAAAAAGTCTTTTTCCTTAGGTTTACCACTGTTTCACATGTTCTTTCCCAAGCATGTGAAGACTTCCTTGGTGGATGAGTGAATGAGAACAGTTTGTTCCAGTGGCCATGAAGGCAGCTGGAGCAGGTTCTGTGGAGGACTTAGAGCTTGGTCAGACATTGAGGATGCCAAGGTCATTCACTGCATCCCAGGCCATTGTCACTCTTGACGTTTGTCTTAGCATTGTACTTCCATGACTGTGGAAGAAGAGGAGCTGATGATATCATGCGACTCTACCTCACTTAAATCCAATTCACATGCAAGTCAAGATATTCCCTATCAGCCACCATTTTATCCCAACATGATATTGTCATTGATTCTCTTCTAAAACAAAGGATGAACAACAACCACTCCTTAGAGTGGTCTTAATATGGTAGGACTATTGCCTGTACCCATCAGCAGGTCCTAGAAGGGAAGCTCTTGCCCAGTCACCAGGTAGTTGGTGCTATGAGATTATTTGATAATGTGAATTTCTTGCTGGTCCAGTTTCTGTAGTCTGGCTGTCAGAGGAGCAATGAAATGCTGCAGCAGACAGAGCTCTGGCTGTAGTCAGAAAGACCCAAGTTAATATCTGACCTTACTAGTAACTGACAGTTACTAGTTGTATGACCCTGGGCAAGTCACTTCACCTCTGTCTCGCTTTCCTCATCTGTGAAATGGGAACAATAATAGCACCTACCTCCCAGGGCTGTTTTGGGGATAAAATGAGATAATGTTTGTAAAACATTTAGCAAACCTTAAGGTGTTACGTAAGTGCCAGCCTTATTGTCTAGTATGTCCTCAATAAGTCTTTATTGAACTTTCCAGGTAATTGTCAGAACAATAGGATTGCCAAGACTGTCTGTAGCTAAATATCTGGTCCCTTTCTTTGTTGTGTGAGTATCATGTGCTCTGAACTCGTTAGGATGATGAAAAGTTTTGGTCACTTGCTCTGGACAGAGTTATCGTCTTAGCGTCACATGGAGAAGGAATCTTTATGGTTCAGGTACTGCTTTCTACACTAGGCTTTTCTTCAGTCTGTGGTTCGTAATTGCTGCCTTTTGAAATTACTTTGTATTACTTATATTTTGTATTTACTTATCTGTTATATCTTTCCAGTGGAACGTAAACTCTTTGAAGGTAGGAAGAAATGTCTTTAAAATATTATTTAACCTTTGTTGATGCTTTTTGTTTGCATAGTGTATTCTTTTCTGAACATGTTGCTCTCACCTTCTCTACCCAGAGAGCAATCCCTTGAAGCAAAGATGAAAACAAATGAGGAGAAAAGGCAGTCCAAGAAAACTAATCCACACATCGACTATGTCTGATAATATTCCCTAACATCAATTCAGGTCAAGTCAACAAACATTTATTAAGTTCTTCCAACCTACCAGGCACTATGCTAAGGACTGGGGACACAAAGAAATGCAAAAACCATTCTCTTCCCTCAAGAATCTCACATTCTAATGGAGGAAACAACATCTCAACAACTATGTACATGCAAGGTATATAAAGGGTAAATTAAAGGTATTCTCACAGGAAAGGCAAAAAAGTGGAGGGAGATGGATTTTCTCAATTTTCTTCTGGGACCAGTTTGGTTATTATAATTACACAATGCTCAGTTCCCTCGTTGTTGTTGCTCTGGTGTATTTCGTTGTAGTCACTGTATATGTTGTTTTCCTCTTACTTCACTGTGCATCAGTTCTTAAAAGTCTTCTTATTCTTCTCTCAGTTCTTTCTGTTTGTCATTCCTTATAATGCCAATTGCAAATTTGCTTAATCATTCTCTAATGTGTGGACATGTACTGTGTTTCCAGTTCTTGGGGTCCCAGAAAGTATTGCTTTGAATGTTTATCAGTGTATGAGACCTTTCTTTAAGAATTTGACCTCCTTGGCATTTATGCCTAATAATGAGTTCTCAAGGTGAAAGGGTAGCAAGGGCCAGATATCTGACCAAGCTTTACCCCTACCATTCTCGTGTCATATCTCCCTGCTGCTGCAGGAACTCTCCCACTCAAAGGCCATACTAGCTTGGGTATGAACCTACTTACCCACCTACCTAGTCCTAGACCCCTGACCATATTTCACTTCCTTCCATGTAACCATGAGCTTACCACCCTCCCTTCCCACCTGATGACTTTGTAGAACAAAATGCTCTTCCTTGTCTCCCCCTTCAAATAATTAGCGCATAATGAATGTTTTAAATGCCTTTTCATTTATTCTTTCATTCATATGAAAATCCTACTAACTTTAACATAATTCTAAATTGTTTTCCAGAATAAATGAGACAAATTTACAACCGTGCAAACAGTATGTTAGTGTGTCTGTCTTCCTACAGCCTTTCCCACATAGAGTATTTCACTCTTTTGTCGTTTTTGCCAACCTTGGAGTTGTTTTAGATTGCACTCCTATTATGAGTGCCTTGGAACAATATTTCATAAAGTTGCTAATAGTTGACAGTGTTTTGGACAGCTGCTTTTTGCTTATCCTTTGATAATTTATTCATTGGAGAATGGTCGTATTTGTCTTTGAATACTGTGTAGCTAGCATAGTGCTTTGTGCATAGTAGGTAGTGAATAAATATTTGTTGAATTGCTGGACAAGAAAAGCTGATATCTAACATTTATATGGCACTCTAAGATTTGCAAAAACGCTTTACATTTGTCATTTCATTGATCCTTGTAACTGGTGCTTAGTGTCTTGTAGGTGCATACTAGGTGTTTAATGAATGTTTATTAATCTATTGATTAATCAAAGATTGATTAATCTTTTTGTATCACTAGTGCCTGGCACACAGTAGGAACTTATACACCATCTGATGTAGATGCTGAAATTCTTATTCCCATTCTACAGATGAGGAAACTGAAGGTTAAATGACTTCTCTAGGGTTACATGGCTGGTAGGCATCTGAGGAAAGATTTGGACTCAGGTCTTCCTGACTCCAATTCTAACATTCTGTTCCACTATATCACCTAGTTTCCCAGGTGAAGCCATTCTAGGTCTTTGTAATTATTTCTTCATTTTTTACTTTAATTGA